>CANSGD010000335.1:2491250-3736875 GCA_947645195.1 Patellifolia procumbens
TGATTTTAAAGGAGCAAACCGTCGAATTAGGTTAGGACTTTGTCGATACGCATAGACTTAAGCTATGATTAGTAGATACCTTTGGTTATTGACTCTTAATTTGCGTGAGTTTTGTTCTTGATAATAGGTTGCGACGGTTTTGATTTCAGGAAGAGAGAATTTTCCGATTTGCTAAGATTTTGGTAATCGAAGTTGTGGTAGCGATTCTTATGAATTTTTTTGACCTAATTTTGTAACTAGGTTGTGATTTGTGGATTCTGATGGAGTAAATTAGTGGTAGAACAACTAAGTTTTAGGAGTATGTAGTAGTGAGCGACTCTATCCATTTTTTTTGGCGTAATTATGTGTTTAGGCTGTGATTTTTGGACTTCAATGGAACAAACCGTGGAATTAGGTTAGGACTTTAATGATAGCATTTTTCCATTTGCTAGGGTTTTGGCAATCGCTGTCGTGGTGGTGATCCTGTCGATTTTTAGAGCATAGTTCCGTTTTGAGGCGGTGATTTGTTGATTTTGATGGAGCTAATTTGTGGTAAAACAACCAAAGATATGGAAGCATGTAGTGGTCAGAGATTCTATACATTTTTGGGCATAAATTCATATTTAGGTTGGTTTATGTGGATTTTGATGGAGTAAATTTGTGGTAGGAGAACCAAAGATTTTGGTGTGTGTAGCAGGCAGTGATATTATCCATTTTTTCGGGCGTAATTCTTACTTAGGTTGTAATTTGTTGATTTTTATGGAGCAAATCGTGGAATTAGATCAAGACCGGGTAGATGTGCATGGTTTAGAGGTATGTATTAGTGTTAGGTTATGATTAGTAGATACCCAATATTTTGGCTCTTAATTTGCGTGATTTTGGTTTTTTGCGGGGTCTTGGTTTCAGTTTAGTGGAAAGAGATTATTTTTCATTTGCTAGGATTTTGGTAATTGAAGTTGTGGTAGCGATTACATTGATTTTTGGGTGTTATTCTCTAACGAGGTTTTGATTTGTGGATTTTCATGGAGCAAATTGGTGGTAGAACTACCTAAGATATAGGAGTGTGTAGTAGTCAGCGATTGTATCCGGTTCTTCGGTAGTAATTCTGTGTTCAGGGTGTGATTTGTTTATTTTAATGGAGCAAACTAGGGTGTGATTTGTTTATTTTAATGGAGCAAACTGTGGAATTAAAGACTTTGTGGATACGCAGAGACTTAGGCTATGATTAGTAGATACTTTGGGTTTTTGATTCTTTATTTGCGTGATTATGGTTCTCGGTAGTAGGTTGCTAGGGTTTTGATTTCAGTTTAACCGAAAAAGGGCAATTTTCGATTTGCTAGGGTTTTGGTACTCGAAGTTGTGGTAGCAATTCTATCAATTTTTTGGGCGTAATTTTGTAACGAGGTTGTGATCTGTGGATTTTGACAGGGAGTAAGTTAGTGTTAGAACAACTGAAGTTATAGGTGTATATTGTAGTCAGCGATTCTATCAATTTTTGGGGTGTAATTCTGCGTTTAGGTTGTGATTCGTGGACTTTAATGGAGCAAACTTCAGATTAGGTTAGGCCTTTAATGATAGCATTTTTCCATTTGCTAGGTTTTTTTGGCAATCGATGTCGTGGTGGCGATGGTGTCGATTTTTCGAGGGTAATTATGTAATGAGGTTGTTATTCGCTGATTTTGATGTAGCTAATTTGTGGTAGAACAACTAGAGATTTGGGAGCATTAGTGGTCAACAATTCTATACATTTTTGGTCGTAATTCCGTATTTAGATTGGGATTTGTGGATTTTAATGGAGTAAATTTGTGGTTGAACAACCAAAGATTTCGCAATGTGTAGCAGTCAGTGATTTTATCCTTTTTTTAGGCCTAATTCTTAATTAGGCTGTAATTTGTTGATTTTGATGGAGCAAACTGTGGAATTCGGGACTGGGTAGATATGCACGGTTAAGGAGTATGTATTAGTGTTGGGCTATGATTAGTAGATACCCAAGATTTTTGGCTCTTAATTTGCGTGGTTTTGGTTTTTGGTGGTGTTTTGGTTTCAGTTTTAACGGAAAAGGACATTTTTCCATTTGCTAGGGTTTTGGTAATCGAAGTCGTGGTAGCGATTCTGTTGATTTTTGGCCTTAATTCTCTAACTAGGTTATGATTTGTGGATTTTGATGGTGTAAATTAGTGATAGAACTACCTAAAATATAGGAGTGTGTGGTAGTAAGCGATTGTATTCATTTCTTTTGTAATTAGGGTGTGATTTGTTGATTTTAATAGAGCAAACTGTGGAATTAAGGACTTTGTCAATGCGCAGAGACTTCTATGATTAGTAGTTACCTTTGGTTTTTGACTCTTAATTAGCGTGATTTTTGTTCTCAGTAGTAGTTTGCTAGGGTTTTGATTTCAATACGAGAGCATTTTTCGATTTCAATACGAGAACATTTTTCGATTTGCTGGGGTTTTGGTCATCGAAGTCATGGTAGCGATTTTATTGATCTTTTGGGCGTAATTATGTAACTAGGTTGTCATTTGTGGATTTTGATGGAGTAAATTAGTGGTAGAACAATTGAAGTTTTAGAGGTATGTAGTAGTCAGCGACTCTATACCCTATCCATTTTCTGGGCGTA
The DNA here is from genome assembly GCA_947645195.1 of Patellifolia procumbens. Lineage (NCBI taxonomy): Eukaryota > Viridiplantae > Streptophyta > Magnoliopsida > Caryophyllales > Amaranthaceae > Patellifolia > Patellifolia procumbens. The sequence goes on from CANSGD010000335.1 coordinate 2,493,850, forward strand.
ATTCTGTGTTTAGGTTGTGAGTCGTGGACTTTAATGTAACAAACTTCGGAATTAGGTTATGACTTTAATGATAGCATTTTTCCATTTTTTAGGGTTTCGGCAATCGACGTTGTAGTTGTTGTGCTGTCGGTTTTTCGCGCATAATTTTGTAATGAGGTCGTGAGTCGTCGATTTTGATGGAGCTAATTTCTAGTAGAACAACCAAAGATTTGAGAGCATGGAGTGGTTAGCAATTCTATACATTCTTTGGGCGTAATTTTGTATTTAGGTTGGGATATGTGGATTTTAATGGAGAAAATTTGTGGTAGAATAACCAAAGTTTTTGGAATGTGTACCACTCAGGGGTTTTATCCATTTTTTGGGGCGTAATTCTAGATTAGGTTGTTATTTATATATTTTGATGGAGCAATGTGGAATTAGGTTGGGACCGGCTAGATATGCACGGTTAATAAGTATTTTCTATGTTTCTAAATAAGTGACACACTTCTTGTTTTCACGTTTGTCAGTGCGTTATTTTAACCATTAATATCTACAATTATCAATAACTAAAAATTATAAAAAGTTGATATTAAAAAAATTCACATTGAGACGAATCTAACAAGATCCCACATGACTATATTTTTCCTAAAATGTAAATCACCAAACCTAATTAAAGTCTAAACTGTGAATAGTAAACACTATGCAAATGTGTCACTTATTTAAAAACGGAGGAAGTATGTATTAGTGTTACAGCTGTGATTAGTATATACCCTGGATTTTTGGCTCTTAATTTACGTGTTTTTGGTTTTTGGTGGGGTTTTGGTTTCATTTTTAACGGAAAGAGAACATTTTCCATTTGCTAGGGTTTTGGTAATCGAAGTCGTGGTAGTGATTCTGTCTATTTTTTTGGGGTTAATTGAGTAACTAGGCTGTGATTTGTGATTTGTGATTTGTGATTTGTGATTTGTGATTTGTGATTTGTGATTTGTGATTTGTGATTTGTGATTTGTGATTTGGGATTTGGGATTTGGGATTTGGGATTTGGGATTTGGGATTTGGGATTTGGGATTTGGGATTTGGGATTTGGGATTTGGGATTTGGGATTTGGGATTTGGGATTTGGGATTTGGGATTTGGGATTTGGGATTTGGGATTTGGGATTTGGGATTTGGGATTTGGGATTTGGGATTTGGGATTTGGGATTTGGGATTTGTGGTAGAACTACCTATGATTTAGGACTCGATTATATCCATTTCTGTGGGAGTAATTTTGTGTTTAGGGTGTGATTTGTTGATTTTAATGGAGCAAACTATGGAAGTAGTTTAGGACTTTGTTGCTATGCAGAGACTTAGGCTATCATTATCCAACGACGACCACCTGGGAAGAGAGGTCATTTATATATTAGGGTTTTTTGCCTAAACATAAGGATTTTAAAATTAGCGTAAAATTAGGTGCAAATTCATACAATTAACTAAGGACTTTTGCTCGAATTGGTATGTGGAATTAGGTTACGACTTTGTAGATATGCATAGACTTAGGCTATGATTTTTTAACGACGACCACCAGAATTCACGGAAGAGAGGTCATTTATAAATAACGGTATTTCGCCTAAACTTAGGGATTTCAAAATTAGGGTAAAAGTAGGTGCAAACTCAAACAATTAACTAAGGACTTTTGCTCGAATTGGTATAATAAGCCAATGTAAGCCTAAATTTGAAGTTTTATTTTTGTTTTTGACATTTTAAAGTTAAATCTACGTTTTCCCTATTTCTCGTGCGACTCTCTACCAAAGGCGTTCAAGGCGACACGTCTTGCGCCTCTCACAAGGCGGCATGATGAGCTTGCCTCTCCTCGCTCGAAGCAAAACGCCTCGCGTGGGTTGGAGGAGGCAATTTGTCGAGTGCCTCCACACGCCGAGTGCAATGCGCTCATCAAAACTAATTGTGGCATTTCCTTGACTTGAGGAGCACTTTGAACATACTTCAAGGTTCCTTTTGGTTCGTTCTTGTGTGGAAGGCGTAGTTTCTAATTGTTAATGTTAGCTTAATAATGCATTACAACTGTTTTTAGGCTGGCTTTTTTGTAGATTATTGCTTATGATTTGGTATTGGATGGTTTCATCCCAGAATTGAGCACAAATGTTCAATGGTACTTGGTATGTTATTTCACTCTATCTTTGTTATGTTTTGTCGGTTTTTGGTGTGTGTTTGTTTTTTGTAGTATGTTGCTTGGGTTTGGTTTCTATATTATTGAATTTTTTTTTCCATTTGTTAGGGCTTTGGCAATCTTTGTCGTGGTAGCGACTGGTCGATTTTTTGGGCCTAATTCTGTAATTAGGTTGTGATTTGTGAATTTTGATGGAGCAAAATTGTGGTAGAAGTAGAACAACAAAAGATTTTAGAGTATGTACTATTTAGCGATTTAATCCAGTTTTTGGGCGTAGTTTTGTATTTAGGTTGTGATACGTCGATTTTTGATGGCGCAAATTGGTGGTAGAACAACTAAAGGTTTAGAAATATGCGGTAGTGTTGATTTAATGTTAGTGAAACGGCGTGGATTTAGGTTAGGACCGGGTAGATATGCATTATGCAGGATTTAGGCGTTGATTTTTTGGGTTTAATTATGTAATCAGATTTGTGATTTGTGGATTTTAATTGAGCAAAATTAGTGGTAGAATAACCAAAGATTCAGGTGTGTGTAGTAGTCTTGTTTTAAAATTTAAATAAACGTTGCAGATGGAGTGGTGGAATATATTTACGACCGGGTAGATATGCGGGGTTTAGGAGTATTTAGTAGTCTCATGCTATGATTAGTAGATACCTTGGTTTTTGGTTCTTAATTTCTGTTTGCGGAAGTACAAGGGATGAAAGAATCGAGTTTTAGAATTGATGTAGTCGGGCACTCCGTGGATTTGAGGAGCACTTGAAACATGATGTTTATCATCTTTAGATATATCTCTTGATTGGATACAACATATTTGAGGCTTCATTTGATTATTTTTGTGTGCAAGGAGTAGCTTCTAATAGTTGATGTTAGCTTGATAATGCATTAGGGACTTAGGGCTATTCTTAGAGTGGCTTAGGGTAGATTATTGCTCATGATGTGATAATAGATGGTTTAAACCCCAACTTTGAGCAAAGGTGTTCAATGGTGCTTTGTAATTTATCATTACTTAAGATCCCAACTTCTTCCGTTGACTTCTATACAAAGTAATACAAATGTAATTTGACGATATTGATTAGAAGATGCGTTATCATGTGGGGAGTAGGGACTTCTATTTTTTCGTCCTTGAAGAAGTTAGAGACAATTTCTTCTTATTAAAGTATTTCTCTTTTGATGTCCAAGTAAGCTAGTTTGGTAATGAATACAATTGTTTTTGAGGTCTTACGTTATAAGGTCATGATCTTTCATCTTATGGACTCCTTTTTTTTAGGGTGACTTCTAGTCTTACATCTAGATTCAAGACGGAATAACATAGAAGATGGAAAAGATTCCCCTTCTTCGTCTGCTTACCACAATATTTAATACTCATGCCACTAGATAAGGATTGGATTGTTGTTTTGAATCATATTATGAAATTGGGATTTACCATACCATGTAAGTGTGGTACGTAGGGAGTATATATACCTAAAGATAACTATAACAAATTTCACTTCCTACTATTCGGCTTGCGGGCAATTTTTGCAAATAGAACATACAAAGTGCGATAAGATTAGTTTGTTTACTTCTTTTGTAATTTTGCAACCGGATGGGTGATGGATTCTAGTGGAGAAAATTAGTGGTAGAAGAATCAATGATTCAGGAGTATGTATTAGTCTTCATCTAATTTTATTCAAACAATGCAGATGGAATTGTGAACGTAGGTTAGGACCAAATAGATATGCAGGGTTTGAGCGTATTTAGTAGTCTTAGGCTATGATTAGTATCTAGTAGATACCTTGGGGTTTTGGTTCTTAATTTGTGTTTGAGGAAGTACAATGGATGAACTAAGTTTTAGAATCGATGTAGCACTTAGACTATGATGTTTGTTACTTTAGACAACTTTCTTGTTTGCCGTAGCACATTAAAGGTTCCTTTTGGTTCATCCTTGTGGAAGCAGTTGTTTCTAGTTGTTGGTGTTAGCTTGATTATGCATTAGGGTTATTCTTAAGCTGGCTTATACAGTAACTTATGATTTGATAATAGATGATTTATACCCTAGTTTTGAGCAAAAGTGGTCTATGGCTCTTTGAATTGATCGTTACTTTTGGATCCCAACTTCCTCAATTGACTTTTATACAAAATAATACGAATGTTACCTCACGGCTCATGCTCTTGGTTAGAAGATTTGTCATAATGTAGGGACTTCAAGTTTCGTCCGTGACAAAGTATAAAACAATCTCCTCTCGAAGGATTTCTCTTCTTCCAATTCTAAATACACCGGCATTAACATTTAGCACTTAGGATTGTTGTTATTAATCAAATGATGATGTTGGGATTTACTGGACCATGTAAACGTGGTATGGAGGGAGTTTATATTCCACTATCCCTCCATCAAACCACCACCCACCCCTTCGAGTGTATCACTCTCTCCTTCAAACCACCACCAACTCCATCGAATCCACTAATTAGTCCAGTCGTCTTATCCCGTACCTCCTTTGGATCTTGAATTCTTGACCTCTATTCAATCTACATTGATCCCCTTCCTTCTCATCATTCGCCTCCTCTTCTTTTCAGTGTTGGGCATTCGCTTTGTTGCATTCATCAATATTGTCATTGTGGTTTGAAGATTAGGTTCGAAGATTAGAGTTCGAAGAAAGGGGGAAAATTGAGTGGTGGTGAAAGAAAGGGACTAAACCCGGATATGCTATTCCTCTTTTTTTCTTCGAGATCCACACAATTTTTTGAGATCTTCCCCTACCTTCTTTGCCCTTGCGATTTTCCTACTTCTCACCCTTGATTCTAATTTCACCCTCTTCTTTAATAGATAAGATGAGAGTTTCTTTAATAGATATGATGAGAGTGTCGACGAACTGGGTGAAGGAGGAGGTATGCCTCTACCATCGACAACGACAAATTGGGGGTTAGTGTTAGGGTTTGAGTTGCAAGAAAAAGAGGGAGTGGCTGAATTATCGATGAGTTTCTTTGATTTGCCGGATTTGAAATCGATTATCAATGAGAATTGATGGAAATGGTGGTGGCGGCAGCAGTGAAGGTGGTGGTGACGATGGTGTTAATCGTGGGTGTGGTGGGTGGGTAATGAATTGCTGGTTTAATGTTGTGTTTAATCTTAAGTAAACTAACCTTCCTTTCCTTAAGAGTGATCCCTTATCTTTCTCTCGTTGACCTCCTTGGTTTATAAGGTATTGATCTTCACTGAGGGACTTGTTTATTTTGAGTCTTGGAGCTTTCATGAAAGACCACATTTGGTAGCTTGTAGCAACACAAAAATTATGAGTTGTGTAACATTCTGTAATTATATGTCTATAGGGCTTTGCTTCGCTCTACAGTGAATTCTTATAAATATGGATTAGTCGGCTGCTTTTAAAAATAGTTTTATTTAGGTTGTTATGGTAATATTCATGTAGAAAACAAATAGACCTGTTATCATTTAGCTACTATGTTTGCCACATATGTAGGCCCGAGTTGTGACTCTTGTGAGAAACAATTATTATATTCCATATCCAGAATGCTCTAGTATGAGGTTGAAGCCTTAACCTGTTATTTGATCTCTTTTTTGTACTATTGGGATGATAATGGTTTTCTTTCCTTTAGATACATGAAAGCATTGGTTACTCTTCTGTTTTATATATTTATTTCACCAAAGCATTTGTTTGGTTAACATGAGGCAACACGAGAAATATGTTCGGTAAAATCTGTGTAGTTTTGTTAACTTAAAGAAGCGGGGAATGGATTGAAGGAAAAAAAAGTGAAATATATGAGGGTCATTGAACAAAAAGGTTTAAACTTTAAACCCTTTGGACTTTTGTTTCCCGCTACGACTATCTGAGAGTAACTTAAAAATGATTTGATCATTGGTGAAAATCTTTTCATCTATCTACAGAGATATTATGGTTCACATCCTCATACTGCTGAATTCTAGTTCATGGTTGTGAATTTACAACTGCAGTGGCTGAAGCTGTAATTTCCATGTCAATTGTTATTTTTTTTTTGTTATGTATACAATTATACATGTTAAGGCATTATGTGTTTGCTGGATTCTAACAAGGTTGATTCATTGCAGCAATTGAGGGCTGGATTATACTTGTCACAGGAGTGCATGAAGAGGCACAAGAAGAGGATCTCCTTAATGTCTTTGGGGATTTCGGCCAGCTCAAGAATCTGCATTTAAATCTTGATCGTCGTACTGGATTTGTGAAGGTGAGCTTGCAGTAGTTTACGCTCTAATGTGTGCTGGTCATTTTCAGTTGATGCATTTCCTTCCTTGTACTACCTTTAATGCAGAAAGCTGAAGTGGTTGGATGAGACTGAATATCTGCGTTTTGTTTATCCAATGATTGTGCTGTTTATCTTTAGTTCATTGAATGTCAAATACAGAAGAAATTGCACAAGTTGGTCTATGGTCCGAGATTAAATAAGTTGTCAAGGTTGCGTCATTTGTCATAGGTTTTTGAGTATGGATGTTAATACATGATACTCGGTGGGTTCCATTTTTCTTAGTTGAGTATTTTCTTCATCAAAAAGGCATTTTAAAGAGCACTGGACAAGTGACTTAGGTTGGGATGATGTCTGGCATTGATAAGTTTACATTTTGGGGCCCAGTATCAAGCCCGCGTATTCTGAGGAATATGTTGCCAGCATGTCAATCCAGTAGCTAATGGAACTAAATTATTTTTAAATGGTATGCTATGATGAAGGGTTCCATGGACATGTTCCGTGTCAGAACATGCTTTACAGTGGAATTGGCATTGCTTGCAAATTGTTTCTCTCTTGTAGCATGTATAGAGGAAGGGGTTACTTATCCTGAATAAATGAGTATAAAGAGATAAAGGATGAAATGCTATTGTGATGAACATTGGAGAATTTTGACTCTTCTTAAAGCTTATGAGGAAAGGATTTGCATTTGGTGTTTCAGTGAAGTAAAATGCACTGGTAAGGTGCTGGTGGCAACATGGTTGTCAGAAGCTTATTTGGATGGACCTATATGTGAATTAGTGACAAAAGAATTGAGTTGTAATTGCAGTATTTAGGGATAAACTATTTGGTCTTAGTTCAGACTTCAGAGCCGGGGAATGAGTTTTTTTATTAAAATTTGATATTGGACAAATATTTCGAAGTTGTTTCAATGAAAGGGAATAATGCGGGTTAAAGCCAGTGAGAATCTGCTATACTTACAATATATATGTGATTGAGGTAACACTTAGCATGTGTGCTTAAACATTCGGTAAAGAGGCCTCCAAAAATGAAATATTGATGAAGTTATATCTATCGGCATATGTAAAAATTTGTTGCATGTTTATTTTCATTTATTGCTTTTCATGTAGCTCCACTTGTACATTGCTTACCTATTTCATCTACACGTGGGAAAGGTCCATGATGTTACATGGAGGTCACATGAGACAGTTTTGTGTCAAAGGTTGACGAACAACATCCTGAATGTCTTCAATTTAGTTATAATGAGTGTCGCATGTAAAGGAAGAGCTGTTGGTGAAGTGTCGTATTAGATGTAAAGAAAAGTTGTAAAAAGAATCTGAAGAACTTTTTTTTGGGGGCTCTCCTTTGTACCTCCACTAACAATAGCTTTTTCATTGTCTGTGAGGAACGAAAATCCACCTAAGCAGATTATAGAATTTCTTATGGGCAATCAAAGGTGTATTGTGAAGAAATGAATATGCAGTTGAAAATTTTATGCTGCATACTTAATCTACTGAGTCAAACTGGATTGCCCCTGAGGTTTTAGCTATGATGTTGTTCTGATCATGGCTCAAGCTTGTATAGTGTCAGGCAAAGGAAACCTCAGATAGAGCTGCCTGGACGAGGAATTTTGGTAACTAGTTTTTGATATGTTAGGAAGGTATGCTGGCTACATTCAAAAACAATATGAAATCAGTTGAACCAGACTTGGGTGCCGAGTTTTAAGTTGTGCGGTGGTTTAAGACTTCAGATATTCATCTTTCCGCAAAAGAGACATCACTTCGTTTGTGTCTGCACTTGATAGTGGAGGATGGTTTGCACATTTGCATTTCGGTTTGAATTCTATTGTTGTAGTTGGCTCTTATCCTTCGCTTTGGCGTTCGTTTTACACTATAGGGTCTTAGTGGCTAAGTCGGAAGCTTTTGTCTGGCACTCAACTCCTCCTTCAACTTCTGATCGTTGATACAAATGGTTTAAATCGTGCTAAAGAAGGGACTTGCTACATCTCTGCTTACTGTTTGTGGAAGATAGTGGTGTTCCAAAATTCTCATGAGGACCGCTGAAACTAAATTCTTTTTGGAGGATCTTCCATAACCTTCTTGTTTTGCCTATATGGTTCTGTAAAGAATTTTCATGTAGCTCCAATCTGGGGCTTTTTTCGACAAATCTTGAGTTGTTTATATCGGTTCGATCTGGTGCTTTTTGTTTGACTTCTTGAATCATTGTTTATGTTTTATTTTTGTCGCATTTTTTTAATATGAAGTTGTTTGATGGCCAATTTACTTTCAGGGTTATGCATTGATTGAGTATGAGAAGCTTGAAGAAGCACAAGCTGCAATAAAGGAGATGAATGGTGCCAAAATGCTTGAGCAGCCGATAAATGTTGATTGGGCTTTCTGCAATGGGCCTTACAGGAGGAGGGGCAACAGGAGGAGGTTTGTCTTTTTGACAATCTACTGTTAAGTTTTGGGTTTCTGGTGGTGGCGGGGGGATCTTTCATGCTCTGGTGACTTTTTTGTGGTCCAACCTTGATATGCTTCCATGATATTGTTGCTTTTTGGAGTGTGTACTTTGTCTTAACTCAACATTCCTCTGACTCTTAATTTATGTTTCTGTATTATCCTCATTGATTTTTTTTACTTCCATTGTTTGTCTACCTCTTCAATATGCTTTCATGAGGTTTCTGATATTTGAAAATGTCTGTTCATGAAGCTGTCTTCGATATTTTGTTTTGGTATAATGGTAGTAGCTTAACTGTTTAATTTAAAGCTTATGGGGCAATTTTCATGTTCAGCAATCATTTAGCTTATCTGAGGGGCTTTCATCTTTCGGTTGGAGGGTTTTGATATGGTTTAGATGTGCACACAAAGCCTGAAAGAATAATACTCAATCCTCCTGATAGAATATTTTTAAGGCCTGATGCCAAGATATTGATGTGAAGGGTAAAGGTACCCCTGAAATTAAGTGGTTCATTGCCCTTTTTATTTTTTCAAAGTTACTTAATGCTATTGCTTTCCAGAATTATAATAATGTCACTCAAAAGATTTCTTATTTAATATCTTTGGATAAGAGTTGGTTATAGTTATCAACTCTTAAAAGTTCTTTTTTGCTAATCTGCTACTTTTTAACAAACCTTTATGCCAAAAAACAAAAAGTTACTTTCTGATGTGGCCAGGGTATATTGTGTCCTGCCAGCGTGGCACTTCTCCTAAGTTGATTAGTTTCTTGGTGTATATACTACAGAGCGCCACGCAGTGGTGTTGACGGGATTTAATCCCAGGTCTGCGGTACCACCTCCAAGATTTTAACCAACTACGAGATTGAATTATGAATTTATGCAATGCATATTGCCGGTTAGCTATATTAAAACTTGTATTGCAGACGGTTTTGGCTCCATATAATTGACATGCTTTCTTACTTTTATCTAATACAGATCCCCACGCGGTCACCGATCAAGGAGTCCTAGAAGAAGATATTAAATATGTGTTTTGCTTGTGGAAGTTGTGGATACCGAGTGAAAAGGGTGTGGTGGAGCTGCTACTTTTGTGCCAATATAGTGAGGCATTGAGCTGATCTTTGGTTCTGTATTTGTTTGCTGAATGATTCATGCTTATACAAGCTTCTTTTTTCTATCTATGAATCATCGCTTCTTTATGGAAGAGCTGGCGTCTCGATAACATTTTCTTCTTGTCGAGTGTACACTATCGTTATTGTATTGATTTAGGTTTTAGCAGTCTGACAGTTGCTTTCAAACTTATGAATTTTGTACGGTTTTCTGGTCCCATTAATCTATAAGCTTTATCCGGTATTGCTCCTTTAACTTGATAGCTTTGAGTTTCATAACATGTCTCAGGTACAATCCTTTCGAGATCCTATTGGACAGGCTTTTATAATATCCGACGTTTAACTACAATGGTTAGTTATTCTCAATATAAATCAACAACATAAGAAAATAAGATTATGAAGTCTGTATTTCATTCGAAAATGGCTTTATTGGCTGATTATATCAAAAGCGTTACCAATTCTTACGTAATGATCTTACATGGTAGGAGTACTACATTAGTCATTACATTTATGTACACGCTGGCTTCAAGTTCAGGTGTCGGAATTTGTGTTACGTCCATTTTGTGGGCATTCGAACCACGCCGTCATAATGTACTGTACGCGAAGCAATGCGCCAATGCCTCAATAGGGTCTCTAGAGAGGTTGGAACTCAAAGGCTTGATATGAAATTAAGGGTTTTATGATGCAATTATGTAGTGATCTCTAACAACATTCTCCTTTCTTTGTTGCGTACGTTTATTTCAGAAGTTAATGGTGGTGGGGGTAGCAACGACGGCCAATTTATTAGGTATTGGAGTATATAGAGTTAAGTATTTTCAATACTGTTTTTTTAGTGGGCTTCGTAAAAGAAAAATGAATAAAATAATGAGTTTGTGTCTTTAGGAGAGTAGGTTACTTTAAATCGGTTTATCTATTGTGAAAATCATGATATCCCATATTATTTTTAGTTCTGGAGCATGATGATGCAAAACACAACAAATTTTATTTGAGTTTTAGTTCGAATGCTTCACAAAAGATTTAATGTATTCATTCTTACTCTAAATCTGTCTTGTTTTTGTCAATAAGATAACAAATGCTCTATAATGTTTTATTTTCATTTAAAGTATATCTGAGTGTCTACATATGACACAAGAGGTTTCCTTATTTTAAATGTGTAAATATAAACAGAATTTATCAAAAAGATAAGACAATGGATCATTTACGAAAAAGACAAATCATATTTTTAAGACAAGTCTCCGTAAAGTCGAGCGATAAAAAAATATTTTGATTGTATCAACCTCAAAGTATGTTTACTAAATAAAACAAAATAACTCAATTTAACAAACAATTTTTTTTAAAAAAGTAAAATACAAATTTATTCTCCTTTTTATCTATAATTAGATAGAAACTACAGTACATAAATGGAAAAATTAGCTTGATACTAGTCACCATGTTGACCAACATATCAGTACAAAAGTATTACAACTCTAATTCTCTCCTCTATTTCGTTTCTTTTTTGGGTAAGTAAAGCAATTTCTTTGTAATTCTCCTATTTTTCTGTTTTACAGTCGAAAATCTACAGTTCATACAAAAACAATCTAAGGGGCGTAATCACCACTTTCGCCGAAAATAACTCCCTACAAATGGAAGCTACAAACTAAAACATTCACTTCCTATAATAGAAACTTTCTATTAACCATCACTTGCAAAATCCATTCTTGCATGTTTATTTCACCAGCCATATTTCTATAAACTCCACTATCAAGTTCATAAAAACCAAAACTTTCTCCTCCAATCTTCATCAAAATCTCACCTTCATCTTCACAATCACTTCCATTTTTCATCAAATGCCCTAAAATCCTCACATCATGGTGATCAATACCCATAAGATCAATCTTATATTTCTTAACCCAAAAATTAGCAAAACCTTCATTTTCCTTCATCATCATCCATACATCCATATTTGATTCCCATGGCAATCTATCTGTTAAACACAATTTATCCTTAATCTCAACCAAATCCAAGCATTCAACTGAACGATTTGAGCATGATTTTGGGAATGAAATCATCCCAAAATTCTCAATTTCAAGATTAAAAGACATGATCTTGATACAATCTGGATTGAATTTCTTCTCTGCAATTAACCAATAAAATTTCCCATCAACAAATGCATAATTTTTCCTACCCAATATATCAAATGGGCATTTCCCAATTAGTTTCCACTCAAGATGAGAATCGATCCCAAGATCTGACCCGGGTTCGGCTAGAATCTCACACATTACTTCCTGGATGTGACAATAATGAAAATTATCAGTCTTTTCAATGGTGTAAAAATGGAGTAGCTTGAAAACGTTTCGAAACGTGGAAAACCCAAATGCCCAACTGAAAGTTGATTTGAAACGGGTTGAATTTGGGAGATTTGAGAGTTGTTTGGTAATGGGATCATAGAGAGAAATACTGGGTTTTGAAATTAAACATAGAATTCCATTACAGGTGAGAATTGAAGTTAATGGATGTGCAAAAATGGTGGAAATTTGACTTTGTGGAGTTCCATCAATGAAGTAAGATGATAATTTTGTTGGGTTGGTTGAATTGGTTGATGGGTTTTGGTTAATTTGTTGAGTGAAGAGTAAAATTGGGTTGATTTTGTGTTTTTGATGGTAAAAATGTCTGAATTCAGGGTTTAGATGAAGATAAAACAACCATTTCTTGCAAATACAACGTAATTTGCATAGATTCTTTAATGGAATCCTTGAAAAAATGTCAAAGATTATGTCTTTTGGTAAGTTGTTGAACTCAACTAGTTTAACTAGTTGTTCTTCCATTTTGAAGGTGAAGAAAAAGGAAGTGGATGATGATGAATGGATTATTGTCTTTTTTTGGAGTCTTGTCTTGCTTGATTTGAAAGGGAAGGGGAAAGGTTTTTGTTTATAGTTTCAAGGGGGGTGGTTTTTAGTAACACTAATTTGTGTTGTTTTAGCGTGGCGAATAACAAACCCCTGATACGCTAAGCCCCTGATAAAGTCGGGATTAGAGATGAGTTTTTATAAGGGAGTTTGAGTAAGTAGTAGTATTATAAGAAGCTTGACTTGTGAGAAAGAACAAAGGAAGTTCTTAAAGAGTTGTTTCTTAATGGTTTGGATTACCTTTGATTCATTGACTATGTATTGAGCTATAATAGAAGAACTCTTGACTACACGTAATAAATAAAGCTTGTAATTATGTACTATATGTTGTAATAAATTATGTTATGTTTGATAAAATTTTGAGACAAAAAGTTTGTTCTTCTTAAGAAGTGGGGATTGCCTTTTGGAGTAATTTTTGGTGATTTTGGTGATAAATTAGAAAATTTTCTTTTTCTTTAAGAGAGTTAATTAGAGTAATAGAAATAGTGATTAATGGAGATTTGTATTTAATATTCTTATAAGGGTGGTCTTTTAGATTGTTGTAGTGGATTTCCATCTTGAGTTGTCCCCACCTTATCTGTTGAGTCTTGCCCATATGTCTCTTTCCAAAAATGCCCGGTTCATATCCAAAATGAACAACTTTCTGGGCTAGTAATTTTATATAAAGAAAAGTTAGCATCTTAAATATTTGGGATATTTCCTGAGGTACCCCCGAGGTTAGGGCTAATTCCTCGGGTACCCTCTTCGTTATCGAGCTAGCTTAAATGCCACCAGAGTCAGTGTTCGCGTCTTAAATGCCATTAATGATCACGCCGTTAACTTTTCTGTTAACTTTCTCAATTTTATTTCAATTTTTATTTAAAAAAACAGTGTCAAAAAATTAAAACTAAAATTAAAACCCATAAACCCTCCCACTCTCTCTCCTCCCCCTCCCCAAACCCACGATCACCCCCTGTCCACCACTCCCCCAACCCCTGCCACCCTTCCCCCTTCCCGGAAACCGGCTCCCCACCCAAACCACCACCATCACTCATCCAAACCACCACCACCACTCTCTTTCCTCGCAATGAAGCCGCCGGAAAAAGCGAAACACAACCGGTGTACACCCCACCCAACCACCTCTCCCCCTGCCACCCACCCACTGTAAAATCGCCGGCCACCCCCTCATGCCAACACAACCGATGGCCATCTCCCTTATGCCAACACAACCAACCCTAAAACCACCGCCCCACACTCAAATTGAACAGTCTCCTCGCGAACCCCAGATCGAACACTTGCAGCACACTCACAAGTCACCACCACCAGCACACTCTCCTCGCAATGAAGCCGCCGGAAAAATCGAAAGAAGGTGAGGGGAAGAGATGCTGTTAAAACGTGGCTGGAAGAGGTGGGTGTTGGTCGATTAAGGAGGAAGGAGGGAAATTTTGGTGTATGGTTGAATCAGCAAGGTTTTAGAGGAAGAAGCAGGAGCTGCTAGGGGTTTGTGGGTAGGTGGAAGGGTGGCAGGGGGTGGGGCGGTGGTCAGTACAGAGGGTGAGGGTGAGTGACTGGGTTGGGGGGTGGGTCGTTGGTTTGGGGAGGGGGAGGAGAGAGAGTGTGAGGGGTGGGGGGTTTTAATTTATGTTTTCTCTTTTTTTTTTTTATATATAGTTTAAATGAAAAGTCAAGTTTAATTAATAAAAGTTAACAAAAAAGTAAACGGCGTTACCATTAATGGCATTTAAGACGCGAACACTGACTCTGGTGGCGTCTAAGCTAGCTCGAAAACGAGGAGGGTACCCGAGGAAGTAGCCCTAACCTCGAGGGTACCTGAGGAAATATCCCTAAATATTTTATATCGATCAAGGTATTATTTGTTTTGTAGGAAATTTAGTAGCCTACAATATGCAAAAAAGAAGGTATTGGGTCAGACGCGTCCGACCATAACATTTGGTCGGACGACTTTCAGTTGGTTTCATTTTTTTTAGTTGGTTTCATTTTTGTTTCAGTTGGTTTCAATTTTTGTTCAGTTGGTTTCATTTTTTTCCAGTTGAAACATAAGTACTTCCAACTGAAACACAAAGCCTTCCAACTGAAACATAAATGCTTCCTACTGAAATACAACCGATGTAGACATATAAACTCCAACTGAAACAAAACAAACTCCAACTGATACAAAACAAACTCCAACTAAAAACCATTATCAGCTTTTATGCTTCTCACCTGCTTCTTCAATGGCATATATACTGCTCATACTTACAGCGAAGGAGGAGGCCATGGTTGGCGGTTGGCTGCGCGGCTGGCGAGCATAAAGGGGAGGCCGGAGCTGAACTATGGCGGCGCTGCGGCGCAACAGCGGCAACATCGAACGGGGAACAGAGGAGTAGCAGAGGAGGACGAGAAAGCAAAGAGAGGAAAGGCAAGGCTTATAGTGGCCTAGGGGCGGTTCTAGGTGGTGTTTCGGCGTGGTTGCTGCGCTCGGTGGTGGTGGCAACAACCACCAAGGGAGCAGAGGGAGAAAGAGTGAGTGAGAGTAGCGAGTAAAGGGTGGAAAACAGGGGAGGGAAACCTGTGGGCTAGAGATGGCATCCGGGCCGGGCCAGCCCAGCCCGCCCAGCCCAGCCCGTCTCGAGGGCTACGCGGGTCAGGCCCGTTCAAACCCGCAACCAGCCCGGAAAAACCCGCCAGATTTGAAAACCCGCACCGGGCTCCTTACTGACAACCCAGCTCGGCCCAAACCACCCACCGAGCCCACCCCTAACCGTCCACGAACCCACCCAGCCCAGACCGAAAGCCCACCCAGCCCGCACCACCTAGCCCACCCAACCCGAACCGAAAGGCCCGCCCAGACCATAACCCAGCACACCCAGACCCGCTACCCAAACCAGACCGAAAGCCCACCCAACCCAGACCGAATCCCCACCCAGACCCGCTACCCACGCCCGTTCAGCCCGCACAACAGCCCGCCCACTACCCAGCCCCCACCACCATGTCAGTCACTGTCACCACAGCCCCACCACCAGACCACCGCGCAGGCGCGCACCGAAGGCGCTCAACCATTCGCTCCACCTAGCCCAACCAACCTGAACCGAAAGGCCCGCCCAGACCACAACCCAGCACACCCAGACCCGCTACCCAAACCAGACCAAAAGCCCACCCAACCCAGTTCGAATCCCCACCCAGACCCACTACCCACGCCCGTTCAGCCCGCACAACAGCCCGCCCAACGGATTTGTATATTTTGACTTTTTGAGAATGAGAAGCAGAGAAGAGAAGGTGATATAGAAATGAAGAAATCTGAGATTTGAGAATGAGATGGTGATATAGAATGAGAATGAGAAATCTGTGAGATTGTGGGCTTTGTGAGATTTTGTGTTTTGAGATGCAGAGATAAAATTATTTTCTTAAAAAAATCTGAATCCATCATCAACAAATAGGAATGGCTACAGTGCTGTGAATTTGCATTTGCCAAAAAAATTAAAAAAACTTCACTCACTGAAATTAGATGCAAGCAGATTCACTGATTCACCATTATTTTCTTATCTTTGCTTTGCAATTTGCATGCTCCATACCTTGAACAGTGAAAGTAAACAATCATAGTAGCAACAACGGTGCTTTGTGAATTTGCTTGTGTTTCTCTTCTGATTCCCTCCCCCCAATTTTCTTCTATAAATAGCACTCTAAACTCATGCTTTCAACTCACACAATTTTCCTCTTCTCTCAATTTTCCATCTTTCAGTAATTCAGTCTTTCTTCTAACTCTTGCTCCTGCTCTTTCTCTTGTTCTTACTCTTTCTTCAACTTTGAAGTGTTAAGTTTGGTAAGTCAAAATTTTTAAACTTAAGTTTTTTTTGCTTATTAAAAAAAAGTTTTTTTTTTATTTTGATAATTTCATTTCCCAGTTTGGCAGTTTGTTACACTAAATTGGTTATTTCTTTTATTTACATTGAATTTCAAAAAAAAAAAACATTTAGCCAAAAAAATGGATCCGAGAAGAAATGTTGAAGCTGGTTCATTTGACATTAATACCGAAAATCTCGATGCATTTGCCCAAAATATTG
Organism: Patellifolia procumbens; assembly: GCA_947645195.1. Lineage (NCBI taxonomy): Eukaryota > Viridiplantae > Streptophyta > Magnoliopsida > Caryophyllales > Amaranthaceae > Patellifolia > Patellifolia procumbens. The sequence goes on from CANSGD010000335.1 coordinate 2,510,671, forward strand.
GTGCTTCATTATTTGGGGATGCACATGTTCAAAATCTTGGAAATCTGGGATATAATATGTCCCCACCATTAAGAAACTCTCATCAATCATCAAACTCAACAATGATGCCACCCCGACCACCATCTCATCCACAACAGAGTGTTCCGACGTCCAATGATGGTAATACGAAATGGATATATTTGTCTCTAAATTTAAGTTTAAAATACAATTTGTTTGTACTTATTGATATTTTAATTAATGTTAATAACTTTGACGATAACTAAATTAATAGTCGAATAGTAGCTTAAACTTTAAAAAGAGTTAGTAATTAAATATATAACTAACTATAATTATACATCATTAACATCATTGCTACATCATAAGCATTTTTGCTACATCATATAACATCATTAATATGTAATAAACTACATAATATGATGACGTCATTAAGATTTAAGAGTAACTAATACTCGAATATTAGTTTGTAACTAAATACAACAGCTAATTATAAGTTTGAATGGTATGATGTGATTAAATATTGTGCTAATAATATAATGTGATTAAATATTGATTAAATAATATAATATGATTAAGAGTAACAAATACTCAAATATTAACTAAAATTAAATATTATTTAATTAATATTATGTGATTAAGAGACCCTAATACTCAAATAGTTACTAAAATTATATATTATTTAAATAATAGGATGCGATTAAGAGTAACTAATACACAAATAATAACTAAAGTTAAATATTATTTACATAATATAATGTGATTATGATTAACAAAATGTCTCTTATGTTTTCATTTGTTAATTTAGGTTCTTTTTACTCGTAATCTCGTAGTTACTTAACCTTTTGTAATAAACTAATGTACTTACTTTTGAGTGTAGAAGAAGAAACTTCCCAGAAAAGTGGTCGAGGAGAGACTTCTTGGGTCTGGCCATTTTATGAAAGAGTGGTTGCTGCCGGCCAAACCATAGAAGTCGGGGGACCAATAAGATACATTTGTCTTTGTCTGCCATGCAAAAACTCGAACGCCCCTAAGGCGACAAAGTACAAATGGAAACAGGGGGATGGTACGGGAACGTTGGGTCGTCATCTCAGAACAGTACACCAACTGACGGCCGAAAACACACAAGGACAAGGCAGTGGAAAAGGCGTTCAAGGTCAGTTATCTGGGTATTTTTCTAGCCAAGCCGGGGGAGGTACGCCTTTCTTTTACAATAGAGACAAAATGATAGATGGTTTTGCAAATTTTATTATCGCTGAAGAATTACCCTTTAGTCATGGCGATAATATAAATTATGAAGAGTTCAACAGAACTTATCTACAGCCGGCTTTTAGGCGTATTCCACGAAATACGCTTAAAAATAGGACGAAACAGCTTTATTATGCTTCGCGTGCTTCTCTTATTGAAATGTTTCGTATCCAACTTCCTAGAGTGAGCCTAACATGTGACACGTGGACTTCTGCTTGTCAGGAGCCTTTTATCTGCATAACTGCACATTGGGTTGATGACGACTGGTTTTTACAAAAGCGCATCATTTGTTTCGAGGCTATGCTTGAGATGCATAACGGTTACAATATAAAAACTCGTATTTTAAACTGTCTGAAAACATTCCATTTAACTCGAAAAACTTTTGCTTTGTCTCTTGATAATGCAACCGCTAACACAAAAGCCATAGACTTTTTGAAACAGGACCCCGAGTTGCCACTACTTTTAGGTGGTGAATTACTTCATGTTCGTTGTTGTGCTCATATCTTAAATCTTTCTGTCCAAGACGGTATGACTGAGTTACAACCATTGCTGGATCCTATTAGAACCGTTACTAGATGGATCAGAGTAACGAGGAGTGTTAAGAGACGGTATATGGCTCTATGCAAAGAGAGAGGACTGAAGAAGCGTCAATGGAGTATTGACACTCCAACCCGATGGAATTCCACCTACAAGTTGTTAAACCAAGCAATTGTTTATCGTGAGGTTCTCACTATTCTTTACAATGAGGCGCAGACGGACCCTAAATGTTTGATTACCGATGACCAATGGAGCGTTGCTATTCTTATTCGCGATGTGTTGAAAAGTTTTGATCATGCTACTAACGTCTTTTCTTTCGTTTATCATCCCAATGTTCATTTAGTCATTACCGAGTGCATTAAGATTGTTCATGCCATTGACGTTTCTATCAATGTTCCTGCTATTAACGCTGTTTTGTGCAGTATGAAGGCCAAGTGGTTTAAATATTTTTATGAATTTCCTTTGATTTACGGGTTGGCTGCACTACTTGACCCAGCTGTTAAGCCGGAAGGGTTGAAGAGGTTGTTGGAATTTTATTACGGTTGTTTGGGTGTAAAATATGATGTTGCTTTGTATATTCAAACTTGTGCAAATGTTTTAGAAAAACTGTTTGATTTCTATGCTTCCATACTGAATCCCGAGGGATGCTATGGTGGTGATACCGGCAAGTCATCAAAAGGCAGGTTTGATTCTATCATTTCCAAGATTTTGAAGAAATCCAAAAACGAGACTACTACATCATCCTCATCATCATCATATTCGCAATTGAACGAGTATTATTCTTATCAATTCGAGACGGATGAGAACTTTGAAATTTTGAAATGGTGGAAGCAACATGAGCAGCAGTTTCCAATACTGTCAAGGATTGCCCGGGATGTACTTGCAGTCCCTGCCTCAACAATTGCTTCTGAATCAGCATTTAGCGCCGGTAGAAGAGTTATAGATGAAAAAAGATCACGGCTCTCCCCCGAAAGCATTGAAATTTGTGTTTGCAAGAAGGATTGGGATCAAGCTGAAAAGAGAACACAAGGTCTGCAACAAGATGATGATGATGAAGATGATCCATGGATGAAAATGACATCGGAATCTGGATCGGATGCGGGGGAAGTTGCCAGTGGGACGGGCCCAAGTAGGAGTGGAAAACTTCCAATGGAAGAAGATGAAGAAGACGAAGAAGAAAATTATTAAAGACGATAGGACAAAGGCCAAAAAAAAAACATTTCCAATCTATGAATCATCTACAAATCAAGGTACGCAAAGAACTACGTGGGCTTTGATTCCTTTGGGATACGTAGGCAACTTAATTTTGAAAATTTTAGTTTAATGTCAAATTAAATTAAAGTTTTTAAATTACAAGCTCAAGCCCCCCACACTCTATATTAGTGAAAATAAAAAAAAATCCAAAAAAAATATAGATTTGATGTATACATGTTGAGCTATATGATTGTCTCTCTGTGCCCCATTGATGTTTTTGAAATGTTTTGGATTCATGATTTATTATGGTTTGGCATGAGGATTCATCGGATTTGATTTGATTTCCGATATTTTATGACCCTTGCTTGCATGATGCTTGTGACATTTGCGCTGAAAGTGGAACTAAGTTGGTTAGACTGTGAGTTTTGAGTCTTTGGATGCATATCTTCATCCAATCTTTCCTTCTATGTGTGATAGTTCCTCATTATGGCATTGATCTTGGTATTGGTTCATTACTCGTTGATGTCTAGCATGCATGCATATTGAAATGATTGAGGCGTTCTTTTTTATTGTCTGAGCCACAGAGCCACTAATAAAACACTGTACCGCCTTAGCCCTTCTGAGCCTTTCATGACCGCTTGTGTTTATTACCTCTATTGAAATCCATATCCTAGCTTGGGGGAGCATTAGTGGTTTGTTAGAAACTTAGAGTATTGTCGAGTTGGTCATCTTGTGGGTGATGATTTGCGGAGTTCAGAGGTCACATTCACCTCATGTTATGTATATGTTTATGCTCCTCTAGGATGGCTTTACCACCACATCTCCCAAAGTTTTCCACACCCTTCACCTAAGCCTCGTTGCAACCTTGCAAAGACCTCATGATCCTTTTTGCATTGCTTTAGTTAGATTGATGTGGAGTTTTGTCCCAATCCCGTAGAGTATTTGCTATATTTGAGTCGACTGAACTAGGTTGAGTATTACATGCTACCCTCTAAACACACGAGTGTCGTGAGTTGGGACGGGTCATTATGAGTTGGGTCAGGTGAGCGATCGGACACATCTTTTGTCTGCCACAAAAATCGAGAGTTGAGTGTCTCCCATGCGAGTACCCTCTTAGTATTTGCGGGATGCGCAAATGTCATTGTTTGATTGCAATGCATACTGATTGATTGTTGGTCTGATATGATGGACTGATGATGATACTTGCCTACCGGATTAGTCTTGGATCAAATTGTTTATTGTTGAGCTAAATTCTTTCTATTTGATTGGGGTGAGACAGTCATATGTTAGTTCGCATGATTTTGTTGCTTGAGGACAAGCAAGAGTTTAGCTTGGGGGAGTTTTTTATGTGTTCATTTTATATAGGCTTTGAGCATCGTTTCCCCTCTTGTTTTATACTCTTTTGGAGCTCTTTAGAGCTCTTTATTGTGAGATTTGATATGTTTGGGTATGTTTCGTGTTTTTGAGCTTTGATTGTGCAGATTAGGTGTCTGAGGCCTTTATCTGGCATTTGGGAGCATTACCCATATTACATAGGCATTTGAAGTACCCTGAGAGCAATTATAGAGCTCTCGAGGTGATAACAAATAAGATTGGAGCTAAAGAGCGCTTGCACGTCCGGTCGTGTGTGGCCCGCCGCTCGGGCACGCAAGCATATTTCGAGCTATATTGAAGAACTGTCTAAGTCATCTCCGCCCTTCCGGGCGCTGATTACGAGTTTTATGTGAAGAAGTTTTAAAGACCGCCCGCCCGGGCGCCATCGCCTGACCGGCCGGGTGGTTTCTCAGGAGGCCTTGTTTTCGGTTTTTATTGCCTTTTGAACATCATCTATTAATACTAGAAGGTTAATTTCGATTAGTTATCTTAGTTTTTATCTTAGTTTCGTATTAGCTTAGTTTTAGAGTCCTAGTTTTTCTCAAGCTTATTTGGTTGGAACATCGTCTGCTTTCAATAAAGTATTATAGTTGATTCATTTCGCATAAATCTGGTAATTCTTCTTCCATTACTTTTCATTATTTTGATTATTGCTTTCATAGATCTTAATTATGTCTTCCCTAATTATGATTGCTTTCGTTAACATGCAAAAGTTTAAAAACGACAATAATGAAAAATAGATAATAATAAATAATTACGATAATATAAAATTAATCATTACTCAAAATTATTTAAGAATACATTGGTCAATATTCAATACTCATTATAATCTTATTTTAATTGCTATATTAAGATTATAAATAAACGGAATTACTAGAAAAGAGAAGATATTAAATAATTACGTCATTACGAAATTATAAAAATTAGTCCTTATTCAAATTATTAACAAAATGCAATTTATAAAACCAAATATTTTATATTTTCAACCAACGTATTTCACAGTTATATCTAATTAAATTATACAAAATTACAAATGCAAATTCATAAACACATAATTGAAATTTTCATATTACATCAAACTTAACTTACCAACTATTTTAACTTCAAAAAAAAAAAACTTACCAACTAGTCCAACCCAGCCCACCCAGCCCATTAAACCAGCCCATTAACCAGCCCACCCAAACCACCCAGCCCACCCAACCCATTAACCAGCCCAACCCAACCCGCCCAACCCATTAACCAGCCCAACCCAACCCACCCAACCAACCCAGCCCATTACCCAGCCCATTACCCAGCCCAAACCACCCACTTAGCCCACCCAACCCACCCTCCAACCCGTTTCAAGCCCGCCCAAAACCGGGATGGGTTGTCTCTCCAGCCCAGCCCGTCAACCCACCCAGCCCGCTTCTTTCCCAAGCCCGCACCGGGTCAGATTTTCCCAACCCAGCCCGCCGCCAACCCGGCCCAGCCCAGCCCGGCCCACCCATATGCCACCTCTACTGTGGGCTGCGTTTGGGGGCGTCGAACCAAAAGCCGGTGGTTTTCCGGCGGTGGCTTCGTCCGACGGAACATATTGGGTCAGACGGTCTAACCCAATAGTTTTACTATGCAAAATCATGTTAAGTTGAAAGGAGATTAGATAATCTCAAAACGGTGGCCATTTAAACTAGACATTAAGAATTTTTTGTCAGAAACAACCTTTTATAATCACCTTTTTGCGAAAAACAACCTTTTAATTTTTTTTGCAACTTACAACCTAAAACCAATTTTTTTTGCGAAATGAAACCTTTTTCTAATTTCCTTCATTGACCGTTAACTATAGACCATTCACCGTTATCAAAGTGGTGGGTTGGACTGGTTTCGGGGTGGTGGTTTCGGGTTGGGTGGTTTCTGGTGGGCTGGGCTGATTTTGGGGGTGGTTTCGGGTGGGGTCGTGGTGGTTTCAGGTATGGTGGGTGGTTCTAGGGTGGTTTCGGATGGGGTGGGCTGGTTCTGGGGTGGTTTCGGGTGGGGTAGGATGGTTTTGGGGTGGTTTAGGGTGGGGGGTTGTGCTTTAGGGGTTTCGGGTGGGGTAGTGGTGGTGTCAGTGTTGTTTCGGGTGGGGTGGGGTGGTTCTGGGGTGGTAAGTAACGGTCAATGGCGAAAATTCGAAAAAGGTTTCATTTCGCAAAAAAAAATTGGTTTTAGGTTGTAAGTTGCAACAAAAATTTTAAAAGGTTGTTTTTCGCAAAAAAGTGATTATAAAAGGTTGTTTCTGACAAAAAACTCTTTTCATTATGTGCGAACGAGAGTTTGGGGATTAAGGGTTGGAATCGAAACTGAGAATATATGAATGGAAATCCATGAAAATATTCCCATTATCTTGTTTGGCAAGTGATAGTATTAAAGGGAAATAAATTTCAAAATTACTTAAAAACCCTTGCTCATCTCCATCTATTTACTCATCCCTTCCTCTTTATTAATGGCAAAAACGTCTTTTTGCTCCTTATTTTTATTCCCAACCATAAGACATGCCCCCTCCTATGTCTTATTTTAGTGAGAATAGACCCCATTTAATCCTACTAAACAAACGAGGGGTATACAAAAATGGGTATATATAATCCCGTTCTCACCCTTTATTCCCACTAAACAAAAACACCTAATAGAAACACCAAAAGATTTCCAACAGATCTTAGATGGCCGCATTATATGACCCACAGAACACCTCAAATGATTTTCGACCATTTTCTTGATGGGACACGCAAACCAAAAACCCATTAGTTATAGATTGGTTACAAGGATATTTTGCGCTCTTTAATTAACTAATTTGACCACTAATATATTCGATTATGTATCCCAATAATTAGGCAAAATTGTTCTTCAAAAATTGTACATCGATATGAATCCAACAAAGTCGAAAATTCAACCACTAATATATAACTATTACTCTATATTGCTATAAAATGTCGAAAATTCATGATCAATTATTAAGTTTGACCATGATTAGTTTTGCAACAATTATGGAGCAAGGTAAGCATACCATTTTGTTAAAATCCTTGAGTACTACTACTACAATGTCCCTCTTTTTTTTTTTTTTTTTTTAACCAACTGAGGTTAGCATGAGTGGTTAAGGGCCTCTTGCTCCTTAACCAAGGTCTCAGGATCGAGCCTTGGGAATGGAAAAAATCTCAGCTGGGAGGAATGCTGCCCACCGAAGTACCCATGCAAACTCCCGCGGGAAATTAGTCCACTCGCCTAAGGCGGTGGGAAACTCCTCGTAGTAGTACCAAAAAAAAAAAAACAATGTCCCTCTTTTTGGTTGATAGGAGTATGTTTTTGTTCATATCCAAATGTGAATTTGGCAATCCGTCCTTTTCATAAAGAGAACAGATGTATTAATAAAAACTGATGATCTAATTCTTCTTGTAGATGATGATTCATATTTTTGGTTGGAATCCTGGCAACATCACTTTTTTATTCCATTTTTTTTTGGGTAAACTCATATTTTTATACTAGATGTATCATATGATAATTAAAAGAGATAATGACATAAATAATGATACTAAAATGTTTAGTTGATAACTTGATTACATAATAGAGTACATCAGTAGGATTCCAATTTTTTTTTTTTTATTAAATTCAGGAAGCTCTCACAAATCTGAAAATTGAAGTTAGTACTTTTCATATCAGAAATTCAATGGTGAAAATGACACCATGATTCTGCACAATATTGTATACTCGCTTCATAATTTCATTTTTCACTCTCCAATATTATATACTTTACTACTTTCACCATCAATATCTTCGATTATGCATTTGTAAAAAGTTAAAAAAATTGATATAATAAGACTATACGTATCTAGATGAATCAAACAAGATACCATTTATTTTCTTGTACTATTGATAAGAATTTATGATCAAATTTAATAAAGTTTGACCTTGATAGTACAAGTGTTGCAAGGATAATGAAGCCGAGGAAATTATAAATGTATAATAGAACTGACATAAAACTGTGAAATACATCCTAATGTGTGTATCTTTTATGTTACTGTACAGTAGTTACACTAATGGCTTTGCTATGTACAGTATAGTATATTTCAGATTTTCTTAAGACTCTGAGGTTCAGTAATTATGCTTGATACAATCTCAAGGTGCTCTTTTAATACTCAGGTGTGTGGATTCTAACATCAAGATGCTGCAGCAGCCCAAAAAGTTTCAATGCATAGGCTTGTCGGAGTTGCAATGATCTTTGACCATATCCAATCGGAGTCCTTCACGCGATACATTTCTGCTAACTGTCATAAGATATGGTCAGCATTTAGCTATGATTGTTATGGGTTATGTAATGAGCTCGAGAATAGTTATAGTCATTCGTTCTAATTATGGTTATTTTGAAAACATACAACATATGGCTTCCAATTTCTATATCTTCGCTTCAATAAAGTGAAAACAAGGCTTCTATTAAAAGATGGAGTGCTTACTCTGCCATCTCTGAGCTCAAAGATCACTTTGTCATCTGCTGAACGGATTGGTCGTGTAGCTGCAACCTGTGCAACATCAAACAGCTCACTCATTAGTAACAGCTGCAGTTCAAACTGTAAAATACAGTTACATTTTACATCTCATAATCACCTTAGGATCACAATTTTGGTTCATCTCTTTTAATTTAGGCTCTTCTGCACTGTTCAGATTAGATGTACTCTCCATACTTGGAAATCCACAGTCTCTCCACTTCCATTCCTCTTGGTTGAAGTACCTTAGGTGAACTCTCCCATCTGAGCCAACTAAAAACAACTGATGACCATCGAAACTTGGGCCTGGGGCGCCGATGATTGTTACTCTTTCATTAGGTGTGCCATGTTCAACCCACATCCATCCATCAATCGAGTTCCAACGATATTCAACAAGCCCACCAGCTTCCGAAATCATGAAAAGAGAGCTTTCTAAAGATGATGTTGATGGTCTTATAGATGTTCCTGGTAATTTTGACAGAACTAGGTGCTGAGATTGATGATGTTCATGCCATAATCCAGATAATGTATTATATTGATACAATCGTCCGTTCCTTCCGATTACCAAAACCACCTTATCTCTACACACTTCCTGGTCTACTATCGTTGCGATCTTTGTATCTGCAGGGTGTTTGCAATCTTTCCATTTGAAATTCCTGAGAGCAACCTAGACAAGAGTCTCTGATGTTAGTTTCTCTTGTAAGATTTTTGTGCTTTGCATGCATTAGAATAGTGTCTTATGACAGGGTTGTCCCTTCATAAAGTGCATACACGAAAAACGAAACAAAACCCATTATTTATCCCAATGATCTCACGAAGTCATAAGATCTGTTAAGTGTTCATTGAACTTTTGATTGAGAAAACTATTTTGTGTATAGTTTCAAGAGGATGCTAGACTACGTGCAAAGGAGCTTAACTCCTTGGCAAGTAGTTTTAGGAGGATGATAGACTACATGCCTAGGAACATGGTGCCACTTAAAAGATATGGATTAAGTATTATGAAATGCATATAATTGTGTTATTTCTCATTTTTGTGGTACCAATTATTAACATTAGCACAGGGCAACCAATTTTTTTTTGAGACGGCCCTCTATATGACGATGGGAAGAGACTAGTGTTTGTTACCATATATACTATGCAAAATTTATGCGTGAAGTGGCTAAGGTAATTGAAAAAACATTAGTAATTTGCTTCTTTACTGCTTCACAACTTACAGTGAACTGTAGTAGCCTTCCCTTCTTGCTGGTGAAATAGATTGCATCGTTTTTCGTGATTTTCTTTCCTGCACCTTGAATCCTGTCCCATGGAGGACCACCAATTATCTCTTTCCCTTTCTTCATGTCTGTACAGTTTATCCATTGCAAATCATCTTTGCTTCTCTCTCTTATAAGCAGAGAACCATGAACATCAACTAAAAATAGACTTCCATTATAGCTTCCCACTGCACCATTCATAGCTGTCGCGTGATCATGCTTCAGCCATAGTCCTACATTGTCATTGTACAGATATTCGAAAGTCTGACCGCTTTTTGACACCATAAAAAATGATCTACCTCCTTGTATCACTCTCATGTGGAAGTTTACATTCACCCATTTCTCTTCCAACTCATGTTCTTGTAAAGTTTCTAGGTTAATGCCTGATGCATCAGGAATCAAGTAGTTCTGTTGCATTCGATTTCTTCTTCTTGACATGGTTCTTGTGCTCGGGAGATCGTTTGTTTCATCCTTTACGCCCATTATGCAGTTATTGGGCCCACGGTCGTCTGTACAATACTCCGTATTCCATCCTTCAGTCTCCGGAGCATCCAATATCGACCAAACATACTTGGATGACATTCTTTTTCTGTTACTAACTTGATTATCTGGTCCTGAATTTTCACCACCGATACCCGATAGATGGAGTTCTGCAATCCTGCCATCATCTAGTGGGAAAAGGATCCTGCCAAATTGATATGGTATCCCTGATACACCTCTTGCTACCTTTGCATGTGGCGGATGCATATGGTTTATCCATGACTCTTCTATTTGGTGCTCTTGAGCCACTCCTATCAACACACGAGTTCACAACATCAATTCCCTTGTATAGGTGAGACACACCCGGTTTCTGTAATTATTACTTCCTTCGTTCCACATGTTTCAAATTAGTTGCAAAAATGCTTCATTTGGTAATGGGGTCTCTCTATCTCTCATTATCGTCACATGGATGGTTTTTTTTTTTTTTTTCTTCTATTCCTCTCCTCTTCATATGCACTCTATACAACTTGTCCCCCCCATATATAGCAACTGAATTGGAACGGAGGAAGTATATGACAGAAGTTTTATAAGATTATTATTACGAAGAAATTGCATTTATTATATGGTCAATTTGTTCAGGAGCAAATTTTGCGAAGGATCACTTTTTAGGCTCTTGGACAATCTATAGAAGCATGTGTTATTATTAGGTTGCACCATCATATTCAATGGGTTTCCATACTTTTTAAGTTTACAGTTGAAAAATCTAGAAAGCTGATCTGTTTTCCTAATTGTTTTACCTGTTTGTTTTGCTGTTTGAAATTCCAGTATTGAGCCTGATGCTGTTGTTAGGAATACTGAATACTTATCACTCGATTCATCTTCTGGAACTCGAGTGATTGATGTCAGTAGTTGATCTTCTGGACTCTTGTGCACTATCCATTTCCACTTTCTTTGGTGTAATCGTCTCTCGACCAGTTCACCCACCTGCATACCAGGATACTTATGCTGAATTTTAAACCTGAGACTAAACTTATCGCTTCAACATGCATTATCCTATCTGAAGAATAGCTAGATATGTAAATTTCAGATATCTTGTATCTCGCACCACTCTCCTATCTCTCATTTAGATATCTAATATCTAAAACATGACTGTTTACCTAATGCCTAGTAATCGGACTAGATGAAGTGTCAGAAAATTTTCCATATTTTAGTCCAAAATAGAGGGTCAAGTGTCCATAGTCATATCCGAATGCCACGGATTTGACACGAGTATTTGAGGTAGAATGAAGAGGCCGAGTTACTTAACTCTATATAAGGTATACAATTTTGAAGTGGTTGATGGTTACTACACCTTGCTTAGCAGAAATAATGATATTGAAGAAGCTCCTCCTAGCCCATGAGCACTGCAACCTCTTGATGGCAGCAAAGAAGTTTCTTCTGCTGAACCTTCTCCCCAAATATGCTTCTTCCATGGTGGTTTTGTACTTATGTCATGCTCGTATAGGTCTCCTGCCGAACTATGACATGCAAATTTCATATCATAATTCTAATGAACGCTTCAATAAGAATGCTGGACAAGTAATATTATTTTTAAGATTTAAAATAATTTGCTGTGCTGAAATCTTGATATGAAATTATGGAAATTCAATGCTCTGTTGAAAAAGTTGTTTAGGAACATTCGTTGGGACATCTCAGAAAGGAAAATAGGAACATTAGAGTTGGTTTGAGGGGGAAATAGGAACATTTACTTTAATTTCAATTTGAAGTGAGCCTCACTTTACTATATATAGGAGCACAGAAAGGGTATTTAGTTTGCACTTGTATCAGTTTACCTGATTGTGAAGACAAGGTTTGATCTAAGTGTACCCACATCGGCTATTGCTGCGACATCTGCACCTGGGGGCTGGCCATGATTGACCCACCTGTTTGTATTTTTACAATGCAAAACATGTGACCTTCATCAATAACATTCTCAACATCAGCTTTAGAATTTGAAACATCTGTTCTTGAACTTGAGCTGAAAGTTCAAGCCAATTTTCATAGAATTGCAGTGATCATATATCTTATAAATGCAACTGAGTTCATAAGATATATGTGACGCGTACCTTGATGTTTCAACCTCAACAAGTTCTATAAGTGACCCATTCTTTGTGCAGAAGTAGATTCTCCTGAGGTACGTGCAAATTTTGTCAGTCTTTTCTGATTATGGAACTTGTGGGCTATGTTACTAGGACTCTAATCTAGCTCGAGTGATCATGTTGGATCTTCGAAACTATGACATGGATATAAATACTTCAACACTTCATCTTAGGCTGTGATTATTGAAAACTTTCATGAGATAGCCGAATTAAACACTTGAACATGTACTGGTGTTCAATCTGAATACCCAAGTCCGAGTAATATAGCATCTTGATTACATTACTTTTTATGTATCAATTTTGAGCAAAAAGAAAATCCAATTACTCACTCTCCATCTTTTGTAACAACTCCTGACTTTATCATAATTTCCTCTGTTGCACTTTGGTCAACTGAAGCTTCAATCTTTGCCCAAAGTAGTTGAGAATTTTCGATCAGCTGCATCTGAAATAAGAAGGAATTCACTATTAACGTGATTCTGAATTCAGAACAATCTTGTAAGCAATATAGAGAAAGTTCACAAGAACAATCTTAAGATTCTTAACTATGAGCCGACTTCCACATAGTAAGTTAGTAACTATACTAGAATAAACTTAAAACAATATCGGCATCTTCCCCAAATTATCTCATGTTGACAACATGTTAACTCTTTATTTTGCAGGTCATCATATCATTCCGAGAAGACATTGTCCATAATACTGATTGTGATAGAATAACTCACAGTTGAGATTATTATAAGACGACCAACATATTTATGACTTCTAATACAAATTTCCTATATTATACTCACAGGAGTTTACCTGATAAAGATACCCATGTTCAGAAAGGGCAAGAATAGTCTGATTGACAAAGAACACAGATATAGCAGGCTCAAAAGATGCAGGCAATTCATGGGGAGCAATCACCCATTGCACTCCATTCCAGAATCTCTCGTAAATCGACCCGCTCTCACCAGTAATCCAGATAGATGCATCAGACATTTTTGTCAAAGAAACGCGCTTCCTCAAAGGTAAAAGCTTTTTATATATCTTTCTCTTTTCTTTCCTTCCTGCATCATCTCCATTTCTCTGTAAATTCTCTCCTTTTTCTGGTGCCTCACCAATAGAACCCACAATAGTACAGTTATCATTGATACAGGTAACAAAATCATAAGGCAGTTCAACAGGTACCCAACTGTCTGAATTCTCATCAAACCGATACAGCCCATTGATTTTCTGTCTCGATAGGCTTTCGACAGACTCGAAAGCAGTAAACCAAGTTAATGATAAGGTACTAACCAAGATGATGAACACCAACTTTGTATCTGACATGTTGAGTATGTGTTACACATTCAGAAAACAGGGAAAAAATTCCAGGACCAATCAACTTACAGAATGGAGGATATTTTCCTGATAAACAGACAGGTATTTGAATTTTTAGTTGTTCTTATGGTTATAAGGATGGGGGGTGACCCATATGATACGGTTGTCCCTGGCTGAAATGGTCCAAGCTGATTTTTTTTTGAAAGCTTATATATACCAATAATCCGTTCGTCCTTATATGTCGTCTAGTATACTATTTTGGTCAGTCCATAAAAAAATCGGCCAATTACCTTACATGAAAATCTTGACCAACTAAAACCAAATGATGTGGGCCCTTTTCACTATTCGCTCATTTTCTTTTTCGTATATCATGTGATATGGGTCTCATCTAACTCGTTCTCTTGCAATTTGTTTTACATTATCTATCAGAAAAATGTTCCGAAGGCGCGGAAAAATCTAACAGGACAATTGATTGAGAATGGAGCTGGAGAGTATGTAAGTTTGATGGTCTCTTCATATGCTGAATATAGAATTACAATTTTTGGAGGGGACCATAAGAAAGGGGGCTTAAAGGGTGGTTTAGGTGGGGTTAGCTGATTACCTGAAAAAGGGTCCTCACAATCTAGCTATTTAGATCAGAAGTGGTAAAGTTGCAAGAAATGAGAAAAGGGAGTTTGGTGCTGGATGACTTAAGTAATTCATATGGTAATCTTTTTTGTTCGGACGTCCGGTCCGGATGAAGAATAATAGTCGCGTATACTATTTTAAAATCCCTGATACAGTTTTTGTATATACTCCAATTTAACTTGGCCGATGTGCAAAATTTTGGAATAATTTCGTTATTATAAAGGATTTCTTAGTAAAATTATGTCGAGACGGAAAAGGGTTAAAGATATTGGCTTCATGTGACATTGCCTTTAGAGAACTTTTCTAAGGATCAATCTATTATTTTCTCTACCTAATGTGATGACTTTCTACATGTATTATTACTTTTAAGTGAATAATATTATCTCTTGGTAGTTCAAATTCCCTGTTATTGGTCAAGCAATATATTATTCCCATTCCTTTGCAGAAAGCAAGTTCCTCTTTGGAATCATCTCCATCACTTGTACAAAGCAAAGGAGGATCTGTCCTCTGGGTCCCACTCTTCAACTATAATTTAATTTCTGATCATATAGATTCTAAGATTCCCATTACATCAACTCATAACTGTTGGATTTAAATACAGCCTTTACTACATGGGTCCCTTGTGTTTAAGGAGTACTACACAAGATGGATTTTAGAGTGAGTTTATAGGGAGTCTCAAGGCTTAGTCTTAAGATGAGACTTTGGATAGTCTTATTAAAGACTACTAATAAACTCTCACTTAGGGAGTCTTAAAGTGAGTCTTAGAAATCCAAGACTCATCTTAAGAATCACTTTTAATAAAAAGAACCAATAATATGCTGCCAAGTGTCATTATAATATGCTCAAATTTTGTTGAAGAGTCTTAAAGGCAGTCTGATGGATAAAGATCAAAACTGGAATGAGTGTTATGTGAGTCTGAAATATTAAAGAGTAGATAAAGTTAGTGGAAAGCTGATGTGGCAGAGTCTGAAATATGGAAGGGAGTCTTATGGATAAACTCACCCTTAGTATCTTATATCATGCACCTGGTTGCATGTAGCTAGAGCTAGAAAGAAACAGATTCGGCATAAGCCAAGAAAAATTCGTATCGTGCTAGACTTGTGCCGGATTCCCAGAATCGCTTGTGCACAGCGACAGATAGACCAGCTCACAGAGCTCAGGCTTGAGTCCCGAGCCTGCCACTCTTGCCGGGCAGTAAAGGTACCATGCCGTGCTAGCTTGACACATGCCGTGCTCTACATGTAGCAAACTCGTGCACAACAAGTACTATTTGTACTGTCACATGTAGATATGCAATGCACACATATGGTGTTAATTGTTATTGGTGTGTAATCCTGGCCTCCTGGGTATAGTATATAAATTGCTGTCTTAATCCTTAATGTAGTCATTTTCCTGCCTATGAATTTGGACCATATTGTACAAGATGTGTAAGTATCAGCTGAGATAAGCTTGATCACCTAAAGAAATTTCAACTTTTTTGGTGAAAGCGAGATCACACAAAGGCAAAGTTGAATAAATTGTGACCCTAATCATATTTTTCTTGATGTGAGAGGTCCTAAACGTTATGTTGAGGTACAATGTGATCATCAATCATTCTATCAGTTAGATCACTGGTTGATCTACCATGGAATAGAAAAAGTCTATTCATCAAACGATTCAATAATCAACAAGATGTGTATTTTATAATAGGTAGCATTAATAACATTATGCGCACCCCCTTCGTTCTTTCTTAATTGCAACAGTTTGACTTTTACACTATACGCATCTGCAAACGCTGTTAACAAATTATACATATGGAAATATATATCATTTGTGATCTTGTAAGATTCGTCTCCAAACATAAAGTTATGAGCCTTTTCCAAATTTTACCTATTAATGATTTTAGTTGTGTTATTCGTCAGAGTATTGCATTGACAAGCGCCAAAGTCAAATTGTTGCAACTAAAAAAGAACGATGGAAGTATGTCGTGTACTTTTTCATATATAAAGCATATAATATTACCAACATGGAGGAAAATTAGGAAATTATATTAGATTCACAGACACAAGATATCACAGAAGAGAAAAAAGTTAATAAGAGGAGAGCGTCTGAAAACCATTTCCATATTGATAAATATTAGTACCATACAGATCAAGGGGACTATAGAGTATAGACTAGCCAAGCATGTTGAAAACATCATATGCTGTCACTACCTACAGGGTTACATACAGCTAAAGAGCCTAATACCAGATATTGTACAGGTGATCAACAAGACCTATAAACCTAATCGGCAACAGCGATCCACCTCGAACAAATGGCTAGCATCTATACTATAACATCATATTCATTAGCTAACTTACACTTTCTTGTACATATTAACCTGATATAGGTCTCAAGGGTTGCTTAAATTTCTTAGATCATCTTCCTTGGCGTACCAGCTTGGTATTATCCTTGAAATATGGGGATAAAGGTCCTTGTAAGAATTCCTTATCGTGCCCTCAGCAACCCCAGTAGCAAGAGATATGTCTGTCACGTTTCAAACTTTCAACAAAAGGTGGTTTTGCGTAAAGGTAAGCAGGTATGGGAAAAGAAGACGGCAGTAAGCTTACCCTTCAGCGGTTTCTTATCATCGGAAAGTTGGGTGATGATATAAATAATTGCTGCTGCAATTGAAATCGGGCTCCTCCTACAGATACCAAAATCCAAGCCATGAGTTATTCAATAAACATACTACTTGAAGAAATCAGTTGGTCTTCTGTCGGACAGTCTGACAAAGGTTTTCGTTCAGACTTCAGACACCTGACTTTTCGCTTCTGATTTTTTTTTGGGCAACCATTTGCCATTTTAAGGTTTGGAATAACTAAATAACTTTTCACCTAGTTTTCGTAGCTTCTATTACTTTTTTTTTAACTATTGAGTATTGACACTCCGACCATCACACCCTCTTTAACAAGGATTTGTTATTAGCTTGTGAACTTTCTCAGAACATCACCAAATCCAGCAAATAAGCTTGGACATTTTTCTTCCTCTTTCAGCAAAGAAGTTATGTTTAACAAGTGTATGACAGAACATTGAAAGAGCTCCAGTATAGCAAACCAATTTTTTTGAGTGGAGGAAAATCACCTTATATCAAGCTCTTCAGATTTCTGGACAGCTTCCTGGGCGGCTTTTACTGCTTGCTTGTCCATGCCCAAATGTGAACAGAAACGCCTCTACAATCATTAAAACAGGATAATTATAAGACGACGCTTTTAAAGCCAACAATCACAAAAAAATCAGTTAAAGCAGAGCTAATACTCAATTATGATGTATGTATTAGTCCTTTGTGAACGAACCAAGAAATCTCCTGCATGAATAGCTCCCATTTCCACGGATTGACCCAACTCCCCCTCTAGTTGCTTGACAATAAACTCTTTCGCACGGCCAATTTCCTTCTTTGTGGCCCCATTAGCAACCGAACATATCTCTGGTGTTTGTGTAGTTAGGTTTTAGTTTTAGGTAGAAGGTATAAGGTGAATAATGTTTTTAGAAGACAGGTACCTTTTACAGTTCTCGGCTTGTCCTCTTGTCGGCAAGCAATGTAGAGACAAGCAGCCAAAATTGCATCTTGATTTCTTCCTCTAAGGGGTTTCTGGTCTTCAACCTTCTTAAAAATCTCATTGGCTCGATCCTGGAAGACAAAGGTCACCTCTAAGATCTTACTTTGCACACATGAGGAAAGATTGCATTTGGCAAACCCAGTATTACCTAATTCACTAAACTCCCCACGAACTCAGTCCAGAATAGGAGAATCGATGCATGCAAGTGGTATACTTTTGGGCTAATTTAACAATAATTAATTGGCAAATTGTGTTCCCATACCCATTCTTGTTCCCATACCCATTCTCGCATCATGAATAAGATAAGTTTAAAACCAAACGGCAAATGATAAACAGGTGATGGCAGCATCATTTATCAGAGAGAGAATTTGTTAAAGGCAGTAGCCAGAATAACAAATACTGCAATACGACATTTTACGTATGCATCCAAGATATTGCAATAACATCATGAAGTGATAAGTAGTTTGTGTCATTTCATCTGGCAACATGCAGGCAAAGTTTACATCCAGCAAAAATGATGGATCAAGATATCAAAGCTAATCTCTACATGGGTTGTTATACTTGGTCCAGAGGCGTTATTTACGCCCAATGTTTTTACCAAATTCATCACGGAACAGGCTAATATACCCTACCTTTCATATGCAGCTTGTTCCCTTTTTTATAAGTTGGGAATATTAGTATCACCAATAAAGGGCTCAATGAATGAAGAGATTGGCCAAAATACAATAGAAGACACTCCCAAACAGTCAAACACAAGCCAGGTCAGCATTTGGAGATAACTTATCATTCATACTCATTTTGGTACGTTACTATGGGACTACACTGGTAAGAGCAGATCTATGAAAGCATTGGTAAAAAAGGCCACTGAGAGAGTTAATTCAGAGTTCAGACATTTGCTTATAACATAGTGGAACGTAAATAGATTTAAAATAACTTAAATCAGCGAAATACAGCAATTTAGCTAACCTTGATGGTTGAAACAAGGCCCAACCTGCAACAGGAAATTTCCTGAGTTAGTGATTCCTAGGGCATTGCTAAAGAGCAGAAACCAAAATGAAGCATGGTTTAGCTAATCCCTTTTCCCACATGATGTACTATTACAAGCACATAGAGCTCAATTCTACAAGTCGAAGTGATCAGATTTTGAGACCCAATAATCAATACATATACAACAAGAACCGCCCTGTGTTCAAGATGGGATGTCAAAATAAACATAGACTCATTTCTAACAAGTTTGAGACCCTGGCGTAGAGATTCTAACGGAAGGACCCTAAGTTCAAAGTTCAAACATTTTCAAAAAAAGAGCGATATAGGCTAAGGAAAAGTACTACTTACTCCATTCCAAACAGTTAATACTTATTAAGGAGATCACAGCTCAGTAGCTCACATCATGTTTAAAATTTTAAATTGAGGGAGTCCAAGCAAACTAGTTGACTGGATAGTAGTCAACCTTTCTGTATAACTAAAGAAACAAGAGGTAAACTCAAGAATCTTATGATTTTAGACCGCAACAGCTTCAGATATTAGACCGCAGCATACCACATATAACAGAAGCAAAACTTCTTATCATGACAATGTGCCTCTTTCGAAGAACACAGACTGAAAATTTATCTTACTAGACCATTTGGGCACCAGCCAATTTTAGTAAATCAACCAAGACAACCAAAAGCCTAACTGAAAGCATCCAAAACCAATAGCCTCAAAGGGAACTTCTAAGGTTAATGCTAGGAAAGTTGCGCAACACTCATAGTCAATTTAGAGCTCAACCACATTACAAAAACTCAAATATTCCATTGAAAGTTGAAACTACAACACATGTTAATAACGCTTCCTAAATATTTCAATCAGCTACCTCAAAAGTTTTAACAACTTCACTTATCACCTTTTCAATTTCAGGTTACTTATTTGCATTTCAGCTCATATTACCAAACATAGTAAGTCCTCGGTTTCATATTAATTGCAACATTAGGACCTTTACGCTATTGATTCTTACGCTTCCCAATTAAATCATAACACACAACCAAATCCTCATAAACTACCTCTTCCTCCAACCAAAAAGAAAGGCAACATCAAAATCAGTATGAGGGTGCGTTTTTCTTCACCTTTAAAAAATAAGTATTATGTTTTCAATTTAGTTCCAATAAGTTAATATAAGTTCCAAAATGACCTTCAATAAGTTCCAATAAATTCCAACAAGTTCCAATCATCCAATGAGTTCGGATAAGTCTAGATAAGTTCAGATAAGATAAGGAAAAGAGAACGCACCCTACGTTTGATGAAATAGCACATAAAAAGGCAATAAAAAGCACACTGGCAAAGTCGCACCAAACTAAATATCTACAACATGTATCAGGTATACATCTCTTGATTTTCACGTATCATCTGACCATGTTTTAGCCATAGTTGGTTTGAGCCTAATTCTTTTAGACTGTATTGTGTTATTGTGTTATTTGCATTGTTGGCTGGTTTGGGTGAACAGCAGGAAGCTTGTCTTGGGAGTTTAAGTGTCCTCCAAGATTTAACCAAGACTATTTCCTGTAACCACTGCTCAAGCTGCTCTAATTCCTCAAAATTTTAAGGCTCAGACCTTAGTATCAGTTTTCTTTTAAGAGCTTGCTAGGGTCATTCTCCTCCCATATATGTTTGCTAGGCTCAGTCTCAGTTTTCTTTAAGGGCTTACTAAGGTAATTCGCCTCCCATGTATGTTTGTATCTTCAACAGCTTTCTAAATCTTTTACACTAGGACATGTCAATATGTCATTGTATCAGCATTGCCGCATTAAGTGTGTTACCTAGGAGTGAGGAGTCAAAACGAGATCTACTAATCTATCAAAACTAAGTAGTAAATCTAAGGGGAACTCCTATGGTGATAAAAAGAGCATTGCAAACCTCTAGCCTCCACACAGGAGACACATAAAATTCACCTTCCTTTCCTTTGACACCAGGGATACATGGCCCAATCCCCCTCCCCCTCTTTCCGAAAAGAAAGAAAAAATCCGCTGCACTTTAAGTTCTTCTAGCTTACCATAAAATGCTTTAGTTTTGACCTCCAAAGCAAAGCAGATTTGGTAAAATGTGGTATAAACAAGTTAAATGTGAACTTTCTCATCCCTTTGAGATGAGACCATTAGTGACAAATAATGCCAAAAATGAAAATAGAAATCATCGCTTACTACAAGTTATGAGCATTCACTCTGGGTAAAACTATAAGAATTTTCAAGTGCCATAGCTTCTTCCTATGAACATGGAGCAAAAATCCCACATAACCACTCCCCCCAAATTTTCTTCGGTATCAACTATATAAGCATATAAATTCTAAGAAATATCAAGGTTTCCCAAATTTCCTCATAATTTACCATAGCGAAAATTAGTCCCTCATTGCCCCAAGCTAAAATTTCATTATAGTTACACATCTTTAATCCTCAATGCCAAAGGTGCCTGGAAAATTGACATATCTCTTCGAGGATGGAGCCTAATCTTACACTTTCTGGATCTTCACCTTTGAGAGACGAAAGGGAGTATTGATTCAATATAGGCACTACTAAACTACTAAAAGAGCACAAATTGAAAATTTATCTTACTAGACCATTTGGGCACCAGCCTATTAAATCATCAACAAACACAACCAAAATTCTAATCTGAGAAGCATCCAAAACCGATAGTTCCAAAGGGAAACTCTAACATTAATGCTATGAAAGTTGAACAAGACTCGTACTCAATTTAGATTTCAACCAAATTACAAAAACCCGAAATTTCCGTTAAAGCTACAACTAATGTTAGTTTCAGCCACTCATCACTTTCACTTATCACCTTTCCACTTTCACGTAACTTATCGATTTCATTTGCATTTCAGCTAATGTTACCAAACATAACTGTCCTACGTTCCATATTAATTGCAACATTTGGACTTTTACACCATCAATTGTAAAGCTTCCCAATCAAATCACAACACAACCAAAATCCTCATAAACTACTTCCTTCACCAACCATCAAATCAGTAATAGGGACCTAGGGTGTGTTCTCTTCACTTTAAAAAATAAGTTTCAAGTTTAATAAGTTTTGATAAGCTCCAGTAAGCTTCAATAAGTTCCAATAAGCTTCAATAAGTTCCAATAAGCTTCAATAAGTTCACAAAATGGGGGTGTTTAGCAATCGGTTAGTGGCTGTTGGCTGATGGCTTTTTGTTGTGGCTGATTGACCGGCTTTTTAGTGGCTTGTTTGACTGGCTGTGTAATTATTGGCTGTATATAAAAGTGTTTGGTAAAAACGGCTGTTAGTATTGGCTGTTAAGTACAAAATTAAAGCAAAAGCGAGCAACAAAAGCTGGTAAAAGCAGCTTTTGGCTTAAAAGCCGACTTTTCAACTACTCCAAAAGCCGTTTACCAAACACTTTTTTTAGCTGTTTGACCAGATATAAAAGCCAAAAATCAATGAAAAAGCCACCCAAAATCATTTATCAAACACCCCAAGTTCTAAGTTCTAAAATGACCTTCACTAAGTTTCAATAAATTCATATAAGATTCCACAAGTTCCTAAGTTCCAATTCATACACATTATTTCCAATGACTAATAAGTTCGGATTAGTTCAAATAAGATAAAGCAAAGAGAACGCACCTAAATTTGCTCAATTAGAACATCAAAAATCAATCAAATCACACACTCCCACAAATATAAAACAACCCACATAATCGATTCTCATCCCGCTCTCGCGAAACCACCCATCCCACCCCCACCCAAAAAAACTCAAAAAAGCAACAAACTTTATTACCTATCAGCCATGGTAGCAATAGACTTAAACGCCTGAATCAAATTACGATCCGGATTCGACCCACGAGACTGCCACCGACCCAAAGAAGAAGTAAGAAAGTCACCCGATGACCCATTAGTTTTGGATATAACCGTAGAAAGCCCACCATCAGCAAGTAATGGGTTAGTAGGCCCACCAACACGAACAGGGTCATTATCTTGACCTTCATTAGCAAAAGTTCTCCATTCAGAGGTTTCATCAATGGAGTGGGCCTCCAAAACAAGCCCACATTCTACACAAACTGTATCTCCTGCAGCATGATCAAGTACTACTTCTGTGCTTCTTTTGCAATCTGGGCAATATGAAGAAAAATCCCCCATTTTTTTGGGATTATGTTTTATGGGTGTGATTGATTGATTATCCAATGTTTTTGGGTGGGATGGGGTTTTGGAGGATATTCTTTTGTGTAAAGTTTTTTATGCTATGGCTGTTTTTGGTAGTTTGTGACTTTGTGTAGTTTTGGATATGGTTTTTTATTTGACTTGTGCTTTTTTTATAGATAGGATTATTTTTTTTGTTCAGAATCACTAAAATTTTCATGTTTTTAGAAATTTTTGCCTTAATGAAATTTTTTTTAAAAAAAATTATTATTATTTCTGAATTTTATTAAAAACTCCCACTACTTAACGGTATTTGTTATATTCCGTTAACAAAACTGTTAAGTGGGTCCCATATATGCGTTTCATTATTAATTTACGTTGAAATCGAAGTCAATTTCATCGATTTAAGGACAAAATCTCAACAAATTTGGAGCAAATTTGGAACGAATTACAATTATTTGGAAAGAATTGCAACTATTTAAAATTCGATTCCGTTAACAAAATGTATATGAGGGACCCACTTCACATTTTTGTTAATGGAAATTGACCAAAAATGCTAAGTGGTGGGAATTTTTAATAAAATTGAAAATGGTAGGTGGAAATTTGAAGAAAAAAAAATCATTAAGGTGGGAGTTTTTAAAAACGTGAAAATTTTAGGTGGTAAGATGCGATTTATCCTAATTGAGGTATATGGGTGTGATTTATTCGTCTAAACTTATTGGGACGTTTAATATGCAGGATTAGGAGTTTGGATATTAAAGAGTGGGATGGGAATGGGAATTGGTGAGTGGAATTAAGATAAAATAATGTCTATTCCTTGTTTAGTATAGGACAAATGAGTCATTTTCTTGCCAAATCTTAATCCAGCCTCCAATACATGTCCACTCCCATGTCTTATTTTGGTAGGATAAGGGAGTGTTTAATCTCATTCACAATCCCCTTTAAAATCACCTATTCTTCCAAACAAACATGGAATTACAAGTAATTGCTATATAAGATCTCAATCCCTCCCCTTAATCTTCACAAACAAACACCTTGTATATGTACTGAACTTATTAGATGTGATAGAGGCTCTCTTTGATAACATCAGCTAAAATGGAGTTGAATCTGATAAGTTAATTGAAACTGAAAAGATACATACTGAAATTCATCAGGTGTTGAAACTAATAAGGTACATGAAAGTGTGAGTCGTTTGGTAGAATTAATTGAAAAATGTAGCTGAAAATTGTTATTAGAATTCAAAAGTACAAATTTTAAGTCACCTTATTTTAAAACGTTAGTAAAAAGTCCTAATTTAAGTCTTTCAGATAGGGGTCAACCGGTCAAGCGTGTTAATCATCTAACTTGGCTTAAATAAGTAGGTTCATTATCATTTAGATCACCTTATTTATGTCACCAATCACACTCGGAACCGGATCATTCCTCATGTCATCTGATGTTCACGACTTGATCAAACCTGAAACTTATTTTTGAAGGTGAATAGAATGCATCTTAAGTTTTTTATTCAAATACTTCATCCGTTCTTTTTAACATGCAACCAAATTTTGGGCATACCCTTTGAAGAATGTGATAAATCAAATAAATGAACGAATTATTTTTAAAAAAATCAAAACGTAATAATGTGATAGCTCATCTTTATAGTGTTAAATTTCCATAATACTTCCTCCGTTTCTTTTTAAGTGCTACATATTGACTTTGCTACTATTCATCCATTATAGTTTGACTGGCTTTTACAATTTATGCATAAGAAAAAATATAGTCTTGTTGGATCTTGTTTGATTCGTCTCGATGTATACATTTTTAATATCTTGTTGTCATAATTTTTACAAATGCATAATTAAAGATAAAAAACATACAAAATATGTCTCGACAAGTGTGAAAAGTGAAACGTAGCACTTAAAAAGAAACAGAGAAAGTATATCTTTTTAGTTACTTAGTGTCCTAGTCTATTACACTCTTAAAAATGTGAAGTCAAAAATTTTGATTGCATGTAAAAAGAGCCGTGAAAATATGTTTCTAAACCATAAGATAACAAACTTAACCAGGTAATTATAGTTGGATTTGGATTTAAAAACTTGAGTTTTGTATGTATTTCAAGGTAGAGTATATCCAACACATGCCTAGATGTATGATATCGAGGACTATGTAATATGTATTGGTAAGTACTATCAACATTAGATGCATGTAGTATATGGGCTAATGTGGGCAATCTATGGGCCACCTAATACAAGAATTTTTTATCATTTTCGATAATCATGTATCTAGTTTACACTCTATCCTCTTGTTTGATGCGTCGGGAGAGACCCTCGTACTGTCGTACAGAGGAGCTCCTGACATTCTCCTACTCCACACTTTATCTTTAAAAAATATATATGGGCTAAAACATGGATACATTCATACATACTTCATATGGCATGGAGTAACATGCTGCTACAGATAGCGATTCACGTACATTACAATCATGACACATAAGGGTGAGTGTACTCCAACTACAAGTACATCACATTTGGAAGATGATGAGGGTTACTTTACTTTAGGAACACTTGGCTGTATAACATACTTTTTGGGAAGTATTTGGATATTGCCTTACTCTTATGACTTATTATTATAAGAAACAATTTGCATGGAGTTAATATGAAAATCATTTTAGAGTTTTTCTTCATTATCATTAAACATGTTGTGTTGCGGAAATGATGATAATTAGTTGTAAAATGACAGTCTTAATGGCAAACCAGCAAGGAATTTAGTTTTGTGATGTTAGTTATAGTTCAAAAATGAGAAATTGGGGTTGTATAATTAATAATCAATAATATTTCGTATTTTATTGAAAATAGAAAGATGAATAAGACCTTTTTTAATTTATTTCGGGGGTGTCTAGTGTCACCCATTATCTTAATATAGGACCTCCACTAATTATAGCGCGAATCAATTCATGCATAAGCATGTGTATAGCTTTTTTTGACGAGGATGTGTAGCTTATGGGCTACAATACATTCAACCTAGAGAGGTCATGGAGTACAAGATGGGAAAGTTGAGGGGCTTCAAGCCAAGCTCAAGCTCTCCATAACTAGAGTTTGCCATAATTATTTCTTTGTCTAGTAGTATGTGTTTTTCAAAAGGGGATTTGAGTAGTGATAGTAATTCGTGAAGAGATCACAAAAGGTACGCCTGAGTTGACACATATGAGTTGACTTATGTACATTTCGTTAAATATTGATATGTGACCTTTTATACAAAATTCCATGTAAATTTATTACTTATTAATCATATACTACATATAACTTTTAGGGCTATATTCAGCAATTTTCTTAATCAAATAATTAACGTATACACGTTAGTCAAATTGGTCAAACATAACTAACAATCAAGTGATAGATAACTAATGCTGCTATAATGTATGACTCGTAGAAGATTAGTGATTATAATTACCATATATTGGGCCTTTTCCATGAGGTCCAAGGTTGATAGTATTTTGTTTCTCCCTAATGTTTAGAGAGCCACTAGAATAAGATGAGAATTGATTCGTTGCCTCCTAAAATCAGAGACATGCTAAAGCCAACTAAATTATCCCGCACTTAGTCACTCTCACGTCCATGTTAATAATAACTCGTTATAGACAACAACATACTAAAATATGTTTCTCATAGCATTAATTTCCTCTCCCTTTTTTTTCTATTACCATTTATGTCAAAGTAATTAGTTACGTGAGAAAAACATACTATAGATTGCTTTATACCATTTTCTTTTTCCTCCATTGTCTTCTAACTATTAGTTCATTACAAGGTAAAGATGAAGAAACATGCAACAATGTTTAAGACTTACATTACTTTTGTTTAGTTATCTTATTATAATAGCGTGGAAAACAAAATAATAAGTTGAGTACAAATTTTCGATAATACTATACTTAGTAAATTTGATAAGATAAAATTTTGAATTTCCATAGTCTAAGACAAATAAAACTATAAGAAGATGGCCGGAAGTGTTTTTTTAGGACCAACCAAGTAAGCTAAAAGGACCAACTAAGCCCAACTCACATGGACCGTTTAATAGGTTGGTTCGGAATCGAATTATTGTAAAGTAAAACTTAAAATCGGATTAGCAAAAATACAAAAGTGAATTGTATTTCTAGATTCAAAAGTTATAGCGTATCCTATTCCCAAAAACTAATATTCATAGCTTTCTAAAAGACAATATCTCAACCATTAGACTTACCTTAAAAATACTTCACCATTTAAAATTGCTCGAAAAGTTTTTATGCCTCGAGTATCTACCAGTTTCTAACTCTAATAAACAAATCCATATATATATTAAAAAGCGTAAGCACAGATTGTTATTTGCCACGTGTCACTCCCCCTTTTGTTCAACAATATTTTATCAACGTTATTTTCATAAAAAAGTACAAATTGTCCATGAGAAGGTTCAAACCCATGACCTCAAGTATAGAAGATAAATGTTCTAATCATTGCGCCACTACATTATTGTTGCTTCTTTTATCAATACTAATAATGAATACTGATATTATATGTCTTTAATGGAAAATAATACTATAATTAAGATTGCATTTATGAATAAAACCATAATTTATAACTTTTTACTAACATTTTCCTACACCAGATTTTAGTTGTATTAAAATACTAAAGTATAATAGATTTATTTTCCAGAGCATCGTCTGGGCCTAAATACTAGTTTCATTCATAATAGAAAACTTTCACATAACTAAGGGAGAAACTAAAATAAGCGGGTTTTAGGAATATAAAATTAAGGGCATTTTAAATAATTCGATCAAAATTCTTTTAAAGCGAAATTTATTCATAGTTTAGCAGTTAGAAACTTTTTAGTATCTCAAACCCATTTTTGTTCTGGCCCTATTAGCCAGCCTACTAGCCACCTCCAAGCATTTATACATGACTTCTAACAAAAAAACATACCACATATAATAAGTTGACAAGTCTAACAAATATGAAAAATGGATAGTAGATGAGCCATAAATAGCAACAATGTGAATATCTTTCTCTTTCCCCACCACTAAGCACATTCAATTTGTTATGATCTTTATAGCGGTGTATACCCTTAAAACAATTACTCCTTTTCCTGAACATATATTGCATTTAATTCTCCCTCCACTTGCCACCCATATATTTCATTTCCTTCCCTTTCTTTCACTCTCTTATGCAACTAAGTTGTACTACTAGCTAGTAGTATACCACCAAATTATCATTCCAACAAGACCTCCTAAGCATTAATCTTACGATATGGGGTCAGCTACATAAACCAAAACCAACCAAGGTACGAGATCCTCATCATCAATTATAGCGGACCTAATTCCGTCATATCCTTATTCCTTATTTACCAAATTTATATATCCCAAACAAAACAAATTTCCAAAAACAATAAAGCAACCACATTATCATCATTAATACATTATTGTTACATATCATACAAAAAAGGTTGGCAGTTGGAGTCTTAAGAGTTAAGATCATATGATATAAATTTTATAAAACCTCTCATTTTAGCTTACATATATATATTTAAGCATTGTTATTTCCTTCTTTTTTTGTTAAGCTCTTATGTATAGTAGTACAAACATGGAGATTGAGGCAGCTGTTGTACCACCAAAAAATGACATTGGTTCACACCGGAGCTATAAAAATGATATAGACGACGACGACAACAACAACGACGACGAGTCCGAGACGAGTGGTGGTAGTGGTGGTGGAATAATGGCAACTTATTTAGTATGGGAAGATCTAACAGTGGTGTTACCAAGTTTTGGAAATAAGAAACCAACAAAGAGGATACTTCAAGGGCTTAATGGATATGCTGAACCTGGTAGAATTATGGCTATTATGGGCCCTTCTGGTTCTGGCAAATCTACTCTTCTTGATTCTTTAGCAGGTTTTTCTTTTTCTCTTAAATTTTTTTTTTCTCTCTTTGAATTAGATCAAAGTTACTTTATCGCATAGTGATATAGACGAGATTTCATCTTACTTTTGCGTATTAGTTACACCGGACTAAAAATCTTTATACTAAAGTAAAATATCATACTTAACTTTTGGTTTGGGGATGATGAGAATCGGATATAAGCTAGGATAGAGGGAGTTTTCATCACTAAGCTCCCTCTTAATCCTTTATTATAATTTTTTTATGGGTTTTGATAATTATTTTAAATACCAAAATACAACTTTTAGATATCTTAGGTGTTAAATATCCAATATTTTACACAAAATTACGAGTTACGAGTTAGATCCAGTGTTTAAATTATAAAAAGTCCATGAGTTTTTCAATTCTTATTAATATAAATACTAATGATTGTTAGATTCGTTTTAATGTGTATCTTCAAAAAATTTAGTCAAATATTAAAGATATTACGAGTTGAAGAGGGTAATATTAATAACTATAACACTGAAGACGGTAAAAGTCAAAGAGGGTAAATTAAACAGACCAAAAATGCTCTTAGATTGCTTCAAAAAAAATGCTCTTAGATTGAATTTGAATATTTATCTTTCAAAGTAATAATCAATTAAAAGAATACTTCTTTTTCAATAATTTTTCATGTTTTACAATAATGACAAAATTGGAGATTTGTTTCTATAATTTCATCTCAAGCTTTTCTTCTAACTACCATTTACATTGATCATTTTTTGCACCTAATGGGCATTAAGCACAAAAAGTAAAGAAATTGATTTGCTTGCTAAAAAGAGGAACCAGTATACAAAGAGAACTATTTGTCAAAAAAGAAAACAAAAATCCCTGAAATAGGATGTGCAAATCTTGTATTCTAGGTGGTGTCTCATATGTCTGAAGTTAAGTACTTCCTCCGTTTCTTTTTAATTGCAACAAACTCAAGTGGGTGGACTCCTAGGCAAAATTTTGGTGTGAGTATGTAAGGGATAGAGAGAGAAAGTGGGGCATGTGATAAGGAGAGAGATAGAGAGAAATGGCTTGTAAAAAAGGAAAGAAAACATTTGTTGCAATTAATTTGATATTTCCATTTTTGGCAAATGTTGCAATTAAAAAGAAACGGAGGAAGTAATTTTATTTAATTTGACTTTCGTTTGAGTTGTTTCACAAAATTTCCTTTCTTCATTGACATATGGTTTATTTACTCAAATATGGGTGACTAGTCTCAATCTTGAAGTTAGTGGTCCAATGGTTAAAAAATACATTAAAGAGCACATATTGATTGGAGAAGTAATGTAGAATTGAAAGGTATGGACTATGGAGTCCAATAGAGGACCATTAATGTGGACCATATTCACAATTTAAAAAACTAGAAACATTGAATTTTCCCTCAAAATTAATTTTAAAAAAAAGGTTTGCAAACTATAGTTATCTTGGTTGACCTTGAGGTTAATATTAAAATCTAAAATTATATGAAATATATTAAATCTAAGTAACAAAATAGTACTGAGTGTATAACATGTATGACACTGAGTATACCATAACGAACAAGTGTAAACAAAGGTAAGTTATGCCATTTTTGAGGAATTTAATTTTGTACTTCCACTTATCAACTACATAGGAGTATCATATGATCTACGATTACACGCCTTTTAGAGATATATAGTTTACTCTTGACATTAAAAAAAATAAACATGTCTAATCAAATTTAAATGTAGGTAAAATCAGCTAATTAGGTCCAACTGTGCCTAATATGTCCACTTCAAATTAATTCGAATAAAAAGAATATTCACCCATACTATAAGCGAAGAGTACATGCACATATATACAGGTCAATCTAACTAGTAAACTTTAGATGCATGACTACTTGTACTAAAAACATTTGGGTGAAAATAACACCTAAAAAAACACTACTCCATATAACAAAAAAAACTATGTCCATGCAATCATTTCAACAAATACTAGGATGTTAAATTTGTATAAGAAACCAAAAAAATCTGAGTCTAAAATAACAAGTACCCTAAAATTTAAGGATAGCAGTAGCACCGCCCCAAGAAACAAGGGCATTAAGATGAAGACTGCAAAAAAGGCAACATTTCACTTTCTCTCTTCAATAAGTAATGTGAAGAGATAACTGAATTCCAACTACCCTTCATTAACCCTATTTTTAATGCTTTCACCAATCTGACTGCTTGCACCTCTGCCCTGCCTCATTGATTTATAACACATACAGATACAGCTAACCAATTTTGCAGGGCCTATGGTAAAAATTTACCTTATTTTATCTTTACTTGTGTTAGTGTTCATTTTACAGTTCAATTTTCACCTTTTACAGTTGCAAACTTGCCATAACACATTAACACCTATGAATATTACTGACAACTCTAGTGATAGTTGAGAAGTACTCCCTCTGTCCCACATTATTCTTCCCACTTCTTGAATATACGTGAGGTATAAAATAAGGAAGTGGGAAAAACATTGTGGGGCGGGGGAGTAGAATTTAGGAATGCCTCCCAGGCTCCCACCATATAATCCTGGTTTTTGTCTAAGGTTATGAGTAGCGCTATTTCGCTAATGATTTTCCGCATAATAGAGAGGTATAATGACATTTTTGTAATTACTAGTTGTACTATGGTTAAAGGGTAAATATGTCAATATACCTCTAGTTCTACGGCGAATAAGCTTTTTAGAGTTACATTAGTGTAACAGAAAAATTCTGTTAGCTGAGCAGTGGTGGACTTACCTTGTTATCCATCCTTGTACTCTTTTCAAGAAATTTAGATCTGGAGATTACACAGCTCATGTATCTTAACTCAAAGGTATATAGTGCTTTGAGATGTTAAATGATACAAAATGTGATGAATAAATTTTGTTGTGTGCTTGGGAGTGTTTGGTTGTGCGAAAACATTTTCCGTCAAACCAAATGGGGCCTAAATAAAAACAAATTGAAGTAGTAGTTATTCAAGCAACTTCATGTATTACTCCCTACTAGGCCATCACTAACTAGTAACTATACCACAACAAAGAAGAGAGTATAATAGACAAGGTTGGATATTTGAAATCAGTAACACTAGTAAGGATTTTGCCAAAAGAAAATAAAAAGTATATAAAAGTTTCAACATCTTGAACAAGTGGATACAGAAGTTCTGATAACTGCTTTCTCCCACTGACATTTTTGCAGGCAGACTCTCAGCAAATGTTGTTAAGACTGGAAATGTTCTAGTCAATGGCAAGAAGAAGGGATTACAATATGGTGGTGTGGTAAGTAGTTAACTGTTTACTTGTTTAGTATGAACTCAAATTCTGGGTATAATATCATGAAATCAGGCATGGAACATAACTGAAGAGAAAAGGCAACAGAACACCACATAAAATTGTCTGACAGTTGACTGAATGTTCAGGCATATGTGACACAAGAAGATGTGCTCCTAGGAACATTGACAGTAAGAGAAACAATCACTTACTCGGCATATTTGAGGCTTCCGCCAAACTTGACCAAAGAAGAGATTGAAGGGATCGTAGACGGGGCCATATTGCAAATGGGTCTCCAAGATTGTGCTGATCAGATCATTGGGAACTGGCATTTGAGAGGCATAAGCGGTGGAGAGATGAAGAGACTAAGCATTGCCCTTGAGATACTTACATGCCCCCGTCTCCTGTTTCTTGACGAGCCAACCACTGGACTTGACAGTGCTTCAGCGTTTTTCGTAGTCCAGGCCCTTAGGAGCGTAGCACGAGATGGGGGCAGAACAGTCATTTCATCAATTCACCAGCCCAGCAGTGAAGTTTTCACCTTGTTTGATGATCTTTGCCTGCTGTCTTCTGGTGAACTGGTCTATTTTGGAGATGCTACAAAGGCTATTTTGGTAAGAGAAAGAACACACAAATTATGTTCAATGCAAAAAAAAGTGGTTTTTCATGGTTTCATAATGCAGAAAACTATAACTAATGAAAAGAACACTTAGTTCTAAACTCGATCTTCATCGTTGCAGTTCTTTGCACAAGCTGGATTCCCATGTCCAAGTAAAAGAAATCCCTCAGACCATTTTCTACGCTGCATCAACTCAGACTTTGACAAGGTCACAGCTACACTGAAGGGATCTTACCGAGCCCGAGTATGTGCAAGGATTAAGAGCATGATACCCTTATAATTTGCAAAATTAATTCTTTCTCCATCTGACATTCATGTTTTTCACCTTTCCCGGTCTGATTTCTGAAGCAAATTCAAACATTAGCAGACCCTATGGAAATGGAAACAGCACAGATAAAAGCAATGCTTATTGAGAAGTTCAGGCGGTCAGACTATGCAGAACGTGTACGAGCAAGGATCCAAGAGATAACTTCCATTGTAAGTATCCTAGACATGAGCTTTGCTAAGTCTAGAACTCTATACGAACAAACATACTTAGTTGTTTTTAACAGCAAGAAAGAAAAACGAAAAGAACAAAATTGCAACTCCTGTCAATCCTAATATATAACTATTTATTGCAGACTGGACTCCCAACAGAAGCACCAAAGGGTAGCCAAGCAAGCTGGTTCAAGCAACTGACAACACTGACGAGGAGATCTTTTGTAAATATGTCCAGGGATATTGGATATTATTGGCTTCGAATAGTTATCTACATAGCAGTATCTCTATGTGTGGGTACCATCTATTATGATGTTGGCACTGGATATAGTGCAATCTTGGCTAGAGGAGCTTGTGGTGGATTTGTATCAGGTTTCATGACATTTATGTCTATTGGAGGTTTTCCATCCTTCATTGAAGAAATGAAGGCAAGTATCTGTACTAAATTCAATGAACGACTTCAATCGACAACAACAAAAAATTAAAAATACAAATATTAAAATCTTTGGAGGGCTTGTTTTGAACCATGCTGCTACTTATGTTTCTAATGCAGGTCTTTCATAAAGAGAGGCTCAGTGGGTACTACGGAGTTGTAGCCTATATTCTATCAAACTTTCTCTCTTCATTTCCATACCTGGCAGCAATAGGAGCAATTTCAGGGACTATTACTTGGTACATGGTAAAATTCCGGCCAGAATTCTCTCACTGCGTATATTATAGCCTCAGTCTTTTTGCCAGCATTTCGGCAGTTGAGAGTTGTATGATGGTGGTGGCTTCAGTAGTTCCCAACTTTTTAATGGGACTCGTCACCGGAGCTGGAATCATTGTAAGACAAAACTACTTGCTTCATGACTCTTTATTTTTGTGTGTACTTACAATAAGATTTACTGATAACAAATTGATATGCAGGGAATAATGATGATGACCTCAGGCTTTTTCCGTCAGCTACCTGATCTGCCTAAGATATTTTGGCGCTATCCTATTTCACTGCTCAGTTTTGGATCCTGGGGAATACAGGTACTCACAAGATATGATGAGATATTGGTTGTTTGAACCGAAACAGTCAGAAAACATAGGATATTAATGACATTTGAACACAATCTCTACAAGAAAACCTTCTGGGAGGCCTAGACTAGTTTAGGGGTAAGTTTAGATGTAACTTGAAATGCCTAACCTTGTGTTTGATTGGGACGAAAATTCTTTTCCGGGAGAACTAGCTTTCCCGTTTTATGCTGAAAGTAGTTTTCCCAAGTATAAAAAAAGTTTTCCGTTTCTTAGAGAACGATGCCACAATTCCCTACCAATCCTCGCTCTTTTTTCCTCTCCTTCGCTCCATCTTCCTTTTAATAAAGGAATGTCGCATTTTCTTTCCAATCCCTCATCTTTTTCCTCCTCTCCTGCCCTCTCCTTCCCTTTTCTTCTCTCTAACTATTCTAGGCAAGGTCCAAAAAAGAAAAATAAAGATCCATACTCAGGAGTTGTTATTTAGAATATTGACGACTCAACAATTGCCGAAATGCAGCAGGGATATGAAATATCAACAGAATGGAGGGGGACGTATAAACTATGCATTAGTTAATTGTGAAATAAATACATGTCACTATGTTTGCAAAACAATATGAGGATAGATCACACCTTAACGACATATTAGCGTACCTAGCATTGCTTGGTCTTGTGGTAAAGGTTTGTAACGTTGTATCGCAGCCTTAAGGTTGTAAGATCAAACCCCATTAGACACTTCGGGGGTGCAGATTCTTCTTACCCTACCCTCCTACTCTCATAGGGCCTGCCTACACAGCTGGGATGGGTTGACTTGTCGGAGGTACCAGTCCTATAGGATGCGTCAACCTAAAATCCAATGACAAATAAATGTGTATATAGATCTAACTGTTAAATCTCACTAAATCAAAGCTTGGTAAATGCAGGGTGGATACAAGAATGACCTCGTAGGTCTCACGTT
Organism: Patellifolia procumbens; assembly: GCA_947645195.1. Taxonomy (NCBI): domain Eukaryota; kingdom Viridiplantae; phylum Streptophyta; class Magnoliopsida; order Caryophyllales; family Amaranthaceae; genus Patellifolia; species Patellifolia procumbens. The sequence continues at coordinate 2,546,219 of CANSGD010000335.1, forward strand.
TGATCCACTTATACCTGGTGATCCCAAATTGAAGGGGGAGTATATTGTTGAACATATGTTAGGAGTTTCGCTGGACCATTCCAAGTGGTGGGACTTGGCCGCGATTTTCCTGCTCATATTTATTTACAGGGCCCTCTTTCTTGTTGTCTTCAAGTTCAGAGAAAGAGTATCACCAGTATTTCAGACAATTTACAGAAAGAAAACTTTGAACGACCTTAAAAAGAGACCGTCTTTCAGGAGGACTGCTTTTCCTTCCAGGAGGCATCAACCGCAATATCCATTGTCCTATCAAGAAGGTCTAAGCTCTCCGCTTCCCTAGAAGAAGCTATTCTACAATTTCAAAGTGCATCTACAGTGACAACTTTGTAAGCTTGATTGTTCATAAAAGAGTTCTACCATTTGTGCATTTCAACTTCAGCATAAAGAAGGTTCTAAGGCCATTGGAGACAGATTTCATGTTATCAGAAGAGAATTACGAATTATCTTGATGTTTAGGAAAGAAAATGCAGTTAGAAATATTTCCTGTAACAGTAACGAAATTATATACAGAATACGTGTTAGACCCAAGACAGTACACGATGCAGAAAAATTGTTTATTCTTGTATCAATCACAGGCCATTATAGTATTTCATTGCTACTCCTTCCGTTCTTTTTTAATCGACACAATTGTACTTTTACGCTATTCATATATTATACTTTGACCACCATTTGTGATTTATCCGTAAAGTCATGTGGGATCTTATTTGATGTATTTCAATATATGTTTTCAAAAAATCAAATTTTTTAAAAGTTAGTAATACAGTTTAAGTTATCTTTGGCAAGCGTTAAAATTGGAGTAGATTGAATAAGAACAGAGGGAGTATAAGATAACATAATCCAAATAGTATTCCATGTTCCCAAGCATTTTCTCTCCGTCTCGGTCTTGCTTGCATCATCATACGTCACAAATACACACTGGGAAACTGTGTGGGCCTTATCAAACGAAACGAAGGGCGTATATCATAGCAGTAAAAGTGTATCTAACTTCAGCCAATTGTGACTTTGTGAGACATAAACTAAATGAAATCAGTCATGGTAGATCATGACTCATGAAAGAATCAAAGGCAATACTTGACTAGAAGCTGATAATGTAGCTGGTATCATCAACATCTATCATAAAGTTCCATCTTCTAAATCTCATCTTGGTAAAGATTTAATACAAGTTTGAAGCAAAATATTAGCACTTCCGTTGTGCTGGTGTTTCTGCCAAGAACAAAAAGGCAAAACCTAAACTCTCAACAATTTGATTTTGTTCACTATAGTGAAAAACTGAAAACTGGTTAAAATTAGCTAAAGTAGCAGAGGTCCAGGTCCAGGCAAATAGGTTGACAAACAAGAAAAACATGATAATGTGCTGAAATTCTAACACAAGTCCTTCCCTAAGCATCTAAGCAGAAAGTAGACTAAACTTGGTAAATACTTCCTCCTTTTTTTTCTATTGCATCATTTCCCATTTATCGCAATTGCATCATACCCACTTTTTGAAACTTTTCCTTCTTACTTTTCAATGAAGTAGTAGTTGGCCTCTACCGGCACCGTTGAGCTTGTTATCTCTGGATTTCTACCAATCTGCCCCATGGTATGCAAGTTATGAATTTCGTCATCTTCTTTTTATATTGGGGTAGATTGTGGTAGATCTAAAGCTGTAATTCAGATTTGCTTAACAGTTGTAGCTTCTATATGTTGGATTTCTCCTTAATCAGGGTGCTCGTTAGCTTTAGTGTTTGGTTGTTTTAGTTTAGGGCAGTATGTTTTGTCTGGATGCAATGGAGGGTGACTCTGGCTTTGTCCTCCGTTTGTTCTTCCATTTAAGCAAATTGGATGACGATGACAAAGATGTGGGGGAACTGTTGCGGAAGATCTCGCAATCCCTTATGTGGATTTCCTCAAAGAAAAAGGCAATGCCTTGTACAAATTAGATGACTTTAAGAATGCTCTACAAAATTATAACCAAGCCATCAAATATCTCTGTTCTGTTAATTTTGTTGTTGGGGAATCGGTTAGAAATTTGTGTATATCTCTTCATCTAAATGTGGCTGCATATGCGTCGAAATTAGATACCCTGAGCCAAGCTATGGTGTTTTGTTCATTAGCACTAGGAATTGATGGTAGCAATGCAAAATCTCTCTTAAAAAGGGGTGTGCCACTGGCAAGACAGATGAATTTGGAGGAAACATATGAAGACCTAAGGAAAACAAGGGACTTGGAATAAAAAATTAAAAAAAAGAAATAGTAACAGAAATGACAGGTTTGGAGAGAACCTCTCCCTCTCAAAAGCCACAGAAGCTGGAGGTGATGATATTATAATTCAAAGCTGTTGGAAGATCAACTGGCAAAATCTGAATAAGGACATACGGATTAGGGGAGCAGTTTTTCCCACGCATCTGCTACAGTTCCAGAAGCAGGAAGTGAATGTGAGAATGAACATAAGCCCAAAGAGACGGAAACTAAGAAGGACGTTAAGAAGATTGAGTGTTCTCTTTCAGAAGGTAAGGTGACATTTTCAACAGAGAAGGCCGTCCTCTACTTGAAGATTTCCTGTGCGGATTTGGAAAAGTTGAGACAAGGAAATATATTATGAACATTGACCCCCAAAAAACCTAGCTTGACGGAGTCCCTACAAGCGGTCTCTACTGGCGTCCGCTAAAAGTGGCGTCCTCCATGATGTTAATTCAAAGGAGCCAACAGCCCAACATCTCTACCAAAATATGAAGGCGAGCAAACAGTTGTAGCACCCATCCACTCAATCATTGCAAACCCAATGGAGCTTTTCGTGCCAAGGGTGAAACTGAGGGTACCAAAGTATTTTTTTTAAAAATGAGGAGCAGATTAATTCAAGTAGTCGTGTTGTTGATTATGAACAAGTTAGCTCAGCAAGGTAGCATCAACTCGTATGGTGTCTACTGGGAGCCGGCAGTCTGGTCATCACTCTTGAACAGATATGAAGAGAAAATGTAATATGCCACCGTCATTGGAGTTCTACAGTCTACCAGTTGTGTTTATTTTTCTTATGCTCGATGTTGGAATCCTAGTATAGGCCCCCACCATCTGGTGATGAAGACTAGAGAGGGAGCTTAGTGGTTTGTTCTTGCTTTTACCATACTCAAAAAAAATGGTGAAGGGAATACAAGCAAGTTAAGGAATAGGTTCAATTCATACCTTGTATATATTTCACCCTATAACCCTTCATATTGTCACTCCTAAAATGTCAGAATGGAAGTAAGTCGTGCAGAAAAATCAGTAGATCCAGCAAGTAAGTCGTGCAGAAAAATCAGTAGATCCAGCAACATACACAACGTAAAAGGCAGCTTTTGCTTACTAAATATCTGGTCTCAAATGCATAATAGAAAGACATATCTGCTTAAGATACTCTAGCCCCATGAAAAACTTACCTCAGTTATCATCCTCTGATAATCAGCTGCATCAGCCATGTTGCAGTGAATGCAGTCAATATAAATTTTCTTGACGTTGAGTTGGTTATAACACCTTGAAACCTGGCTGCAGATATGAAAAAAGGCTGTAAACAATACAGGTTTCACTGACCTGAAAACATTCTGATTTCTTGATCTTCTGCAAGCGCGGCATTCTACACCTTCCAGTAAGACATAGCCTCGTGTCCAGATGAAAACTAAAAGACAGCCAGATAAACATGTTTTACCTTTAATCTTTTAGCTTAAGTATACACCAAGATACCCATGGTCCATGCAGTTACCAAGGCAATCAATTTCATGCTTTAGTGGAGTCAGACCAGATAAGATATGAAAACTTGGACTTATTATCAATCCAGCTGATGTTGCGGAATAAGCTTGCAATCTTGTGATATGAAGCACCGCCCTTTGGACAGCGCACAGATGTCATTACAAAGAAAAACTTTCACCCCCTTGCATAATAAAATTCTCAGACCACAAACATCAAGTTTATATCATAGATAATTATTGAACATCACGGAAGAAATGAAATATCATACACCAGAAAGCATTAAAACTTTCTTGATTTGGATGCAACAGGTAAAAAAAATAGCCATTTGTATTCAACATGTGAACATATCAGATTAAACATTCGTCATAGTACAACCTCATTCTCTGTACCCTGTACAGTTCCATGAGAATTAACGCTTTCCTTTCAAGACAAAAGAGAAAAGAAAGGGGGAAGAAACCCAACACCATACTTTTCATACAATGGGGACTAGATACTACTGTTTATTTTCTTCTAATACACCATTCTCAACTCGGTTGTCCAATCCATGATAAGGAACATCGATCATAGGCTTTGGGAGTGGACGACCTTCAAATTCCGTGGGATAACATTCAAAATCAGGGCCAAAGTTGAACTTCACCACACAATTGGGTTGATTAGGAAGGGTATACATTGATGCAGCTGGATAGTATCGTCCACCAAACAGATCTTTAAAGGCAATGCCCTGGCATATCCCATTCTTGAAAAAGGATATTTCACTTCCTGCAATATACACAATTTTGAAGTGGTAAGCAATGGATCTCTTAACTTACATATTTATATATTCATCAACTGATTTTGAATCTACGCAAAAACTCGGCACAATAGAACACACGAGAGGATTATGGTAAAATCATAACCTCCTACTCATCAGGTTGATGATTACACAACTGGTTGAGACCAAACTGCCACAACTTTCCTTTATTTGACGGACAAATAACTATACATAGGAAAAGGATTGTGTATACATACAGAAAATACATATAAATAAAGCACATACAGTTGAAATCTATTTGCAGGAAAAATGACGTACAGCTTCTTACTATATATGCCTAAGGTCCCAAGGCGTTATGCACATTATTAGTGGCGAAAACAGAAAAGAGATCATATTTACAACTGAATAGCTAGATATGAGTGTACCAAGCAGTGCCTACACGTCAATAGAACTTTTTCCCCATCGGGAGGGGGGTAATTACAAACATGTTACTCCACAGTATCTAGTTGAGCTAGAGAACTAATATGGCAACAATCACAATAGCATAGTCCCCCTGGGCCTGAGAAATAGGCCATTCTAGTTGGCTTTGATTCTAGTAAATTCATGTTATGACATATTTAGTCTTCGTTCCGGATATTTCAGAAAAAGCCAGAAGTCAGTTTCAAAGCCGGACAAAACAAGATGTCTTGTTTCTGACGCAGTATGGTTTGGGTAATTCAATTGATGGTCAAGAAGGCATAAGGGGAAACTGCACTCTTAGTGGAGGTACATATAACTCATATTGAGACAACTATCATTTAGTAACACTAGGATGTAACTGTACCTCTTTGCATACAATAGCAAACGTTACAACCATGTTTCATGGCTTTGGTGAAGCACTCAGCATAGTGATTCACAGAGTTCAACCAATTATAAAACACATAACACACAAAACTATAATTGGTTAATCTAAGTTTGGGTATTAATATCCTGAATCAAACTACAAAAGAAATCCCTCTTAGCATCCTACCATGAGAGCAGTTCACACTACCATATAATGTCTACACACATTGCCTCACTTCATTATAACCTATACTTTCCATAAAAATGACAACTTGCATAAACAACCACCAACAAGCAATCAAATATATACATACATCTAAGATTCTACAAGCTAAAACAAAATCGAAAATCAACAACACAAGGTGAATAGAAGAAGGCAACTCACCAGGAATAATCTTAGGAGGATCCTCCTTAGGGTCCGGGGCGCATACATACTTCTGCCCCTTATACCAAACCAAACGAGGCGGTTTAGGAGCATACAAATTCCCATCAGGCAAATTAATATAAAACCCAATAACATCACCTTCTTTATAACCTTCCTCACCATACTTCTCCCTCAATGCCTTATGTATCTTACTCCCATCAATATCCCTATACCCGAAACTATTCCCATCGTAACCCACCGGAGCTTGCAAGTCCCCTTTCTCGGTCGACCACCCTAACCTCGTATGCCCACTCTCCCCTAAACTAACCACTTTAATCTCAAAATACCAAGCCCCTTCACACACCCCTCTCGTCGCCCTCACCATTCTATACCCTTTACAACTCCCAGCACTCAATTTATCCTCCCCTAATTCGACCTTCTCCGCCTTGTAAACCTTAGAAAGACATATCTTCAACTCAGGTGAATCATCAATCTTCTCAGGAAACCTCGGAATTGGAGTGATCAATACTGTATCCTCCGATTTCGGGGTAATACCATTATGATTACTATTATTACCATTATTGTTATTATTCTTAGACTTCTTCTTCCCTTTCCTCGACGTCGTTTTAGTCCACACATTGTTCCCTTTACTCTTCTTCTTCGACTTCTTATTACTCCCATTACCATTAACAGGGGTTGTCGTCGTTTTCGACACGGTTTGTGAATCAGATTGATCGATATCGAAATTCGATAGCGATTTCAGCTTTTTAGAAGGTGGGTTTTGCTCATCTTCATCTATTAACAACTTTTTAGCACTAGAATTTTCTGGGTTTTGCTCATCTTCAGAGATTGAATCAGTGGAAACATCTTCAGACCCTAAAGTTTCGGACTTTATTGTTACTGGAGTTGGGTTTTCCGATGAATCAACCACCATTGCTTCGGGCTGAAGTTGGGTTTCTGGGGTTGCAATTCTCGGGCTTGAAGGTGGGTTCGGGTTAGGGTTAGGGTTTGAAACAACAATGTCGTTGATTAGGGTTGAATTGGGTTCATTAGATGGGTTGTTTTCGATTGTGATGGATTCAGGATTAGGGTTGTTTTCGATTGAAATTGATTCAGGAATTGGGTTGATTTCTGGGTCGTCTTCTTCATCGTCTCTGTAAGTATCTTGCAAAGTATCCATTGTAATGGAGAGAGAGAGAAAGAGTGAGAGAGTGGAAAATTAGGGGTTAAGGAATTGCGAGGGAAAATTGAAAGAGGGGTGATTTTAGGGTTTATGTGAATTAATTGTGCTCTACTAGGAGGGAAAATATAACTACACAAGGAGATAATAATTGTTATGTATTGGTAATTTGGTATTAGTAAAGTTTGGGAGAGTGGGAAGTGGAAATCGAAAGGTGATTGAGAGAGGTTGGCACCGGAGATTCAAAACTTAACACGGGTTATGGACGTATTGCGTACGATAATCTCTATTTTATGACTACTTTATTTATGATTTAATTATTATTCTAATTATTAATATCTCTAATTACATGTTAGTTGAATAAATGTTAAATAGTACTATATGAGTTTCAAATTATAATTATATGGTAAATCTGGCAAAGTCGTAGAATTGACATTTATAATGATGAAAAATATGGTGAAAGGCTTATACTACAAGTTTAAGCAAAAATAAAACACTGCAGTAATTTGAGACCGGTCGGAGTATGTTTTTTCTTCATATTATTTTTTGTTATTATGAAGAAAATTTTCAATTTTTGATATGAATAGACAAGTACTACAATATGGGTCTGTTCTCTTCGGCTAATTCTAGCTGAACTGAACTGAACTTATTAGAGCTGAACTAAACTGAACTGAACTTAACTTATTGGAGCTGAATTGAACTTATTAGAGCTGAATTGAACTGAACTTATTGGAGCTGAACTGAACTGAACTTATTAGAGCTGAACTGAACTTATTAGAGCTGAACTGAACTGAAAATAAGTTGAACAGAACATGTCCTATATAATAAGAAAGACTATTTGTGCAACTGTTCTTCATAGAATAAAGAAGTATATTGATATTTCGACAAATATTAGTTTCGGTCGTTCTATATTCTTCTGAATTTGAACATTGTTTCTTTCTAGGAGTATAGACTTGAACTCTATTTGGAAGCTGATTTATGCTTGATGAATAGAAATGGACATTGCACATATTTTCTATTTTTAGATGTATCATTTCTCTTCAAGTCATTTTGTTAGTTGTTCATCTTGTGTTATTTATATGTAAAAAAATATTTTAAAATTTGACTCAATATGTATTATCGAAATATCAATTTTAATGATGTTTACTTATATTAAATTAAAGATGTTTTTGCAAAAAAAAATATGCTGAAAAAAAGGTGGGAAATAATAGAAAATTTATAATTTTTCATTATAAATGCGGTGAATAAATGATCGATTGTCAACGTGTTTGAAATAAAATATTAAGGCAAAAAAATAAAGAAGATGACCTAGTCTATTGGTGGGGATTCTGAAACTTTTTCTAATCTTCAATGGAAGGAAAGACAAGAGTATAACAATAGGAATCAATCCAATGGCTTGAGAAAATTAATGACCTACCTTTTAGAACTTAAGTAAAGTCTATAAGGGACCAATCTCTTAAACCAACATTAAGCAAACTAAAAACATGCGAGTAATAAGCTAATTAATAACCACATTGATGTAAGAATTGTATTATCAATTATTCGAAGTATAATAGAATTAATGATTTTTTGGTCCACCGTTATAGTTTTCTCAATTAGAAAGTTAGGTCAATTGACTTCACTGTTACAAAGATAACTCTATCATTACATGTGAAATTATCGCCTAGTCTAAAGAAGAGGTGTAACGATATTCCTGTTGAGAGATATTATACGACGATGAAGATAGGGTAAAGAGCAGTGAAGAGAATAGGAGAGCCTGTAGTGTACCTGTTGAGAGATTAATGGAGAGATATTAGAAAGATAGGTTTTCTGTTGAATTTTTTTTTGAACGCTACTTTATATTTTTGAACACTGTATTTTTTAACGTTTGACAAACTTTACTCAAACTCTACATCTACCTCTAACAACTACTCTAAACACTACTTCACCAAACACTCAAATTTATAAAGTAGGGGCTTGGACTAGGTCAAAACACTAACCCCTACCTCTACCTCTACCTCTACTTGCGGAACACACCCTAATTATTCCGTGGAACTTCTAAATTCTAATAGTTGTTTTTTCAAAGCTACTTTTACAAGCCCAAAACCAGTGGTCTAAAATTAATTTTGTTTTATAGACAACCATATCAAGCTACTTATGTTTTACTTTGCAATATTCCGTCATGCTCCAATATTCCCCGTGAAACACACCATGTACTAGCTCCTTTTTTTTTTTCAAATGCTATAATTTGACTTTGACAATATTTATTCGGTATCATCGATCGACAATTTAAACTAATATAACAAAATTTACCATGTAAGATGTTATTAGATTCACTTAATAAATATTTTCACAATATCATTTTTTGATAATTACATATTGAAATTTAAATATACTAATGCCAAAAACAAAATAACTGATTATTCCATCTATTCAATTGTAGGTATTATTTTTTTGTCCAAAAAAAGAGAATTAAGAAAGACTCATGGTAACCATTCAAGTAGACGAAATTAGTACTATTATACGTGAACGTATTGAACAATATAATTGAGAAGTAATAGTTGTAAATACCAGTACAATACTTCAAGTCGGTGAAGGCATTGCCTCGTAGTCACAGTCTTGATGAAGTAATGGCAGGTAATAAAGCAACGATTGAAGTAATATACCATCAAAAAATGATTGGAGACGAACTAAATGTCTTGTAGAAGACCGCCTACTTTTGCATTAATGACCTTTTTGACCGTCCAATGACCAATTTCATATATTCGATAAGTTTACTAGATTACTTTTTAAAAATTGCTTGACTAGTTCGAGATCTAAAGATAAACAAAGGAGGGGGGAAGAGAAGAAAACAACTAGATTAGGGCAGCAGTTTGGGTTGTGAATGAAAATAACTTGACCAGAGAATATATAATTGAGTTTGATCTAATCTACGTATATATATCAAAAAGTGCAGGCAATAATTGCACCTTACAACGTATCATACCAACCAAGATTGACTTGGTCTAGTGGTAAAGGTTTGATCTCATAACCTTGAAGTCATGGGATCAAATCCCACTAGGGGCATTTGGGGGTGGGGATTCTCTTACCATTCCCCCTACTCTAAAGTGTCGGGCCCCGCAAACACCAGATCAAGAAATTGTGCTAGTTGAGATCTGGTGTCCAGTTGAGATCTGGTGTCCACCACATTACCTTTAAAAAAAACGTATCATACCATGCCAGTGATAATTATGTTTTCGTTTTTAATATTTTATCAAGTTAGTTTTTGACATTTAATTTTTGAGTGGAGTTTGATTTTAAAGGGACCAATTTCTTAAACCAACATTAAGCAAACTAGAATGTAAGAAGCTAATTAATAACCACATTGATGTAAGCATTGTGTTATCATTTTGTTAGAACTATCATATATTAAACTTTTTTGGGTCCACCAATATAGATTTGTCAATTAGAAAGCTACTTCACAATTACAAAAATAATTCTATCTTTACGTTTGAAATCTCACCTAGCATAAAGACAAGGTGTATCCAGATTCCATGCGCTCTCAAGTGTCATGTCTTATTTACAAAGTATTCATGGGCTAAACTTTTAATTGTTGGTTCTTTGGGGCTTCTTTTACAAGCCCAAAACTAGTGGTTTAAAATTAATTTTGTTCTATAGACAACCATATCAAGATACTTATCTAAATCTAGTTTGCAATTCCCTCATTCTCCAATATTCCCCGTGAAACACACCATGTACTACTTACTTATTTACTTATAAATCAATACATAAAAATACTTAAATTAGTATGTAAGATGTTATTATATTCATATAATGTATATTTTCATAATACAAATTTTTAATAGTTATTGAAATTTTGAGATATTAATGTCAAATTTGAGTGCTATCAAGTGTGGAAGTCAAATTGTAGTGACAAAAAACGGATGAAGTATTATACCATCAAAAAGGGATTGGGGGCGAACTAAAGATCTTATAAGAGACCTCCTGTTTTTGAACTAATCACCTTTTTGACCATCCGATGACCAGTTTCATCTATTTAATAAGTTTGCCATATTACTTTTACAAATTGCCTATTTTGGTTTGAGATTTAAAGGGAAGTGAAGGAAGGAAAGAAGAAGGGAACGACTAGATTATTGGATAAGGCCGACAATTTGTAAATGAAAAGATTATTGTTAGTAGCTAGAATGTAAAATGAATTTGACCTAATGTATTTATATATTAAAACGTGTGGGCAAGAGTTGCACGATGTCACATGTCATCCCATGCTAGTGATTTCATTGTTTCCTATATTTTATCAACTAATGTATGTTTTGAGCAAAGTATATAAAGGACTAATCTCTTACATCTCTATCATATAAGGCAAGAGTGGTAAACTCCCCAAAAAATCTAATTACTTTACTAATTCGATAATAAATTGTTTCACGAATTAAATTATTAACCTCTTTTACATGTATTGCTTACATTTATCGCTAGCCAACACTAAGCAAACTAACAACGAACATGAGAGTAATAAGCTAATTAATAACCAAATTGATGTAAGCGTTGTGTTATATCATTTCTTTAGAACTCTAATAAAATCAATGTGTTTTTGGTCCTCCAATATAATTTTGTCAACTAGAAATATACTTCACTATTACAAAAATAATTCTATCATTACGTGTGTAAGTCTCGCGTAGCCTAACAACGATGAGTATAGAGATTCCACACATAGGCGCTCCTAAGGCTCCGTTTGTTTTGGAGGAAAATCATTTTCTTGGAAAATAGTTTTCCTCCATCTTTCCATTTCCTTTGTTTGTTTTGGTAAAAGGTGAAAAACAATTTTTTTTAGAGGTGGAAAATGCTCGAAAACTAATTTTATTTTGTAAAGATAGTATGCCACATTTTCCTCTTCACTCTTCACTCCTTACTTCTCTTTCTTATCTCCTCCCATCTTTTCTTCTCTTTTAATTCATTTACCTTTTTTTTTTGAGAGGACTAGCGAGCTCAATTAAATAGAAAAAGCGTCCATACGTACATACGATGAGATCGTGCTAGGCACATGATGCTCCCAACATTGTTCGTGCCCGAAAGGGACAAACCGCGCTAGATTATGAGCTACACTATTACTGTCAGTCCGTCACGTTTAACATGTGACCAAACAAGAAAATCAAACATAGAAAATCTCTTCATTTACCTTTTCTCCCTAATTTTTCCTCTAAATAAACAAACAAAGGAAAACTTTTCTAAAATCATATTTTCCATTAAATATTGTTTTCCTTGAAAAAATTAATTTTCCATAAAAATTGTTTTCTATTAAAACAAACGGAGCCTAAATGTCATGTCTCGTTTACAAAGCATTCATGCATTAAACTTTCATAAGCCTAAAGTTAGTGGTTTTAAATTGATTATTATTTTATAGACAATCATATCTAGATACTTATCTAGTCTACTTTACAATATTTATTCATGCTCCAATATTCCTCGTCGAAAACACCATGTATTACTTACTTCGTTTCTTTTTGTCAAATATTAATTTGACTTTTACACTACTTATTTGGTACTCTCGAAGTCTCGATCGATAATTTTAAACTACCATATGAAAAAAAAGAGCTTGTAATCTATATATATATTTAAAAGCGTAAGCAAGAGATGCAATCCGCCACGTGTCACCATCCCTCTTTAAATAGCATTCTATCCAACATCTTCATATATTTAAAAAATGTCATTATGAAGATTCGAACCACAACCTCGTGTATGGAATGAATAGCTCCAACCACTACACCACCATATTATTATTGATGCTTTCATCAACAATAATAATGATATACAAATGAAAATAAAGAGTTAAGTTGTCTAAGTGAGATGACTTATATTTTTTAATGATATTTTACAAACTAAATTATATTAGTTATCGCTAACTAATAACTCGGACATCGCCGGGGACTAATACTAGTATTAGATTCATATTAATGCATATTTTCATTATACCATTTTTTTTATACTAATAGTTATTAATTGAAAGTTAGAGATATTAATGTCAATTTTGTGTTATCAAGTGTGAAAGTCAACTTATAGCGATAAAGAAACGGATGAAATATTATATATATCATAAATATGTGGTGGGGAGGAACAAATTACTTTTGAACTAATCACCTATCGAATATGTTCAACAATCACCTTTTTGACCTTTCAATGATCAATTTCATCTGTTCGATAAACTTACGAATTTTTTTAAAAGTTCGAGATTTAAAGGGGAATAGAGGAGGAGAAGGGAATGAATAAATTGGCTAAGGTCGACAATTTGGGATGTAAATGAAAAGAACTTTGCAGAATAATGTACATTTAAAAGTGAATTTGATTTAATCTCTATATATAGTTGAACGCGTGGACAAGAGTTGTAGCTTTTCACGTGTCAGCTTATGCCAGTGATAATTTTTCTTTTTCATAGTTTCCAAAATACACGTAATATAATATAAATCTGAGTCCTATTATGTAGAATATCATAAACTCTACCACCAAATCACATTCTTTTTGGTTTTCATATTGCAACTTTGCAAGTTTACAATTAGCAAATACTTTTACCTTAATAGAGTTTTAGCCTTTAGGGAGAAGTAAAAAATCTTACTTCGTACATTCTTCCACGACCAATTTAATTTGTTTAATTGGTTTTAAATTTATACCTTAAAAAGTCTATTTATCAATTATTGAAATGAATGAAAAATTTATTAACAACTTGTCTTGTAAGAGACCGCCTAATTATAATATTAAAAAGGCAGGCCCAATAGCCCACCCACTCTCTTTCCTTCGCAGACCTACGCTTCCGTTAATGCTACGCCAGATTAATTTCTTTTGGCACTAGTTTAATTTCTTTTGACACCAGTTTAATTGAAAATAAGGGAGATGACGTGTTCGAGGAGAATAGGAGATGACAATTAGATTAAAATTATTTGCGCCTTGTAAATTTATTTAGGTGTGGACTACTTAATAGGACAATTTATTACTGAAGTTGCAGGTCAAATCTTTAGGCAGGTCAAATGTGGAGTTCCTCCCGTATGTGTGGAGAAACTTCAAAGCAATTACTAGGTCAAAATAGTTGGAGTTTGGTGGGGGAAATAACTAAAGTTGCTACTGCGTTGACTTTGTAAGAAAAGGTTGTTTGTTTTTATTTGGAAAATAGAAAAAAAGTTTTCTTAAATAAAGACGAGAAAAAAATAACATAAACTTTAATAGACCTTCTAGAATGTACTTATTCTACATAGTTTTAATATTTTATCCCTTTATAGAAATATTTGGAATACTTTTTGTACTTTTATATTTGTATATAATACTACACCCGTTCCATACTTCCATTATAATTGCGACATTGAAAACAGTTACACTATTCACAAAGCCTCTTTTGATGTTTTATTATGATTCAATGATTTATACATAACGACAAAAATAGTCATATACTTCCTCTGTTTTTATTAGTTGACCTGTTTCTTTTATCACGTTTGCCAACGCGTGATTTCAATCACTTTTATCTTGGAAATTGATGAGTAAAAATTATAAAAATATGATATTTTGAAAATATATAATGAGACGAATCTAACAAAACCCCACATGACTATATTTTCTCTTACGTATAAATCACAAAAGATAGTCAAAGTAGATTATGTGAATAGTGTCAAAAGTCAAAACGTGTCAACTAAATAAAAACGGAGGAAGTATGATTTTGTATGATTTTTCACAATACATACTTAATTAATGTCCCTTTTGTAATTATTTCTTACACGTAACTAAACATATAAACATTTAAAGTTGTATATTGAAAGTCGTAATATTTTCCAATATTGCAATTAAAATGGAACAGATGAAGTACTCCCTCCTTTTTTTAATAGGCTTGTTTCTCCATTTTGGGGTGTTTTTTTTAATTGGTACCTTTCTACCTTTTGCCATAAATGGAAGGTTGGTCCACCTAATTATTACACTTTTCTCCTACTTTTTCTTTCATTCTCTCTACCTTTTTCACTTTTTCCTTACTTTTACTAACCTTCTCTCTTACTTTTGCACTTTTTCCTTGGTTCTAGTGCAAAGCCTTAGGTGCATATTAAAAAAACGGAGGGAGTATATAATACTTCTATATGGTAGTATATATGTGAGTGTATTGTTGATTATTCTAAATTTCTAATAGTGAGAGCAAGAGCAACTTATTACCTACATTGGATTCAGGTGAGAAATACTACTTTTATCTTACTACTCCCTCCTTATCATAAAGATTGCAACGATTTGACATAAAGTATGAGTAGAAAGTGTCAAAACGTTGCAATCTTTGCGATACGAAGGTAGTATATTAGTTGCAAACTTGAACTCCATCTTTTTTTTTCAAACTAATTGTAACATTAGTTTATATAGTAATAAACGCTTTTGGAAGTCCCACTTTTTATGTCTCTTTAAAACTCATTTCTGCTCTCATGTTGCAACTAATTTCGAACAGTGGAATTATACGTGCTATGTATTTAATTAGTCGTAGTACGTTTAATTGCTACTATGAGGAAGTCTCAACATTTAATAGGTAAAGTTCATTTTCTCATTTAGGGTGTGTTAAGTTGGCATTCAAAGCGATTTAAAATGCAATTCCCCATAGTACCATAACAAAAATATCGTGATATCATTTTAGCCACCTTACGTACCAAGTTAAGTTTTTGAATTGTGCCCTAAAGTCTTTTAAGCGGTATCGGGCATCGAAATACCAATTCAATTACTTATGGTATCAATTTTTAAATTGAATACTAATTGATTGATACAAATACAACCACTTTTAAGACTTTAGCTTTGATTTACAAAAATTACTAAAGTACTTCTAGATAACACCCTGTTCTTTTGTACTGGTTTAATTAAAAAACATTTCAGTTTAACTCTTCTCTTTTTGTCTCACAATTACAATTCATTACATTATTTCATTTTAGAAATTTTTTGTTCAGTCCAAAAAATGGAGCTTTAAGTCTATCGTAAAGGCATAGACTAGAATTGCAGGCCGTTACATGATACTCTTTCCTTTTTCAATTACTTTTCCACACGTCACTATCATGAAACGGAAATCAGAAAGATTGTCCATATACAGTTTCGAACACGTTAGTTGCTTCTTTTTATCACAAATAAAGATATTATTATAGGGTTTAAATGATTGTACGATATAAAGTTAAACTACAATATAAAAATGCATATTATGAACATAATGAATTATTTTTTCCCCACTTATATATGTCAACAACAAATGATATTAGTTGCCCAATATTACTAAATTATAACACGCGAAAACCTAGGCCGTCGATTAGTTATAATAAAGTGTTACTCTTGTAAATATTCAAGAAGTATAATCAAATACCATCAACAACGTTTTTGCTTAGTTATGATAAATCGTTCCTCCATAGAAATCTAGAAAGTAAAATCGAATACCATAATCAAGGCTTTATATTTTTTATACCCACAAAAAATTATTTTTGCTACCAAATTCCAAGTACCGTTGATCGGTCTACAATTCATATTCATACGCGTAGATAATGTACGAGTTCTTTTCATACATCTTTGCAAATCTTATTAAATCTTCATTTTATATTTTTTAAAGAATGAGAAGGAAGTCTATAAAAATAAGGAATATCCCATTTCTGAGTCAGAATTTTTTAGTACAAGGTACTTGCAACTTGCGAGTGAGATATTGGAATCCAGAGTCCAAAAACATTGTAACTAACTACAATGACCGTCACATTCTCTTGCACCACAGCTTAATCATAAGCCATCTATTTTCAATCATTATCTCATCACCTCTAGTTTAGTAACACTTGTCACACACCTAACAACATAACATAATATCACCTATTCACATTCAGAAATTAGATGTAACAGTTTAATAACAATAATTAGTCTTATACGCACTTTAAAGAAGCCAATTAATAGTGTAAATGAACAAATTAATCAAAATAATTTTAACACGATTAAGAATGAGATTTAGAGCAACTTAAGAATGAGTAGTATATTTTAGGATTGAAGAGTGTGAATATAAGTTGAGAGCATCTTTTTCGGTTTCTGGAGATCATGAGATCTTTTGTTTTCGTTCAAACGACTTATACGCACAAAAGAAACATATAGTATTAGGGTTGCACCTTATTTTTCTAGAACCGACCTAAACATAGCTTATTTGGATTTATGAGTATTTGTTAGAACTTATAACTTATTAGATGTTAATGATAAGGTGTTAAAACTTGTTTGAACTTATTTTCATTTATATGAATTTATTAGATTTGAAACATTTTTAAGGTGAAGATAACACACAGATAGTGAGTAAATCAGTTGATTCCAACAAACCTTTTTAGATTTATCCCCGTTTTGTAAGTTGTTACTATTTCCGTCTTCATTTACTTGTTACATTTGCTTTTGGGAAGATTTCTAAGAGATGCATGATTAGTGTGATGGGAATGGTAAAAGAGTGATAGCGAGTACTACTTAATTTGTTGGTAAATGATAATAAGGAAAATAAAAAAGGTAGAACAAGTATATATGTAATGAAAACACAACAAGTAAATGGAGATAAAGAGAGTATTTTTTGACAGGTGAGGGGAGAAGTCTTCTATCTAACTTGAACTTCATGCATGTCAATCCAACTCAACTCTATAGGTAAGACCGACTTAGGTGATAAAATATAGACTTAAATAATTCAAAATTAAATATAATTAGATATTCGATATAAGATTAAAGTTACATAATTGTGAATTAAATATAAGTATAGAATTACTCAAATATTTTAACTACGGCCGAGTTCACCACGCCTTTTCTTAATTGAATTAAACTTATTTTTATTGAACTAAACTTATTTTATATAGTTGAATTCTTTTGCACTAAACTAAGCTTATTTATAGTGAGCTGGACTAAGATTCTCTAATATTTTTTTCTTTGTAATTATTCTATCCGCCTACATATTGACTTTGAATACTATTCACATAACAACTTTGACTGTCTTAAGTTTATATATGTAGCGAAAAACATACTCATGTGAAATCTTCCCTAATTCCTATTTCACATAGTTTTTTTTAATTATTTCCTACACCTAATTTAAGGTATTAATTTTTTATATTATATCTCGTAAAAAAAACAACCGTAACAAATAAATTAAAACTGAGGAAGTACTATATTTTACTAAAGTGAATTGAACTTATGCATATCGAAGTATGATTCTTTTGAGGTGGAGTAAAAAAGGCCCAAATCATACCCAACAATTTTATGCAAACCATGAAACACATTTTCACAAAACTTTGCCAAAAAAGCAAGAATATTTCATGATGCCTAATTCCTATTTCCTGTCTCTTCTCTATAGTTTGCCACTCACAAGACAAACTGGAAAAAAAATCTGAACATGATCTCATCTACTCTTCAAACCCCATTTTCCTTTCTTTTATTCTTTAATTACTCCTTAATTAATTACTTTCTTAATTAATTACTTTCTTAATTAATTACTTTCTTAATTAATTACTTTCTTAATTAATTACTTTCTTAATTAATTACTTTGAGCAGTTGTTGATCAAATCAGAATTCATTCAAAAGTCTCCAACGCATCACAGTGGGTAGGTCCCACAATCTCCAGTGGGTAGGTCCCACAATCTTTTGTCTTTAGAGTCGTCACTTTCTCCATCACAAACTGTAAAATCACAAACCCACCTTCATCTTCACCTCCCCAAATGTTGCAGCTACTTATATATATATATTGGTTTCTTGCATATGATCATAGAGAGAGAAATTAGTACTTAACATATGTTCTAGAGTGAGAAAGACTGGATTTTTCAACAAAATTACAATACCCTTTTGATTTTTCTCTCTTAATCTTTCATTTGGAGTGGATTTGGATTGTGGGTTTTTCATTTCATCATTGATCATGTCTCCTCGTCAGGTGAATTTTACTGTTTTTATTGATAATTTTTAAAATTTTGATTTAGGGTTTTTGTTCAAAATTGTGAATTAAGGTTAAAGTTTCTGTCTTTGAAGTTAATTTTTGTGGGTTTTTGAATTTGAGTTGTGATGATGAAGAAAGTTTTGTTTTTTAGGTTATTTGAATCTGTAAAAGCTTGATTGGATTTAAAGGAATGAACTTTTATGCTAGAATTAGGGGATTTGTTAAGTATTGTGTGGAGAGGAGGAGTTGAGGTAGGTGGTTGAATAACTTTTGAGTTGGTTTGTGGTGTAATGGTGAATTTAGAAGCTATAGAAAATGAATGCTTAGGTTGATTGTTGTGTCAATGGCTAAAGAGAATTCTAAATGTAATTGTCCCTAATCATTGTTCACATTTCTGAAAATGTGGATTTGGAATTTTGGTAAGATGAGAAGAAGGGGGAGAAAAATTAGTTAATATAATGGGTAAATGACCAACTACTAATAGACAAGGGAGATAGCGGATTCCAACTTAGCTGCGGAAATCGATTTTATAAGTGTCTTAATTTATCCACTAGGTCAACCTATCAATGTCCGAAAAAGGGTGTTTGAATGTTAAATGTATGTTTGTCTATCCCATTACTCTCAAAGTGTTACCATCTTCGTGGGATGGAGGGAGTAGACAGTAGAGTTACGGCCCGGAGAAATGGTTTTAGATCTTCCCAAATACACATGTCGCACTCCCCCATTACAGAAGAGTGTGCTTCTTCATGGGATTTTGATTCCATGAGTAGGAAGTTAATTAGCTAAAATTTCCTTGATGACGAAGTGGGTTGGGTTGGTCAGTGAAATTTGATCTGTGATTTTTATACTGCCTCAAAGTTTGATAGTATGAGGCTTCGTGGGGGTGTAAAGGTCTTTGAGATAGCAGGGGGGGGAGCCTCGTTGCACTGGATTGTTGTTGTTGCTTCTGTTGTGTTAGTTATCCATGCTGGAACTGTTGAAAAAAAAGCTTCTTTACTTGAACCTTCGAGCAATTCGCTGTATACTTTAGACTGTTGGACCTTTAGTGGTACTGGTTGGTATGTAACCCTTTGTTAAGTTAGTTTGAATGTATGCTTTTTATCACCATGGCCAAGTTCCAAACCTTGGTGGCCTCGCTTCTGCTAGCTCTTTTAGAGTTCTAGGGTGATGACTTCTGACCTCGGCTGAGGTGATTTTGGTTTGGCCTTGTAGGGTTAGGACTTAGGACTTTAGGAGGAATCTTCCTCTTGAAAGATAAGAGGAATGCTAACTGATGCCCCAATAGGCCAAGAGTAGATAAGTTAGTATAGTGGACTTTAAATTTCGAAATCCTAATGTTACCTTTTAAATTCTTGACATTATCCACCATGACTTCCAAGGCGAATTCCTGGTGCATTAAGCTTCGTATTGTAGCTTATCACTATGTAAGCCTATTTCTTGTTACGTTGTTTTGATCTATTCTCTTTGGAGCATTTCTTGTTATTTTCTTGGAAAATGTATTCTTTGCGAGTATGCTTGAACTGTTGTGGAAAGTAGAAAAAAATTCTTAACCTGAATTGAGCTTCTGTTCTCACTTACTATTTATGGGTTCCCACAATGCAGGAAAATGGAAATGTTCCCTGTTCACCTCATGAAAATGGAACTTCAGAGTCACTTTCCCTGTTCTGTTCGGAGAAGGCAGTAGAGGAGATTATTCAGCAACCTCTTCAAGGAGATGAGCATCTTGTAGAGTTTGCTGAAGCTATGAGAAGTAAGATTTATCGATCTTGGTACTCTTTTTATATTTTTTTTTGGCAACAATCCTATTTTGCCAGTATTCCACCTTCAAATTACTTATAAAATTGTCTGCTGCTTTAGCTGTTGCAAAGGCACTGAGGCGTGCTGCGGAAGGAAAGGCTTCAGCGCAAGCTGAGGCTACTGAATGGAAGCGAAAGTTTGAGCTGGAGAAGTCAAGGAACCTGCAACTGGAGCGCAAAGGTGACATATATACACAGACAACTTGTTTATGTTTGCTTGTTGACTTCCCTTGCTGCTTCCTTGTTATGGTTGTGTGTACGTGGATATATACATGGGGTGATTCGTTATGCAATTTTCTTTCCCCAACATCGCTCTTCTGAGCAAGCTTTAGATATGAACTTAAAAACGAGAAGAAAATGCTTGTCGCTCTCTTTTTTTTTCAAAAAAAAGTGAAGTTGGCATTGAAATGTTCTTTTGTTATAGGAAGATATATAGAGAACATGTGCAGCCAGGCTTTCTAGCATTAGGAACCATTGTGAGTCGAAAGTAAATATGATATGCAATCAATTATATATATTAGCTGAGTCATGAAGAACAAATTCAGTTGAGAAAATATACTCAATATGCTTCCCAGTCCCCACTTCATTACCATTATACCATATGATGACTTTTCGTAAGTTTTGGAAAATTGAAATGGATAAATGTGACATCTATGTTGTGGAATTTCCAGATTGCACGTAGCAGAGACTTTCTAGATTTTCCTTCTTTCCTCAGCCTTAACTGATTATGCCTCTTAAAATCATCTCAAATCATGTTCACCATTCTGTCTTTACAAGTGCAACTGCTTCTTGTAATTTATTCTGGTCATTGTTTTTGGATGAAGAACATTCCAGTCCACTAGCTCCATTAATTCATACTACCTCCGTTCCATATGTATTGCAACCTTTGACATTTTACACTACTCATACACTCCCCTTTGACCTTCTTTTGCGATTTATACATAAGGATAAATATAGTCATGTAGGATCTTGTTAGATTCGTCTCGATATATGCTTAATTAATATCAACTTTTTATAATTTTTACTCAAATAAAATTAGAGATATTAGCATTCAAAGTAGTGCATTGGGAGGCGTAAAACTCCCTATGTTGCAATACATATGGAACGGAGGTAGTATATTCTTATTGGTTAAAATATTATACTGAATAGAAGCTTTGTAATCATGTAACCACGTTTATACTGTGTAGTATATGAAATAAATTTAGTAGGAATGACGTAAGTCCAGAAAGCTCAAATACCCCCTAGAATGACTATGACTTCTATGTCGAAGGAGTTGGTGGACCTTTAGACATCTGAAGTGTGTGACTATAACATTGAGTATGCTGGTAAGTCTATGATGAGGATTCAATGATTGTTTATGAAATTTTTTCATAACTACTATGATATGTTCTGTTGCATTTTCTTTTTCTTTAGTTTTTCTTCCAGAGAATCAAAATCATTGCTACTCATTAGTCTCCATTCCTATGATGTGTAAAAATTAATCATGATGAGTTGCTCATTTTCATGACAGTTCTATCATCTGGGAATCATTCTTGCGACCTTCCGAATAAGAGAACAGTAGATCTGGCTGCCCGACCAGAAGTTTGTCTCCCAGCAAATGGGAAAAATGGTCATTGCTGTGGGGCGAACGGAATCTGCAATCACGAGGTTCTCCGGGATGGGGAACCAACATCGGATTCTGAGTCTTTGAACAAAAAGATACTGAAGAAGGTAGGTTTCCAGATGTTATCTGGTTTGCAGTTTCTAATTTAATTGAATTGATCTGAAATTGAAAGACACATACTTCACTTAATAAACTTTGACTCAGTATTAGAATTCTTCCCGTATCAAGAATGGCAATGACTTGCTATGCTAGTGGTTACCTTCTAGTGGTCTTTTTACCTTATATATATATTTATTTTATGCAGGCGTCATTCAAACTCTCATGGAATAGTGAAGGTGCAAATGGCAATCAGTATAAGCACGACATAGTTTCTTTTGACAGAGGGAACATAACAACCACTGAGCGCAGTAGTAAACAGGTATACATGTTGACTATGCCCTTTACTACTGTTTGCTGCTAATGAAGGATCACATGTTTTCATGGCTGTATTGCGTAGTCTAAAAAGTTTTGCCAGGAAATGAATTTCTCTGTTAGATAATTACAGACTAGGAGTTTATTCTTACTAATAATAGTACTTGTTCAAGATTGATTCTGATTCCTGGAGTCTGAATTTACCAAGCCTTTCATAGCATTCGTTTCTGTTCCTATATTTTTTAGCCCCTCTGTTTGTGTCTCAAATCGCAAATTTATGATTGTTTGTTCCACGTTTACAGATATTTCTCAAGTGGGAGAGTGATCCGCAGACTGTTCTTGTTTTGACCAAACCAAATTCGACTTCTGTTCGACTTCTATGCTCTGAACTTGTCAGGTAAACAATGCTCACTTTTAACGTGCCAGTATTTTGAGCATGCCTAAATATGGGTTTGTATCTGGGTCTAATGTCTGCATTACATCTGAAGCTTCCATCAAGTTGGTTATGCCTTTAATCTGGAAAGCTACCCTAGGTTGAAGTAACATCAGGTTTGTACTTTAACTTTCGCAGATGGTTGAAAGAACAGAAGAAGTTGAAAGTATATGTGGAACCAAGAGTCCAAGCTGAACTCTTAGACGAGTCATCTTCCTTCAGCTTTGTTCAGACGTGGAAGGACGGTAAGATTCCGTATAAATGGCACTAGTTCTTTTTTCTATGTACTTTTGGAAACTTTTTCAGGAACTTGTGGCAATCTCATTATTCATTTGGCCTGTGTTTGTCATGTGAAGTCCACATATCAGTTCATGGAGTAAATATTTGATTTTTAGGCACACATTTTACCTCAAATTGTCAATATATTACCATCTCCTGCTCTATCGTTCACTACTCTACCACCCAGTGAATTCTGTTCCACTGAATCCCTCTTTCATGGCCATATATCTTTCCAGTTAAGGAATGGGAAATCTTTCTCCTCTTGCATGAATCCAATTTTCATTTCATCCGGGAAAAGCCATCTTTTCTCACTCGTATATTGTTTATTGACAGACGAGGAGGTCTTGCGCTTACATACAAAAGTTGATTTGGTCGTGACTCTTGGTGGGGACGGAACTGTACTTTGGGTATGTCTTGTTGTTCCTTTTATTGTTAGAATTGGATTTTGAAGGACAAGTGGATGTTAGATACAGTACATAAGAAAAATTAGCTTGAAGAAACTTGTACTGTTAAGTTGTCTTATAACAGCCTTTGGTTGCAATTGTAAACCTGTTCATACCTGTTAGAGTTGTGTAAAGTATGCAAATTTCTGTCCTGAAAATTTTGAATGACATGATCTAGATGGCCAGTAAAACTTGGTTGTGGAAATCATGACTAACAACTATGTTCTGATGATTTGTGAGCTTGTTAGAGAGGTGCTTTCTCTTCTCACTTGCGAGTTTGAAGTGCCCGGTTTTCCAATAATCTTAATTGCTGACTGTGAACTCAACGTGGTTCAAAATACTAAGAAAAGAGTTTGACCCGCTATAATTCCTTCTGAACCCATAAAATGTTGTCAAGTTTTATAGAACTCCACGTTAGAAATTTTCCAGTACTAATAATGTTTGAAGAAATGAATTTGACTATGGGACACCACTCACCAGTACTTCTTGACCCCCCCCTAACCCGTCTGTTGACGGGCATATGCTTAAGAAGTTTCATACTTGATATACTGCCAATAAATCTTTGAGGAAATGAGATTAGTTTTGTGCCACCTGTGACTAATACGTGATTCTTGCTGCAGGCTGCTTCATTGTTCAAAGGACCAGTTCCACCTGTAGTTCCATATTCTATGGGATCTCTGGGCTTTATGACTCCATTTTGTATCCTTTTTGCTTTCCATGTTTCTCTCAATTCTAAAATAAGAGTCTTTAAAGAGCTTTGTTTTTATTGGAGTAAGTTATTCTAGAATCTAGATAATCAAAGAGCATTTAAAGTGTTTTGTCCAAGTTTCCTTCATCTGTTACTTGGATTCTTCATTTAGATCCTCGATAATTCGGCAAGGGTATGGACACCTCAACACTTCACTTTGGTCAAAAACATGGAATTTTTTTCAGAAAATAACCGTGTTGGACACTTGGATACCCGTGTCCCATACAAGTACTTGAGTTCAAGTAACATAGGTTTGCCTTAACCTCCTCTTTCAAAGCTATTCCCCATAAAATATGTAGTGGGAGTAGCAGAAGGGACTTTTAGTGCGGTTGCTAAATCCATACCCTCCCTCTCCCCCGGGGACTTTAGGATTCATCAACCAGTGTGCCAAAAGCCCAAAACCATAACTAACTTGAATTTTTAACAAAGATAGTAACTGATTTTATCTATCAACCTGCTAGAATTTTGGTATGGATATTTCTACTTTACCTTTCTACTATTGCGGTTGTTCTTTAACTCCCCTTAGATAGTGAGCAATTTAAGGAATCACTTGATTCAGTTCTTCAGGGACCCATCAGTATCACATTACGACACAGGTTGCAATGCTTTGTTGTTCGAGAGTCGGCAAAACATGAGTATGATACGGAGGAGCCAATTCTTGTTCTGAATGAGGTCACTATTGATCGAGGGATATCCTCATACCTCACCAATCTAGAATGCTACTGTGACAACACCTTTGTGACATGTGTTCAAGGAGATGGATTAATTTTGTCCACCACTTCTGGAAGCACTGCATACTCATTGGCAGCCGGAGGATCAATGGTCCATCCACAGGTGTGTTTAACAGCTAAAGCTTCTCTATGCTCTTCTTCTTTTTATGTGTGTGTGTTCTCCTCCTTGTGCTGAAATGCCTGTATATGTCATCCTTTGAGATCCATGTCTGTATTCCATCCTTTGATTTCAATAGTTGAGTACTTGAGTTCACTATCTAACTTTTTTTTACCACATCAGTAGGGTCTTTCCCCAGATGTGTTAATTAAGGGTGTCATTAAACGTTAATATGGTAAAGTACAAAGTTCAAATTAGTGTGTTTGATGAGCGCTTAAGCGGCCTATTATTTTGGGATGACCTGAAGCTGCAAGCATGTTCTCTCTTCAATGTTTCCCGTCTCCCCTCTACCTCTCCATCACTCTCCTTCTCCCTTCTCACTCTTAGAGTCTTTTCTACTTTGGTTAGGGTTTCTTTTGCATAGTATTATACTTTTGAAATCTATTTCTTTTATTATATCTAATGTTGCACGGAAAAGACCCTATTAGACTAGAACCTCTAAGGATGAAGAATTATAGCTGGTACAGATTGAACTTGTGACCTGGAAGGTTACAGTTTGGTGCTAAAGCTTTGCATATGCTAATGGTAGGGATCATCGCATCATAGTTTTAGTTTCCTTACTATAATAATTTTTGACAGGTTCCCGGCATTTTATTCACACCAATCTGCCCTCACTCTCTGTCCTTCCGACCTCTGATATTGCCGGAGCACGTGACATTGAGAGTGCAAGTACCATTTAACAGCAGAGGCCCTGCATGGGCATCATTTGACGGCAAAGACAGAAAACAGTTGGCTCCTGGTGATGCACTGATATGCAGCATGGCTCCTTGGCCTGTTCCGACTGCGTGCCAAGTTGATTCCACCAGCGATTTCTTACGCAGTATCCACGAAGGTCTGCACTGGAATCTGAGAAAGACACAGTCGTATGATGGTCCTAATCTTGGCACTTGAGACTTTACATGAAGGTCTTTACGTATTAGGTTTACCAAAGATGCATAACTTCATGTCACATGTTTAGATCAGAAATTCGTTAACATAATCTGTATTTTATTTTTCTTCATGCCACTAAATTGTAGGTGAGAAATTGTGTAATTAATAGATGATGTTGATGATGAAAAATAAACCACTATAGAATGTATTTTGCCTTACATATATGATGTATACTATTGCACAAAGTGCAAGTACCACATTTTTATAATTGTTTACTTTATTGTAGTAAGATTATTCAAGAAGAATCAATATTATTCGGAAAATAGCAAAAATTACAATGTGCACTTGAGCCTTGGAGATCCAATTGTACTTCAATGTCCTAAAAATATAAAATTTATCCTCAAGATGGTTTGAGGCTTTGAGCGCCACACCAGGTCTCGACGTTCGAATCGAGGCTTGGCGCCATGCCAACGTATAGAATTGTGGTAGTTGATCCCTTCTTGCCCTCTAGATTTGCCTGGTTGTATGGGTTGTAGGTTTCACCCATTTAGCGCCATGCCAACGTATTTTTTATTTGCTATATTATAGAATGACACAAAGTTTAGAATATATATGTGAGCTTGAGGTAGTGAGACCATTTATTGGTGGGTAAAAGACAAAAAAAATGGTGAAGTAGATAGGAAGAATATAGCTAAACGACAAAAAGAAAAGGTAAAGCAGGTAAGCATGTTATAAAGACAACAACTCCTAACGGCCTATTTGGTAGATAGCCATAAATGCTGGCAATGACAAATAAAACCACATATAATTTTGTACAAGGAGGGCTACGTCAATGTCCATGGTAATACTTGTTCATTCCCAAACTTATGATTTTTCTTTATAACTAGCCAATTACCTTGGAGATGATATTGGTTGAGAATGGAAATTTGTATAGAATATCAGATGTTTAAGGATGACTTTTTATTACCATGGTCATGAATAGGGGATTATTTTATGAGATTTCATATAATTCCATTCCGCAAGAGAAAAAATAACAAATAAATTGAGACATCCATTCATGGTATATGTAGCAAATAAAAAGAGACAAAAAGGGTAGATAATACCATATATTATCCTTCTAAGGTAACATTCTAATGGTCTAACTTGACGGTTGAAGGGCCATACAATGTGTTCGTATATAGTTCATTTGAAACCTTTGATGACCGTGTGTTTAAAAGAATAACAGTCATGTGGATTTGCGACAGGATAAATACTAATGAGTTCATATAAGTTCAAATAAGGTTTAAATATATTTAGATAAATACTAATAAGGTGAAGAGAACAAGCCCTTAATTAAGGTTTAAGATTAGTATTCAAATATTGCGCGTGTCATACTTCTATGAAGAAACGAAAAGAATATGCGCCTATCTATAGAAGTTGGAAATATATAAGTAGAAGAAAATGCTCAACTCCAAAACATGCAAGGGAATAAGTGATAGATTAAATTTCAAACCAGGAGGCAGCCACAAGCCTGTTAAATATCTTTGTCAAGTCCCAAAAACAATGAAACTGTAAGCAATAGCCATCCACCTCCTTTTTATAAATATTCCTGATCTTCCATAACACCTCACTTACAAGCCATCAATGGAGGAAAAAACAGGTACAAAAACAGGGGGGCACATATCAACGAGTGCAACCGGATTTTCCATTCACCTCAAAACTTAAAAAAACATAACTTGGTAACATGAGGCACAAACCTCCTGTATGAATAATCAATTGTCCTATGTTCTGTGTGATGGGAAAAGAAAGTGAATCTACTCTAAGCATGTTCTTCACCATGAGCTTTCTGAATTCCGATCCATCGTGCATAGTCGACCCACCTAACAGATACAGTAAAGATAGCGGGAAATGAGACAACCGAAAGAGGCAAGATGAGATACGAGATAAGGATGTGAAGGAAGAGACGGAAATTGTGAAGGGATTAAGTGCACTCACAATAATGAACCCACAAATGTGTTGCCTGTTCTTACGGCAAAGCAGAAAGCACTAAGCAATAGTTTCTGCTTGTGAAACATAGGTTCTAGTATCCGCTGTTCAATAATTCCAGCCAAAATTTGGTATCTGCATAAAAGAAATATCAGTAACAGCGCAGAGGAAAAATCACCAAATAATTCTATACGGCACCAATTTCAATTTAGTAAATACAAAGTGATGTTTCAAGAAGAAACTACAAAAGGTGTACAGATATCATATTAACCACGAAGAACGAAAAATGGTATGCTCTAGTAAACGAGCAAGGGTCTATACTTCATACCATCTCTAGTAAATTTTCAACAGCTGCGAGAGTGTTTAGCTCAGTTGGTAGTGACACTGGCCTTCGGCATCCCAGGAACCAGGTTATGGATCGATCATTTACACGAGTTGGGGTATATTAGGATAGTTTGTGATTAGGGTGCCCTGTGAGAAGGAGTTGGGTAGGATAGTTCGTGATTTAGGGGCCTATGAGATGGGGCAAATTCTTGTAAATACGATCCGAGAGTACAACCGTCTTTTAGTTAAGCAAACAGCAGTAGGTTAAAAGATGCAGGTAAAATAGTTGAATATGAGACCAGTTGTGTCAGCTACGATAGCCAATTTGGGGTTTGCGTATCCTATTCGTTACTTTTCTGTGGGGATCCTAGATCATTTACCATTAATTCTTTAAAGGACTGGTATTGCTAATTCACTAAAAGCAGAAATTGGTTTAACCTTTGCACACTACTACTTCCTCCGTTTTTTTTTAATCGCTACACTTTCCTTTTCAGGAAGTTTAAAATTAATTGCTACACTTCTCCTTTTTTCCCTTATTAGTAACTTTTTCTCTCTATCTCTCTCCTACCACTTTTTCTTACACACTTTTACTCACTCACCAAAATTTTGCCTAGGAGTCCGTGAAATGAGAAGTGTAGCGATTAAAAAAAAACGGAGGAAGTAGTAATTTTTATCAAATATAATGTCTGCTACTTCCCATACCCAATACAGCTAATCACCATATCACACATCAGCTCCAAAAATTGCCATTGCAGGTTGCAGCAATCTATAACATCAGAACATGGAGTAGACAATCCAATTGCAGAGCAAAGATAGTAACAGACAAAAATTATTCACAGCAAACCCAAGAGATGAATATAAGGGCACAAAAATGTGTTGCATAATACTAGGACATACCTAAGGTTGCTTGAAACTGCCATATACACACCATAACCCACACTAGTGGATAGTATAGGAACAGTCTCTACTTCATCAGCTGCTGACTTATCAACAGCTTTTCGTGCGTTAATTACAGCATTAGTTATGGATGTCCCAACCTGCAAACAGGAAAACCATCATGCTTGTAACTTCTAACATTTAATGATCTCAACAATTTAATGAAATGCACACCATGTTCCCTATGCTGATCAATAACATACTTTACAACATGGATCATTATTCATCTTAGACAAAGGCGACAGCAATATGCTTTACAATGAAGGGCGCATACAAGTGCAGAATGATGGAAATAGCAGTCTGATTCATTCAATCTGACAAAATAACTTGAAAAAAGTTTGAATGGTGCCACAAACGCTCAGATGTAGTTCAGGTTCCTTACCTTACTTCTATAAAGATACTGAAGCACTTATATACTTGAAATGATCTCACCTTACAGTTGTTTTTTTTTTGAAAAATAAAAACACTGCTCCATCTTGAAAGCTAAGCACTTAATTAGTAAGTCACAGAACTTTCTAGGTTTATGAAAATAAAGCAGAAAAGATAGATAACATACCAAAGAGGATGCAGTGCCGACAGCAAAAAGCTTTGTCCCATTCCGCTGCATTGAGACATACATGAAATTTGTGTCAAATACAGTTCCAACATAATACTCTTTCTTCTACATAATCCACTGATTGGAAAGTTGAACTAAGACAAGATATTCATAAAACCAAAACCAGTGTGCTTACCACAATGGCGCCCATCCTCTGTACCAATGAATATGAAGCACCACCAAGAGCAATCTGGAAACAGAGAAAGTGGTGAATAAGCATGCATCAAACCTGACACACAGCAAAGTAGGCAATTAAAAAAAAAATTGCGGTAGTTAAAAACCTGGAAAGCATTATCAGGACAGTTGTGGAAGAACTTTGAGATAGGTCCAGCATTTAATGCAAGAGGTTGTCGGAGAGCAAAAGTTGGAGCAGGAAGATATACAAGCATGAAATCTGCAATGACGGCCATAACCTTTCCACAGAAGCAACAAAATTATCATCAACATAGTACCATCAACAATAAAAGGCAATGTCATAATTATGAGTCCATGAGCATGCAATAGCTAACCCATTTTGGCGAAGAGCTGACAGCGCTCATCAAGCATCAATTCACCTACCTTTGATATAACCCAGGCCTTGTCCAAAATTAGTTGTCACATTGTCTCAAATTCATAAATAGGATTCAATATTATTTTACCAAAAGACACATTATAGTAGAGGTGTTATTTCTATCATCTCCCCTCAATTCAAGTAATGGCATGTTAAGAACTTCAACCATAAACACATATTTAACTCATAAACGTGACTATATATACACATCCTAAAGAAGATGTATCTAATAACTTTGGGATGGATGGAGTATAAAGCGACAGTTATCCAACCACACAATACTTTTATTGTTGACAAGTGTTGCAAAAAGAAATCTCCAACATTGGTATTGGAGAGCAAACCAGCTTTACAGGTGGGAGACTAACTAATTAGTAGAATCTCTTTATAAAAGAAGAACTTGGAATTCCACCTACAATTGCAAGAAAGAAGCCTACATCTCAGATACATGTCTTCATTCCAAAGAAAAACTATCCGTAATATTTACATGAGAAAATTAAAGTAGGAAAAAGGGAAATAAGTTTTTTACATTAAACTAAATCATTAAGGTCCAGCAATCGAATGTCCATTTCCACATTACAACCCATCAAGCATGCACATGTAAAGGCATAACCATCAAACCAACCTTTTAGTGTGACTGAATGGAAAAGCAACAGTAAATGCAACAGACAATAGCATTGCAAAATTACATACCACATCTGCAAAGACAACTTCCAATTCGTTGAAGAAATTCTCCCTTCTCTTCTCATATTCCGCAGCAGTCTACACCACAAGAAAAGCACCAAAGATGAGGATAAACAACAATGATTTTTGAATGTTCAAATGAGTGGCATAATGATATGCAAGGAACACAAAGCAAAGAGCTTCAAGAAAGAAGATTTAGGGTAGATTGCCAGAATTACATACTGATCCTGAAGCTACATTGCTAGAATAATATACTGATCCTGAAGCTACATTGCTAGAATTGCTGTAGTTCACAAAACAATAAAAGTAGAACGTGAAGAAGGTGAACGAAAAATATCAGACATATTCACGAACTAGTGCAGTGTCCACGTAAGAGCTAAATAAGCCTTATATCTTGACTCATTACATAAAATACACACTAAGGTTGAGAAATCCAAACAACAGCACAGCACTGCAATTTACTGAGTTTTCATAGCCCCAGGCGTAAACAGAACTCAATAACTAGAACTACTTCATGACCGCAACACAAATCTTATGCAAAACAATATCCTATTGTTGACAGTCTTGACACTATATTGGAATGTGAAGATTACGAGTACTAGTGGGAGAGACCTAAAAGACAGTTATGGCTTATTTTGTGACGAATGGAGTCCTAAAGAACATTAAGGGGTATTCTACCATCTCACAGACTTATACCCACTATTTTTATGCTGAATAAGCCAAAGCCATTCGCAAACCAGTGAAGAATTTCAGAAGGTCGCTTTGTATTATATGTTGAAAGACCAAGATTGAGGGAACAATAGGGTAGTGGTCTACAATAAAATCTCATTAACCCGTAAAGACATTTGGAATTCCAAGTAATTAAGAACAATCTTCTACTTTTCTTGATTGATTGTCCTAAAGTAATAAGCATCACAGTTACTCTGTTTTATTTATTTTATATTTTTTATTATGTTATTTTTTTCAACAGTTCCTCTGTTTTGTTTGTTAAAACTCTTGGTGGGCACAAATGAGGAGATGAGGCTCCGGTTGGGCTCCAATGACAATAAACGAACAACTCGCATTCCCACCATATCAACACATCATACAACTTCTCCCACACTGCAACAGTGTTACTGTCATCTACATTACCAGACTCACTCACTCGAACTCAAGCTAACATCTCAGTCCTAATGACTTAAGCATCGAAGATGCTTTCTTCTTATTCCTTTGAGATAGTCACATTTTTCTACAAATACTCATCCACATAACTCCACCCAACCTTTCCTACAACAGCAAATTCCTCTACATCCTCCATGCTAAGAAGTCAAAAGATGGTCCAAATCCATAACTTTCACACCAAAGAACATATTCCCCAAAAAAGTATATCAGCACACTCTCTAAAGTATGATTCCACACTCTAAAAAGAGTAAATTACAATACTCTATATTAACATATTCCCCAATAATTTACTAAAATGTACTCATGACATCCCCAAAATCCTCCGAATTGTCAATTCTAACTTACACCATTATCAAGACCAGTAAAAATAATTCCAACTAACAGGGGAAGAACACCATGAATAAAAAAAGTACAAAATTACATGATCATCAAAACCTTGCCCCAAATGTTCCTACAATGTCTACTCTCAATCATTAATCCTATCAACGTCACATACTGTGTCTTCACTACACATTTCAAAACAAATTAATAAAAAATGTCAATTTATATCAAAATTTCAATCACCAAGAACACACATTATTATCTCCATTTCCATTCTATAAGGGAAGAGTTCACAAATTTGATAATCAAAGGCTTTGCTAATTAAATTTTAAACCGCTTTCGCATGCATTTTTGCAACTAGTATCAAAACATTAAATCAACAAAAACACACCTTTGTATCTACATTCTATAGGTAAGGAGGATAATTAATCGCTTCACTAATTAAGTTTTTAACTACTTTCATACGCATCACACGCAAAAAATACTAGTATCAAAAATATCCAATCAGCAAAAACACACCTTAGTATCTCCATTCTATAGATGATCATAACAACTTCACAAATTAAAAAATTAACCACTACACTAACTAAATTTTTAACTGCTTTCGCATGCATTTTTGCAACTAGTATCAAAACATTAAATCAACAAAAACACGCCTTTGTATATCTATTCTATAGCTGAGGACGATAATTAACCGTTTCACTAATTAAGTTTTTAACCGCTTTCATATGCATCACACGCACATAATACTAGTATCAAAATATCCAATCAACAAAAACACACCTTAGTATCTCCATTCTATAGATGATAATAACAACTTCACAATTTAAAAAAATCAACTACTACACTAATTATATTTTTAACTGCTTTCGCATGCATTACGTGCGACTAGTATCAAAACATTAGATCAACAAAAACACTGATTTCGCACGCATCACACAACTAGTATCAAAACATTAAATCAGCAAAAACACACCTTAGTATCTCCATTCTATAGATGATCATAACAACTTCACTAATTGAAAAAAAATCAAACCACTACACTAATTAAATTTTTAACTGCTTTCGCATGCATTACGCGCAACTAGTATCAAAAACATTCAATCATCAACAAAATCACACCTTTGTATCTCTATTCTATAGGTGAAGAGGATAATTTTAACTACTTTCGCATGCATCACATCGCACATAATACTGAGTATCAAAACATCCAATCAGCAAAAACACACATTATTATCTCCATTCTATAGATGATCATATCAACTTCACAAATTAAAAATAATCAACCACTACACAAATCAATTTTTTAACTGCTTTCGCACGCATCACGCGCACATAATACTGAGTATCAAAACATCCAATCAGCAAAAACAAACCTTAGTATCTCCATTCTATAGATGATCCTAACCACTTCACAAATTAAAAAAAATCAACCACTACACAAATCAAATTTTTAACTGCTTTCGCACGCATTACGCGCAACTAGTCTCAAAACATTATATCAGCAACAATTAACAGACCTTAGTGAAGACACCAACACCACATTCCATACCAACTTTAGCCAAAAAAAGATCATCAGCCAATAACCTTTCCTTAAACCCTCCAAATTGAAGCAACCATCGCATAAACGGCGATTTCTCAAGCTCCAAATACCTCCTCACAATATCCACCGGAATCCTTCCTTCTTCGATCGCAACCACCATATCTTTCGGTAAACTCTCTAACGATCTCCCAAACTCCTTCAACACCATAAACACATCCTTCTTACTCTCCTCCTCATCACCACCACCACCACCGCTATCACCACCGTCTCCGCCGCCGCCGCCGCCGCCGGAGTTTCCGCGATCATCGGAATTTCCGCCGGAGAATGAAAACGGAACGTGTCGGCGAATGTGAGAAGGAGAGTGAAAGAAGAGATTTGATGATACAGAGAGAGGAGTGAGAGGTTTAGTACTGGAAAAAGTGAGATTTATAGGAGGGAGAAGTGGAGGAGAGACAGAGCGGTGAGTGTTGAAAGTAGAGGAAGAAGGTTGAGAGGAGAGAGAAAAAGCTATGGCGGCGATCGCCATTGTTGGAAGCTTGAAGTTTTTGAATAAGGAAATGAAGGTGTGTTTGTTTTTTGGTGTTTTTTTTAAGTTATGAGGAAAGAGACGAGTTTTAGGTCTTTTTTTTGGTGATATTTTTTTTTTGAGGGAGGAAAGGTCAATCGTAGTCGAGGATTGGAGGGCGTGAAGTTGACGCTCTAACTATATTTTTTAGGAGGTTTTTGGAAATGAAATCATGAGTTAGGTGTTTAGGTTGTTAGGTAAGCCACCCAAATATAACCATTCTTGTGGGTTAGAAGAAAAAAAAGTAGTTAGGTGTTTACTCTGTTGGAAATAAGCCTCAAAGTTTATGTCCCACATGGGTGGGTTTAGAGCTATTTCCTTAGTATTTCAATGCCAACATTTTTCCCTTTGTTTGTAAGGCACTTGGATCCCACATAGGAAGATAGTGGGCTTATTGCTTAGTATATTTATCCCCATGCCTTTGTAACTCTTGTTTGGATACTAGAGACTATACTCTAGGAACCACCACATGCGCGCGCGCGGGCCGGGCCGGGCCGGGCTCGGGCTCGGGCCGTGGGCGTGTGGCGTTGGCGCGACGCGGGTGTGGGTGTGTATCTTTTTATGGCCCGTCTGTTTTGAAAGATTCTCAAAATATCTTTGTAACGGAAATGATTTGTTTCCGAGTTTGACGCATTTGACTTGCCGTTATTGCCTCCTTGATTTCCGCCAGTTATTCTCTTCCCAGATTAACTGATCGCCTCTCTCCCACTACTGCTATATATACCCCTCTCTGGTTAGCACAAAAAAAAACACAAGAAAAATACTTCTCTCATTTTTACTCTCTCTAAAATCTGTTCTCTCAATTCGGGTTGTATCTGTAACTCCAACCGTCTGCTTGTGAGTGCACACGAACGGGCGGTACTGTGCTAATCCTGGAGGGTGGTCGCCGGGAGGAAGTTTGCACCCGTGCTGCGGCGAAATCACCTTTAAGGACAGTGGAGGTTTCCACGACACAGTGCTCATCTCTTTAACGTTTTCCATACTTCAAGTAAGATCGTTCTCATTTATTGTTTTAGTCTCCTTGCGCAATTTACTTTCAACAATCTTAAAGGTGATTTTCGAGTTTCTGTTATCATGGCTTTGTGTAACTCCATTCCTGACATGTCTAAGATTGAGTCTTTGGATGGGAAAAATTATAAACGTTGGGCTGTCAGGGTTAGATTCTACTTAGAACAAATTGATGTTGCTTATGTTCTTGACGATCCTGTCGTCCCTACTGATGAGACCGAAAAACTGACCTATGAAACCAAATTTGCTAAGGATGACAGAACTTGCAAGGGGATGTTACTTCACTATATGTCCAATGCTTTACTTGACATATATATGACTTTTAACCATGCTAAGGACATTTGGGATACCTTAGAAAAGAAGTATGGTGTTGATGATGCTGGGACCAAACGCTACTGTATTAGTAAGTGGATGGCTTTTAAGGTAGACGATGACAAACCTATTCTAGACCAAGTTCATGAGTTTGAGACCCTCTGTACCAATATTGCTGCTGAAGGCCTTATTATTTGTGAGTACACCCAGGCTATTGTCCTTATTGAGAAACTACCCTCCTCTTGGAAGGACTACAGGAACCAACTTATGCATAAGAGGAGAGACCTTACCCTTGAAGAACTTGTTGGACATCTGAAAATCGAGGAAGAAAACCGCCTTAAGGACAAACCTTCTAACAATTCTGTTTTTCCTAAAGCTAATCTTGTGGAGTCCAAAAACTCCAACTATGACAGGAACAGGCACAAGGGAAAAGGCCCTTACAAAGGGGGCAGCAACCTTAAGGCTCAAGGAGGAGTGCAGAAATACAAGTTCAAAGGAACCTGCCACGAATGTGGAAAGCCTGGACACAAAGCTGCTGACTGTTGGAATAAAAAGAAAGACAAAAACCAAGCAAACTTGGTAGAAGATTCTGACACCATTGTTGCTGTTGTATCTGAAGTCAACCTTGCTGGAGACACCGCTGAATGGATCGTTGACACAGGAGCAACTAGGCACATTTGCACCAACCGATCCATGTTTGACATATATGAGAAGATGGAAGGTGAAAATGTGTTCATGGGAAACTCTGCATCAGCAAAGGTCAATGGCAAAGGGAAGATTACTCTCAAACTCACTTCTGGAAAATTCTTATCTCTTACTAATGTACTTCATGTTCCTGAAATGCGTAGGAATTTAATTTCTGGTAGTCTGTTGATGAAAGCTGGTTTAAAGTTGTCTTTTGATTCTGATAGACTTGTCATTACTCGTAATGGGGAATTTGTGGGAAAGGGTTTTTGTAATGGGGGGCTTTTTACTTTGGATGCTACTGCTGAAATCATGAATAAATCTGGTTCTACTTCTGCTTATATTGTTGAGTCTATTGATTTGTGGCACTCTAGATTAGGTCATGTTAACGTAGCTTCTATTAAAAGGTTGAAAAATCTGAACCTTATTCCTAGACTCTCAGGTTCTGACTTGCCCAAATGTGAAATTTGTGTTGAAGCCAAGTATGCTAGGAAACCTTTCAAAACAGTTGAAAGGCAATCTGAACTTCTAGAATTAGTTCACTCAGACCTAGGTGACTTTAAGAACTATGAAAGTCGAGGAGGGAAGAAGTATTACATTACCTTTGTAGACGACTATTCCCGCTACACAGTAGTGTACCTATTGAAATCCAAGGATGAGGCAGAAGAGATGTTTTTAAGGTACAAGGATGAAGTTGAAAACCAATTGGA
The DNA here is from genome assembly GCA_947645195.1 of Patellifolia procumbens. Classification (NCBI taxonomy): domain Eukaryota; kingdom Viridiplantae; phylum Streptophyta; class Magnoliopsida; order Caryophyllales; family Amaranthaceae; genus Patellifolia; species Patellifolia procumbens. The sequence continues at coordinate 2,583,781 of CANSGD010000335.1, forward strand.
TAGGAAAATCAAGAGACTTAGGAGTGATAGGGGAGGAGAATATGATCCTACATCTCTAAAGACCTTTTGTGAACAAAATGGGATTATTCATGAGTTGACTGCCCCTTATACCCCTGAACAAAATGGTATAGCTGAAAGGAAGAATAGAACACTAAAGAACATGATGAATGCTATGTTGATTAGTTCTGGACTTCCTGATAACATGTGGGGGGAAGCCATTTTATCTGCCTGTCATGTTTTGAACCGTGTACCCCATAAGAAACTAGATAAGACGCCATATGAGATGTGGAAGGGTCATATCCCAAATCTCAAATACTTGAAAGTGTGGGGGTGTCTTGCTAAGGTTGCCATACCTTCTTTTAAAAGGGATAAGATAGGACTAAAGACTTGTGACTCTATTTTCATTGGGTATGCTTATCATAGTGCTGCTTATCGTTTCCTTGTTAAGGATGCTAGAGGTTCCTATGCTTGTGGTTCAATTGTCGAGTCTAGAGATGCTGAATTCTTTGAACATGTTTTTCCTTTGAAATGTTCTGCTTCTTGTTCCTCTACTGCTGATCCTGCACTGCCCATTAGTATTCCTTTAGTGACTAAACCTGTTGAGGAAGAACCTAGGAGAAGTAAGAGACCTAGAAAGGAAAGTAGCTTTGGGCCTGATTTTGTCACTTCCTTTCTTACTGAATCTTGTGTCTTGAATGAGGATCTAGTGTCTGTCTTTATTTTGGAAGAGGACCCTAGAACCTACAGTGAGGCTATGAAATCTGTTGATGCTGTATTTTGGAAAGAGGCCATAGATAGTGAGCTAGAGTCCATTATGAGTAACAACACTTGGGAATTAGCAGACCTTCCTAGGGGTTGTAAGCCTATCTCTAGCAAATGGATCTTTAAGAAGAAGCTAAAGCCTGATGGTTCCATTGATAAGTATAAAGCGAGACTAGTTGTGAGAGGTTTCACCCAAAGAGAGGGAATAGATTATTTTGACACCTATTCACCAGTCACTAAGATTGCCACCATTAGAACACTGATTGCTTTAGCTGCTATTCACGGCCTAATAGTACATCAAATGGATGTTAAGACTGCTTTTCTAAATGGTGACCTTGAGGAAGAGATCTATATGGACCAACCTGAAGGTTGTGTAGTTCCTGGACAAGAGAAAAAGGTGTGTAAGCTAGTAAAGTCTCTTTATGGTTTAAAACAAGCCCCTAAACAATGGTACCAAAAGTTTGATAGCACCATAACCAGTTTTGGGTTTCTTGTGAACGAGAGTGACACATGTGTATACGCTAAGAATGACTCCCGAGGTTGTGTAATAATTTGCCTATATGTTGATGATATGTTGATCCTTGGGACTAGCTTAGATCTTGTGATTGAAGTAAAGGACTTCTTAAGTACTAGGTTTGAAATGAAAGACATGGGGGAGGCTGACCTTATCTTGGGAGTAAAGATCACTCGGTCTTCTCATGGATTTAGCTTGAGTCAGGCCCACTATGTAGAAAAGGTACTTAGAAAGTTCAATTCATTTGAAGTTGACCCAGTTAAGACTCCTTATGATCCTAGTGTTCATCTAGTAAAGAATAAGGGAGATCCTGTGAGTCAATCTGAGTATGCCAAAGTAATTGGTAGTATTATGTATCTGATGAATTGCACTAGACCTGATGTTGCTTACGCTATTAGTAGACTCAGTAGGTACACTCATAACCCTAGCAAAGACCATTGGGGTGCTTTGCGCAGGTTACTCAGATACCTTAGAGGGACCATGGATTGGGGCATTCACTTTTCTTCTTCTCCTGCGGTCTTAGAAGGGTATTGTGATGCTAACTGGGTATCTGGAAATGATGAGATTAACTCTACTAGTGGTTTTGTTTTTACCTTGGGTGGTGGTGCAATTTCTTGGAAATCTTGTAAACAATCTTGTACTGCTATGTCGACTATGGAATCTGAATTTGTTGCACTTGAGTTGGCAGGAAATGAGGCAGAATGGCTAAGGAATTTGCTGAATGATGTTCCATTGTGGGGGAAACCAGCTCCTTCAATTGCGTTGCATTGTGACTCTCAGGCAGCTATTGCAGTGGCAAAGAACAACGTGTACAATGGAAAGAAAAGGCACATTCGCCTCAGACACAAGGTTGTCAAAGATTTGATAAGCAATGGAGTGATATCACTGGACTATGTAAGGTCCGAAAAGAACCTTGCGGATCCGTTTACTAAAGGCCTTTCTAGAAATGTAATTGAGGATGCATCCAGAGGGATGGGACTGAGACCCATTTGAATGTAATAATGAAACCCTACTCCACGCAAGTGGAGTTCAAAGGGCAACATTAAGTAATAAAAGCACTTTTATTTTGTCTATCCCTCTTGTGTAAAGTTATATTGAGAAGTGCATATCACCTGTGTTTGAGGTTGAGCAAAAGGCTCTTAATGAACCCATATCCACAGTTGTGTGGTGGTGTGTGGTGATACACACTTGATGGGATTCACCTACTTAGATGTGGAAGTGAGGCCGCTTCCTATGAGAAACTGGGGTCGTTTCTCTAGAGCATCTATGAGCATCCAGGTAAGGCGTATGGCCAGTATAGGCGCCACATTGATCGCGGAGTGACTGATTCTAAAGGGGTGGATGTGTGGTTTAGATGAAGGTTTCAAGTTCTCTCAAGTTCAAGATGAAAATCACTTGTTTGAACGAGACTCCAAAGTCTATCTCACTAAGTGTTAATTCAAGTCGCAAGACATTAACACCTATGCATTCTTCCTTTGCCAAATACCCGAATTGTTCTTCTCTTTTTTTTTTCCTTTATTCCGAAACTTTGATTCTTGTGGGGGATTGTTGGAAATAAGCCTCAAAGTTTATGTCCCACATGGGTGGGTTTAGAGCTATTTCCTTAGTATTTCAATGCCAACATTTTTCCCTTTGTTTGTAAGGCACTTGGATCCCACATAGGAAGATAGTGGGCTTATTGCTTAGTATATTTATCCCCATGCCTTTGTAACTCTTGTTTGGATACTAGAGACTATACTCTAGGAACCACCACACGCACGCGCGCGCGCGCGGGCCGGGCCGGGCTCGGGCTCGGGCCGTGGGCGTGTGGCGTTGGCGCGACGCGGGTGTGGGTGTGTATCTTTTTATGGCCCGTCTGTTTTGAAAGATTCTCAAAATATCTTTGTAACGGAAATGATTTGTTTCCGAGTTTGACGCATTTGACTTGCCGTTATTGCCTCCTTGATTTCCGCCAGTTATTCTCTTCCCAGATTAACTGATCGCCTCTCTCTCCCACTACTGCTATATATACCCCTCTCTGGTTAGCACAAAAAAAAACACAAGAAAAATACTTCTCTCATTTTTACTCTCTCTAAAATCTGTTCTCTCAATTCGGGTTGTATCTGTAACTCCAACCGTCTGCTTGTGAGTGCACACGAACGGGCGGTACTGTGCTAATCCTGGAGGGTGGTCGCCGGGAGGAAGTTTGCACCCGTGCTGCGGCGAAATCACCTTTAAGGACAGTGGAGGTTTCCACGACACAGTGCTCATCTTTTTAACGTTTTCCATACTTCAAGTAAGATCGTTCTCATTTATTGTTTTAGTCTCCTTGCGCAATTTACTTTCAACATACTCATCCTATCAATTCATTTGGGGCATGTTTTCTAGTTAAATTGTACTCCCTCCGTCCCACATTACTTGATACACTTACCATATTCGTCCGTCCCATATTACTTGATACATTTTTAAAAATGGCATGATCCCACTTTTACATTCTCTCTCCTTTTGCTTTTTATATTACTTTTGCAATACCCCATGACCCACATTTGTCCCACATTGTACTTTATGGCTTAAATAATACCAACAAGTAACTACTCACAATAAAAGAAATAAGTCAAATAACACTCCTAAAACTCTGTGTCGGTCAAACTGTATCAAATAATATGAGACAGAGGGAGTACTTAAATTGAAAAAATTGAACTAAACTGGACTAAAAATAAATTAGATAGAGCAGCTTTTGTCAAGTTATATTGACGGCACGGGAACACTTTATGACTTTACAATAATTATAATAAAAAATTTAGGCGTTATATGCTTTTAATTAGATTAATATATATTTATCTTCTGATGTAATTGCAGTCTTAGAAATACTAAATAAATAATTTAGCTAGAAATATGATCCTATTATACAGGAAAAGAAAAAAAAACTATGATTTTTCCTTGTTTTCAATTAAATGACTACTTTTTTGATTTATAATATTAGTGTTTCAGCAAATGTAAATTACAGACTATAGAAATGAAGTACATGTATAGCACACTTGTTAAAATAATACTATTTGTTATTATGTTCTAGCTTGTAGTATATAGTTTCAATGAAATCTTAATACTACTATTGAAGATTACAACATGATGATAGAAAAGACGAATTCGATATATCTTTCCTTTCCCATGACAGATATGGTCATCGATCTTTTCTACCTTTAGTTTCGATAAAATCTTTTCAGCACGATTATTTTTGGTAGGGATACAATTAAAGGTTATTGGATCTTTCTCTAAAATGATTTAAGTAGAAAACGATTATACTCGTATTTTTTAATGATATTTTTCAATGGACTAATAAATAAATAGACAATTTTGTCTCTTTAAAGTGAAGTACACACTTATACATAATTAAAACAAAAAAACACTATTCACCAAACATATTTTAGAGAGAATATGTAAGAGTGTGACATTTTCATAAATAGAGTTATATCGGTTAACGGAACTCATGTCCAATTTTCTCTTTTATTCTCTACAAACCTGTTATGTAAATAGAACTATTCAATTACTATGACAATAATATTTGTATTCTACTCGTTGGAAAATCACACCAAAACTTATACTTATACAATCTGTTTTTTTTGTTGTTGCAATTATACAATAGGGTTTTGGTGGTCAAGATATGTAAGCAAAGTTTACAAGTTGATGAACAAGAGATCTAAAGACAAAAACAAAGAAACAAGAGTGATACACACTTTGAATATTGGCGCGTGAGAATCTGAATAATGTGTAGAATAAAGTTGCCGGAGATTCGGTGAAAGAAACAGTAGTTTAATGGACTAACACTACGTGGTGATCACGCGCAATAAGATGGGCCCACTAGATTTAGTCCACCGTGGGCTATGACCAGACATGATGCCAACCAGCTCCATTTCTGCTCTCTGTCTTAAACTTCCACTTCTGTGCGTATCTTATACTATTTCTGATTTCTCTGGTTCCAAATTAATCGTAACATAATACGGGTCCGTTCTTTTGGATTGGATACTTGAAAAATATTTCAGTTCAGTTTAGTTCAGTGCAATTCAGTTCAGCTCTATTAATTTTAGCTTAGTCCAGTCAGAACATTTCAGTTCATATCCTCTACTTTTGTCTCACAATTATAGTTCAGTTCAGAACATTTCAATTCATTTCACTTCAGTTCAGTTCAATACATCTCATTCCACTTCAAAAGAACATAACCTACTTCTATGTCAAAGGGTGCGCTCTTCTCTTCTCACCTTATTTTTCCTAAATTTATTTTAACTTATCATATTTGAATTTATTGGAATTTATCTGAGTTGTTAATTGTTATTGTAGTTCATTTTATAAGGGCCTAGAACATATTTGAACTTGTTAGACTTGATGACATCTTATTAGACCTTAAACTTAATTTTTAAAAGTTAAGAGATTGTGTCCATAATAATTGCTCCATTTTATACGGGTTGCAACAATTTGATATCTGTTACAACGGTCTAACTGACATATTTGTTAATGAACAACTTTGATTATTAAGTATCTATTATCAAACTTTTAATTAGTAAAATTATTATATTAGTTGAATCCTACAATGGATAAAGCCAATAAACGTCTTATGTACTATCATTTTGGTTTTATATATAGTTTAAAATTATAGTCATAGTAAGGCATGTGGATGATGCAACGTTAAACCGTTGCAACAATCACAAAACGAAGATGGGCTACAATGCATGCTACAACGAGGATCACGACGCATGCTCACATGTTTTAGTATTATATAAATAGATCTTACTACTCTATTCTTTTTTGATACTATATTGTAATGACAAAAGTTGATAAGACCCCAATCGTTGGATAATGTAGATAAAAGTGAAAATATTAAATTAATATAAATAATAATTACACTTATTTATCTGTAATATGGCATATAATTAATACATTACCATTTTGACAAATATTTTAGAAAACATATAGTTAAAGAAATTTTTAAATGAGACGATCTTACATTCTTACTATGAAAAGCTTACAAATTTCAGGTTTAAATAGCTTTCATATACTTCCTCCGTTTTTTATTAGTTGTGACACTTTTAATTTCACGGACTCCTAGACAATTTTTGGAGAGGAAAGAGATAGAAAGAAAGAAAGAAGAGGACCCATGTGATAGGAGAGAGATAGAGAGAAAGATTTGCCCAAAAAAGAAAGTGTCACAATTAATTCCAAACTTCCTTATATAGTAAGTGTCACATTTAATAAAAAACGGAGGAAGTAAAGAAATTTGATCACAAAACGAGCAGAATCAGGCAGCCCATGAATTATGAGTTCATTGGACCTTTCAGTTAACTACTAACTTCAAATATACCCAATGTTTTGTTGAACTAAAATTATACTTATAAGAATATAACTTGTTTTGGTGTTATCAATTTGGGCCATGCTCAAAAGATAAAGGACTGGAGTTACCATATTGTGTTTTGGGCCAAAACAAGAAAAAGTCACATTATGATAACGTTACTACTTAATATACTTCCAAGGAGAAGAAATAGTTTGAATTAGACTAGTGCTTAGATCTGTAGATACTCTGGAATTTTTATGCGTTATAATTTACTAATAGTTGAAAATAATTAATGTAATTTAGCGTGAAAAAACTAATCATTAAAAAAGATAAAAAAGACGTCTCATTTATAATATGGATTTTGAAAGTTACAACTAAACTCTTAGCTTTCACTTATAGGTTATCATTGATTTTGATAGAAGAAGCAATAATAGTATGTTTGAGTAGTGGTTGAAGATATTTTCTTGCATACTCGAGGTTGTGGGTCTAAATTTTCATGTAAACAATTTTTTTTGATGAGAATGGAACGGATAGAATGCTATCAAAGAAGGATGGTGACACGAAGTTGTCGACAACTTTAGTGGGGGAGGATGTTAAAATCCAACCTTCCTTTTGTAGCTTCCTTATTTAATGCTTTTGAGTGCTTTACTTTATGTTTTAGTACTCTTGAGTAGATTTACAGTTCCATTATCGAGTTAATGCTAAACTCCAGAGGAAATATGTACTATCTCACATTTAAGTTCCGTTATTGACGCTTCAAAGATCGTTGTTGTTTAGGCCAACTCATTGACCGATTCGCCTCATGTTTCAAAGCGTCCCTCCCAATCTCGTGATATAAGAACTCCCGTCGTCGGCCCCACTCCTTCACGCCAAGCGCACACAACGCCCCAATTGACCCTCGTCCCCTCGCTATTGCTGCTAATAGGCAAGAGTGCTCTCCAGATGCATTATTGCTCGTGCTCTCACGAGCACCATAGTCCCTTTTCGAAGGGTTACACCCTTGCCCCTGATAGACAAGAGTGGTCCGCACGTCCCGATCGTCCAAACTCTCGGAATATGAAAATTAGCATATCATGTGAAATTTGATTTTCAGCTATACTCTCAACCTATCGGTTTTTTCTAAGGATGGATACCACTACCTATTTTATTCGTCACCAATCACAATTGCTTGTCTTCAACCTATGATGTACGGTATACAAGGAGGGAGAATACGGAAAATCACCACCCTCATTTTAAAGAGTAATACATTATTTTAGGATATAATAATGTTAGACTGTCTAATACTTAATTTTGTGTAATCAAAATTACTAAAGATTAATAAAGATAATTCATTACATATTTATTTGTAAATATGTAATGGTGTTCTTGTACATATGATAATTGATAAGTGACAAGTCCAATGTTGGTACAAGACTAGAAGCCAAATTCACGTGACATGAAACCGAAAGATGGCATTCTAAGCTTAGTGATCACCACTTTATGCACTTAAAATATTGTCATCTTCTATTTGACGAGAGAATTTGTCGTAGGACTCATTAGAAAGGTTGAGATAAAAATAGCAATGTAGGAGCGCAAATAGCAACTCTTTCAAGAAGGAAGAACAAAATTAAGAATACAATGTATCCACTCATCATTCATGTTGAATGTGACTATTCAGTAGATGTTAATTTGCACACGTCTATTTGTGTACGTCATAAGTTCAATGTAGGTTTTTTTGTTCAATAAGTAAGATTTAGGTTTGATAGAATTTAATAAGAATTAATCTCTAAATCATCCACATATGGTGTGATTAGTTAATAGGGAAGACTAAAATGCAGAATTTATCAAGTAATCTATTTTAAAACTTTTAAGAAAATTTACTTATCCCTCATTTGGCGAGTCCTCTTTTTTTACCAAAAATATAAGTATAACTACAAAGTTTATGTATTGAATGGGACGAGTATAAGATAAACTCATTTTCGGCGCGTGTAAGAGGCTATAGTGTTGGTTTTCGATTCCAATTCTCTAGAAAGTTATCGGATAAGAAAATGATACCGTAGAAAGCGAAAATGTATCTCATTATAAGAAAATTGTACACCTAAACAAAATAAATTTCATCTTAAAATAACATAAAAAATAATCCATGTAGGGTTAAAACATTACTTACACCGAGTCATTGATGATTCACGCATATTGTCGACTTGAATTATCAATTTCATACCATTTCTGAACATATACTTGATACTTTTATACAATTTTAGGGTTGTATATTTCATCACCTTTATTTTTTAGTAATCTATTCTCAACTTGTTTTCGTTACAAACAAATAGAAATTTGTATACTCTCTTCAACTTTAGGAGTATAAACAATAAAGCAATATTCTATAACTAGTGGCGCAACCAAGAATTTTCTTAGGGAGGACGAGTCTATGCTAGCCCATGCATGGTTCCGGGCTTCCGGCCCTGTCGATAACTCTCTTCAACTCTCATTTCCACTTTTTGATTCTATAACCCCTATTCCACTCAATGAACTTATACATCATAAGAGTTGTTTCCAACTGAGACAAAATCACAGGCCTTTAATGGCCCGATTTCTGGTTTAGAGAAAAAAAGAGTTTCATTATGCATGGTGGAAACCCATAAAAATTTTATCATACACACATTATTTCTGGTTTGAGTATCATCTTCATCTAACTAACTGACTGGCAAATCAGAATAAGAATCTCTACAATTTATAAGTACATACATGTGCACTGCTCCAAAGCTGTTACATTACAAACTAGTAAGGTCCCAATCCCAACCCTACAATGATCAACCAAGCATTGCAAGTTTGCATCTTGACAAAACGTTAGTACCAAGACTACCAACTTTACATCAGAATCATGGGATGTCAATATTCATTCATAGGTAATTAGGTATACGCCATACGGTCTATTATCTTAGTTTTATGATCAATATTTAGTACGACATATATAAGGAGATAAGTTGTTAACCACAAAATCGCATTTTATTTAGGGTAATGAACAACATCTAATTAGTGGCATAGTGGCATTATATACAAAAAAAGCTAAACAAAAACATGTTTAGTAGTAGACTAGAGAAATAAATTGGTGGAGGATACATAGTAAGTGGATTTACCAAATTGCCCCGTTCTTACATGTACGCTAGAAAAAAGTTCTATTTGTATTATACAGAATATACACTATGTTATAAGCTTCAACATCTAGCCCTAGTAGTTGAAGTGTGGATCATGGGCGACCTTCATTGCTAGGGCAAAGTGGTGGGCTGTGTCTGGTGGGTGGTGCTCAACTCTGGCGCGATCAGGCACCACCCACCGGCCCTCACTATTCCTCACCATTCCCTTGTTGTGGTCTTGCCTCCATCTAGGAGGGACCCCAAAATCACTTTTCAAGAAGTTGGAGTCCTTGTTAACTAGGGCAATATCTCTCTTGGTAGCCAAGCTAAATTTCTTTCCCTTTCCATGGTATCCATCAACAAGGTGCAAGTAAGCCTCGAGGTTGTGGGCACAACTTAAGTCCGCGGTTTGCTTAAGGAAAGGTGAATGACTATGATCCAACACAAACTCGGTCCCAACATGGGCATAACTCCAAGGAAAACGGACCGTATCTTCAAGATACTTTTGTAACTTGTTCTTCTCATTGGCTATAAGACCGGGCATAGTTGGGACTTTATCATGCACATTAACAACTCTTAATTGCTTAACTCCTAATTCATCACACCTTTCCTTAAATTTAAGGTTCCCAACTCTAGGACTTGCAAACGAAAACACCGTAATAGGTATTTGTTTCGGGTTATTCTTCTCATCTCGAACCATGTTTAGCCTCATTTCGGCTATGTCATAGGCACATAGGAGCGCGAGGGCGCCCCCTAAGCTATGCCCCGTGACAGTTATGCTTAGCTCCTCACCTTTGTAGTGCTCTACTAATCGCTTGATTTCAGCTAAGACTTGCTCCCTAGCTGAAAATGAGCAAAACTTGCAATTTTCTTCCTTGGTGGTGTAGAGATCATAAAAACCGGATTCGATTTGGATTTCGGGATTATCTCTGAAATGGGCAGGTCGAAGTATGTTCTTAAGGTCATGGATCCACTCTAGGTACGTGACCGTGCCTCGCCACGCTATGAGTATGTCCCTTCGGCCAAGCCTTTTGATCTCTTCTTCATCATTTGTGACTGCAACATAACCCATCCAATTTGCATGGGGGCTCCATATGCTCCTTATGTTTGATGATCTTTGGAAGAATTTCTCTAGGTTGATGTTTGAAGTTGCGTAGAGGTATCTGTTTGAAACAAACATGTTGCAAAAAGAGTTTAGAACAATATGATATCCACTAAAATATGATCTCTTTATCAACAAGATGACACAAAAACTAACTACATCAAGAACACGAATGATTATCGCAGAGTCTAGAGCATTATATTACTTTATGTTATTAAACATATACCTCTTAATCTTATTAAAAATCATTTATATCAACATTAGTACATTACGCTAATATCTCTAAAACTCAGGCACCTTCCTAGGGTTTTTTTAGAGTACGGAATTACCATGTATACAACTTACTAGCATCTATGCACACATATATGTCAATTTCGACTTATGTACATCACATCCCTAACATGTCGTAGTTAATATCTTATGCAAGATTTCCTTTACGACATGAGAAGTAATTATTGTACTTGATCCCTTCGTTTCCAAAAGATTGTCCATATATCTTCTCAAAGTCTTTAAGATACGCTTTTAACTAACTTACTGAATAATTTTAGTCACGCACTGGTTAAAATTAAAACATATGCACTATGATGAGTTTAACTAGATATAGCGTAGAAAGCTATAATGAAGTATATGTTGATGAAAACTTAGGTGAGGGAGTACTACTATATACACCATTATTATGTTAGGATAGAAGTGTTTTTAAATACCCATACATACCGGCAAATATCATAGCCATAGTCCGACATATCCATCTTCTCAAAGAACTCAGCACGAGGATACTTGCAAGACCCACAATACCTAGAGTGAGGATCAAAATCAAACGAGTCATAACAAGATTGAGCAAACTCCCCATATCGAAGCACCTCACGTCTAAGATGGGAGCTCATAGGGTCTAGTAACCCCTCCCAATCCTCGCGCCCTTGAATATCCCTCCATATTTCTCGCAGAAGCCGCGAATCCTCTTGAGGTTCCGGCTTCTGCTCGTAAAGAAATTGAATTATTTCTCGCTCTTCCACTATAGTCGCCACTTGTGTAGGCGAATTTTGTACTAGTGCACTTGTTGTTACTCTAGTTGATTTTGGTTTACGACGTGTTTTAGTAGAACATGAGGCATGATTTGAGGCTTTGTTAAGGTTTATTGATTGAGAGAATAGTTGGAGAGAATGTTGCTCTAGTAACATGCCATGAGGAACGTTAGGAGAAGATAGTAGATAAGCCATGAAAATATGTACTTGATTTTAGGAAAAGTTGGATACAAATGAAAGGTGAGAATAAGAAGAAGAGAGAGTGTTTTTTAAGGGATGAAATAGTATTGAGCAACTTTTTTGGTAGTTCTTACAACATTATTTGCTTCTCTTATATAAGACGAGGAGCAAGAATAAGTGGTCCAAAATTTTGTTGTAGTTACTAATTAGGTTATAGCTTATGGAATCAACGAGTCTAGAACTTTTGGCCCACTGTAAACGAGTGATAGTACCATACTACCATGGCCGTGTCGAGTATTTTAGGGGCCTTAGACACTAACAGTTTCTTAATTTTCCTAGTTTCTTGGGATGCATATTAAAGTCACTTATGAAAGTTTTTCGGGTCTAATAGCTCCGACGTTTTTACGGATTTGCAATGCACTCAATAAAATATATAAAAACACATATTAAAAATATCGCATTGAAATGAATTTAATAAAGTTCAAGCACGTACTTCATATGCATATGAAACTTTTAGATGATTGATGGAATATCGACGGTGATATGAAAGAAGTTGGCAGTCCTATTTGGGGGGGGGGGTTACATTTTAGAGCACACACAACAGTTCACTCATTAGACTAACGTCTATCTCAATGATAAAAATGGAAGATGATCAGATCCATTATCAATGCAATTTCTTTCAAAGACATTATTAACGATAAATACTATAATGTTTGTATCTCAACCATGAGTTTAAACTTTTGATTGAGTTGCTCCTTTCATAAGGTATCAAAGCTAAGCTAGTACATCAAATCTCGGGAGTACCTCTTCAAGACTTCACACAATCGACAATTTGGCACCAACTATGAGTAGCCTATGGACAATCTTGTTTCTAATCTATCCACGACACTCAAAGGAAATCTGCATGAGGGGATATATTAAGGATAAATATGATATTTGGGCTTCAACCACTAGCTTATGCCATTTGTTAAGTTGGTGCTTTCATAGACATATAAGTGAACAAAATTAACGGGTAGAGTCTTAGAAGAGAGAGGAAACAAAATATGAAAATAAAAATTTGGGTGATTAAGCAAGAATGTGGGTTTCATTTTCTTCCCACATGGCTGCCTTAAACTGCAAAATCAAATTGCTTTCAATGAAGATGCTCTAAATTTGCCTAATTAAAGGTGGTACAAGCGATGGAAGACCGACCAAAGGTAGGATTTTTCCTGTATATTTTTCCACTTTTAATTTGCTAAGTACTTTTTCGATTTCATACCTATTGCAAGATTTGCAACATTTGGACTTTTAAGCTATACATACACTAACTCCCGTTTAACTGTCTTCTGTTATTTATACAATGATAAACATAGTCATGTGAAATTTTGTTAGATTCGTTTTGACATAATTAACATCAACATTCTATAGTTTTATACTTAAACATTAGTAGGAATATCAACGCTCAAAGTTGGGCACTAAGAGCGAAATCCGTTACATGTTGCAATAGACATGGATCGAATGAAGAAAGAATTAGAAAAGTTAAAACTTATCGTCCCCACACGTAATAAAGAGATGAGTTACTTATAGATACGTGCTTGGTTTTAGACTTCTAGCAAAACGTGTTCTACATGTGAAATATGCCAAACATGTAACACGGACTTTGGGCCTAGGAGTCTGCATGCTGGTTCAACCAGGTACATGACAAGAACCATTGCAAATATAAAATTATTGCTACAGAGATGTATATTTAGATCCTGAATGCTTAACGACAAGTGTAACATCCCGTAATTTCACTAGAAATTTCGCGTGTTAATTTATATGGTTTACATTGTTATTTATAAATCTAAATACAATTTCATTTATAAAATTATATTCTATTAAATAAATGGTCGTATTTGAAACCGGAAAATATTCCGGTGGACAATGTATTGTGCATACGTACCTTAATTTCAAAATGTGTATAGTCGGTGGACGCCTAATTATTTTACGATGCTCATAGTATTTTTATTTTATAAATTTGCATAGGTTTTACCTATTAAGCTAAATTATCTTTAAGACTACTAATTTTGATTTAGACCCTTGCTTCTTAATTTAACTTGTGTTCTTTGATTTCATTTTATGTTTTTATTAATTTATTTAGTTATATCATATTTCTTTAAACTTATATTTTATACGGAGTAACTATCTATAAAATTGATCCGACGAGTTGATATGTAAATTAAGCTATATCTTAATGTTATGTATTTTAAGTTGAGCTTATTTTGATATATGAAAATGTGATCATACATTTTATTATTTTTATTATTATTATTGAGTGTAATATTTGAGTTAGTCTTAGTTGGGCTAATGTGTTGATTTAGCTTAATCATCCTTTTTGCCGACCAACCATGTAACGAACTTTATTACACCACTTTATTCCTTTAGGGCCGAAAAGCTTGGCCATCTAGAGGGTCCAAGAAGACTCCAATAAAGCTGTCCATCCTTTGCTTTGTAACACTAATGCAATCCAAGGGTTACACCCCTTCATTTACCCTCATAAACTACCATAATCATGGCCATAATGTACCCTCATTAACACCTATTAAACCCCCTATTAAACCCCTCCCTTTTGCTGTCCATATAATCAGATTAAGAGAGCCATTCTCTTCCCTTTTTGCCTTCCCACACGCATCACCTCAAGAAAAAAAGAAAGAGAGAAAGTCTTCCCGTTTTTCCCCTGCACACCCTCACGAAAATGGCCATTGCCGGAGATCTAACCGTTGGATCGTCTTCAAATTTGGACAGCATGTTCTTAACATCCAGAACTTCACTTAGACCGGAGGAATTTTTAATCCGAGATTTAGATCACCGGAAATCTGGGTTGGAACGCCACTGACTGTTTTAGAGGATGGTAAAATTGTTTAAAAGGGGAATACCTTGTTCAATGGAGGAGAAGTCTTCAAGGGAGAAGAAGGTTTTGATGATCCGCACGTTTTCTAGGCTATTATATTATGTTTTGCGGCACTCCTTTCGAAGATCGAGGTAACTAGCGTTTTTCTAGTTCGATAGGGAATAGATTTTGAACTTAGGTTGTTAGAATCGCGTTAGAGAACCTAGATTCATGTTAGGTGGAACTTGGATGATTGTATGATTATGGTTTAGTTTAGTATCATGATTAGGAAGGTTGTGTGGTGGTATTTTCATGTGTGAACGAGTTGTTATGTTCATGTTGTTAGTTCTTGTTAGTCGGTTTGTTAAGTTTGATGTTGGTTTTGTTATAGTATGATTTTGTGATTTGTAAGGAATTGAGGAATTGTTGGATATGATGCTTAGTATCATGCTAGGGTGTTTGTTTGGTTGAGTTGGATGTGATTTGGTGTTGGTTTGAGTGCTTGAGACTTGATGTACGTTTGATGGACGAAGCGAGTGCGTACGAGCACAGCCCGCAAGCCACGAGCAGTGGCAGCTCGCGACCCGCGACCTCTGTCGCACCTCGCGACCAAGGCCTGCCCTCTTGGTTGCGTTTTGTTGTTGAATTTTTCCTTGACCTCACACCATGTTTATATGTTGGGTGTTGGGTTTATACATGTATGTTAAGCATTTTTGAGTACGTTGAGTTGGTTTAAGTTGTTATATTAAGGGATTGTACCCTAGTTTGTTGGGTAGTTTTGTTGTTGCTCGGTTTGTTGGTGTTGTGGGCCTATACTTTGAGTTGTCGACGTCGAAATGCTTGGGGAGGATAACACTGCCCTTAGCATCTCTTCGCCAAGAGTTATGTACGGGGAATATTGTGACTTAGTCATAATTGACTTCGTACCCAAACTCAGATAACGTTTTTGTGTTATATGCCTCAACATGTATGTTTTGATGTCTTATGGAATGGATTTGGTGTATACCTTGGCGTGTATACGTAGGTTGGTTGTTTGAGTTGCTTGGTATACCTTGTAGTGTATACCCATGTTTATTGTTGTTTGGATTCCTATGTATACCTTGGCGTGTATACGTATGTTGAATGTTTGCGTTGCTTTGTATACCTTATCATGTATACTCATGTATGGATGTTGATTGTATTCCTTGTCGTGTATACATTGCTCTTTTTCCTATGGACGGTATGGTCCTACGAATTTGTGTTTGATTGATCCTATGGGCGGCATGGTCCTAGGAATTTGTTTGTTTCCTGAGGGCGGTATGGTCCTAGGAATTTGTTTGTATCCTGAGGACGGTATGGTCCTAGGATTTGGTTACTTAACCATGGTCGGTATGGTCCATTGGTTCACTCACGAGCGGTATGGTTCGTTGAGTATGCCATTCGGCAGGGCGGTATGGTCCTCGAATGTGCATTGCTATTCGGCAGGGCGGTATGGTCCTCGAATATGCATAGTAGTCCTTGGGAGGTATGGTCCAATTAGTCTACTCACAGGCGGTATGGTCTGTTGTCTTTGTATTGATGTGTACTTGATTGTGTGTGCGATGATTTGGTTTTGGGGTACTTAGTTTTCTCTTCACGCATGTTTTGTGTTTATGCTTGTCTTATCATGTTTCACATGTTTTGGTTACGTTACTTGTGGTATTGTCTTTGGCGTGTTTTCTACCTTCTTTAAGTTTATTATTTGTTCCTATTTGTGCTGGGAGAACTGCTAGTTACTCCCCACTGATTGTGGAAGTTGTTGATTTATTATGCAGATGACGATGCTGTTTAGGATTGTTACGGTTTGGACCGAGAATGTGCGTTTTGGCCTTGTGAGCAAGAAGGTGGTGCTTGTCATAGTGGATGAGCATTTTGAGTCAGGGATTAAGACTTACTACTTAGAGGGTTTTAAGTAATTTTCCTTTATGTTTTGTCTTACGTTTTCAACTACGGATTTGGTTCGTTTCTTTGGATTTTGGATCACGTTACCTTGAGGTTTCTTTTGGAGTTTTCTTGGATATTTTGGAACTTTGGTTGGAATGAGGGTATGGGACCTCATTTCCCTTTATATGTGATTATCGGAAGTTGATTATCTTATTTGGAGGATTTATGTTTATTTATAGTTTAATTCTACTCCTTAGAGTAGCATCTCCGTCTTAGTGGTATTTCCGCTACCACTAGTTGCTTTATTTTATTTAATATTGTCTCTTTTGTTCTTTGTATCGGACGGGATGTTATAACAAGAATTTGAGAAAATAGAGTCAAACTTGACCAAGAAAAGTAGTATTAAAAACTCAACTTGTCTTGTAAGATACCGCCTATTTTTAAATTTAAATTAGGCAGACCCAAGTTAATATTAAGAAGAGAACAAATTGTCTTTTTTGAAATTCGTGATTAGTTTGATCCATTTCGTGACCACTTTAATCCATTTGATAATCAAAATGTTTACTTCATTCAGTGACTAATTTATCTATTTAGTGATTTTTTAAATTTCTTCGATAAGTCTGATGATTTTTTTTTTAAAATATTTGTTGTAAATTGAGACTAAAAGTGAAGTAAAGAAATGAGAAAAGAATGGACGACTACGACTAGGTTGGTGTGAGATGTGTAGTAAAAGGGTTGTATTATAGTGAAATTGAATGGACTTGTTAATAGAATGTGGGTCTAGGTTAGTATATTTTATGTTAAAATTATACCGCCTCTTTTAATAGTTTGTGCTAAAAACTTATGAGATAGGAATGAACAAATACCATTTTGCAATTAAGTTTTGAATATTCGATAAAAAGCCATCATATTTTGTAAAAATAGCAAGATTTTTTTATTTTATCGGATTTCTTAACTTACGCACCAATTATGTAAAGGGATTGCATCTCTAGTTTATCAGTCACATGATACTTTTCATGCAAATCTCTAGTAGTACAATTATTATCATGCACCCGGGTGCACCGTGCGCATGGTGCACCCGGGTGCACCGTGCGCATGGTGCACCCGGGTGCACCGTGCGCATGGTGCACCCGGGTGCACCGTGCGCATGGTGCACCCGGTGGCATTATTGTAATTAATGCGAAAATTTGGGCAAGAGTGTAAGTATTAAAAGCTTGCCCCAATACCATGTAGATAGTTTATCTTAGTTGGTCTAGAGGTTTATGTGTATGGTAGTTGGTCATGGGTTCGACCCCCATACCAATCATTTATAATTTTTTTTTACGTTTGTCTTTTCCTCCTCTTTTGGCTTTGAATCTCATTGTTTAATTTTTTTTCCATGTTTCTTCCATAGTCTTAGTTCTTATTTTAGCTTTTTTTTATTTTATCTTTTTCAATTATTTTGCATATTGTTGTACTATAATTATTTTTTTGTAGAGATGTTGTATTATAATTGTTATTTTTAAATTTATTTTACGGGTAGAATATATAATTATTATAACACGCCTTTTTTCTTTTTAATATTTTCCATATTCTGTTATAATATATTTTTTAAAAAAATTCAAATAAAAAACTTATTTTATTCTTCTTTTCTTCTCCACTCACTAACTTTTTTCATTTCTTAAAATACATTCCACTCATTTGATCAAAATGAGCAATCGTTTTTGTGCAGCAAGATCAGTAAACATTCTGATCACAATCGAGCGATTTTATTTTACTCATTTGATCAAATGAACAATCTATTTGCAAAGGAAGATCGGTAAAGATTTTTGATTCTGAGTGAAGTAAAATAAATCTACTCATTTTGTAACAATTAAAAACAAACAATGAGAGTAAAAAATAAGGAAATGAGCAACATGATTTTCAAAGGAAAACATGGAAAAATATGTTTGATATAGTTCACATTATGATTTGATATTGAGTGAGTTAAATTAACTCTACTCATTTACAAAATGAACAATTTTATTTTACTCATTTTGATCAAATGAGCAGTTTATTTTTACTTGGAGATAAATCAATCTGCTCATTTTGACAAATGAGCATGTTTGTTTTGATAAGTAAACATTCTAATCTCAAGTTAGGTAAAATAAATCTGCTCATTCACAAAATGAGTCGTTTTATTTTACTCATTTGATCAAATGAGCAGTTTTATTTTACTCATTTGATCAAATGAGCAGTTTTATTTTACTCATTTGATCAAATGAGCAGTTTTAGTTTACTCATTTGATCGAATGAGCAGTTTTATTTTACTCATTTGATCAAATGAGCAATCTTTTTTACACAGGAAGATCAGTAAACATTTTGATCTTGAGTGAGGTAATAAATTTGCTCATTCACAAAATGAGCTGTTACTATGACTTAAATTTTTCTTACTATATTCTTCTTTTCTTTTCCACTCTCTAACTTTTTCCAATTCTTTTTTCAATGTGGAGAAATAAAAACTAAACAAACAATGAGATACCCATTGAAAAATTAATGAAATAAGAAATATAGCTTTGAAATGAGTAAATATGTTACTTAGTGCAAAAAAGTCCTTAAATGAGCAAAAAACTCTTAGAATATTGCTCATTTAATGAAATTATTAAAAATACCACTGAATATTTATGGAGCAAAAAATAATTTAAATGAGTAAAACATCCTTATAATGAGCAAACATTGTCTTATTTTACGCTGTAGAATATATAATTATTTTAAATTCACTTTAATTTTTAAGCTTCCAATATATCACTAGAATGGACAATACATAGTTCGAATGAGCGATGTATCTTAAATGAGCAAATTAAATGTCTATTTCTAATGTCTAAAAATAAAAAATAAATAGTCAGAAAAAGAAGAAAATAAACAATATTATTTTCTAATTTGTAGAAGCTTAACACTGGTACGTGGAAAATAAATAAATGAGTAATTTATCTTTTAAATGAGTAATTATATAATTCTTTATTGATTAGTTAACATGTATATACTGTGTCACGTTGACGAATATATTACTAAAATGAGCATTATATATTTCAAATGAGAAATATATCTTAAAATGAGAAAATATATTTTCTAATGTGTTAAAATAAATACCAAATAGAGTAATCAGTTATAATACAAGTAAATGAGCAATATTGTTTTTGAATGACCAAATTGATTATACTTGAACTTGAAAAATAACTAAATGAGCATCGTAACTTTCAAATGAGCAATATAACTTTTAAATGAGCAATAATATATTTCTTTTAAGAAAATAGGAATAAAAGAAGATTAATAAAAAATGAGTTGAAGGAGGAAAAAACAACAACAAAGAGTGGTAGAGGGGGGATTCGAACCCGCGACCCTCTAACGCGGAGAGAGCATAGAGGCCCAACCACTGAGGTAGCTTTCACTTAGTGATGTAAAATGGAAGGAAATAGTATTAGAGCTGTTTTACTGAAGTTCACGAAAATCACCAAAATGCCACCGGGTGCACCGTGCGCACGGTGCACCCGGGTGTACGGTGCATGGTCTCCTCTAGTAGATGTTATTTGCTAGATATTTTAAGTAAACATTAACCTTTAGTTTATCGTTTTTTAGTTCAAAGTAGGATTTAATAAATTATAAGTGTCCAAAAAAGTCTTTATATTATGAGACACAAGTTAAAAGGTGCTTTTTCGGGGCGTTAGATAAGAAAAATATTAGTATTATTTTTTTATTAAACCTCTAACTAAGTAAATTAGACCTTTAAATAAGCAATGAGCAAAAAATGACCTTATATGTATCATTCTCATAATACACCTGAATGTATAATAAAAGTTGTGTGAATGACATATCAAGATGGTCAAGTGAATAAAGAATAAAGTCCAACCTATCTGACTATCTAAGTGAAGCTAAAGATACAAATTCTTTTTTGATGTGAACGAGAAGGCCAAGCCTTTTTATATTAAGATCGTAGGATCGTACGATTCTACGATCCAGATCGCGATTCTAACAACTACGATTGAGACTAGTTGAAGTGGTGAACTTTTTATCTTCTGTGGTATGGTCTAGAGTCCAATTCCTATCCTCAGCAAAGGTGTGGGGGCATTTGGCTTGTAATGGACATCTAGGTGGGGCCATGTGCAAGGACAACAAGAGGATTTTCTTATTACCATAACATAATCTCGTAATTAGATTAACGAGATTATATTTTAAAAAATCAAGTACATCCTCAATTTTGAAGCTAGGGAGAGTCAAACTTTATCAATACTTTATATGAACTTATCTATACTAATTATTACTTATCTAAACTGATCTCAACTTATATGAATAACTTTTTTTGATATATGACAAAAAATAAGTTGAAAAGAATAGGCCCTAAAGTAATTTATTTTTGATAAAGTATTGGGTCAGACCATCTGGCC
Source organism: Patellifolia procumbens (assembly GCA_947645195.1). NCBI lineage: Eukaryota > Viridiplantae > Streptophyta > Magnoliopsida > Caryophyllales > Amaranthaceae > Patellifolia > Patellifolia procumbens. The sequence goes on from CANSGD010000335.1 coordinate 2,604,926, forward strand.
CAGACATATGGTTAGACGGTCCAACCTCTCCTATGCTATTTGCTCGAGCCACGACCACGTTATATACTACTAGGAAGAGAAATATAAAAGAGCAATTTCTTATGAATAAATCATAAAAAGGATCCGGTGCAACATTAGAAATCCTTTCATGGCTTGACCCCTGTCCAACTCTAACTAAATCATCGATAGCTTTGGTAAGGTACAAGAAGCTAAGAAAAATTTAAAGGATCTTTTTTTCAAGGATGAATCTTTAAGCTTCCCAACTCCAATATTTGTAATACCAAAGAATTAACAAGTAAATATTAAATATCTAATGAAGACTATTTTCTTATTTGCTTAGAAAACTATGAATGACAAAAGTGGCCTCCACATCAACAAATAATGGAGATTCGTTCCTTCGGGTAAGCTTAGTTTTTATGTGGCTCTCCTCTAAAGTGCACGTCCTACTCAACTCCATATGTTCATGCACATTTACAATTTAATGTTAAACAAACAAAAGAATTTCGTTCAACTGAACATGATCATATTGATCATAAGTGCATAAAAACAAAACATAATAGTACATCTATTGATTAATAGTCTTGGAGAAATGTGAGTGGCTGATAATCTAAATATACAAAAAGCTTGTGTTAAGCGTCTAACGTTAAGTTTATTGATATAGACATATAACGAAAAAGACTAAGATATAAGAGACATGAGTCGTAATATGGTAAACCCTTCGCAAATACTAAGACGTAAATTGACAAGAGACGTGGTTGTGTTTCTCATCTTTCCTGAGCAATAAACAAGTTTTAATAGACATAGTCATAGACGTAGACATGGTCGATGATGATGTTTGACCAAAAATGTATTTTTTTTAATAATAAAGGAGTGGTGGTTTATTTCGGGCTTCGGCCCTCTTTTGCACCAAAAAAAAATGAAATTATAGGAATAGTGTTTTAGGATTAAGTGATAATCACAAGATAGAATAAAAGTCGATAATGATGTTTGGCCAATTTGTTGATTCAGATGTTTTTTATAGAATTTGGATTTTCCAACTTCTACACTGAGAAGACTTGGATCCTAGATTAGGTGGACACATTACAACAATTATTTGTTTCAACACATCATATGGTTAGATATATATGCCTTCAAACAAGGGAAATAAGCTCTAATGTCTATTCTAGAGTCATTTATGTTATGTATGGCACATACAAAGCTAAGAAAATTTAAAGGAAAACAATTCATGCTAACTTTCCGTGAAATTATTTTTTCAAAGATAAAATTATCATCGCTAAAATCGAAGAGAGCCATCACAAATACTCACACAATTATTCATTTTTGTTGATCAAGAACTCTTATCGATATTATGTAAGAAAAAATAAGTTCAATTCATTACAAATAATTTCAGTGTGCAATAAAAATAAGATAAAGTAAATTGTGTCATATATTCTATCGAAGGGCTTTTTCATGTTAAGCTTTGATCACCACCAAAATCATAGAAATTCTCCACTAGTCCACTCTCTTTTCATGGTTTACTATGTTTGTAAAAAAAAATCACCTTCCAAATTACTAAAATGTCCTTAACATTGGACTTTTTGAGTCTTTATCACCCATTCACACCCTCCTAATAACTAATAAGTCAATTGTGCACCATTCAGCTTGTTCCAAATCCTGCTATCATCAAGTAGCAAAATCATACAACACAATAAGATAATCCCAATCCAATCCATCAATCTCCATTGTTGTGATTAAGAAGCAATAAGTAATAATCTAATGATTAGTTAAAAGAACCTTAATTAAGCAAAAGGAAGAAAAAACATGATTGAGATTACTAGAAGGAAAACAGGCATGAAACTGATCATGCTTCCTGAATATAAAGATAATGCAACAGCATTGTTTCCTTGAGGAGGAGAAGCAGGAGGAGACGAGTTCTTGACGTCGATAGCGAGTTTCATGCCACCATAACAATAACCTTTGCTGCAAATGAAGTAATATGATCTAGCTTCCTTTAGCTCGTAAACATCTCTACCACTACCTCTTGTTATATTTGCTATGAAATTATCTGAGTTGCAAGTTTCATAGTTTGTTTGGTTCACTTCTAGTACATCATAATAGTTCTTCTCAAACCTGAAATCTGAACAAAAGATAAAGAAAATAGTTAGAAGGGTGTGGTGTAGGTAAGTATAAACAAAAACAAAAGCTAAGCTAGACAATTATGGGCTTAAGTTATTGGGGATTAATAGTCTAAATTGTTTATCTAACATGTGTTTAGTATTATTAAATGATATAAATAATCTATAATGGCACATTAGATTAGGTGAAAAGGTTGACTAATTAAGAAGGTAGAATAAACTTAAATTAAATACGTTTTGGTTCTTATTAAAAAAACACTTATTAAATAGAGCTCTAATTAAGATGTTCATTGGTGTATTATTAATGTTGCTTACCATGTGCCCAGTGGCAGATCCAGGAAAAATATTCAGTGGAGTCAAAATGTAATTGTTTAATTTTTCGGGGTCAAATGGTCAATTTTATAAGATAGTTTCCAAAATAAATACATTTTTTACGGCAGATTTTACAATTTTACCAATTCAAATGAGGTCGAGGTAAATCTGCAATTGCATCTGCATGTGCCTTGTGGCATAGTAGCCAACCCGTAGTTTAAATGTTGTTTGGTTGGATGCAATAAATCAAATTAAGGAACTTTAGCTTATTAAAAAACTTTGACTGTTCTAAAGAAAGTCAACAGTGTAGCTGTTAGATGTTTGACCAAATGTAAACTCCATAAGATGCAACTGTTACTTAATAGGGGTGATCAAACTACAACCTGAGATGAGACCCAAACTGTATGACAGGCTCAACTTTGGGCCTAAATTTTGTGAAGCAAGCCCTTAAATCTTCGATTTTTCAACTAAACAGGTTTAAAAACCATGCTCAAAAATCAAAACCCTTATTTGCCCAATATTCGAGTCAAATTTCTTGTTGAGAGCCCGCCATTTGAGTTGGCTTGAACTTTTTGGCCAACTTTGATCACTAAGTAGCATTGGGAGAAGTAATGTACTTTCAAAACAAAAATCTTTTCATAATTTTTTTTTAGAGTATGCGAATAAAAGAAGTAAAATGAAAATCCTTTCAAGAGAGTTTGCAGAGGTTATTTTTTAGAATAATCTATAAAGCAAAAATCGAGATTAACTCGATATAAACTTAATAAAATTGATTCCAAACTACTTATTTCCTTTTTGTAAAAGTTCCACCGTCAATCTTAATTTGAAGTCAATTAATATCAATATTAACATAAGAGATGAAGGTTAACATACTCTCAACACTAAATTAGAAAAACTCGGCGGAAAAGAAGATTGGTCGACCTGGGATTAGAACAAAATTTGAAAAAAACAACAAAAAAAATGAAGCAAAATTTTAAAGACGGGGTTAAAAAGAAAATTGAACAAAGTACTAATATGATTAATGATTATATAACCTAAACTCCATCGGTCAAAGTGTTGGATTCAAACCAAACATCAAACGAATCCCTATATTTTTGATGTCACGTGAATCCGTTACTAATATGACATGCAATTATAAAACCTAATTACTACATTCAATTTTGTAACTATATAATTTTGATACCATAATGCTCATCATCATTTCAAGTGAATGAAACAAATGATTAAATTCAACATGACCAAAACATGAAAATACCATCAAGTTCTATAAAACCAAGTTAAATCTATAGAGAAAAAGAAGAAAAACAAAGTAGAGAGGTGAAAAGATACATAGCCAATCTCCAATGTAAAGAGTCTCATTAAAGGCCCAAAGAGTGTAGTTGATGCCTTGATTCCATCCATATTTTCCTCCGACTAATACAAGCCGTCCATTTGCTCCACCCACCATTAGCATTACCAACACCGTCATCCATACGAGCACACACCCTTTTTTTGATCTTCTCATAATCTCGATTTAAACTTAATTCAATCTTCTATGTACTTTCGAGAGTACCTTATAAATTACGATTTTCTAATAGTGCTTTTGCACTTCACATTTCTTTTAGCTTTGAGATTTGAGAGTAATGTAACGTTTAGTATTGAATAACTTAATTAAAGAATATGAGGTGGGTGGAAGTATGAATGTATATAAAAGTATAAAACCAACCGGTTTTTGTGATTTATTTCCTTGCTTGAGTGTGAATATACAAGGCATTAGCTAATGGGATTTCTATAAATGTTGCCTTTTTAAAAAGATATAAAAATAATAATTATACACTTACATTGTTTGGTTCATTATTTCTTGCCTTTTTTGCATGTATTATTTCCTTGTGGCGTTCTTATTTATGTTGTACGGTTCTAAAAACTATAAGTTTTCGACATAGCTTTAAGGGTCTGTTCTCTTCGACATAAAACAGCTGAACTGAACTGAATCGAACTGAACTGAAATGAATAGTGATATGTGAGAGTAAAAGTATTGTCGAGAGCTGAACTGAACTAAACTGAACTGAATTGAACTGAATTGAATTGAACTGAACTGAAAATAAGCTGGGGAGAACAGACCCTAAGAAAATGTTTGTTTTAGTTTAAGTAATAAAATGAGAGGGAAAGGAAAGAAAAAAAACTTGTGTTAGACGATTTATTCATAAGAATAAGGATGAATCATATGAAATTTTAAGTTAAAACGACTGTAAGCATCTTCAAAGTTCAATACTTTAAAATTTTAACACGCTACATTTTTAAGTTAAATATTATACAATAAGATTTTAAGTTAAAACCTTATTGTTTTAACTGTAAAAAGTTTATGATTTTACCAAAATATAGCCATAAGCATTCTTATTGGTTGGAATTTCTAGATATCTTGGTAAAAATTTAATATCTTTATTTCCTACCTAGCAATAATTTTTTTCACAAGAAATCATAAGATTGTCTACCATTAGTCTTATTCAATGTCTTCAAATAAAATGAATTATCTCGAAGACCGTTGTTATATTTCTCATTCATATTGGAACTAGCAACAAAAATCAGAACAAACTTACAGCACAAAATTGAGACGGTGTGATATCATCACTGCTGAAAGTCGATAGACCTCCACTAACAGGCACACTCCAAAAAATGGAGTGGGAATTGAACTCAGTTTCACGATATAATCGGGGACGAAAACAGAGAGAGAAATATGGAGGAAATATGTCTGTGTTTGAAACAGAAGATGGTCAGGGATTTCACAGCAGCTGAAAGCTAACAACTCTTTTTAGAAAACATTAAGCCAAGTGGATCCCAAAGAGTTAAATCACATCACATGCGCGTGTGTGGTGCAGTGCCGTCAGAACCACGATGCATGCGAGGGGAGGTTCCTTTCTCTCTCCATAACTTGTACAAGCTATGAGGAGAAGCCCCATAAATAAAGAAAGACAAACTAGTGTCTACCATCGATGTGAGACTCCCAATTAAATTAATACCACGAATGTGTACTCCCAATTTGGCCAAGTTTGGACCAACAATTGCAACACTTGTTTAAACCCATAAAACACAACAATTCAAAGGCCAACAAAATCCTTTAAAAAATTAGGATTAATAGTTTAATACCATCAAATTCACGTAAAAGAGGACTTAGAATAAAGTAGAGTAGCGTCGTCAAATGTGCGCAATGCAAGCGAAAACGGTTAAAAAGTTAATTAGTATAATTAATTATCGAATTAATAAAACTATTAGGATATTTTTTCTTTTTTTTTTTGGCGTCCACCCCCTCTTCATGCCCTTATATAATTGAGATTTACCCCCAACCACTCATTTAAAAAACGCTACTTTATTACAAACTATAAATATTTTTGCATTTATTTTACAAGTTGTCAAAAAAGAAAAGTGTTGCATTCATAATAAAACAAGACAAAATATCTTTGAAGAATTTCAAATCTATTATTTTGATAGTTAATGTTAAAAGAATAGGAAATACTGAAGGCTATGTTCTTTTCAAATTATTTAATCACTCTAGTGCTTATTCAGAAATGAGTAGATCAGAAGAAAACTTCAAATCAGATCAGATCAGGTTAAATCAGAAAAATTCAAATCAAATCAGAAAAGTTCAGATCAGATGAGATTAGAAAATAATAAGAACATAAAACAACTATAATAAGTTCAGACCAGAAAAATTAAGATGAGACCAAATAAGAAAAATTCAGCTTAGAAAAGTTCAAATCAAATCAGATAAAAGAAATTAAAATAAGATCAAATTATTTTACATAAGACGAAAAGAACGTACCCAAAGTAAACAACAACCTCTTGAGTCTTGAGTCTTGACCTTGTCTCTTAACCAAGGCACATTTAGTTTTGATCATCACAAATTCACTTAAACTATACTTCTATTTTGTACAACAGTAACAGAAAACATAAGAGTAGACTTTAACACGCATCAATTTCGACAGTATTATTGCAAGAGAGAGAGAAATGATGAGTGGTGAAGGGAAAGTAGTTTGTGTGACAGGAGCATCAGGTTTCATCGCATCATGGCTCGTTAAGCTTCTTCTTCAACGTGGTTACACTGTTAAAGCCACAGTTCGTGATCCCAGTATGTTCCTATATATTTCCTTATATAATTGTTTGTGTGTTCCGATCTTTATAACTTGATTCTTTTGCAATTAGATAGTTGGTATTCTAGGAGCTACAAAGGTGGTATGAGAATCGATCTTTAGTTGGGAGAGATGCTTTTACCAACCGAGAGCGTATTTTGTTTACGTTAAATTAATTGTGAAAATAACGGGTGAGGGTGATCGGGTCCAATAAGGCTCTGTTCTTTTAGACTGGATTAATTAAAAAATATTTCAGTTCAGTTCAGAACCATTTTCAATCCAATTCTAATTAGTTCAGCTCATCTGCTCTTGTCTCACAATTTGTTTAGTTCAGAATATTTCAGTTGAGCTCAGTTCATTCCGGTTCAACAGATTAGAGCCTAAGTTTACTTAAAATAAGTTCATGTAAAGAGAACGCATCTTGAGTAGTGGTTTTTTTTTTTTATTTGGGAAAGAATATTGTGGTTAGATTAGTGACTTGCTTACTTAATTTAGAAATTATTTGGATTCATAATTGTGGATGTATTGTGAGTTTGTCTTTAGTAGTAAGTGCTACATGAAATTTGATTGTGGAGAAACACAAAAGGTAGTGAGTACAATTTACAAACAATATTGGATCAAGGGGGCGGAATTAAATCATCAATTAGGGCTCTGGCATAGGCCATGTCCTCCCCGATCGTTTTGGATATCATGCAGAAATGGCCCCCTGATAGAAATTACTGGTTCCGCCATTGATTGGATCCTAAGTTTAGGCCCTGTTCTTTTAGCTCGCAAAAAAACTTATTTAAGTTCAATTCAGTTCTCTTCAGTTCCGATAATTTCTGTTCGATTCAGTATTTTGCAGGCCAAAAGAACACGGCCTTAATGTGTGTCCACCTTCACTTTTGCAACTAAGCTAGTTAGCCACAAACAATATAGTGATTGTCTTCTCTTCGACTTGTTTTAGGAACTTAAATACTAGTTGTTGCAATCAAATCGACTAGACGTACACAAGACCAGACTATATGTTTCTGTAACCTCCAAATTCAGATCAGACCAACAAAAAATTAGACGTACCAAATCTTAAGAAACCCAAACATAAATTAGACAGACCATAATATCATATACCAGATAGTAGTCCAATTGAAGTGAATGCATATAAGTTTAAGTGAGATTCCGTGTCAAAAGATCAAAGCCAATTTTCAATGAGAATAGTTGTAGTTGCTTATTTGATAGTCGAATTTCATCTAGTCCCCAACATAATGAGGATGAAACAGAGAAAGCTGTGTTAGGTGAGGTCGAGATATACGTAACCTTGAGGACCTGAGGAGGTGAATTTATATTTATGATGGTGGCATTAATCTAGTTGCACTACTTGGATGTATGTTTATGTCATGTTTATGCTTATAGGACAGTCTGAGAATTGTTGGATCAGGTGGTGGAGGTCTGGAGGGTAGTGCTCAGGATGGGGATAGAATGATGTTTTTCCTCGAAAGTTATTTGGTTATAATTGACCCGACTCCAGAACGCATTATGATCGATTTTGTGGAGATATCTGACGCATAGGATATTGTGATTTGTTACAAGTATCAGCACTATCAGCCGAGTTTGATTTTTTACGCAGACCAAAACATAAAAATAGATTAGCCGAGCTTTCCTTAACATGAAATTCTCTTTTTCTTTAATATGTTTATGAGTTATCAACTAGTTTCAACTTTTATTGTTGCATTAGCTCGTTTATGAATCTGTTGTATGTCATTTGCAGATGATCCAAAGAAAGTACACCACTTGCGTTCTCTAGATGGAGCTAAGGAGCGGCTTCACTTATTGCCTGCAAATCTATTGGAGGAGGGATCTTTTGATGCTGCCGTGCAGGGGTGTGAAGGCGTATTTCACACTGCTTCTCCCTTCTTTAATGACACTAAGGACCCAGAGGTTTGAAGTTTTCCTTTACACGTCTTACTCCTCTTTCATTTTGCTCAATACATGTGGCCAAATTGGTTGGTCTTTCTTGAAAAAAATTCGTTTTTATAACCATGCTCTTAAACAACTAGACCTTTGGCTTTATGCAGACCTATTCTAGTGTACTGGTTATTGAGAAGCCTGTATATATCAATATATGTGAATCAGACTATTTGCAGAACTTTTCTTCTCCAAACATGTAAGGGGCATTTTGTTAAAATTTTACGTGGTGTGGCCGTATGGGAACTACAGTCCACACCTAACCGCCTCCTTATCCAGTGGAGAGAATTAACTCCATCCTTTTTCTATATATATGGCCCTCGCCAAAGTCCAAACCCTGCCTACGTTGATATTTGCTGGCTTACTGTTGTATTGTTATTGGCTGCGGGGAGGAATTATGTAGCAGCCATGATCACTGGCAGACTGCAACTTTATACAGTGCTTTCTACTATCACAATCTATGTCATCTCCCTTCCTTTTGCTGGCTTTACTAGATGGACGGAGCTGGCAAGTGGTAAAAATACTCCCACTGTCCCAATTTACTTGCTATCCGTGTTATTGGATGTCCCAAATTACTTGTTATACCACAATCTAAGTCAAGTCTTCTCTGTAATTGTTTTTACAAAGTTGGATCCTATACCCACCCACCCAAACACCGGCTCACTTACTTTTTGTCTCCGCCTTTTTACTTCTTGAAGAATTTGTGCAAAAAACTTAGCCGATAATTTGAGACAGAGGCAGTGGTATATGTCGCGTAATGGCATAATGCTAATAAGAAAGATACACTAATTTTTGGGTAGTTGTATATGAATGCGTCATGATGTTTGTCATTCATCAGTTATAGCTGCAAGGATTTCATTGGTTCTTTCCTTTCCCACATTCACTCCCCCTAATTCTTCGTATCAGGCTGAATTGCTTGATCCTGCAGTGAAGGGAACACTTAATGTTCTCAGTTCGTGTATGAAAGTTCCATCAATGAAGAGAGTGGTTCTGACATCTTCAACCGCTGCAGTTGTATGCAATGGCAAACCTCTTAGTCCTGAGGTGGTGGTTGATGAAAGTTGGTTTTCAGATTCAGATTTTTGTAGGAAATTCAAGGTAAGTGACTTGGTTCGACGGCCTATAGTCGAAATTGCACTTTTCGTTATTCATTGCTTTCAGAGACATAAGAAAGGTACTATAAAAATAATGACTAGATGTCTGATCAGAGCAAGCATCATGCTTTGTGCTATGGGTGTCCTAAAGTTTCCATTTGTGTTATACAAATTTACAGATGTGGTATGTTCTTTCCAAAACTTTGGCTGAAGAAGCTGCCTGGAAGGTTGCCAAAGAGAAGGGTCTTGACTTAGTGACGATAAATCCAGGAATGGTTATTGGACCATTGTTACAGCCAACACTCAACACAAGTGCAGCTGCAATAGCGAGCTTATTCAGTGGTATGCATCGTAGTTGAGATTCCTTCTACTGTATACTCTAGCTGTAGCCCGGAGAATTCTCCTAGAGGTGGCTTTGGTTGGGCTTGGTTGGGAGAAGACACTAGCTTGCACACTAGCAAGTTCAGATATAATTAGTTGAAGAGAACTTACACTAAGTTATGTAAGTGTGCCTTGTCACGGGCCAATCCAAGTCAGTCCGGGTATAAAAAATCGGCTGTAAGCTTATCGGGCTAAGTAGATTGGGTCAGGGTAGGCCTATCACATCTTGTTGGTGGCCTAGAACCTCGACCAGGAGACCATGACCCTAGGAACTTGGTGGACTAGCCTGAACCATGTAACTTTTGATCCCGGCTGGGCTTGGGTTGACTCGGCACTATTGTTTCTTCCCACGTCAGCTGAACCTTTTAGACTAATGAAGTAAAGATAGCAAAATGTTTAACACGAGCTTGTTATGCTTTGTTCTTTATTCGATTTGTGCAGGTTCAGACACCTACCCGAACATGACTTTTGCTTGGGTTCACGTTAAAGATGTTGTCACTGCACATATTCTGGCACTTGAGGTTCCATCCGCTAAGGGGAGGTATTGTTTAGCAGAAACAGTCGCTCATTATTCCGAGATTGTGAAGATATTAAGAGAGCTTTATCCTAATGCTAGACTCCCTGAAAAGTAAGTTGTTCCCCTCCGTAGAGACTTATTTTACCGGCTTTTTGATCATTTTCTGAGCCCTCGAAATTTCTTTAGGTGTCCCGATGATGACAATCCCTTGAAGGCAACATACCAGGTTTCCAAGGCGAAGGTTCAAAGTTTGGGGATCGATTATATTCCTTTCAAAACAAGTCTTAAGGAGACAGTTGAAAGCCTTAAGGATAAGGGGTTTATCAGCATTTGAGTTTGTCTTGAAGATTTAAGAGTGCTATTAGTGAAAATGATTCAAGTAAATGTATCGTTTGGTTGAATGTGGAAAGTTAAACTTCGTGTGAAATTCTAATTCCGAGGAAATTGAATGTAAGAAATTATTCGGTTTAGTGCCGAAAATTGAATTTCCTAGGAAATGTATTGATCATATGAAGCTAAGATCTTTTTATCTTGATGAAGGTTTGTTGATATCAAAAGTAGACATGCCGGAGATCTATCAATCCAGGAGTCATTCATAACTTATGTGGACACATAAGTTGCTAATAAGTTATTTTTAGTATTCCATTTGTCTTTCCAAAAAAAAAATAATAGTGGTTTTACTAAAAATCTTGACACTTCAGTATTTTATATTAGATGTGTGTTACTCTTTTCTTCTCTCCTATAACATGGATTCACTATCTTTTTATTTTTTTTATTCATCTCGTATCTTTTTTTTTATGTCAGAAAAAGGTAACCTTATTGTAAAAGAAAAGGAGTATCATGTATATTACAACGAGATATGTAGTACTTACTTACATTAATTGATGATAGACGAAGTTGACTTTACTACATTGCGAGACTTGTATCAAATTTTATCTTCTTATAAGCCATTTGGACAACAATCAATCACCAAAACATAACTAAATCTGTTCACAAGTTTGCCACCCCCGGATCCCCTAAAATGAAATGGAGCTTTTGTACCAAAATCGAAAAGCTTCATTAATTATGAATTAGTAAAATAGATCATCAAAACTTTTACTCCCGTGCTCTTCTCTAATCTACATATTTTGACATTTGCGCTTGACTACATATAACTTTGACTGCTAATCCCTCTAATTACCCTACATGACTAAGTTTTTTTTACCGATAAATTACATATGTTAATCTAATTACAACCTTTTATCCTATACCTTAGTGTAAAATGAGCTTACACATATATACCCAAAAGTTTTTTTTACTCATTTTTCATTTGAAATACTTGAAATGAGCAAGATTCACTCAAGGATGAGTTTCAAATGAGAAAAAAGAACAACCTCTTACTCTCGAATGTAGGACAAAGAAGCTTAAATATGAGTTCATATTAATGATGTGAAGTATAAAGTGTGTAGATTAAAAAAACGCTACGCCTGATGTGTTTCCCTCAACAATTGGACATTACTCACTAGTCAGTAATCATGAGAGCTGCCCAATGTAGTATATTTTATGAAAAATGTGGTATTTTAAAATAAAATTTAAGATATTATATTTTTCTTCATAAATTTACAATTTACTAAAGTTATAGTAGTATATTTATAAAAATCGTAGTATATGTTTTAAAAATTACTACCTCCGTTCCTTAATAAGTGACACACTTCATGTTTTCACGCTTGCCAATAATATCTATAATTTTCAATGAGTAAAAATTATAAAAAGTTGATATTAAATTAATGCACGTTGAGACGAATCTAACAAGATCCCACATGACTATGTTTTTCCTAAAAGATAAATCACCAAATCTAATCAAAGTTTAATCTGTGAATAATAAACACTATACAAGTGTGTCACTTATTAAGGAACGGAGGAAGTATAATATAATCCTATCTGATAAATGTAATATTCGCATCTATCAGACATAAACTAAGCATTTCCCCAAAAACACTTTGGGTGGACCTGGTCCACACTAAAAATAGTGTAGACCCGGTCACTTTCTTCACAATATCTGGTAAATAAAGCTCCTCCTGCTCAACCCGCCATTTGCCCATGGTCATTCAGTCTTCACTTCACTTTCCCTTACCACCCCCAAGTTTCTCTCTCCTCTCTTCCACTTCCTCTCTACTCCAAATTCGCCGAATCCGGTCTAATTTCCATCGCTGACCAGAGATTTTCGCCGCCGAGATAAAATAGATGATCGGAGAAGGATGCAGTAGCAGCAAACACTTCGAAATGCCGAAGACGAGCTCGAATCTAGGCTAGGGTTTGCCTTTACTTTCTTTTATCTATCTTATTTGTTTTGTATTATACAAACTGATTTGGATTTTAGGAATTAAAATTGTTGGGTTTGCTTGAGGGTTTGGATTTAAAGGATTGGATTAAGGTGTGTGAATCAAAATTGAGATGAAATGAAATAAAGAGGGGGAGAGCAGTTAGATTGAATTGGAATGGTTGAGTAATTTGAGTTAGTTTTCAATAGTGGGGAGGCAAAAGTGATGAATGGCGGCTGGATGGAATTTATATCAGGGTAATATAAATCATGGGTGTTAATTGTAGTAGTATGGCTTACTTTCACCATTTTTAATCCTTCAATGTTGCTGATGAAGTTGTTGGTGTTCAATGAGAAAGCCAATTATGGTGGTGTTGGTGAAGGCTATCAAAAATCCAAGAAGTACTTTGTGCAAGATTTCTATTATGGCTGCCGCTAATATCTTAACTACTTTTAGTCTTTAGATTTTAACTCACCTAATTTGAACAATGACTTGGCTGCACATCTAGTTAGTGATTGGATTACTTCATGGAGCTCATCAGTGAGGTTTTTCCAGGACAAGTCGAGTACTTGTAAGCTACAATGGCGTAACTTTTGTTTAGTTACAATGGCTTTATGTTTAGTTACAATGGCTTAACTTTTAGCTATTTTATCTTAACTTTTAATTATTAAACCGCAACTTTTGTCATCCAAGCCTTAACTTTTCATTAAGCTAGTGATTATTTTACTTTTGATGATAAAACCTTAACTTTTCATTGTTTACACTTAACTTTTGACACGAAATATTTAACTTTAATTGTGAAACGTTAAATATTCATACCTTACAATTAACTACTCATTCCTAAAAATAGTCATTTAAATTTTGATGCTGAAATCTTAATTTTTTATTAATAAACTTAAACTTTTAATTTCTAATCCTGAACTTTAAGAATATGAAGGAAAAAAAATGGCATTTAGCATAAAACTATAAATATGGAAGTAAAAGAGATGGAACACTTAAATTTTAATAACGAATCTTTAATTTTTGAAATAAAGAATATAACTTTTGATAATAAAATCTTAACTTTTCATTCATAACAGTTAACTTTTGATTACAAAAGCTTAACCTTTGATTGCCAGAGTTAAATTTTGATGAGCTACATTTAACTTTTAATTATTAAACTTTAACTTTTAATGACAAAACTCTAACTTTTGATTACAAAACCTTAATTTTTTTGCTAAACCTTAACTTTTGATTATAAAATCTTAACTTTGTTTACAAAACCTTTATTTTTGATTGCTAAACCTTACATTTTAGTTTCAAAATCTTAATTTTTGTTAAAAAAAACCTTAACTTTTGACGAGCTAAATTTAACTTTAGATCATTAAACTTTAACTGTTAATAACAAAACTTTAACTTTTAGATATTAAACTTTAACTTTACAATAGAAATACTTAACGTTCACAACAGAAATAAACACAATCCCTAAAGCTCCCGAATACGTAATTACAAACCCTAAAATGACTCAACCATAAGCAGCAGAAATTACACTCACAAGAAAAATCAACATAACAGCATCACGTCGGCCCAATTCCAAACTAGCCAAAAAGAATCACAAACCCACAACATTTATGTTAATAGGACTTTGAGAAACAAAATTTTCATAATACTACCCAATTATCTCTTATAAAGTTTAAAAATGGACTTGGTGGAGTTAATTAATAGGAGTTTCATTTATATTACATGTTTAGTTCATAATAGATGGTTCTCCGGGTACAAATCTTCTTCAACTTATCCGTCATTTTTAAAGACATGACCAACAAAACTTATCTGAAGTTATTTTTAAGACTTCTAATTCAATAACATCCCATCATCTACCTTCTTACCTAAAAAAATTGCTTTTATAATAATAGAAAAACACATACTATATAATCTACTTGTGTCTATACTTTGTCCATACTTGTTAATGTTATTGGGAATATTGTGAGGGTAAGTGAGTACAAAATTATTTTAATCCTTTGCCATTTTTTATTGTTTAAAATTAAAACAACATGCCCAGATTGCCCCACCTCCTTAACAACTTACTTCTTCCCTTCAAATCCACCTTCCAACTCTCTCTGTCTATACCAACTGAGGTTAGCATGAGTGGTTAAGGGCCTCTTGCTCCTTAACCAAGGTCTCGGGATTGAGCCTTGGGAATGGAAAAAATCTCAGCTGGGAGGGATGCTGCCCATCGAGGTACCCATGCAAACTCCCGCGGGAGATTAGTCCACTCGCCTAAGGCGGTGGGAAACTCCTCGTAGTAGTACCAAAAAAAAAACTCTCTCTGTCTATCATACCCTCCTTTCATTTCCATATCCTTACTACTTCTTTAACAATGGAAACTCATCTACAGGAATAGTACTGAGAAACAGCAGAAAATCAAGGCCATTTACAACAATTCCAAACCCGCAGAAAAGAATGAGCTATCATTGTTGTTGAGTTTCTCTCTCCTCCACAATTCCTAACCCGCAAAAAAGAATCGCAAAAATCCACAACATTTTCGTGTCTCCTCTATAATCGCAAATTCATCACTATCATTGTTGATTTTCTTGTTGTAATCGAATTCGATCTTGGAAACCCAAAAGTTAGGGTGGAAATCGAAATCCGCCGAATTTGAAACCTACTGATTTTTTTATTATAGGGTCTACAATAAATTTAGTGTAAACCGAGTCTATACTAGACTTAATTACATTTCCCCCACCGTCACCAATGGAATGTGGTCACTATATTTTATGCGGTTCATACTTCCTCCATTTCACCATGCAAAAATGGCACACCAAACGTCACCAATGATCTACTCATCTTAAAATCCTTCGAACATTTTGAATTTGACCTACTTTTAAAAAATGAATAAATGAGATCAATTCATTTGACCAACCTTATTAATTACTCCTTTTATAAATAAACACAAACAGACATTCCAAAACTCAACCAACAACAACAACAACAAGAAGAGAGAGAAAATGAGCGGAACAGGAAAATTAGTGTGCGTAACAGGAGCATCAGGTTACATAGCTTCATGGCTAGTTAAGCTTCTTCTTCAGCGCGGTTATACTGTCAATGCAACTGTTCGTGATCCTAGTACGTTTCATTTGATATTTTACTTGATTTTTGTTTTGTTTGTTTGCGAATTATAGTTTATGATTTCAATTGATGTATGCAATTTTAGAATTGTGCGACAGATTGTTTGTTTGTGCTATTTTCGGATGCGATCAATTTCGGTAATGTGACTAAAATCTCCATTATTTGCTAGTATCGATTATTAGTGGTTGTGTCATGTGTGTTGATTAATTGTCGACATTAATGCTGTAGGTTATTAGGTATAGGTGATTTAGGAGTTATCTAGGAGAGAGTGTGTGAATAATGCTGAGACGGATGTATTAGAGTCTGTTCTATTCAACTTATTAGTTGCGATCTGAACTTATTTGAACTTATAGTACTTATTTGAAGTTATATGAACTTATTAGTACTTATCCCAAGTTATATGAACTTAGTATTTATGCGAACTTATATGAACTCATTAGTAAAGTTATATGAACTTATTAGTATTTTATCCGAAGTTATATGAACTTATTAGTACTTATCCGAAGTTATAAAAACTTATTAGTACTTATCTAAAGTTATATGAACTTATTAGTACTTATCTGAAGTTATATGAACTTATTAGCACTTATCCTAAATTATACTACCTCCGTTCCATAGGTATTGCAACCTTTGACATTTTGCATTATTCATACACTACCCTTTGACCCTCTTTTGTAATTTATACACAAGGATAAATATAGCCATGTGGGATCTTGTTAGATTCGTCTCGATATATGCTTAATTAAAATTTACTTTTTATAATTTTTACTTAAATAAAATTAGAGATATTAGCGTCTAAAGTAGTGCGTTGGGAGGCGTAAAACTCCCTATGTTGCAATACACATGGAACGGAGGTAGTATGAATTTATTAATACTTGTCCGAAGTTATATGAACTTATAAGTATTTATCCAAGGTTATATGAACTTATTAGTATTTATTTGAATTAATTAGTACTTATTCGAACTTATTCAAACCTTAGTTGTGAGAGGATCAAACCTTAATTTTACTTTTATTACCTATCTAAATTCAAACTTATTTTGTACTTAATTACTTATTAGCATCTATGTGAATATATTTGAACTTATTATTTCTGATAAGGATGGAAAACAAGTTAAAAAGAATGGGGTGTTGTTGTTATACTCTTATGCTAAGTATGCAATACTTAGGTTTGTGAAGATTGAGAGGCAACTAGTGTATATGCTCATATTAGTGGCTAGCCGCTTGGTTTGAATCATATAGACGCTAATCTTTAACCTGACTCGAGCAACTGACCTAATAAAGGAACACGCTGCACGGCTTGTATAAGATCATTTTAGTGGTTAGCAGCTTGGTGTGGGTTATCAAGATTGCAACCTTGCTCGAAATTGATTTGTCATTGTAGAATGATCTTCTGTCTTATGTAATTTTGGTATATTTAAGAACCACCTGAAAAATGATCTTTGGCTGACCAGAATCATGGGGATTGTGAATTTCCTTTCCCCTTTCCAGGGCTTGGTCTATTTGTCGAATGATTTTAGCTCAAATTCTGTTTTAGACAATGCATTTCCTCAAGGTCTCAACAATCCCTTCATATGTTGTTGCCCAAAATGTCCGCCATCACACTGATCATTCTCTGAATAAACCACTCTCAGTTGTTTTTTCTTTCCAAAATATCCCCTACTTAGTTTGGGCATTCCTCAATGCACGAATATATATCTCAAACTACGTAAGAAGCACCCCTGATAGCGGACAGAGTTGGGTGTATCGGCCCTCCACTCTCATTACAGCCATTTCCAGACCTCCTGCCACATAGGCATGGTCCTGCTACTTTCCTCATCTCTCCTCCGCCTTCTTCGAGTTAGAAGTACCACATGAATCCCTTCCTTTTGTGAACAAGCTGTCATCCATTTCTTAATAAAACACAAGATATCTATTTCCTTTTCTCGACTCCTTTCCTTTGTGTTTTTTTTGTTGTTTCATTTCTCTTTTTTTTGATGAAATTGCAATTTGATTTCTGTATTTTCACTATGTTGCTGCTGACATCCGTACGGCCTACTATATCCAAGGTTATGACTTTTAGAAACTAAACAGTAAACACTTCATCATATTAGAAACCGAAAAAAGGACAAAAACAGAAAGCTGTCAACAATACAGCCACTATACCTTGAAGGAGAAAAACAAGGAAATAACCTCTAATAGACTCCTAGAGCATGCTAAGAGAATACTGCTAGTGCTAATGTCTGCATAAACCCTGGTAATCTTGGTTTGTAGGATGATCAGTGTTTTACCCCCACTCTAGTGGCTTAACAGGGTTTTGAGAACAAATAATGACTTTGAATAATTGGGTTTGTGGGCACTGGGCAGTAGTATGTGAATGCTTATGGTGTCGATGTGCAGGAATTGCAAATGGAAGTATCTACAAAGGGTTGTCTGTTCGTGGATGTAAGTATTGAATATCATAAGTCGTATGCAGAGTACGCTTTGAGGTAGAGAATACAGATGTGGTGGACCTGGTGGTCGCCATTAAAGTCTTATACTGCATCACTGTACTGTAGTTGGTCAATGTGCTGTGCCTTACCTTGGATAATATGATTTTCTTCATCATTCTTTCTCTCGCTTTTCCAGTCTTAACTCATAGTTCATATGTATAGCCCGTGAATTGTTTGAAGTACTTAACCTTTGTTGATGGTTGCTGTGGGAGGGGTTGAATGGGAAAGAACGAGGTTGTGCAGAGATTGTATTTGGTGATTTGTTTATAAATAAAACACTTGGAGAGTGCAATGCCTTCAGTTTTATGGAGGAAAAGGATGCTAATGCATATCACATGGCCACAAGTATTGCAAATTAGCTGAGTGTTGTTTGATATGGCCAAAAGACGAAAGTCTCTTCTCTCATTCTCTATATGAACATTAACTCTCTAAAAATGTACACAGTTTTTTGGGTGTGTGACTGGATTTGTATAGATTTTTATGAAGTTATCTATTATTGCAGATGATCCAAAGAAAGTAGAGCACTTGTGTTCTCTAGATGGAGCTAAGGAGCGGCTTCACTTGTTTACTGCGAACCTGTTGGAGGAGGGCTCTTTTGATGCTGCTGTGGAGGGATGTGAAGGTGTATTTCACACCGCTTCTCCGTTCTATCATGATGTTAAAGATCCACAGGTTTAAGCTCTCCTCACATTTCTCTGTGATTCTTTTCATGTATGTCGCTTTTTAAACATGGTAATTATGGCGGGCCTCTAATGTAAAATTCAGTTTTGTATTGTGCCAAATGTGTAGGGAACAGTACCTGTTTAGACTAATTCTTTGTAAGCCTGCTCATTTGGATTTTGACATACCTTAAGAGTGGGATTCGTGGTGGTCATTGTTGTAGGGAGTGTACATTGTACATGAAGTAGAACTAGAAGTAGCAACTAGAATATGTGACTAACTAATATTTTTGTTTGCCATCAAAAAAAAAAACTAATATTTTTGTTTAGCTACCCTGTACAGACCTGGTATTGGTATCACCTCTGTGCTGAGCCATGTCTGCACTTGTCAACTATATGGCTTTGGTCGATGCTGATCTGTACTCTTTCTATTACAGTTGTAATTCTAGTTAATACAACTTACAATCCCAAACTCGGGGTGTGATGGCTTTATTAGGTGGATGGAACTGGGAAGTAATACGTATATGGTTGTTGAAATGGTACAATATTTCTAGAGTAGCCGCTTAACTTCTATGGAGATGTTTTTGCTGTTAAGCTGTGGCAGTGTGGCGTTTGTGTTCCTTTGGTTCATAGTTGATTATATTACTTAACGTGTTTTCACTTTTCCCATATCAGGCTGAGTTGCTTGATCCTGCTGTGAAGGGAACACTTAATGTTCTAAATGCCTGTGCAAAAGTCCCATCATTAAAAAGACTGGTTTTAACATCTTCAATGGCAGCGGTATCATACAATGGCAAACCTCGAACTCCTGAAGTGGTGGTTGATGAGACCTGGTTTACTGATCCAAATTTCTGTAGGGAATCAAAGGTGCGTGATTTGTTGATTCTGTAGCCCAACTTTTCCCCATCACGTGCTTCACTTCTCCCCTCTAGGAAAAGGGATTATAGATGAAGTTACTATCATGAAGTAAAACTTGTGATATTGGATTTTTTTTCAACATTGGCAAAGTTACTATAATATTCTGGAAACTAGCGAACTGAAAATTTCTCTCTTCCTACTAGCCTCTATTTATATCCGAGTAAATCTATTATGCTTTACCAAGATAACGTTGGAAGATGTAGTGTGTGATAATTCTGTTCATCTTCATCAACTTTAAATCTTCTGGTCTGTACAGATGTGGTATATGCTTTCTAAAACTTTGGCCGAGGAAGCTGCATGGAATTTTGTGAAAGAAAAGGGTATCGACATGGTGACTATAAATCCCGCAATGGTTATTGGGCCACTGTTACAGCCAACACTAAACACGAGTGCAGCTGCAATAGGGCGATTATTGAATGGTATGCATCATTCGAGAATCCGCTTCCTTATTAGAAACTGCTACTTCCTCCGTTTTTTTTTAAATGTGACACTTTCTATTTTAGGAAGTTTTAAATTAAATGTGACACTTTCTTTTGGGTGTTACTAAACATAGCCCGTATTTTTGAGTGAAATGTCTAACTTACCCTTACTAACCCCTCTCCTTCTCTTTCCATTCATCACTCTCTAACCTTCATCCCCTCTCACTAACACCTCTCCTCCTTCCATCCTCCCCTCTCACTAACCATGGCTCCAAGAACCAAGAGGGCAAAGATCCGGCAGCCGCCACCGCCGCAACCGCAACCGCCGCCACCACCACCACCACAAACTTCGTCTTCAAAGGAGGCGCCACCACCGCCACCACGAATACGGGCTATGAGCTAGTAAATACGGGCTGTGAATAGCCGCACACCTTTATTTTTTGGTCAATAAACTCTCTCTATCGCTCTCCTCTCACATGGGTCCCCTTATTTTTTCTCTCTATCTCTTTCCTTCCCAAAAATTGCGAGTCCGTGAATCTAAAAGTGTCACATTTAAATAAAAACGGAGGAAGTATTTTTTTTTTCAGCTCAAAAGAACCTTTTAAACTTCACCAATTAAGAATGTAATTGTCTTTTTCTTATATTGGTAAGTGCTAACACACAACAATGCAACATGCTTGCTGATTGCTACTGTTCATTCTCCCATTATGCAGGAGCGGAAACTTATAACAACATGACTTTAGGTTGGGTACATGTTAAAGATGTTGCCATGGCACATATCTTGGCATTTGAGGTCCCTTTAGCAAAAGGAAGGTACTGCTTAGTTGAAAGTGTCGCCCATTATTCAGACATAGTGAAGGTGTTAAAAGAGCTTTACCCTAATGCTGCACTCCCTGAAAAGTAAGTTGTTTCACTCTCTACGCGCTCTTGTTTTAAGTGCCATACTCAATCTTTTGAACTCTACTCGTCTTCTGTGTGTATAATTCTCCGGGTCTCCAATTTCTATCAGGTGTGCGGGTTACAATCCTTTGACGCCACTCTACCAGGTCTCCAAAGAGAAAACTCAAAGTTTGGGCATCGACTATATTCCCCTTAAAACAAGCCTGAAGGAGACTGTTGAGAGCTTAAAGGAGAAGGGGTTTGTCAGCATTTGAGTTATGAGCCTCACTTGAAGATCAATAGCTAGTATCCAATAATAGCTTTTGGTTAATATTCCTGTAATCGTTGCGATTGATTTTGCCTGTGTATCACATTTGTTTGTGCCAAATCAGTATTGTTCACTGAACTTGTCTTCAATCTAATGTCAACTTTGATAATCATCAATTGGTAATCTCAGATCTTATTGTGATGTCAAAAGTTTGACATTGGAATACTGGGTGTTAACAAAGAGTAATATTTCACTGTATTCTAGCAATTTTTGAACCACTGTGAAAGCAGGAAGGAAATTTGTAAGAAAAAAAAGGGTGTGGTTCAAAATTGACTATGTATTACAGGGACATATATTTCAATACAGATTACTATACAAAGACTTGTGTTAGACGGTCAATTCACGAGCATATAAATAGACCATAGAGAATTCAAGTTAAAGTACAAGGTTTTAATCTAAAAGTTTCGGGTTTAAATTTTTAATGCCATGCCCTTTTCATTAAACCTTATTTTAACTTAAGACATTATTATTTTAAGCTAAAACCTTTAGTTAAGCTAATAGATAGACCGTCTACTTTAAGGCTTACTCTTATACTATAGATTACTAGATTTCTATGCACGCGATGCGTGCGATAACAATTTTATTATAAAATTTCATAATCTACATTAGATAATTTTATGGATAGTCTCATCTTACCACCTAAACTTTTCATGTTTTTAGAAACTTCCACCTTAATGTTTTTTTTTTAAAATTCCACCTACCATTTACGATTTTATTAAAAACTCCCACCACTTAATAGTTTTTGTCAAATTTTATTAACAAAATCATTAAATGGGTCCCACATATACATTTTGTTAACAAAATGAAACTTGAAATAGTTGCAATTCTTTCCAAATAGTGATAATTTGTTCCAAATTTGCTCTAAATTTGTTGAGGATTTGCCCTTAAATTGATGAAATTGACTTTAATTTCAGCGTAAACTAATAATAAAATGATATGTGGGGCCCACTTCACGGTTTTGTTAACTAAATTTAACAAAAATCATTAAGTGGTGGGAGTTTCTAATAAAATTGGGAATGATAGGTGAAAATTTAAAAGAAAAATTCATTAAGGTGAGAGTTTCTAAAAACGTGAAAAATTTAGGTGGTTTTGAACAAAAAATCCTAATTTTATTTGCATACGATGTGTGTTTTGCCTACTGTAACATGATAAAATGTGAAGGTGCACAACATATTTTGTTTTCAAGCTAAATTCATTTTGGCTCATTTTTCTTTGAAAACCTCCCTTATTCCCCACCATCAACTACAACTTTTGTTATATAGTACCCGGTAAGGTATTTTTTGTTCATTGTCCAGATGAGAAAAAATTCAAAAGTACTTGAAAATACTTTATCATATTTCTCACTTATGCTAAAATATTTTATCATGATCAATTTAATCAAATGTGCCTTCACTCATGAACAATCAATTACTCATGTATTTCAAAATAAAAAATTTCAAAAGTATATAAAAGTATAGCAAAGTGGGTGTCTATTTATAGATCTCAAGAAAATATAATCGTTGATATTTTTTAAAACTGTTTTTACTTTGTAGGTTTTTAGATATTTTAGTTAGAATTTTTGAACATCTTTTATTAAAAATCTGATGGCTAAAGATGGAAATAAAACTTAATTACTTAATAAACTCATTGATTTATTTTATTTATTTTTCCTTTTTTTCTTTTTGGTGTCCACCCCCACCTCTTCACTTATACTACCTCCGTTCCATATGTATTGCAACATAGGGAGTTTTACGCCTCCTAACGCACTACTTTAGACTCTAATATCTCTAGTTTTATTTAAGTAAAAATTATAAAAAGTTGATATTAATTAAGCATATATCAAGACGAATCTAACAAGATCCCACATGGCTATATATATCCTTGTGTATAAATCACAAAAGAAGGTCAAAGGGTAGTGTATGAATAGTGCAAAATGTCAAAGGTTGCGATACATATGGAACGGAGGTAGTATAATAGAGATACCTTGTCAATGGGTGGTCGATACGTGTTAATAGCAAATTGAGTTGGATTCTGCCGATTAATAGCAGGCCTGTAAAAAGGCTAATGAAGGAGGGAGATTATAAGGATTCATAAAAAGATATAATAATACATAGATTTTTCTTTCCTTTATATTGGTAAGATAAAGGACCCCTTTTTTTTTTTGGAAGGTAATGTAGTGGACCCCTGTCCAGATCTCAACTAGCACAGTTTCTTGATCTGGTGCTTGCGGGGCCTGACATTTGAGAGCAGGGGGAATGGTAAGGGGATCCCCACTCCCAAATGCCCCTAGTGGGATTTGATCCCATGACCTCCAAGTCATGAGATCAAACCTTTACCACTAGACCAAGCCAAGCTTGGTAAGATAAAGGACCCTTACCAGACCTTAATTCGCTCATTTTCTTGGTCTAATATTTACGTGAGTTAGTAAAAAGAATTAAATCTCATGACCTCAAAATTGTGGAAATCAATCCCACTAGAGATACTTTGGGGATTCACCGGATTTGTCTGGTAAGTCTCTCTTGAAAATGGGAGAAAAGCTCTAACCAATTGAGAATGATATTGCCGATGGTTTAGCAAAAATTGGAGCTATTAGCAATGGTGTTCATGTGGAATGGATATGAAAGTATGTTTTGTATTTGGTTAGCTTGTTGTTAATAAATGCATGATGGATGCTATACAATCTTTGGCTTTGGCCTATTAATAAAACAAAAATTCCATCAAAAAAAATCAATTGAGCTATCTTCACGCCTCACTCGCTCTTAGATTAAAAGTTAAAAGAGGCGGTCTAACTTATATTAAAATTTACTAACTTAAACCAATCAATTTATTTAAAAAGTCCATCACTTATTTAAAAAGGTACTTCATTTGGGTTTGAATTGTTGCCTAATTTTAAATTAGGATTAGATGATCTATTTTTTTTTATAAGACCAACTCCTCTCGGATACAATTATTAGCTAACTTACAAGCTTTTTTTTTCCAACAACTTGTGTGCTCCCAATTTTGACAATTCTGTTGATCAAGTTCATCGGATCTTTCTACTTTGGCCGTTTGTGAATGCACCCATAATTATCCTTTGACAATACACAAACGTGTCGTATTGAAAGTATAGTATTTTTTCACCTGACAAAATTTCATTTGGATTGTTTCTCATTCAAATAAAATATTCCTTAACACATGGCTGTGAAAATTATGAACAATTGTTTTATACTTTTACATTTGATAAAGAACATCTAATTTTTTAAATTAATAACAATTACAAAAGTTAATATTTTAAAAATACACCAGACAGTCGAATAACATAAGTCTTTATATATTTTCTGTAAAAGGTACTATTAGCAAAGTGGTATGTATGAAATAAAAAATCCATGGAAAATTCCTATTTTCTTGTGAGTATATGCTAATAATAACTATGACTGATATTAATGATGTAATTATTTGGACTTGCCTATTGATCAGCCTAATTTTCACGTGAAATTACTAAAATACTCCTAGTTTAATACTCAAAGAGTCAAAGGTAGAGTGGTTCTACATTGAACATCTCAACCCCTAATTCATGGGGAATTCTACTAGTATGAATACTTGAGGAGTCTCATCAATGCAGGTCCGATATTCAATTCTTAACTTCCAAAGCTAAAACATCTCGCTTTTCATTTCTTGCATCTCCTCACTAGTAATTCCATTTATTTGACTTCAGAATCGGAAGGGCTTTTCTCGGAATACTACTGATACTTTTTCCCTTGTTTTGTAGGATTAGACCCGCCCAATCGTCAACCTCCTTCTTCTTAGTTTCTTGTACAAAAACATAAATGATATAGTTTGCTTCTGTATGGAATTGTTGTGATGATGAGACATGCCCCAAACCAAATTCCAAACCCGAATCATACAAGCCCAAGCTTGACCGAATGTCAGAACCAAGCTGACCTAAACTTGACCCAACAACCCAAAAGGACCCGACCCAAATCTACCCGGAACTTTATTGTCAACTATAATTCCCCAATACAAAATGAGCAAATTTCATTTTTATTAATCTCATAGTACTTTATTATTTACTGTATTTATCATATCTACTACTATTTGCAATTATTGACTCTAGTTACTTATTTTAGTTATTACCATATATTATTTGAATTAAATATTGGCTCGACCCAAAACATACCCGACCAAAAAACAAGCAGGCTTGAAAATAATCAAGCCGACACTGATCATGACCCGACTCATACTCGACCCGAATAATCCGATTGCCACCTATACTTATGAGCCAATATGGTACAATATGGGTGGCACCTAAAACGAAGTATACAAAAGGCTTGGTTGCGTAAAGAACTTGTATGGGCCTCTACAATTTTTATTATATACCCGTGTGTACCATGAGCATGGTAAACCGAAGACTATTTATTTGCTCATTGCTCATTTGGACGTTTAATTTTTACTCATTTGGAGATGTTCAAATGAGTTGTTATGACGGATTGAAGCGATAAAGTATAATAGAACGTAAAACACAATAAAGAACACACAAAGATTTAATGTGGTTCACAAGCAATGTGCTAACTACGTCCACCAGACTAGAGGGAGAGTATTTTTATTAGGGAGAAAAAACGGTATACATAATATAGATGTGTTAAGCAACACTAATCGCTAGAATGATTTCTGAATGATACGACTAAAAGTTTAATCTAAGGGTTTGTATAAGCACCTTCAGAGTTAACCTAAACAGAATGGGCCTAAAACCCATAATAGCGAGACCCCATGCTTGGTTATTCGAACGAACAAATAATTTAAGATATATTTAACATGAACAATGAACAAAAAGATAGCATTAAATGTACCATGCTCATGATGCACCTCGGATTTATGGTGTATATTCTCTATGGGCCTACCAACTCCAAAGGGATAAGGCCTAATGGTTCAATGAGATAAAAAAACACGACTTAAATTTTGATCACTTAGCAAGAAAGAGAGGAAACTAAGAAGATGGAAAAAGTTGAAGGAAATGGAAAGAAAGTGTGTGTAACAGGGGCTTCTGGTTTCATTGCTTCATGGCTTGTTAATCTCTTGCTTAAACGTGGTTATATTGTCAATGCTACCGTTCGTAACTTAAGTATGTAAGATTCATTTTGCTTATATTTTACTATATAAGTCTTTCTTTTATTATTTATAGCCTTATAGGGAATTGTTATCTTTAATGTTACATGCTTTAATCTCGTATTGCGATTATTTTGAAACGAAGGAAATATTTGCTATACTAAATTAATTGAAACGTTTACATTAGTTCTTTCTATAATTGCTTTGAGAGGCCAATTTAGCGGCAGATTTCATAACAAATCTAGAACAATCTAATAATGCTTACTAAGCCTATTATGAGCATGTTCTCTCCAACTTATTTTCAGTTCAGTTCAGTTCTTTTAGTTCAGTTCAGTTTTGGACAATATTTTTACTCTCACATATCACTATCCGTTCATTTCAATTCAGTTCTATAATGAAGAGAACAAGCCCTATGTTATATCCTTATAGTCTTTCTTGTAATGATGTGTTATCTCTTGACTCTTGTCGAATCTGTAAGGATGAGTTTGGTTGTTTTTTGTATTTGAACTTTTGGGTGATTATTCTAAGTTGACTTTAATAAAATGTAATAGGTGATCCTAAGAAAACAGAGCATTTAATGGATCTAGAAGGAGCAAAGGAAAGGCTTAAACTATTTCAAGCAAATTTGATGGAGGAAAGCTCCTTTGATTCAGCTGTTGCTGGATGTGAAGGTGTTTTTCATACTGCTTCTCCAGTTGTTTTTGATGCCAAAGATCCTCAGGTTCAAATGTTATCTCTTTTACTTGTTTTTTATGTTATTAAATTTCAAGTTTCGTGGTTTGTAGGCCTAAAGCACAGAATTTTTTTTCAGGGTTAGCATTACCATTTCTGACACGTTTTCACTTTGGGAATTGGCGGAAATGCTTCCAGAACTCTAGTACACAATTGATAGCGTTTTGTTAAATGTAAAAATAAAATCTCACAAAATTTCCATTTTTTTCCTTCGAATTTACTTAATCTCTTAATAAAGAGTTATACTTTATATATATCCTTTCTCATT
The DNA here is from genome assembly GCA_947645195.1 of Patellifolia procumbens. NCBI lineage: Eukaryota > Viridiplantae > Streptophyta > Magnoliopsida > Caryophyllales > Amaranthaceae > Patellifolia > Patellifolia procumbens. The sequence continues at coordinate 2,632,526 of CANSGD010000335.1, forward strand.
CTCTCGGGCCTTGTTTGGTTCACATGGGAAATAATTTTCCTTAGAAATTCATATTTCAAGGGATATCTTTACTCTCCTCAATTTCCTAGGAATTAGGCTAAATTATTTAGTTGACACTTGACTATAGGAAATTTAAGTCTTTTGGGGATTTGCATTTCTTTGGAATCCTTAATTCCCATGCTTTCTTCAATTTCCTCCAACCAAATACGAACCCAATTTGCCATTTCCTTAAAATTTGTATTTCAACGGGAAATAAACTCCAACCAAACATCACCTTATTTCCTCCTATAACATGTAATTTCTCCAAATTTTGAAGTTTATATTAAGTTTTCCCATGCTTCCTCACTTTGAAAAATATCGTTTACACATTTTCGCGTTTTGATTTCCCGCTTCCATTTTCGTGCAACCTAGCTTTCTAGTCCTTACCATTTTTTGGGTTTATGTGATGCCTTAAATGGCTGAATGGTTGCATGAACATTGATATGTGAACGTATTTAAAAACAATGACAATGATGCTTTTTTTCCGAGTCTTTAGTTTTTCGACTTTATGTTATCATCGGAGTATTATATACTTCCTCCGTTTCGCAATACTTGCAACGTTTCTTGTTTGCACACTATCCAATACAATACTTTGAACTTTAATATCTCTAATTATTGATAAGTAAAAATTATAAAAAGTTGATATTATGATAGTATGCATTAAGACGAATTAAATAAGACCCCACTTGACTATATTTTTTCTTATACATTTGGAAAAAGAGTAAATAGAAGATTGATAGATGAATAGTAGTTACTATTCTAATGTTGCGAGTATTGCGAAACGGAGGAAGTATTTATTTTATTTCAAGACGAAACCTATAATTTTAAGTCATGTCATGCCTTGTTGGAGTATCTATCAACCCTATTCTGTTGAATTGAATTTTACTAAATCCAACTCAACTGAACGAAGGCCCATACAGAACTAAAAAAACGGTTCTTATATGTCCAAACTCACTATCATTTCATATTTCAACATATTGATTTTTTCAAAAATCTTGCTATAATTGATTGCATAATGTATGAATTCAGGCTGATTTACTAGATCCTGCGGTCAAAGGAACACTGAATGTTCTTAGCTCTTGTAAGAAGTTTCCGAGCATAAGAAGAGTTATTTTAACTTCTTCCACATGTACAGTTTTATTTACTGGTAGAACCTTAGCTCCTGATGTGATGGTTGATGAAACTTGGTTCTCTGATCCTGAATTATGCAGGGGCTCAACTATGGTATGTAACTATGTATATCTTCTAATTCCTCCGTCTTTTTAGTTGTACCAAAAGGTATTGACACGTTTGCGTTAGCACAACTTTAAATGCTGATATTCACAATTGTGTGTACGTAAAAATTATTTAAAGTTAACATATGTAAACTACATACTGAAACGAGTCTAACACATCTCCACTTGACTACATTTTTCCTAAGTCCTAACGCATAAAGAATAAAGAGGTCAAAGTGGATGAGATGAATAGTGCCAAAAGTCAATATGGTACAACTAAAAATGGAGGTATTATTTACAAGTGCACAAATACATTTATTAAGGATTTCCAATGAATTTTTATTGCATTATATTGATTTTTATCTCGATGGTGTAATTGCATCGATTAGAGTTGTTCAAAGAGCGGAGCAATTAAGGCCGGATAGATAGGATCCGACCGTGTAAAATCTCAAATTTCAGACGGTTAGGGCTAGACTTTTAGAACTAGAATTGGTTGAGCCGAGTTGGGCATGCAAGTTGGTGCATGTTTGATAAACTCTTGTTCTTCAATAATAGTGTAGCTCAAGCTAGCAAGCAAGTAGTAATATGAAAACTGAATTTTGATTATAGTATGATTAGTAAAAACCTTTTTTATGGTATGGTAAGGAGGGGCCTTACTATTCCAATTTTTCCATGGAGCCAACGACACACTATTATCTGATTTTGGAAGATGATGGAATAAAGGAAAATGGTTCTCTAAACTATGAAGTAGCAAGTAGTTAATGTAATTTTGACGCGATTTTCATATGTAGATCATCCGGAAACAGCCTATTTGTGATTCCAATATGGGAAATGTTGCATATATTCGACTCCCCTATAGCCCTTACCTTGCCTTTTGGTTTGGCCAACTAGCTTGGCAATTTGATGCTAATAGTAAGGACCTCAGAGCACTCCTAATTCAACCAATCTTGCGTTAATGAGGTTTGATCTCATAATCAAATTGATTAAAGAGAAAGTAATTGCTAAGTGATCCCAAAATCATATTCAGTTGGGAACCAAGAGAACAAAGGAACCAATTTGCATTGTGCTTGGTATTTGAGTTTTATCCCGAGCATGGTACACTAACTCGCTAAGACTATTTTCTTACTACATATAAACAAATGAGCAAAAAATATCCGTAAGTATATCATAAACATGATACACCCGAGCGTATAGTGCATACACTAAAAAATGCTTTTAAGGCTTCAATCTCTCGAACTTAAGTTATGTGGTATTTGTGTACAGATGGTTTATGTGCTCTCTAAAGTATTAGCCGAAGAAGCTGCCTGGAAATTTGTCAAAGAAAATAATATCGATATGGTGTGCATCAACCCTTCCATGGTCATAGGTCCTATGTTGCAGCCAACTATCAATGATAGTGTTGCTTCAATTTTGAACTTGATTAATGGTGTATAAGTTTTTCTTCCTTCTTTTTGTTTTCCTTTTGCAATTAAGCAGTTTGATTGACATAAACTTATGTGAAAATTGTTAAATTTGGTTGATAGAGTTGATACAAATAGTAAAAATTCCTTTTATATATAGAAAATTGCTTAATAAGGGTGTGTTATGTTCAAAGTTCAATTTTTTTTTATACTACATCCGTTCCATAGGTATTGCAACCTTTGACATTTTGCACTATTCATACACTACCCTTTGACCCTCTTTTGTGATTTATACACAAGGATAAATATAGCCATGTGAGATCTTGTTAGATTCGTCTCGATACTTGTTTAATTAAAATCTACTTTTTATAATTTTTACTTAAATAAAATTAGAGATATTAACGTCTAAAATAGTGCGTTAGGAGGCGTAAAACTCCCTATGTTGCAATACATATGGAACGGAGGTAGTATTACCTAAGTCATCCTAGATAATTGGAACTTTCGACTGCATTTCCTTCGCGGATTCAATCCTAATAATTTTTAGCACTTTCCCGAAAAAAGCTTTCCTCAAGAATTTCATGAAAAGACAACGATTCTCTATAGTTATTCATTTGAAATATATGTAGTGTTGCAACTCATCTTAGTGATGATTCTTTGACAATTAACAGGTTCCGAATTTTATCCAGATTTAGTTGTCCCATGGGTACATGTTCAAGATGTAGTTGAAGCTCATATTCGCGCGTTTGAGATCCCTTCAGCTTCAGGACGATATCTCTTAGCGGAAAGAGTTATACATTTTTCAGACGTCTTGAAGATATTACATGAGTTATACCCCTCTCTCAAGCTTCCTCATAAGTGAGTTCTATTATGTTCTCTGTAGTTTTCATTAATAGCCCCGTGCTTTAATGTGGTTGAATATCGCAGTCAATATCCCGTTGTATCATTTGGTGTCCTAGTTGATACTTCCCCTGTTTCTTTATAAATGCTACATAGAGAAAGTACACACATATCAAGGAGGTAGAGAGAGAAAGAAAGGGACCACATCTTTATGCAAAGTAATTAGACACATTAAGTTGCCATATTTAGAAATGTAGCATTTATTTTGCACTTGCCATAAAAGGAAAATGTAGCACTTATAAAGAAACGGAGGAAGTATTTATTTTTCCATGTGAATACCCACTTACTTTAATAATTAAGGTTGTTTAATTATACTTCCTCCGTTTTTTTTACTTGCATCATTTTCCACTTTTAGAAATTGCAAATTACCTGCATCATTGCCTTTTATGGCAATATTTTCTCTCTATATCTCTCCAATCACATGGGTCCCATTTTTCCACTCTCTCTTCTCCTTATTTCTTGTGCCTAACCTCAATGATGCAAGTGTAAATAAACGGAGGAAATATTACATTTAGGAGGTCACAAAATTAAATGAGAAGAATATAATATACTCCCTCCGTTTCTTTTTATTTGTCCTACTTTCCGTTTTTGTCCGTTTCTTTTTGTTTGTCCTACTTTCCGTTTTTGTCCGTTTCTTTTTGTTTGTCCTACTTTTTCATCTTTATTTATATGGCAAAATTATATCACCCATCTACCCCTACTTTATCACTTTTTGGTCCCACATGTACCTTAAAAGTTTCTCTCACCTACTTTAATTACCACATTTATTATAAAATAAGTTGACTCCTTACTTGTTGTCCCCACCCACATGCATATGACATCATCTTTCTTGGCATTTAGAGCTACAGTAAATGGGACAAACAAAAAAAACGGAGGGAGTAGAATATTAAGAGTATTTGACAATTGGTTGTTGATTGTTGACTTTTTATAATAATTGGTTTGACCGATTGAGATACATGATCTCCAGCAATAAGAAAACATGACTTATATTATATGTTCATCATACTTTCTCTTTCATTGGTGTGAAGTTTCGAATGCTACCATTTTGCAGGTGTGTAGATGTTGGACCTCTACCAAAAACATGTTACCAAGTTTCAAAGTCTAAAGTCAAAAACTTGGGTATCGAGGAGTACATTCCTTTTGAAGTAAGTCTTAGAGACACTGTGGAAAGCTTGAAAGATAAAAAATTTGTACCTTGTACGAATTAAATGATAGCTTGTCAATAGAAAAATCGTGATTTTAATATTATCAATCTATAGATATGTAATGTAATGCATAATACTTCTATGAACTATGTAGAGCGTATAACAAAATTCATTCAAAGACTCTAATAATTGGACTCCCGATGGATTCGTGCGTGGTTCTAATCCGGTAAGAAGAATTTTCCTACCGTAGAAATATACTATTTTTTGGATCTTCGCACTTATACTATTAAGGGCATGTTTGACAACAAATTTTCATGTAGAGGTGAGCAATTGTGTTTGGTCATTTTCAAGTAGCTTTTTTGCTATAAAAACTGTGGTTTAGATACGATTAGATTTTAGAATAGGTTTTAAAGTTAGAACTTAGTTTAGTTTTTTTTTTCCTTTACTAATTCTACATTTAGTTTGAACATAGTTCGTTTCAAAAATATTTGAAGAGTCAATCTCTAACATTCATCGAAGATAAAATTATTGACTTCTAATTGCCATAACAATTACTTTTGCCTACCAAGCTCCTCAAAAATGGTAGTAAAAGTGATTGCTATCATAAAAAAAAATGTTTGGTTTTCCGAGATGAATGAAATCAATATATCTCTATAGAGAGCGCAACATAATACTGTCAATTCATATAAACATAGTTTTGTTCAGACTAGGCCTGATCCAATATGTTAAAACAGGTCAGCTTCTAGCTTCTGTTTTAGCTTCTATTTTAGCTTCTTTTCTTTTCTCTTTGTTCCAACAACATTCAAAAGCATCTTCACTTTCAATCTTTGGGTTATCGAATTTTGAAATTACTGCAGAAATTAAATACAATTTTGGTTACATTGTAGTTATTGATTTTTGTCTTTCAACTAATGAATTTACGGTTTCAATTATTGAGTTTTGTCTTTCAGCTAATGAATGTAGTCATCCAATTATTGATTTTAGTTTTTCTGTTAATGGATTTTTGGCTTTCAATTATTAATTTTTCATATTATAAGTTTCAAGTAATAATTTTGGCCTTCCTTTTTAGGGTTTTCGCCTTTTAGTTAATGATTTTTTTCAGCAATTCACTTTTTCCTTTCAGTTATTCACTTTTTTCTTTCAGGTAATGAGTTAAGTGTTTCATGTAATGATTTTTGTCTTTCGGTTTTTCATCTTCTCCTTTTATATTAGATAATGTTTTTTTTTGTTTCGGTCATTCATTTTTCATTCCAGTTAATGATTCTTGTCTTTAAGACTTTCATTGAATGAAGAACGAATTCATTCCATGCAAATATATGGAAATCGGGAAAGTTAGAAAATGCGATTCAACACTTGGTTGGGTTGCGCGCTTTGTTTGGTTTAGGTTAATAAGGCGGTCTAACCATATTTCATGGTAGAACTTGTCTCACTACCTAGCTAATACCCTCTCTTTTTGAAATTGAGTACTACAGTGATATAAATACATATGAAGAGTTTTTTGTACTAATATATTAGAGTTTGATTATGAATAAACAATTTGAGAATATACTATACCGCATAAATTGAGTTAACTTTTAATACATGATTTAAAATATTATAATCTTAATACTAGTGAATAGTGCTCGAAATATGATTTAAATTGAGACTTATTTATCATATGATTCTACGACCAATAAAGATATAAATTTCTAGATGAACAATAATAAGTTGTTTACTTCCTTTACCTGTGAATAAAAGTATATGAAGATAAAGATTATATTAAGAGAATGGCTACATTATTACTAGCCTTATATGCACGCGATGCATGGAAGAGTTAATCTGTAAGAGATTTGGAGAAAATGCATTGAAGTTTTATATTGAGATGTATACAATTTTCCATTTTTAGAAAATAATTATTTAGTGTAATAGTGATGTCTTCATTTATTTAATGTATGTTTTATTTTGGTAATTTCTTTTATGAAATGCCTCCTCTTCTTTCTCTAATTTATTTTAATCTAAGCATTATGTATTTTTGTTGGAATTTTCTGTTTTGGTTTTTTATGTGCTTGTTTTTGTGCCATTATATTTAGTGTTATTCATATGGTTGTTTTATTTGGTGAAATAGTGGTACTTGATTCAAACGGGTAATTCCATAATTAGTAAAATGATTAAACTGGTTACTTGATAAATTATACTGGTTACTGAACCATAAAGATGGTCCGTTCTATTTTTATTACTCCCTCCATCCCAAATTAACTGCTACATTTGACCAAAAAGTAAAGTACTTTTTGATCAAATGTAGCAGTTAATTTGGGACAGAGGGAGTATTGCTGTATTGGACATGTGCCTCTGTCTAATTTAATTAAAAGTGGGCAGTCTTCTGCAAATCTTGCAAAGAAAAAACCATTAGGGCCTGGTCGTTATCTGAAAATAAAAAACAAAAAACAGGAAATCACAAAAAGTGGTTTTCACTTTTTAGTTGTCAGTTTTTAAATCTTCATATTTCCAATAAATTTGACTAATTTTTGATTTATTATATCATATGACTTTCTAATACAAAAAATCAAAAAAACTGAAAACCATAATGTTTTGCTTTAACTAATTGTCTATATTTAATAACCATATCTTAAACTTTCGATATGTACCTTTCACAACTCTGCCAAAAAAGGGGTTATCCATCATTTTCAGTGTCAAGTTTGGTAAAATCTAAAGGGCTGATACTCAAGAGCGCAAGTATTTGCTACTAATAACTACTCTGCCACTAATAACTACCCCCATTAATACAAATAGTTTTTTTTTGTTTTTTTGAGGGGAACGATGTTAGTGCAATATACTATATTAAAATAGGAATAAAGAGTCCATGAGTACATAAGATGAAACTCCTGAAGTGCAATGACATTCCCAATGTTATTTTATAAGCAAAAGCTAACAGACGCTCTTGGGGCGTTGGATAGGGCGTTGGATAAGCAAAAGTGGAAATATTAAATCAATATAAACAATAATTACACCCACTTATCCATGATTTTGACATATATTCCAAAATGAATACCATTTTAGGAAATATATTAAATGTTAGATAACGCTCGGGGGCGTTCTTTAGTAAGATCCATTTTATAATAGTATTACTACGAATCTTAAATACACGTGATACATGCAAAAACATAGACATGGAACGAGGAAGAACATTAGGGAAGAGAGATAGATTATGTTAGGGAGTTCTGTATTTACTTTTAGGGCATGCTTGGGATGAGGGTAAAGTATTAAGGGGGTAATAAAAGTCAAACATAGAAAAACTAAGGGATTTAGAGGGAATTGAGTGGTGGTGGAGAGGATAAGGTGGTGTTGGTAGGAAAGAAATGAAAGAAAGAGGGGAACTATTACCCTCATTATGGGGGTAATAATTACCCACCACCACCCTAGGTAACTATTACCCTCATTTGAAGGGTAAAAGTTCCCCTCTTTCTTTCATTTCTTTCCTACCAACACCACTTCATCCTCTCCACTACCACTCTATCTCCTTTATCATCCCTTCTAAATACCTTAGTTTTTCTATGTTTGACTTTTATTACCCCCTTAATACTTTACCCTCATTCCAAGCATGCCCTTAAAATAAAACTATTAATTATTACTTATAGATAGGAAGTGGTGTCATTCAATTAGGAATATTTTCTAAAAATATTAAAATTATTTTTTGGTGTACCCTCGTCTTCCCTTATAATACTAGACTTAAATGCACGCGATACATGCAGAATCATATAAAATTCTATATAAAAAAAATTCTATTGTGGAAAGAAGAAGAAAAAGAATCAATAGCTTGTTTAAGGTGTGAAAAATATAAAAATTGTTAATTACGGAGAGGAACTAATGCATTCAATTACAAATTAAACAAATTAATTAATAGTGATTTTTGGTGTCAATCGCATTCTTCCCTTATATAATAGAGATCATAGAGATAATGGCATAAAAAAATAGACCACCGTTTATACACTACTACTACTAATGGACTAAAAGCCCAAAAAATTCTACTTTGTTAAAATCAATCTCAAGTTGTTGTTGTATAAGGCATTGTAAACTCGAGTGTCTCTAGACTAAGGATGGATGAAGGGCTATTATTTTGCTCATTTGGCCCCGAAATATGAGATCTCCAAATGAGCAATAATTTAATAAAACAATAGTTTTGGATCGGATATGTTACCCTAATAACTATACCTCGATATAGGTGTATTTGCCTCCACTCAATATCAGAGTTGATATCTATTAGGATATATCTAATTATGTATTTTAACTCTTCTCTGTATTTGTTAGATCAGAGACTCAGTTATTCTCTCTCTATATATAATGGTTAGATTACGCATTCAAGGCTTATTTGAACAAAAAAAATTATTTAGGTGTACCATGTTCATGATAAACCCGAGTGTATAATAAAAATTATAATAATAATATCAGACAACCTACAGAGATTAGCCAACTATATTAAGAGAAGGTATTGGGTCAGACGCGTCCGACCATAACATTTGGTCGGACGCCTTTCAGTTGGTTTCATTTTTGTTTCAGTTGGTTTCATTTTTGTTTCAGTTGGTTTCAATTTTTGTTCAGTTGGTTTCAAGTTTTGTTCAGTTGGTTTCAAATTTTTTTCAGTTACTTCCAACTGAAACAATAATGCTTCCAACTGAAACATTAATGCTTCCAACTGAAATACAACTGATGTAAGACATATAAAACCAACTGAAACAAAATAAACTCCAACTGAAACAAAACAAACTCCAACTGATACAAAGCAAAAACCAACTGAAACAACACAAAAACCAACTGAAACAACACAAAAACCAACTGAAACAGAATAGTTACCATTGAATCAGAACAGAAATCTCATAAATCATGAGCACGCCAGAGATTAGTTAATGTACCAACTTGTAGTACCTTCTCGCGGTGATGGTGATGGTGAGCAGCGGCGTGGCACGACGGTGATGGTGAGCAGCGGTGCGACGGCGTTCTCGTGGCTTCGTCCGACGAAACATATTGGGTCAGACGGTCTGATCCAATAGTTTCACCTATATTAATACTCGTACATGGTATATTGTCACATACTATGTTACATCATCGTTATTCATGCTTCCGACCCTTCACTTAAAAAATCAATCAACCTCCAAATCTACGTGATTACAAGTATGTTTTTTGTTAATATAAAATAATTTTTTTTTGTCAATTTTAATGATTCCAATCATTTTATGTTTCTGATTTACATCATACAACAACTACAATAACAAGCTCTCTCGAGCTACTAACAAGCAAACAATGAACATCTATATTTAAAAAGGAGCATGCATTCTGCTTTCTATATATATATATGCTTTCTTTGTTTCTTTTTAAGTACAACATATTGAGTTTGACATTATTCATTCATTGTAAATTGACTGGTTTTTATGATTTACGCATAAGGAAAAATATAGTCTTATTGGATCTCGTTTGATTCGTCTCGGTGTATACATTTCTAATACTTTTGTTGTCATAATGTTTACAAATATATATTTAAAGATAAAAATGGTACAAAATGTATCTCAACTATTATGAAAAGTGAAATGTTGCACTTAAAAAGAAACGAAGAAAGTATATAGAATTTCCTTTGAATGCATGCATTTAGCTTTTATTTATATCAGCCATAACTTATATGAAGCTCGATCTTACATTTGTATATATCAAGATAATATTAGAGTTGAATTTAATTATCTTATCATCTACATATTTTGGTTATAATATATATATTCGGGTTTAGTGGCCAAATGGCTGCTTATTATTTGCCGTCAGCCCATCAATACTAACTCCATAATTCCATGCATAAACTACAGTAGTAGCACATAATGGCCCCAACGTGATTAACGTTCTTTGATCAACTTTATTATTTATACAACACATAATGGCCGAGAAGGTGTAACAACTTAACGAGCAGAAGCTAGCAAGTGAGAGAAGTAGAGTGACTGAGTGAGTGAAAAAAATGAGCGGAGGAGGGAAGACCGTGTGCGTGACCGGAGCATCCGGCTACGTCGCATCATGGCTAGTGAAGCTCCTCCTTCAGCGCGGTTACACCGTCAAAGCCACCGTTCGTAATCCTAGTATACTTTTGTTCCCTCCTCCTTTGGTTTTTTTCCCTTCGGATTTCATTTATATTCTACTTATCTCTCATTGATCGTGACTTTATTTATTATCTATTTATGTTAGTGCTAAACAAAATAACAAACTACATATTTCATAAAAATTGTTACATTTGCATAGTAAACACTATTCACAAAGTTTATTTTGACCATTTTTTGTGATTTATATGTAAGGAAAAATATAGTCGTGTGGGTCTTGTTGGATTCGTCTTCATATGTGTTTAATTAATATCTACTTTTTGTGAATTTTACAAATACACGATTAGAGATATTAACGCTTGCACTACTACAAAAATAGGATAAAGCACCTACCAGTTTAGTCATTAAACTGGTTTCTCAACTTAGGCACGCGTGAAAACAAAACAAGGAGTGTAACAATTTATGTGAAACGGATAGTGTATATAACTAGATTTGATAATTAGGTCATCCGGATTGAATTGGATTTGGCATATAATATAGTAATAACTAGCATTGTTAAGTATGGGTCACAAGACTCAAGGAGGTTCCACCTTAAAACTATATAGCAATAAGGGAAGTAGCCCCTTTAGCTTTATTAAGAGAACATATCTCTCCAATATTATCAATGCGGAACTTTCAAATGTAATGTTTCATGGGCGCCAAAACTTCAACAAGAATTTTTTGGAGATGAATTTGTATAGTTTTGTAACGAAGTTTTGTAATATTATTATTACAGATGATCCGAAGAAAGTAGATCACTTACATTCTCTGGAAGGAGCTAAGGAGCGTCTCCAATTGTTTGCCGCTAACCTGTTGGAGGAGGGATCTTTCGATGATGTTGTCAAGGGTTGTGAGGGGGTGTTTCACACTGCTTCTCCCTTGTATTATGATGTTAAAGACCCACAGGTGAAATTTCTAGCATTTTTTTTTATGCTCAAACATGAAAAAGTGGATGGAAATTTCAAGTCTAGTGTTCCACTTGGTGTCCTATTTTCTATTATTTGGTCCTATAACTTGAATAAAATAATTTTTTAAATTATTTTGTACATGCTCCCTATTAATAAAGCCTCCTCAAAAACAAAAATATAAAAATAAACTTCACTTAGTAAAATAAAGAGCAAATATGAAATAAATCGTTTTCTCCATTTATTTTACTATGTGAAGTTAATTTTTTTATTTTTTGTGTTTTAAGAGGATTTATTAATAGTGAGCATGTACAAAATTATTTAAAAAATTATTTTATTCAAGTTATGGGACCAAATAATAGAAAATGGGACACCAAATGGGACACTATGTGGGATAGATGATCCGGTCTCGTATATTAGTATATAGTAGGAAAATTCCAAGTTTAGTGCTTGATTATTCATATTCCAACCTAAGCGACTCGATGGAGGTTTCAAAAAAAAATCCAACAATAATGAAAGATGAGGATGTTAGACTTCCTTTGTGGATTACAATCATTACACAATTCAATATCAAATGTTTAAGAATTGCGTGTATATTATGGAATACCTCTGTCTCATATTAGTTGCAACAGTTTGATCGGCATACTTGTCAATACACAACTTTGACTATTAATATATCTAATTATCAATAAGTAAAAATTATAAAAAAATGATATGTCAAAATTATATAGTGAGATAAATCTAAGAACATCTTATAAACTAACATTTAGTTTTATATGTTAGTTTAAAATCATGGTCAAAGTAAGACATATAAATAGTATAAAAGTCAAACTGTTACAACTAATATGGGACAGATTAAGGGTGTAAACGAGCAGAGCTGAGCTCGAGCTCGACCTAGCTCGGCTCGACTCGAAGTCACTTTGGTCGAGCTCGAGCTCGGCTCGAAGCGCGCCAAGGTGAGGCTCGAGCTCGAGCTCGAGCTCGGCTCGGGCTCGTCTCTATTTTTTTCTCCCGCCTATTGGTTATTGGCCTTATTGTTCTTCCTTACATAAAGTAAAATATGCAATAATTCACCATACAAAAATTTAATGCAATATGAAAACTAAACTCAATAATATTATATTCCTTTGCATGTTTGAGCAATTTTTTTTATTTTTCCTATTGCTACGTACACGTTTCAAATGTAATTAAAAAAACCCGAGCCGAGGTTGAATGAGCCGAGCTTTGTTGGGCTCGGGCTCGGGCTCGATCTCGTATACTTAACATAAAGCTCGGGCTCGAAGTTGACCCGAAGTTGACCGAGCTCGAGTCGAGCTATGGCCGAGCTGAGCTGGAGGGCTCTACGAGCCTGCTCAGATCGTTTACACCCCTAGGACAAATGGAGTATTAAATGGAAATTCTATAGGGTAACCCTCAGCTTTTTAAAATTTATTTGGTAGTCAATCTTTTTTTTCCTTCTATTTGGTAACCCTCTATTTTATACTTTGTATTTTCTACAACCTTATTGCATTAAGAATAACTTGTAATTAAAAATGATTTTTAAAAATTCAAAACTGATTTTATTTGTTTGTGTTTAACTTCTTTGGTGTATAGCTCATTATTTTTCTTTTAATTGTTTTCCATACTAGGCTGAGATGCTTGATCCTGCTGTGAAAGGAACCATTAATGTTCTAAACGCCTGTGCAAAAGTCCCATCAATAAAAAGAGTGGTTCTGACATCTTCAAATGCAGCGGTTGTATATAATAGAAAACCTCGAACTCCTGAGGTGGTGGTTGATGAAAGCTGGTTTTCTGATCCAGATCTCGGTAGAGAAACAAAAGTGTGTGATTTGTATAGACATGCAACTGAACTTTTTCTCTTTAGTTTCTTTAAAGGTTAAATCTTGCCCAGTTGTATATGCCACATGCCCACACTCATGTAAGCGAGGGACAATAAGGGAAATTTAATTCCAAATGACCCTAGTGACAGGATTTGAACTCGTAACCTTGAGATTAGCTAACGAGCCATGCTACGTACTATTACGATTCTCTATGGTATCATCTTTGCATGTATCATATACCTAAAAGTGGCATTATATGTTTTGCTTAATCTAACATCCTTGTCCATCTTGAGATTTACTAAATCTTATGGGTCTCTACAGATGTGGTATGTTCTGTCTAAAACTTTGGCCGAAGAAGCTGCATGGAAGTTTGTGAATGAGAAGGGTATTGACATGGTAACTATCAATCCAGGAATGGTTATAGGACCATTATTACAACCAACACTCAACACAAGTACAGCTGCAATAGCCAATTTATTGAATGGTATGCATCACATAAGAAGCAAGGGCAAGAAACCTTTCAAACTAAAACGTTAAGTAACATGTTTGTTGATTGTTCAATAATTATTTTTGCTTCTCGCCTTGTTCTAAGAAATCTCAATATTGGTGTTTTTCTATAGATCGTTATTTCAAGTATAGCTCCCATTGGACTCTTACTATTAGTTCTTTCTCCCATGTATGCAGGGTCATTAACTTATAATAACACTACTCTTGGTTGGGTCCATGTCAAAGATGTTGCCATGGCACATATCTTGGCACTTGAGACCCCTTCAGCCAAAGGAAGGTATTGTTTAGTTGAAAGTGTTGCGCATTGTTCAGATATTGTGAAATTATTAAAGGAGCTTTACCCTAATGCCTCACTCCCTGAAAAGTAAGTTGTTTCCTTCCTTATGATTCTTCCTTTTTGGTGCTCTAGTATTCAAATCTGATCTACCCTATGTTAATTTTCTGAGACTCAAATTTCTCCAGGTGTGCAGATGACAATCCTCTGATACCACTTTACCAGGTCTCGAAGAAGAAAGCTCAAAGATTAGGCATCGATTATATTGATTTTAGAACGAGCTTGATAGAGACTGTTGAAAGCTTGAAGGAGAAGGGATTTATCAGTTTGAGTTTTGAGTCTCACTTGAAGATCAATAAAGTATGACTAAGAGGGTTTGAGTAATATTTATGGTTAATAGTTTAGGTTTTGTTGTTGTGAAAGTGATTTTCTTTATGTACGACAATGTTTTGTATCAATTTAGATTTCATTCACTAAACTTGTTAATGTGTATCAAAACCTCTTTCTCGTGACATAATAAATCCATGTTTTTGTGTTACATACCATTAGGCTTACGGTTTTATATGTAGCCAAAATACCTTCATTTCTTTCGTTTCATGGCCATTTGGGATTTCAGAACTCTGAGTGTTATTTGAGTCTTTTTGCCATTAGGGTCAAAGTTACATGGGCTTTAGTGCTTTACTAAGGTTGCAACTTGCAAGTAGCACTCAGCTCCTTTTTCCATAAACGATGCTCACATTATTTATATATCAACCATTTATATAAAATTAGAGTCTATGCATAGACACTTCCTGATAGGAATGGCAATGGATCGGACTCGGATCGGACTTACCAAACTCCAAGTCCGCTCCATTTCAATCGGACTATGATTTTTACACTCCTATTAGGATTTGGACTATATATTATCGGATTCGGACTCGGACTTTTTCCTTCGGATTGTTTCGGACTCGGATCGGATTCGGATTAAATCACCATATTAAATAACCATATTAAATAACCAAAACACATCTTTAATATAAATTTTTTAATGTTTCCCTCAATTTCTTATAATGTAAATCTATTATTTCTATTAAAATGTATTTTTAATCTATTAGTTGACGAGGTAACAAGTAATAATCGGACTTTAGTCGGATTCAGATCGGATCTTACCTAAGGTCCAACTCCTATCGGATTTCATTCGGACTTTTCTGTTTTCGGATTCGGATCGGAGTTTTTCCTTCGGATCGAATCGGACTCGGGTCGGAGTCGGACTGAATTGTCATCCCTACTTCCTAATTGCTAGACTCTTGATTCTTGTCATAAACTAATATTTAAAGACAAATAAAATTACTCCTCCTCCCATAATATAAGTCCGGATTCTAGAATGGGATTCAAACTTTAAAATCTTTGACCAATTGTTCTTGTTAATATATACGTAAAAACATATTCATGTAGGATCTAATTAGATTCGTCTTGATATTTACTTTTCTAATACTATCAACTTTTTATATTTTTGTTAATATGGAATCGAAGATATTGAAGGTCAAAAGTACATCTTGGAAACTGTGCAAAAGTAAACACGACTTATATTATGTGACGGAGGGAGTATTATTTGTTATTCGAATGACAAGTGTGATAATGGAAGCAATCAAAGATGAAACTAGATTTGCAAGTTTGGCGAGCTAATCAACTTATATAAGCAATTGGTTGCGCAAACTACTTACATAAGTTCATCAATGTAACATAAATGTACATTTGTTGCACGTTCAAACTCATTCACCTATAAATTTGTTGGATATTTATCAAATTGCATAAATGGTATTAACAGTTGAATCTTCAGAGAATCCATCAATATCATGGTGCGCTTGGCTTTGTTTCCTTACTGATTTTTCTTTCTTCCTAACTTTTCTAATCCTTTTGTATTTAACAACGTAATAAGTCATAGTACCAAGAACACCAGCCATAACCCCAGCTCCCATAACAGTAACAAAAATCGCAGCCCATTTGTTATGTCGGCCTACAACGATATATGATGAAGAAATGAATGAAACAGTAGTACATATCGAAGCCAACCACATCAACTTATTGATCACTTCAATGACTTTCCTCTCGGCTTTCGTTTCACCTCGAACAAGTGTTATTTGAACCACCACGACAGATAATGATGTAAAGAGCGCGATAGCATTAAAGATGAAGAAGACCTTGAACGAAGTGGTGGTCGCAACCACTGCTTCTCCGGTATCATAATCTCCACCAGGAACTGTGAAAATGGCTGCAAAGGCAACTGTTGCAAATAGGACAGCCACTACTGTGACTGAATTGGTAGCGTTGTTGATCCCTTCTCGATGAAGCCTTTTCAACTCTTTGGCAATCCCTGTTACATTTTGGTTTGTCCAACGAGTTTGTTCGAGTTGTGTGTGAACGTTCTTTTGGATTTCAGTCACAGTTTTTCGAAGCTCATCGCGTGGTTGGTTTAATTCACTTGCTTTAACTCCACCATAGCGCGCCAGGCTTTCCTTTATCTCTGATATTTCCTCAGACAGAGGTAGCCCCTCTGCAATATCCATCGGAGTTTTACGATCCCTTGTCAACGCGTTCACATTGGTTTCGGGAAGAAGGAGGAGTTCATTGACTATCTGCACCAAGCAAAACAAGTTGTTACTTCTAATTCTCTGCTCTGTTTGTACATCAGAACTAAAAACACTTTAGTTCATTAACTAAGATTCTACAAGCACCTAGTGCTCTTTTGGTGGCAACCTAGCATAACAGCACAACTAATAGCATAGCACATAATTTTTCTATTCAAGTGTAGGGTTTAAGAAAGTCGCGATGAAACCTAACTAGCGAAACCCGGTGGTGAAATTGCTTCTTGGGGCCAGCAAAAAAATCGATATTGACATGCAGTTTTGGTCACACGATACGTTTTTGATTAATTTCTAAGTAACTTCTAAAGTCGAGCTTTCTTGTACAAGTTTTTCAAAACTAACTTTTATTTTCTCGTGTCACTTATGATATTCACGTGTAACAAATGTCTAGTCCAACCGTCTAATACAAGAAATTACACAAATGTTTATGTGCTCCCTTTTAGGGTGATAAAATGAAAGATCCGAAGGGCGGCTTTTATTCTCCATAAAATTTGGTGGGAGGAACATAATTCATACCATAGAATGACTGTTTTGGACAACAACAAGGAAGTTGAGTGCCAAATCTAGTTACCTGTGCTCGCTTTTTCCTGGTTGCAATATGCAACGATGTGCACCCAAATCTGTTTGGAAGCATGATAATGGTTGGATCTGCTCGAAGTAGCAACCGGACCACTTCAGCACTATGACCTTTCACAGCCATATGAAGTGCTGTCTGGCCTTTCTTATCTGTTCTTCTAACTAGTTGTGGATCTTTTTTCAACAATGCTCTTACAATGTCTACATGCCCTTGCCGAGATGATAAATGTAGCGCGTTCTTCCCATTCGATTTAGGCATCTCTGCCAAGGTAGAATCTTGTGACAACAACAAATTGACTACTCCTAGATGACCTCTAACAGCGGCTGATACGAGGGGAGTTGTATTTGATTGACCCACAGTTTTGATTAGTTCAGAATCATGCTCTAATAGCACCTGCACAATAGCTGTTCATTGTGATTAGTATAAGGGACTACAAAAGTTGATGGTAGTTGCAAGAGTGATAACTTGAACAGCTTGAAATCTGGAAAGGATGAAAGTATATTGTCACTGCAAATGTAAGGTAACAACCACATTTATGCTGAAAGTATATGGCAGAGCTAAGACATGAATCAATATGGAAAAAAAAAAAGTTGTTTATTTTTTATGTGGAAAAATAACCAAGAAGTCCAAAGCTTAGAGGATCCAATAAAATGAAATTAGAGTCCAATCCAACTGAAGTTAATATGATGATCATCTGCATTGGAAGAGAGTCTAATCGTACATAAGCCTATATGGGGTTTCATCCTAAAACCGGCCAATTGGTGATAGGTGGTGTAGCCCATTAAACTTATATGTGAGTCATCCTCCTTCTACTTCACCAATGTGGGATAACGAATGTGTATTCTCCTAACACTAACTTTAAAATAGAATTACTTTATTCATTGTAAATCCTACCTCAATTTCCACATATACCACTTTCCTGCTGCAAATTTATTTACGCAAATACTCTTAAAGAAGGTCTTATACTACTTAAATTCTGTTCTTACTAATATATTTGTTACTATTATATTTCAAATTTACTTTGTCATTATATATACTACTAATTCCATAAGCAAGTGTATGAGAAAATACAACTTTGCCAATAATAGATGTACCGTTCAATGAACAATACATCTATTGAACAGTACATTTATCGGTTATACCTTTGGCATTCCTCCCTACGAACTAAACAAAGTAGGATGGATATGCTCACGAGTACACTAATGAGAAGTTAAAACACATACATAAGGTGAAGTACCTTGGTGACCTTGGCCAGCAGCAGCATGCAAAGCAGTGTACCCAACTTGATTCTTAGCAGAAATTGCCTCAGGTGTAGTATGAGGCAAAAGAGTCTTCACCACATCAATGTGCCCCTTCTCCGCGGCTATAAATAGAGGAGTCTCACCAAGCTCATTCACCTCATTAACAATGGCCTTACGTATTTCATCAAACTCGCTATCAAACTCATCCCCGCCTAACGTCCCCATAATCTGTGCGTCTATTTCTCGCAAAATGTTCACCACAGCATCGACGTCCCCCTTCTGCACTGCCAAGTGAAGCTCGGTATCCTTGTGCTTCCCCGTCACTTGTTTCACGTACATTCTTTTTTGGTCCATTCGTTTACTCGACCCTGACACGGAGAATGTTTTCCCGGACCCTGAAATGCCTAACGAATTGCTTGAACTAGACAACCCAAGCGACTTTGCTGAATTTGAAACAGCCAATGCTTTTCCCGTGTTCGACATTATTACCTGTTATCACAGAATAAAGAACGTAAAACAATAAATAACACACAAATATTAATGTGGTTCACTAGCAAATATTAATGTGGTTCACTAGCAGTATACTAGCTACGTCCACTAGACAGTGGCGGAGCCAATATATTTGTATATTGAGAGAGCCGAGATCACCAACATATTCCTCAATAACATGCATTTTACGATCTGAGCTACAATCAATTCCAAGAATAAACGTATATATTTATTATTTAACTTCAGCCAACCAGGAGGCCATGGCCCCTACGGCCCCACCAGCCCCATTTGGCTCCGTCCCTGCCACCCGACAAAGGGAATAGTTTTATTATGGGAGATAAACAGATTACATAATACAATTGTGTTAGGCAACACGTAATATGATGCTGGAAATTTACGTTCCGCAAAATTAAGAGTTAATAGATTAAAAATCTTACATATGAGTGAATGCTGCTAAGGTTAAGGGTTTATATAAACACCATGTAATATGAATGCTTATAGAGAGACATCCGTACTTGGTTATTCGAACCAACATATTAATTTAAGACATATTTCCTCTGTTTTTTATTAGTTGACCTGTTTCTTTTATCACGTTTGCCAACGCGTGATTTCACTCACTTTTATCTTGGAAAATTGATGAGTAAAAATTATAAAAATATGATATTTTGAAAATATATAATGAGACGAATCTAACAAGACCCCACATGACTATATTTTCTCTTACGTATAAATCACAAAAGATAGGCAAAGTAGATTATGTGGATAGTGTCAAAAGTCAAAACGTGTCAACTAAATAAAAACGGAGGAAGTATTCAACAATTACCGCAGGTGGTGTCAATGGGGAGCCGCCGCCATCGGTATCGCCTGATCTGGTGGAGGATATGTTCTTGAAGGAAATGGAACCCAATGATCTTGTAGATTCTGAAGACCTTAATCTCTTACTAGACGTTGAGGTTGGGCTTGAGACTAGCAATGGCTTACCAGAGTTTGACATGAAAAATGTACGAGACAATGGGGATGGAGGTGGGACAATGTCACCCATTTCTAGATCCCTATTATGATCGTCAAAAGAACATGACCTATTGATGAAATTGTTGTTATGGTCTGGCATATTTTATTTTTATGTCGGGGAACTTAATTGAATTGAATTGAATTTCTATCAAGTGAAGAATGTCATTGGTTTTATCATGGGTGCATGTTAAGGGTAGAATCATAATATATTGTTATAGAACAATATTCTCGTAATGATCTTACGTAAATACTGGAAAATATATTGTGGTAACAATATATTATGATTCTATCCTTAACGGTTCATCACCGGTCCGAGACCAAAAGGCAGATATGACCGGAGACGAAGATGTTTATAGGTTTATGGTTATAATAAATGGTGATATTCGAGTGATTTTTGTTGTTGTTTGCTTTTCTCTCTTCTTTATGAGGAAATGCCATGGCATTGGCAATGCTACCAACTATCATAATGGCGTCAATGTTAACAACTTCTCATTTCATTTTTAACGATTTCACTTCATGTTAGTTGTTGTTTGCATTCACCACATTTCACGCCACTTGCGTAGGCACAAAACATGGAAAGGTAACTCTTTAAAAAGTGAGGAAGGAAGAAGTATTAAATTTAGTAAAGAGCCAAATTTTATTAGTTAGTATCGTAGCGAAAGAGAAGGATCACATCTTATACACCATTACATTATATTACAAACGATGTAGGGCCTGTTCTCTTCGGCTAATTCTAGCTGAACTGAATTGAACTGAACTGAACTGAACTTATTGGAGCTGAACTGAACTGAACTTATTGGAGCTGAACTGAACTGAACTGAACTTATTGGAGCTGAACTGAACTGAACTGAATTGAATTATTGGAGCTGAACTGAACTGAATTGAATTGAATTAAATTATAATAAGTATATGAATAATAAGTAAATAATAATTATTATGAATATTAAATAATAAGTAATAATAATTAAATTAATAATATAGAATAATATCAAATGAATAATAATAATATTATTTTGATGTTATTATGATAGTTATAAATAAATAAATAATAATAATTAATTAATTTTAAAAATAATAATTACTGATAATAATAATAATAATAATAATTAATAATGAGTAATTACAATTATTAGTATTAATATATTGATAATTGATGATGATGATATAATATAATGTCTAAGAAGTAATTTAATAGTATTACCATTATAATAATAATTAGCTTAAAACATGGGTTGATGTGTGCTTCTAACCAAACCACGATTTGTGTTGGATTGGTCTATGATAGAAATACACCAAACCGCCAAAGTATATTTAATATACAACGTAACGACAATGTTGTATTTTAAATAGTACTGCAGTATTATTAGCAACTTTGTAATTTTTTTCATATCTTCTAGCTTTTTGTACCTTATTTGTATGATGTAATAGTGAATTTTATTCAGTAAAATAAATCAACAATTGCAAATTAGAATACTCGTATTGACATGAAATTTGGTTAAACCGTGCACCAACCCAAACTTTGCTGAGCCATAATAATAATAATAGTAATAATAATGAGTAAAGATATAATTAAAAAATATTAATTATAAATAATAATAATTATTATTATTATATAATAACAATAATAATAAGTAAAATAAATTAGACCAACAATAATAATATTAAACAAAATGGTTAAATAATGAATGGAGCTGAACTGAACTGAACTGAATTTATTGGAGCTGAACTGAACTGAACTGAACTTATTGCAGCTGAAATGAACTGAACTGAACTTATTAGAGCTGAACTGAACTGAACTGAACTGAACTGAACTGAACTGAACTTATTGGAGCTGAACTGAACTGAACTTATTAGAGCTGAACTGAACTGAACTGAACTTATTAGAGCTGAACTGAACTGAAAATAAGCTGAACAGAACAGGCCCGTAGTCTTGGTATAGTGGTCGCTCACTTTGTCTCTTTACCAATTGGTCAATAATTCGAATCTTGATCCTTGGAAATGAAAAGAGATCCTTTATCCTTAAATGAAGCACCCTAGTGCATGACAATGGTTCAGTATATACTCATAAAAACTTGATATGATGCATTATATAAAACGACATATAATAGAATATGGTTTGTGTTTCTTATACGGGCAATTGTCTTACGAAAAATTTACAATGTTATAATCTCCCGTATTTTTATGAATTGTAAAAAAATTATTTTTAATATATTTATATTTGTTTTAGCAATTTGAATTATAAATGGTATCAATGTTTGACTTTTTAAAATTCAAAGGGTTTAAAATAAAACATTGACTTGATTATATATATAAGGAAAATTTGTCTAAAATCATTACAAATTTTACGCTTTTTTAAAAAAATCACCAATTACGTTTTTTTAATAATTTAACTACTACAACGTTGCAAATTTGTAAGGCACCACCTTCGAATGGAAAACTGGACATATTTATAATTTAGATAAGATGAGTTTATTCATTATTTTATATTGACATACTCCCTCCGTCCCCCAAAGGATTTTCCATTTGCTTTTTGCACGGTCTCCAATGCACATCTTTGACCGCTTATATCTCCTAATATTTATTAATAAAAATGATAAAATGTTGATATTTTGATTGTACCTATTAATACAAATCTAACAAGATCACCTATGACAATTATTTATATTATATACTACCTCCGTTCCATATGTATTGCAACATAGGGAGTTTTACGCCTCCCAATGCACTACTTTAGACGCTAATATCTCTAATTCTATTTAAATAGAAATTATAAAAAGTTGATATTAATTAAGCATATATCGAGACGAATCTAACAAGATCACACATGGCTATATTTATCTCTGTGTATAAATCATAAAAGAAGGTAAAAGGGTAGTGTAAAATGTCAAAGGTTGCAATACATATGGAACGGAGGTAGTATTAGTTATAATTTATGGTCAAAGTTTACAAAGTTTGACTTCAAGAAAAGCAAATGGGAAATCCTTTGGGGGACGGAGGGAGTATTTTTTAACCAAAGTGACACAACTATTAAATTGTTAATAATATTGATTAATCATTCGATAGTTTCAACTCAAAACAAGAAAAAAAAAAAGCTCAAATGTCTCAAACGATGACTGAATAGTTGTGAAACACAAAAAATTCATGGAGGTCGCATGTCCGTTTTGGACACGACATGTTTTCGCATTTTGATACATAAAATTATCATTATAAGACTATATTCTTTTTGACTGAATGAAGTTGAACAGAACAGAAAAGGACTGACTTGAACTCAACTTAACCGAACTGAAGTTATGAGATAAAAAGACCTAACCTAAAATAAAATATTTTTTCAATTAATCTAGTCCAAAAACATTAAGCTTAAATGTCCTTTTCTATTTATATGTCCATATTTCATATCCGTTTCATATTCATTTGTCGTTTTTTGTTTTTGTAACCGAGTAGACCCAAATAAGTTCAGAGAAACTCTTGGGTGGATCTGGTCCACACTGCAAATAGTGTAGACCACCTAACATTTGATTGTTAAACCTTAACTTTTAATTACAAAAACTTAACTTTTGAAACAAATCTTAACTTTTCATTTATAATACGTAACTTTTGATTGTTAAACCTTATCTTTTAATTCCAAAATCTTAACTTTTAGGCTTTGTACTAAATCTATAATAAATTTAAGTGTAAATCCAGTCTATATTAGACTTGACTAGGAGTTCAACTCTACAGAACTCAAAATTTCACTCGACTTGGAACCAACTAAAATAGTAAAATCCAATTTGAGAGGATATTTTTCCTGTTAAACTCAGTCAATTGAACAGTAATTCACATACTATACTGCATTTCTTCATTCAAACCACTCACTCTACACTTCAGAGTTCAGACTTCTGTCACTCTGTCAGAGAAGAAGGAGATGAGTGGAGAAAGACATGGAAAAGTTGTATGTGTTACAGGAGCATCTGGGTTCATTTCTTCATGGCTTATTAAACTCTTACTTCAACGCAATTACATTGTCCACGCCACTGTGCGAAACCCAAGTATTCATCTTTTTCTCTTCTTTCAATTTATCTGTTGAAATAATCATCTGGGTATCACTTCAATTTTGTTTAAATTTAACCCCTTTTAATTGTTTTTAGTTACCAAGTATTCATCTTTCTCTCTTCTTTCAATTTATCTGTTGAAATAATCATCTGGGTATCACTTCAATTTTGTTTAAATTTAACCCCTTTTAATTGTTTTTAGTTACCAAGTATTCATCTTTCTCTCTTCTTTCAATTTATCTGTTGAAATAATCATCTGGGTATCACTTCAATTTTGTTTAAATTTAACCCCTTTTAATTGTTTTTAGTTACCAAGTATTCATCTTTCTCTCTTCTTTCAATTTATCTGTTGAAATAATCATCTGGGTATCACTTCAATTTTGTTGAAATTTCACCCCTTTTAGTTGTTTTTAATTACCAAGTATTCATTTTTCTTTCTTCTTTCAATTTAGGGAAATTCCAACTGGTACCATTGTAAATTCCAAATGGTACCCAAAAAAAAAATTGTTCCAAGCAATACCATTAAAGATTAGTGATAATTGCTACAATAACTTTCTGTTAAACCAAACGTTAATTAGGCTTTGGGGTGTTTGGCAAACGGATTTTAGCTGGCTTTTTCATTGGCTTCTGGCTTTTGGCTTTTATTTCTGGTCAAACAGCCAAAAAAAGTGTTTGGTAACTGGCTTTTGCAGTGGCTGAAAAGCCGGCTTTTCAGCCAAAAGCCAAAAGCTGCTATTACCAGCTTTTATCGTTGGCTTTTGGCTTTTGCTTCCATTTTGTACTATACAGCCAGCAATAACAGCCAATTTTACCAAACACTTTTTTTAACAGCCAATAATCATACAGCCGGTCAAACAAGCCACTAAAAACAGCCGGTCAAACAAGCCAGCATATAAAGCCACCAGCCAACAGCCACCAGCCAATTGCCAAACACCCCCTTTATTTCCATTAACTTAAGCTAATTCTATCTTAACTAAATTTTCCCTCCATCTTCCTAATTACTCTCCTTCCCTTTTCATTTCATTTTCGCACCAACTCACTGTATACCCCTTTTTTCACTTATAAAAGGATTGTTCACCCTAAACCCATCTTAATCCTAAACCCATCTTAATCCTAAACCCATCTCTTTTTTTCATCCACATTAAAATGGCTTCCTCTGGTCCATTTTCTACTGGTGGTCAATTTCATCAAGCAATTTGGAGTAGCAGTTGATGTAAAGTTATTGCTTGTCCAAAATGTGTTCCAACAAAATTCATGGAGATAAGACTTTTTGAATCAAAATTTCATTTCAGTTTTTTCCAGACTTATATATCTAGCCAATTTGGCATTACTGACAACCAATTTCCTTCTTAACTCAGGTCTGACCTGCTTCCAAATCCCAAAGTACAAAATGAAGCAGATAGCACAAAGTTGTTCTAAAAAACTAAATCAGTAGCACAGTAACAAATGTTGCAAAACGTAAACTCAAAGTTGAACATAAATTATACTTCCTCCGTTTTTTATTAGTTGACCTGTTTTTTTTATCACGTTTGCCAACACGTGATTTCAATCACTTTTATCTTGGAAAATTGACGAGTAAAAATTATAAAAATATAATATTTTGAAAATATATAATGAGACGAATCTAACAAGACCCCACATGACTATATTTTCTCTTATGTATAAATCACAAAAGATAGTCAAAGTAGATTATGTGAATAGTGTTTGAAGTCAAAACGTGTCAACTAAAAAAACGAAGGAAGTATGTCTTATAATTCCAAAGGAGCAGCATTTCTTGAAGTCTTCTAATCAACAACCTTCAATGATCAAACTGAGACAGATTTAAAGGCTGACTTCCAGTTTGTGACAACACCTCTTGCAACTGTTTTGTTTTCTTTGTCTTCTTTTTCTGTTTCTCTGGATCATCTCTATTTCTCTTGTTTTTGGTGACTGCATGTTCAGAAGCAACCAACTCTTTCTTTGTAGGTGCTCCTTTACAAGTCCTCATGTTATGGCCATAGTGACCACAGTTAGTGCACTTTACAGTTTTGGCCCTCTTTCCTTTTGGTTCTTCACCCTCCTCTCTTTTTCTGTTCCTGCTAGGCCTCCCTACTCCTCTTTTTTTAGGTGGTGGAAGCACTGTTGGCAGATCTGAGTTCTCAGGCCACTGATCTTTGTCTGGGATAGGTGCAATGTTGTTAGAGTAGATCTGAGTTCTCAGGCCAATTAACGTTTGGTTTAGCAGAAGGTTACTGTAGCAATTATCACTAATCTTTAATGGTATTGCTTGGAACAATTTTTTTTTGGTACCATTTGGAATTTCCAAATGTACAATGGTACCATTTGGAATTTCCCTTCAATTTATCTGTTGAAATTATCATCTGGGTATCACTTCAATTTTGTTGAAATTTCACCCCTTTTAGTTTTGAGAAATGCCAAGTCTATATCCGATATATTTATATATCCATTGCCTCACTTTTTTGGTGATATATTTAATAAAAATGGTAGTACATTGCTTATGCATGGTAGTACTTTTATTGAGAAAAGTAGTACTACCTCCGTTCCATATGTATTGCAACCTTTGACATTTTGCACTATTCATACCTACCCTTTGACCTTCTTTTGTGATTTATACACAAGGATAAATATAGCCAAGTGGGATCTTGTTAGATTCGTCTTGATATATGCTTAATTAATATCAACTTTTTATAATTGTTACTTAAATAAAATTAGAGATATTAGCGTCTAAAATAGTGCATTGGGAGGCGTAAAACTCCCTATGTTGCAATACATATGGAACGGAGGTAGTATATAACAATCGATATTTTCACAGCTATATAACTATATAGTTTGTATTTGGCATATAATTTTCATTAAGAAATGTACTACCATGATATTTGAGTGTACTAGTACCATGAATAAGAAATGTACTACCATGAATAAGAAATATACCACCAAAAATGTGAGGTAATGGATATATACATACATCGGATATAGACTTGGCATTGCTCCTTTTAGTTGTTTTTAATTATATAATCTCAAATTAAATTGCTGTTTTTCAGATGATCAAACAAAGGTAGAACATTTGTTAAGGTTAGAAGGAGCAAAGGAAAGACTTCACTTGTTTAAAGCAGATTTGATGGAAGAGGGTTCTTTTGATTATGCTATTTTTGGGTGTGATGGTGTTTTTCATACTGCTTCTCCTGTTCATTTCACTGTCAAAAATCCTCAGGTTCAAAGTTCAATCCCCCTTGCTTGTGATTCTTTTTTCTGTCCTTAAAAATTATGGACATGTAAGTTTACAACGGTTTCAGATGACGATTCATGTTAGCCGACCCAAATCATTTTGGAAATAAGGCTTAGTTGTACTTGTTGTAAGTTTGCAGTTTAGCTTTAGGCTATGTTTGGTTTGACTGAAAACATATTGACCTGAATTTTGTTTTTCAATTGAAACACCTTTGAGTTCATTTTGCATTGTTTGTTCATCATAGGAAATTAGAGGAAATAAAATTGTAATAAAAGGGAAGGGGGTGGGTGAGAAGTTGAGAACTGAGAGGAGAAAAAAGAGGAAGGTAAGTGTAGGAAAAGGAATAATTTCCAATGTTGGGAAAACTATCTCCACCATTTATAAGCAAAATGGAAGAAAAGGGGAAAACAATTAGACCAGTTCTTCAAGAAATTAGTTTCCTCGCAGCCAAACAAAGCATTATTATTATCACTGATATTGGACATTTAGAATCAATGAGGTGCTGGCCTAATGGTTAAGACTGAGGGCCCGTGTACAATAGGTCACGGGTTTCGAAAAGTACGAAAACCCCCCTATTTGTAATATGTACCGCCCTTGTGGCTCATTCGCACCAAAAAAAATAAAAAACTGGACTTTTAGAACAATGGATAACAAACCAGAAAAATTAGGCAATTATTGTTTGATAGAGGGAAAATTTGTGACTTTTTCCCAATGGTTTATGAATATTGACTTTCAATACTTGTTGTTTGTTAGTGAATGACACTTAGTGCCTGCACGGTGTTGTATACTCCATCCGTCTCATAATAGAGTTCTCTTTAACTAAAGAATGTTATCTTACCTCACCAAGTCCATAGTTTATCTCACTAGAAGTAGAAACAATACTCTTTTTAAGTCAAGCAAAATGATTAGTTTTTTGATAAAAAAATTCATAAAGACCCACCCACTAAGTCACTTCCTAAAATTGTGTGCCGGAGAAAGAGAACTATATTATGGGACGGAGGTAGTAGCATGCTAAGGATATTCATACACCACATGAACTGTCCCACAAAAATGAAACCCCCAACTTCTGTCAAGTTTATGTATATGTTCCAAAACATACGATGGCTTGTTATTAATATAGAGTGTTTATAGTAGTAATGTTTTACCATTAACGTTCTCATGACTTCTAACTTCTATGTGTGCAATATGCATCATGACTGGCACTTATTATCATTCATACGACTTAAAGATGACTCTTTGCTTGTGAAGATTGTATCCGGATGAGTTACGTACATTTAAACCTCCTCAACTCCCACCAACTCACAATACACGCTTTGTTGTTGCACTGACTTTCAATTGTTCAAGTTATTTACCTATTTGATTTTCTATTTAATACTTCTTTGTAATTGCAGGCTGATGTGCTTGACCCTGCTATCAAGGGAACACTTAATGTTCTTACCTCATGTAAAAAGTTTCCTTCAGTCAGAAGAGTGGTTTTGACATCTTCAATGGCTGCAGTTTTATTCACTGGAAAACCTCGAGCTCCTGAGGTCGTGGTTGATGAAAGTTGGTTTTCTGATCCAGAGTTGTGCAAGGAATCAAGTATGGTATGTCTATCTACTCAAAAGAATGTCTTTATTCTATTTAGACTACTCAAAAGAATGTATCTGCTGTCTTTCTTTCCATAATTGATATTATCTGTGATCTTGTTGGCTGGTGCAGATGTGGTACATGCTTTCCAAGACACTTGCTGAAGATGCTGCCTGGAAATTTGTCAAAGAGAATGGTATTGACATGATCTCGATAAACCCAGCCATGGTAATAGGTCCTATGTTGCAACCAAGCCTCAATTCATCTATAGCTCCACTACTTGACTTAATCAATGGTGCGTTTGTCATGTGATTTGGTCCAAACTAATCCCTAAAACTAATGTTGCATTCTCTTCACCTTCAAAGTTCAAACAATAAGTTTGGATTTTGATCAAGTTAAACTATGTCCAATTAGATGAGAACATTAGGTGAATTCACATAAGTTTAGGCGAAGAGAATGCATCCTAATATATTCGTCATGGACTTGCATATAAATTATACTTTCCTCTACATTATACAGGGGCGAAAACTTATCCAAATGCAGCCTTTGGTTGGGTCCATGTTAAAGATGTGGCAACTGCACATATCTTAGCATTTGAGGTCCCTTCAGCTTTTGGGAGGTACATTTTGGCCGAAACTGTTGCTCATTGTTCTGAAATTGTGAAGATTTTACAAGAACTCTATCCCATGCTTGAGCTTGCAGATAGGTGAGTTTTTTTCTGCAACAACCTCCTCTCTTTGTAATCTAACAATTTTTCGGGCTGTACATTTTATCTGCACTTCTAAACTCTCTGTAAACCATTTCCTCAGGTGTGCCGATGACAAGCCTCTGGCACCGACATACCAGGTTTCCAAAGAGAAAGTGAAAAGTTTGGGAATCAACTATATTCCTTTGAAAGCAAGTCTCAAAGAGACTGTTGAAAACTTAAAGGAAAAGGGTTTTGCTAAGTTTGAGCAGTAAGAGTAATCATCAAGATCTTGGTAGGTAAAAATTTGATTGATTCTGAGTATTTTGTTACTGATTTCAATATTGTACTAAACTTTTGTCTTCTATCAATTAACCATGTTTAAATCATCCCCATACTTGTATTATACTCCTGCTCTTGCATCTATTTGTGCTTCCTGATTGTTTGGAGAAGCCTCTATAGACATGCCTGCTTCTGAACCTTGTTATATACTCTTCCTTCTAAATAAGGCACGGGTAATATTCGAGGTCGTATGTTGACCGTTGATAATTTATTGATGAAAAATATACAGTTAATATTATGAATGTATTTTTACGACAAGTTTAATGGTAAAGTATTTATTTTACGACAAGTCTAATGGCACGGGAAATGATTGGAGTTTCTGGAATGAAAATGTTTTGGCAATAGGGAAATCTCAGGTTCCACAGGTTGTCATGCTTCCTAGAATCCTAGATCACCACACTGCTTCTCTTATTAGTTTTAATGCCAAATATCACCAGGTCCTAATTTCTTTTTCCCTCTTTGCCTTTTATTAGTGACTAGGTGGTATCTTGTCCTTCATTATTGTTTTGAATTGTTTCGGAGGACTTCTGTCTCTTCTTGTATTGGCCACAAGCATAGTAGCTTGACCACAATCTTTGAACATTAAACGTTATATTGAGCACATCACATGATTCTTAAACGTTCTGACGGAAAATTCTCATCGTATGCACTCTGGCCACTAACATTGGCTCATTGTGTACCCTCAAACTACTTAGAATTCTCATTGTATATGGAATATGAAAAAGATCAGAAAACTAAAAATCGGATTTGGCAAGACCTCTTGACCGTAAACTATGAATTTTCCTTCGCTTCTATACTACTATATTCTTTCACTATAATGAATTGTATTTTCCTTTAAAATAGAATATAGGTTTTATTCTTTAACGGTAATTACATGCTCCTTTTTATTGTGAACTATATGTGTTTTCGGAAGTATGATGCACATTTTGCTCTACAAGGATCTAAATTGGCCACTCAACCTATGTGATTGTAGGCCCTCTAACCTACTAACTTTTCGCCAACTTTTTAATTCGTAATTCTACATTATCAACGAAACAATAAGTATATACCACTGGCCCCCCTTTCAAAACCTTTAATTGATATTGTGAAAGTTACTAATAGATTAAGGGAGTACAACTAATCCCTTTTTCACAAAGCTGGGTTCTTGGGCTTTAAATTATCGAGGACATTAAGCTTGTGGGCTTCATCAATAGTGCCTTAAGCTAGGCATCTAGGCCCAATTCAGTACACAAAAAGGTTCCTCAAGAAATAATTCAAAGAAATTTATGTGTCCAAAATTCATCAACCTTATCTTCAATCATTGTGTACCATTCACATAATCACATCTTTATTCAGAAAAGGACAAAAACAGGTAACTGCTAACCTATCATTTTCAGTTAGCTTCACCCTCATTTTCCTTAGCCAGCTTAATTTGTAAAGTCTTACGTAGTACTTACATAAGATCAAGATGATATTACGTATGTCTATATTATTAGACACGTTACATTTTTTCTATACACCAAAAAAAAGTAATACATAAACTAATAATAAATAAATTAGTTAGTTTACAAATAAATAATCTAAATGAGAGATAGCCATGTAAATAGAGGTTTTTGTAAATTGACAAATAGAGGTTTAATAGGGTGTTTGACAAATGGTTATTTTACTTGGCTGGTTTATTTAAGTTGTTCCAACTTTTTTGGCAGGATAACTAGCCTTTTATCTACCTAAATAATCATTTACCTCACCGTTTTGGTTGTTTAACCACGTAAAATAAAAGTCACCTAAAATTCATTTACCGAATAACCACACATAAGTAGGTGGAGCAACATTGTCAATATCCCTCAACTGTAAAATGAGGATAAGCAGTTTAGAGTCAGGGCTTGAACCTCACAACAAATGGAACAAGTTTTGAGTGGAGAAGGAAAGAAAGTGTGTGTGACTGGTGCTTCTGGCTATATCGCTTCTTGGATTGTCAAGCTCTTACTTCAGCGAGGCTACGTCGTTAATGCCACTGTTCGCAGCCTAAGTATTACTTTCTCTCTGTCTCTATTATGTTGCTATTGCATAACATTATGTTTTTGCATAATATTATCTCCATTGAAGTTTTGTTACAGACTTACAGTATCATAAAGTGGTAGTTTATATTAAGAGTGGAAGATTCTTAAATATTTCCATCCGAAGATTCTTAGGGAAATTCAGCAGTTGTTTTGACTTATTTCATATATTAATAAAGTTCGGAAAAGTTCAAATTAGTATTTAGGTAAATTCAGAGAAGTTTCATCTGATGATTGATATTAGTCAAAATACAGTAAAAAAAAAGTTGTTTTACTCTTGTTTGATTGGAATCTGAAGTTGACAAATAATATTTTACTGACTTTTGTTTAGTGTATGTGAGTCGCGCGGATCAATAGTGTAAAAGATTTAATCTTATATCTGGTATACCACCCCTTCTGAAGATGTTATGAACTAAGCTAATTGACATCAACCATATGGCATTAGTATTTTGAATCAGCTAAGAATAAGGTGTTAATATCTTACGTAGCAAACAGTATCGAATGAAAAAAGTTAGTTAAGTAGTACGATATTGGGGAATTTTGTGGTGGTTGGTTTAAAAATTGCACACTTTGGCGCAAAATTTAGAATGTCCGAATTTCAAAACAATATGTTAAAAATTCTTATTGAAATGTTGTTGGTCATACAGATGATCCCACAAAAACAGAACACTTGCTTGCATTAGATGGTGCCGAGAAGAGACTTCACTTGTTTGAAGCAAATCTCTTAGAGGAAGGTTCCTTTGATTCTGCTATTCATGGATGTGACGGAGTTTTTCATACTGCAACTCCTCTCATTTTTCAGTCTCCAAACCCTGAGGTTCGTCTTAGCCTTAAAGTCTACAGTTTTCTGAGATCATAATGAGACTACAAATTTCATTGCTTAATTTAAATGCCAATTCTAGGCTCTTTGAGAAGTTTATAGCATAAATTTAGTACTTGGTAGACCCTTTTTTTTTTCAAATTGTAGAGGTTTTGAATCTTGCCAAGTAAGTTTGCTTGGAGTTGGAGGTTCCTTACCTTATTCCCCTACTCCCAAGTATCCGACCCCCAAATATTGGATCAAGAAAAACCATGAGTTTTAAGTTCTGATTGGAGTCTTTCTCCTTTCCGTAAATAATATTTAGTTGAGCCCTAACCATCTCACCTAATTATAATCAATTCTTACAAGCTTATAGCCTGTTTAGTTGGATGTTATAAATCACAAATGGTAGTAATGTGGTAATGAATTTATAAGTAAATTTGTGAAAAAATTCTCACCACGATGTCCATAATGATGCTTGTCCATCTCAAGTACCTTTTTTCTTCCAAAAAAAAAATCATTGCCATCTTTTGTCACTTGAGAAATGGTATTGAATGGTAATGGAACTTCCAAACTTTACAGAGAAAAACACGTTTGTGCATAAATGTTCCATTATCGTGGATATCGACGTGAGATTTCTTTTATATAACAATGAGATACAATGATATTCTTACCTTCAGTAGATATACTGTGGTTCATAGAACAAAGGGTACCGTTATACTTCTTATTCTGTGGAGAACCGTTAGGTAAATTATGTTTGTGCCTATGTAATCTCTAATTTTTCAGGCGGAAGTGATTGATCCTGCAGTGAAGGGAACTCTTAATGTTCTTGCGTCATGTGCAAAAGCTCCTTCTGTCAAACGAGTGATTTTCACATCTTCTACTGCAGCAGTTGTGCACACTGCTAAACCTCCAACGGATGGTACAATAGTTGATGAAACTTGGTTTTCTTGTCCAGAAAGTTGCAAGGGTAAATTAGGGGTATGTATAATTTATGAGATCAAATATATTTTTATCTTTTTTACTATTGCAAACTGAAGTAATAGCAAGCGTAAAAAAGATGTTTACGTTATAGAAGTGTTTATTTGATTTTATTTTACAGGAGTGTTATTTGCTCTCCAAGACATTAGCTGAGAGTGCTGCTTGGAAATTTGCTAAAGAGAAGGGCATTGATATGATATCACTAAACCCTGCAGCTGTAATAGGCCCCATGTTGCAACCAACAATGAATATCACTACTTTGGTCTATGTTTATAACTTGATTAATGGTATGATGATTATCTTATCTTATTCTTTAAGTATTATGGGCTGATTTGTATTTTAAGAACCTTGATTAAACAGTAGGAGTGCGTTATATACAACTTTATTTGACTTATTGGAAGTTATTAGATTGCTTTTACAATAAAAGTTTATTTCAGGGTCGGAAACCTATTTAAATGCAACTTTTGGGTGGATTCATGTAAAAGACGTTGCTGAAGCACATATACGTGCCTTGGAGATCCCTTCTGCTAATGGGCGGTACATACTGAGTGAAACTGTCGCGCATCTTTCAGATCTTGTCAAAATTTTGCACGAACTTTATCCGAGTCTCAAGCTCCCTGACAAGTAAGTTTATGCAAATGTCCTACTTATACCTATTGCAACTATCACATTCTGTAATCATGTAATGCACTTTGTTAAAGTCTTTAATTATTTATTAGCAAGACATCTCACGTCATAACTCGTCATTTGTTTGTGCATTCAAGTAAGAATGCAATCATCATTAGCATATGAACAATGCAAAAGTCGAGATGTTGCAACTAAAAAACGCACAGGATTATGTCTTGATGTTGTTTCTACAATAAAATGATTCATGAATTGCTCTCAGGTGTGCGGATGATTTGCCACTTGACCCAGTGTACAAGATTTCGCAGGACAAAGCTAAAACCTTAGGCATTGAGTACATTCCCTTGAAAATTGCTCTCGAGGAAACCGTTGAGTGCTTAAAGGAGAAGTTCAACGTAAGTGTTTGATTACTCATGAAATTATGAAGATACCGTGTTAAGCTATGCAAAAAGCTAGGGACTTCAAGATACCTATTGAGATTGTTAAAGTGTAAGCGAGGAGTAAAGTAATTTTTTGGTGTAAATCTTTCTTTGAATGTTCTATTATGGCATTTTTTGTGCTTTTGATTCAAAATCTTGTTTGGTGTATTGAGCTTATTCTATTCATTAACGTGAAAGTTCGTAAGAGCCAACAGAGAAGGCAATAGATTGAGCATCTAGATAGGCTCAAACTCGAAAGTATGTTGCGGACTCATGAGAAGCGGGTGTGGGAAGACATCAAATATTCCAACTCCTCGCTTTCATTGGCCTGTTGATGGTTATTCCAAACTCCTCGCTTTCATCGACGGGTTGATGGTAATAGACAGGCTATGGTGAAAGAGAAGAAAAGGGGGAGAAATATAACCAAACGAAGGCTCCGTTTGGTAGGACGTAATACATTTTCAATGTAAATTAGTTTTCCATGAAAAACATTTTACAATGGAAAAACTCATTTTCAATAAAGTTTTCCGTTGTTTGGTAGAATGAAAAATGATTTTCATTTTAAGCATTTTCCATTGTTTGGTTGAACTGAAAATTAATTATTCCAATGTGTGAGAGAAAATGTTTCCCTTCCCCTTGTGATGGAAAATGTTTTCCTTCCAATTTTGGGGGAAAATGTTTTCATTAAGGTGGAAAATGGTTTTCCACCCCAAGTTTTACATTTTAATGTTTTACTCCAAACCAAACAATATAAAATGGGAAAACACTTTTCAGGGAAAATGTATTACGCCCTACCAAACGGAGCTTAACTTCAATCCTGCACCTAAACAGTAAACCATAAGGCTATGTATTCCTTGAGTCGTATCGTCATGAGTAATTTTTGGCCAACAAAATCTCATTCAAGACTGTTTTACCAAAGCTTAATGTAAGATAGATCGCTTACAATACCGTGATTTTTGTAAAATAAAAGGTGCCCCTTATCTAATATAGATTTTTAAGATTTAAGGCAAAAAATTAAAATGGATTTTTCTCTATTCCATGAAGAGAAGAGAAACACTAAAAATTATCATTTTTAAAAAACTTTCTCTCTATAATTAATTGTTTTCGCAGTCTAATTTTGTTATAAAAAAACACCCTAACCAACTATCTGTCCATTTCATAAGCTTCGAGTGAATTCTCCTAAATGCCCCCTAGATTTTTAGGACAAATTAGCTTAAAAGAAATGCAAAAAAACTAAACGGCGAACTATAGAGAGGTTATTTCAATAATTTCACTTATATTAGCTCCATCCCATTTTCTCAATTCCTCTATTGTTTACCGACAAACTGTTTGTGATTTAGCAATTCTCAAAACTTAACCAAAAACTTCAATTGTCATAAACATTAACAAAAAAAAAAGGTGTATCATTGATGTTGAAACTTGAAAAATGACATACAACCAATATTGTGGCTATAAAAAAATTCTTTAAAGAACGAAGTGATATGATACACATGTACCTTCACCTCAACTTATGTGAAGTGAATTTTTTAGATCTAATTAGACCTAATTGTTTTTAATTTTTACTTATTTTCGCACCTACTTAGGCTTGTTCAATCCTAATTTCTACTAAACCATCGGTATATGTGAAACTTATTCTTTCAAAAGTAAAAAGAACACATCCATAAACAGTACGTAGACGGTATAGTGTTATGTACTATGTAGTATTTGGAGTTATTATTTGTGGCAGAAGTGTTGTATAGTAGAATCATCTCATTTTCAGAACATGGTATAGTCACAATTTAATTACAGTAATTAAATTTAAAACTTATGTTGGTTTCACAGTGCATGCAAGCCTACTTGTGTCACACATCACTTCTCAAATATAAAAATTAAAAGGTTTGTTCATCACTGTTACACGACACTACGAGGAAACCCACAAGTTTTGCCAACTTATAAGTTATAACACAAATGTCAAATGTGTCACATTTATTGAATTATTGTCCATATCACCCTAAAGTGCTTAAATTTCTGTTAACTAGAAGAAGTGATATGATCTTTACTCTTTTTAATAAATGTAGGAGGTTGTAATTTAAAGTTGAAGTTTTTCAAGTAGAATTTGGGTACACCAGGCATAAATATATGCCCTAAAGCCCACTGCATGTAAATTGTTATGTACTATCTTTGTTTTTTTAATATGTATATTTGCTTTGCGCACGGACCAAGGAAAAAGTGTAAAAGTAAGAGAGAAGATTAGTAAAAGTAAGGAAAAAGTGAAAAAGGTAGAGAGAACGAAAGAAAAAGTATGAGAGAAGTGTAATAATTAGGTGGACCGACCTTCCATTTATGGGAAAAGGTAGAAAAATACATATTAAAAAATCATCCTAAAATGGTAAAATGTGCATATTAAAAAAACGGAGGGAGTAAGAAAAGTGAATTGTAAAGTCTAAAAAATAAAGTAATACAGTAGAAATTAAAACATAAATAACCTAATTAATACTCCCTCCGTTCCCTTTTATTCTTCCTACTTTGACTTTTTTTCTCTATCAAAAAGATTCCAAATAGGAAGAATAAAAGAGAACGGAGGGAGTATAAAATTAAAGCTGTTTTTTCTGGTAAAAAATAAAAAATAATACAATAATAAAAATAGAGTTGTAAATCTTTTAAAATGTACTTAAACAAGTTTATGATTAATATACCTATAGGGTGTCTTCTAAAGAATTGGTATGGGTCCGGCCTCAAATATATATTCTTGAGTTCTTACAGAATTTATGCTTTCGATCCTCCTATTAAAAGTTTGTGACATAATAGTTAAGTATACTTATTTTGTACAACATATTGGAGGTTCCTCTCCGTCTATTTTGTTTAAAACCCACCACCGATTTCACCATCAAATTTACCCTTCACAGTCAAATAAAAACGATAAATTTCTACACTAACTAAACCATTTGGTGACGAACAAGGCTGGAAAAAGACATAAATACCCTTACTTTTATGTCTACAGTTAGTCAGGAATAAGGGTACATGCGTCTTTAACAACCTCGTTAGCTACCGAACGAATTGGTTTTTAGTTCCAATATCGGGAACGGATTTTTCCACAAAGGTAGATTGATTGTTCCACATAAAGGACACTAAGAATAGGGAATCAAGCAACTCTATTATGTGGAACAATCAATTCACTTCCATTGATAAATCAATTCCCATATTAGTCATGTACAAATGGTCAAGGTAAAGCTATATCATCATATACATTCTTCTTATAGTATGAAATAAACTTCTATAATTTCATTTTTCATGCAAAGGAGGAACTAGTGAGTATTTCCATGATACCATCACTTTCCCAACAGTTATTAATATCATTAAAGTGTATAAACACCGTTATTGGGTAAGCCAATACTACTATTCAATGCATGATACTTTTAGTAGGTGGGTGCATGGTATTTTACTTAATGAATTCTGTAACTTTATTTTCCCTATAAAATAAGAAACCCAACTTTAATTCATTCATAGAATTGACAAAATAAAAAAAGTTAAGAAAAAAAAAAGAAGGTATAGGAATGGATTTCAATGGAGGAGAAAAGAAGAAGAAAGTGTGTGTTACTGGTGCTTCAGGTTACATTGCTTCATGGATTGTCAAAAGTTTGCTTGATCGTGGTTATACTGTCAATGCAACTGTTCGTAGCCTAAGTATGTATGTTATACTCTATTCTTTTGATGTTTTGCTATGGTTTTTATTAGACTTGGTTATTGGCCGAGTCGCGTCCATGGTTGGTTTAACTTGTTGTAGTCCAATAACGGGTCGGATTACGTTTAACTAGTTTGAAAATTCAGATCATAGTGTGAATAAATCTTGTGTTAAACTGTATGTCCATAAGATGTGGATCATATTAAAGTTAAATAATAAGGTTTCACTTAAAATTTTGTAGTGTAAAATTTTAATAAGTCTAAGGTGTTAAAAGTTTAAGACAATGAACTTCATAATTATAAACTTACAGCTTTAAGTGAAGATTAAATATAGTTTATCTATATGCTTATGGATAGATCATCTGACATAAATCTTGATACTGTTTATATATTAATGTTAAGCTGTGAATTTCGGTGGATGGTTGAGATATAGAATATTTGCTCAATTCCAAATTAGTTGTAGCATGGGTAGCATAAGCTTTAAAGAGTGCTTGGAGAGTAGGGAAAGATAGTAGAGAGAAATTAAAAAAAAATAGACTTATGTGATTAAAAGAGAGATAGAGATAACTCAACAACATATAAAGCAATATTGCAACGAATCTGAAACTTTTCAATTGAGAAATGTTGTAACTAATTTGAAACGAAGTAAGTATGACTTAGAAGATATATTTATAGAAACCGGTAATAAAAATAACATTCCTCTCAAAGAAATACAACTTGCATGAGGTATTGTTCTTTATGGCTAACATTTTCTTACAACTAATATCATAAGAAAAATTGTTTGCTTCACTTTATTATTTGATGGTCCCATGCACTTTCTAGTTTGGTCACTTTGGTGCCTTAGTTGTTGTTAAGCTGTACACGAACCTTTCTTGCCCGGCTAATGGATAAAGAAAAAGTATGGGTGTCTATTATGTATCTGCTGAAATGACTACTACTATCAGATTTGTCTCTTTCTTGTTCATTCTAGAGATTGGCAAGATTAAAAATTGGAAATTTAAGTTAGGGCGCAAAATAAAAACTTCACTTGTTCTAAGATCGGCCACACTCCTATTTCACATTTAGATATCTAAATTTTTTATGTACGTTGAAATTAAACAACACATATGTTTGAAATCTAATTGTTTAGAATATGTTGTATAGATTCTAGAATTGAGGATCATGACACATAGGTAGACTTGTGAATAAGCTTAGTCAAGTTGATTTCGAGTCAAATAAAATGTTAATTCCCTCTCGACTTTGGATCTTAGGACTCAAAAAATTTGTCGAGTTTATTAGTACAATTTGATTTTTGGATCAGTTTAGAGTCAAACTTTTTCCAATTTTGGGTTTTCGGTGATTGTGTGATCAAAACTCTAACTTATTGGGGGGGCGTCGAGTTATATTTTTACGTGGTCTAGGCATAATACCACCTAAAATTCAGACATTAAATGTGTAATAACATTCTATAAGAGATCAATTAAGTGATAAAGACTAAGGCTAAGAGTTGAGAGTTCATTACATTGACAAAGAGTTACAAGACCAATCTGATCATAAATCAAATATCAGAGGACTTAATTCCATACTTACCTATATTTAAGTGCAGTCTTAAGGGAAATTTGCAGCTTTCTAATTTTATTTATGTACCATTAATTGTTATGTTTTGCTGTAATGTACTAATGTACAGATGATCCAAAGAAAGTAGACCACTTGCTTGCACTAGATGGAGCAGAGGAGAGACTTCACTTATTTGAAGCTAATTTGTTGGAGGAAGGTTCCTTTGATTCTGCTATTAATGGATGTTATGGTGTTTTTCATACTGCATCTCCTGTTAAACTCGATGCCTCGAATCCTCAGGTTAATCATCCTAAACCCCTTAAACCCAATGTTCCTTCCAGGCACGCAATTTGCTTCTTACGTTTGTTAAATTTACCTATAAAGTATACACTCGTATGTACCAATTCGCTTATTTAGATTACAGTATGCAGGAGTTTAGCAAATTAGGTAACACGTAGTTTTGTACGGATACTTACTTGTCGTAGTTGTGGATGGTGTGTCCAGTGTCCGACACACGTATTGGACGCCAACAAACATGAAAAATCCAAATCCTGTGTCTCATGTATTAATAATATTCTTTGACATTTACATAATGCTTGTGAGAGTGGGACACTGAGTAGTTAATTTCTTACTTGAGCTTAATCATTTGTCTCTACTTTTACTTGACTAATGCAATTTTTTTACATGAAAATGAATACTTAAGCTTGTATATTAGCAGTGGCAAATGTCATAATGCCTTCTTATTACAGGCTGAACTACTTGATCCAGCAGTAAAAGGAACACTGAATGTCCTAGCATCTTGTGCTAAAGTTCCAACCATCAAACGTGTCGTTTTAACATCTTCAATGGGTGCAGTTTTGTGCACTGGTAGACCTCTAACTGCTGAAACTGTAGTCGATGAAACATGGTTTTCTGTACCGGAAGTCTGCCAGCAATTACAAATGGTTTGTATACTTGCCTACCGTAATATTTCAGGTTGAACTTCTCTTACTTGTAGATGATAAATTGATAATTAACCAATTTAAGCCTAGCTTTTGGTATATGCAGAAGTGGTATCTACTGTCAAAGACATTAGCCGAAGAAGCTGCCTGGAAATTTGTCAAAGAAAATGGCATCGATATGGTGTCGATCAACCCAGCAGTCGTCATAGGTCCTTTACTACAGCCAACACTAAATGCCAGTTCGCTTGCTGTTTTTAGTTTAATCAATGGTATGGACATCATGGTTTTACCATAGCTTTACCAATTACCAGGTTTATATAACTGTGGTATACTTAAAATACACATCAGTGTGTTTTGGGAATCGGGGGGACAATATGAATGCATTATGCCATTATTCACACATCCATGTTATGAGAAAACCTTAGCCTCGATCTAGTCATTTGAGTCCGAGATGGACTCTGTCACTTCTGCTGGTACTGTATAAGCTCTGTGATGAACTATAAGACTTCCGAAATGGTACAAAGTATGTAGTCGACCAACGAAACTTTCTAGTGGTACCATTAGAGCGCTTTCTTAGTACAATTTTTGCATAAACCTTCTTAATAGTAGTAACCAGTTAGCTTCATTTCAGGATCAGAAACCTACCAAAATGCAACCTTTGGATGGGTCCATGTCAAAGACGTAGCTGAAGCACATATTCGAGCATTTGAGATTCCTTCAGCAAATGGGAGATATCTGTTAGCCGAAAGTGCTAATCATGTTTCCGAAGTTGTTAAAATCTTAGGAGAGCTTTACCCTAATCTTAAACTCCCCAACAAGTAAGTCAATTTTTCTTCTTTTCCGCCTCAAGTATATTTTCTAGTTTCGCTCTTTACATGTCTTTTAACAAACTCCATACGTTTTTTAGGTCCTCGGATGACAAGCCTTTTGATCCAACTTACAATGTTTCTAAGGAAAAGGTTGCGAGCTTAGGAATAAATTACATTCCCCTGAAAGTAAGCCTTAAGGATACAGTCGATTGCTTGATCGAGAAGAAGTTCATTAGTGTTTGATTCTGCCTGTGCAGCTATTATGTATCCGGTTTTCGAATATCAACATATATCTTCTGGATTAAACTCTTTAAGTGTACTATATAATGTACCAAGTTCATTGTGTAATTGAACTCTAATTAATCAGGTGAAGTAAATAGCAAAAATTAAGGGCAGGTTGATATAGCAGTAAAAAATGAAAACTTGTACAAATACGATCATATTACAATTTGCAGCTATGCCAAAAATAATCTCGAATTAGACATTGTCGCGCTAATTCTGACATGCATGATCGTGTAATGGATTTATGTCGACCTTAAGGGTATGTTTGGTTAGGGGAAAAGCTTTTTCTAAGAAAATTAGGATCCGCACTTTCTTTTATTTCATTCGGGCCAGATTAAAAGGGGAAAATACAAGCTGAAATTTTATATTCCAAGGGGGAAACCTCTTTTCCCTCATGAGACAAAGACAACGACACCTTCCATCCATCAACAAAGGAAAACAAAGTTAAAGAAATTTACCCTTCCTTGCAATTAAATTTTTTTCTTCATAAACTAATTTTCACGGAAGACCAACCAAACACACCCTAACTAAAATTCATAAAATAGTTCTATAGTTTGACATGAAATAGAAAGTGTATCGCGTAAGGATAGAAAATTTGGCGGTAAGTGTAAGACTCGTGCTTAAAAGGTATTTCAGGTATATTAAAATGGTGCATTAAGCCTCCGTTTGCTAGGGCGTAAAACATTTTCCCTGAAAAGTGTTTTCCCATTTTACATTGTTTAGTTTGGAGTAAAACATTAAAATGTAAAAACTTGGGGTGGAAAACCATTTTCTACCTTATTGAAAACATTTTCCATCACAAGTGGAAGGAAAATAGTTTCCCTTACACTTGAAGTAATTAATTTTCAATTCAACCAAACAATGAAAAATGCTTAAAATGGAAAATCATTTTACATCCAACCAAACAGTAGAAAACCTTCATAAAAATGACTTTTTCAATGTAAAAGGTTTTCTATGGAAAATTATTTTCATCTAAAAACGTTTTACATCCTACCAAACGGGGCCTGAGTAATTAGAAATTGCTTTTAGCAACCTAATATGTTTAAGAATTTACATGCTACTTCAAAGCCCATGAGCTATTTGGTACAAACATGGTCCAACTCCAACGTTAGCATTTATGACTGCTTTTCTTCTTCCAAAA
Source organism: Patellifolia procumbens (assembly GCA_947645195.1). Classification (NCBI taxonomy): domain Eukaryota; kingdom Viridiplantae; phylum Streptophyta; class Magnoliopsida; order Caryophyllales; family Amaranthaceae; genus Patellifolia; species Patellifolia procumbens. The sequence goes on from CANSGD010000335.1 coordinate 2,675,833, forward strand.
ACAATTCTTAAACGCTGAGCTCTGCTTTCTTACGATTTTGGTGGGTGGGTGTTGCGGACAAATGCCCTATTTATTGGTTAAGACTAGAACATTGGAATGCCATAAATCCATGGGGGGACTTGGTCTTCGAAATATGGAAGTCTTAAATAAAGCTACCCTTTTCCGAACTGTTTGGCGTATCCATCATCACCCTCAGTTATTAGTAAGTCGTGTCTTCATGCAAAGTATGGCAAGAGTCCATTGGTTCACTACGGTCATTTCTCCACACCACCATCCTGGGGTTTTCGTAGCCTCGTCAACGTCAGTCAGGTGTTTAAGCAAGGAATGGGTACCGCATTAATGATGGCAAAGCAACTTCTCTTTACTCTTCGGATTGGCTTGGTACCTTCACCCCTCAGCTCCGTACTCAACCTCCTCCTCACCTTAGCTGCGTGGGTGACCTTACTGTTCACCAGTGCATGTGGAATGCTCCCTTAGTTTGGAATATCTTCACCCTCCTAACTACACAAAGGGTACTGGCCCGTCCTCTCTCTCATCCTTCTCTCCTACTGTTGATGAACTTATCTGGCGCCCAACCTACAATGGTGTGTACACAGTTAAATCAGGCTCTTGGTGGTACTTTCAACAACTTCATGGCCAACCCCCTTCTTCTTACTTCTGGAAGGTTTTTTGGAAGCAGAAACTCCAGCCTCGGTGGCAGATTTTTCTTTGGCGTTTGCTTCATAATAACCTCCCCATAAAAGATAATTTGTGAAAATTATCTTTTGATGTCTCTCCTTTGTGTCCACTTTTGCAATGTCGCTGAAGAAACGACTACACATCTCTTCCGAGATTGCCAGTTACTTCTCACTTGTGGGTGGCTTCCCCTCTTGGGATTCGTTCGACAGAGAGTCATATGGGTCTTTCAGATTGGTTCAAAAACTTCTTCCTTTATTTTAATCGTCGGGACAAGTAGGATCCTTCCACTTTACTTGCTTTGACTGCCATGTTCCGGACAATTTGGTGTAACAGGAACACAATCATCTTCCAAGGCCATGCTTGCTGCCCTACACAAAATTATGAAGCAGCTTTGTGCTACTATGCAACGCTACCTTCCCACTCTCAGTGCTAGCCGATCGGGTCTTCACTACCCTCTTAAGTTTGCCCCACCATCTCATACTTTTTCCACAGGTCAACCTTCCGAAAATTCCGGTGTCCGATTGGTGATAGATGGTGCTTGGAAGATGCACCACAATGATTCTATAGTGGTGGCCATAGGATGGCATCTCATCACGTCTTCCCAGAGTGCCTCTGCTAGTTATCGTGTGTGTGCATCATCTCCTTTTCATGCGGAGTTGCTCGCTTTGTATGAAGGCTTATAGGCAGCTCTATGGTACCACTGTTTGGGTGGGTGTGGATTCTCATCAGTTGGTTGCCTCTACCCTTAATGATGTGACGACATGTGAATTTCTCTGCGTCAACCTCCAGCGTCGTATCCTTTACCTTGTCTCTTCCTTTAATTCCTTTATTTCTGTCAAGGTAGATCGAAGTGTAGTTAGGGAAGCCCATGCCCTGGCTGTCCAGGCGCGACAGTGCTCCCCTTTTTAGCTTCTTGCATGTAAGCTTGTCAAAAAAAAATCTAACTTGAATAAGAATCCATCTCAAAAAGGAAAATCAAAACAACAAAGTTTATATATTGGCGTTTTATAGGGTTTAATGATTAATTAAAAGATCATTAAGAAAAAGAAAATTGGGGGAAGATCAAGCTAGAATTGAGTTTCTTCATTTGTTTTTCTAGTGAGCGGCGCCAAATCTTTTTATGGATTGCTTTTTCGCCTCTTTCGCTATCTAACCCCAAAGGGGGGACGGAAGGAACAAGGATAGATCAATCTTCATGCAAGGAATGTGGGAAATAGCCTGGCAAAGGTATCAGGGCCTTAACCCTACGGATGAGGCTGTAATAAAATAAAGAAGAGTGCTTCGTTTCTCTCCAAAATCTTCGCTTTAGCGATTCGCTATGCCCCTCTCCGATTCGGTTGCTTAGGCCCCTTCTTCCCTTCCCTAATGAAGTAGTCCACCGCCCGCCTTAGTAGTCTCAAATAGAGCGTGCAGGCTTGCCTCTTTAAGCTCCGATGCCAATCCAATATTCTTTTGTCTGGCGCTAAAGCCCTTAACTTAATAAAGGCACCCTGATACTCAGATACAAGTTTAGATAGAATATGGATTTCTTGGAAGATCATTAGCAAAAAATTTAGTCAAACCAAACACACCCTAAATGGAATTTATAAAATAGTTTTGTGGTTGGAAATGAAATAAGATGCGAAGGATAGGAAATTGGGGGTGACGGTAAGGCGTGTTTAAAGGGTGTTTCAGGTCTTTAAAAATGTTACGTTTAGGCTCTGTTTGGCAACATTAGTTGAAATGGAGTTGAAATCACATAAGTTAACTGAAATTGAAAATGTACCTAACTGAAATTGATAATGTGCTCATAATAATAAGATAGCTGAAAATGTAAGTTGTTTGGTAGAAATTAACCGTAAAAGGTAACAGAAATTTGATATTATAGTTCAAAAGTACAGAATTTAAGTCATCTAATTTAAGAACGCTGCTATTTTAGATGGTTGTCAAACATTTCTAATCATTAAACTTAGCTTAAATAAGTAAACTCGTTAACATTTAAGTCATCTTAATAAGAAATTGCGTCTAACCATCTAAATTTATATCCGGTACAAATCATGGTCTAACTCTAACGTTTGCATTTACATCACTTCTAAGTGTTACGGAAACACATATAATTTCAAGAAATGAAAAATCAACAAAAGAAGATATGATAAATCTAACTTGGATAAGAATCCATCGTAAAAATGGAAAATTAAAACAACAAAGTCTATATATAGGCGTTTTACTTAAGGGTTTAATAATTAACTAAGAGATCATTAAGAAAAAAGAAAGTTTAGAGAGAAATACAAAAATAACAAAAGAATCATGAGTTCTAAATCAGGAGAAGGAATGAAAGTTTGCGTAACTGGTTCATCTGGTTTTATTGGTTCTTGGATTGTCAAACTCTTGCTTGATCGTGGTTACAATGTCAATGGCACCGTTCTCAGCCTAAGTATGCTTCTTTATTTACTCGCGTTCGTTATCATTGTTAGTTTCTTGTTTATTATTTTTATGATTTTAGTTGCATGATATCATATAAGTTGTATAATAAGCCTAAGCTTAAAGTTTGTCGCGATAATTTTAATCATGTTGACGTACAATCTTTGAAACTTGTACTATAATGTTGATCTTGCATTAGTTATATTTTATTTTGCATTAGATATACGTGATCTTGCATTAAAGTTGCATTGTGGGCCTTGTGGCAATATGCTAATATCTGTAGTTTAATTTGAGATAATGGGTTATAAAGAACTCCCGTAATTAGAAAAATATACTATATAGTAAATTCTTTTTTCTATTAATCTTGAACTTGTCAATTTAACATAATACTCTTGATTTTAGAATAATGTTTATTATATTTTCTGTTGGTGTACTTTTCTACATTTGATTCCCTAGTTGTTTTATCATACTTCTAATTTTGGAATAATGTTCTTTTATACCCCTTTTATCTTAAATTAGCTTCAAATTATGCTTTCCTTTACCGTTCCTCGAAAGATTCTTAACTATCAATATCTTTAATTAGAAATTTAGAAACGGGCATTACATTGATACCAATCTCAAAAGTTCCTATATCATATTGAGAAAATACAATCAAATTTCATGCACCATATTGTATGTACAATGGAGGGAGTATATGAAAGTGGGACTATTCTTTTAATTCTTATTGTTTGTGGTGTTAGGAGCATAATATCATGCTCTCTTGTGTAGGATCTAATTTCCGTGTACAATTTTGCGACTTTCCTGTTTTATCTAGTGTGTATAAACAGGTATAGTTTGTTCCAATATCTGCAGTATTCAAAAATTTTGTTATGTTGCACAGATAATCCGAATGAAGTAGACCACTTGCTTGCATTAGATGGAGCAAAGGAAAGACTTCACTTATTTGAAGCCAATCTGGTGGAGGAAGGTTCCTTCAGTCCTGCTATTAATGGATGTGATGGTGTTTTCCATACTGCATGTCCTGTTAAACTCGATTTCGGTCATGTCGCTGAGGCTCAGGTTTATTTCCTTACACAGATTCGCAATAACGATTTCTATTAGTCAAAAAACAGTTTCAATCCGTAAAAACAGTTTTGTTTTCTTTGAAGGTGACAAAAGGTTTTATCTGAGCTTATCGGATCTTATCTAAACTAACTGAACAGAACATTGCCTTATCTGATGAGCTTATCTGACTAATCCTTTTGTTTTTTAGGCTGAACTAATGGATCCAACAGTACTAGGAACACTGAATGTCCTGAGATCCTGTGCTGAAGTTCCCACCATTAAACGCGTCGTTCTAACATCTTCCATGGCAGCAGTATTGTGCCAGGATACACCTCTGACTGCAGAAACTGTTGTTGATGAAACATGGTTTTCGCTCCCACAAGTCTGTGTGATGCTACCACTGGTTAGTTTACTTGGGACTTGTAGTAAAACCGTGTGATGCTATGCATTATCTAATTGGTACAGAAGAAGGGAAGAACATAAACTAAGACCTGATTTTCATATGCAGAAGTGGTATCTACTGGCAAAGACATTAGCAGAAGCAGCTGCCTGGAATTTCAGCGATAAAAATGGCATCGATATGGTGACGATAAACCCAGGAATCGTGATCGGTCCTTTCCTTCCACCAACACTGAGTGCTAGTGTTCTTGCTATTCTGAACTTGATAAATGGTATGAAATATGAAGGTCTTGCTTCTAGGTGATATGAACTAAAATTACTTCTTTTTTTTTTTACTAATCAAGACTTCTACTTGTCGGTTAATATCTAAGGTTGCGTACTCTTTACCTTATAAAATAAGTTTCAAAGCTGACTCAATCAGGTGTAATAAGCCTAGGTTAGTCCAACTTAACACATAGTAAGCTATACTCAATAAATATTACATAAACCTTAAGTTGAAGAAAACAGGGTTTTAGCATGTAAATTTTGCCATTTTGATCATCAATAGCTTATTATATGTGTTTCCGTAACACTTAGAAGTGATGTAAATGCAAACGTTAGAGTTAGACCATGATTTGTACCGGATATAAATTTAGATGGTTAGACGCAATTTCTTATTAAGATGACTTAAATGTTAACGAGTTTACTTATTTAAGCTAAGTTTAATGATTAGAAATGTTTGACAACCATCTAAAATAGCAGCGTTCTTAAATTAGATGACTTAAATTCTGTACTTTTGAACTATAATATCAAATTTCTGTTACCTTTTACGGTTAATTTCTACCAAACAACTTACATTTTCAGCTATCTTATTATTATGAGCACATTATCAATTTCAGTTAGGTACATTTTCAATTTCAGTTAACTTATGTGATTTCAACTCCATTTCAACTAATGTTGCCAAACAGAGCCTAAACGTAACATTTTTAAAGACCTGAAACACCCTTTAAACACGCCTTACCGTCACCCCCAATTTCCTATCCTTCGCATCTTATTTCATTTCCAACCACAAAACTATTTTATAAATTCCATTTAGGGTGTGTTTGGTTTGACTAAATTTTTTGCTAATGATCTTCCAAGAAATCCATATTCTATCTAAACTTGTATCTGAGTATCAGGGTGCCTTTATTAAGTTAAGGGCTTTAGCGCCAGACAAAAGAATATTGGATTGGCATCGGAGCTTAAAGAGGCAAGCCTGCACGCTCTATTTGAGACTACTAAGGCGGGCGGTGGACTACTTCATTAGGGAAGGGAAGAAGGGGCCTAAGCAACCGAATCGGAGAGGGGCGTAGCGAATAGCTTATTTCATGCTGTTTTTTCGAGTATTCAGGCTCAGAAACCTATGACAATACAACCTATGGATGGGTCCATGTCAAAAATGTTGCTGAAGCACACATTCTAGCTTTTGAGAATCCTTCAGCAAATGGAAGATACTTATTAAATGGAAGTGTTAATCATATGTCAGAAGCTGTAAAAATCATAAGTGAGCTTTACCCAACTCTCAAAGTCCCTAAAAAGTAAGTTTATTCCTCCTTTTTTGCTTGATAAGTTTTTAGTTTATAGTTTCCTGATTTATTTATAGGCCTCTGATTAATTTCATACACACTTTTCAGGCCCTCAGACGACAAGCCTATTGATCCAATATACAAGGTTTCTAAGGAAAAAGTCGAAAGCTTAGGCATCAACTACATTCCTTTCGATGTCAGCCTTAAGGAAACTGTTGAATGCTTGCTCGAGAAGAAGTTCATTAGTGTTTGATTTTGCCGTTTATGTTCATGCTATTATGTAAATTTGATAGACAATTGTTTGTGCTATTATGTACAGCTAAAATTGCTCATTGTCCCCTTCTATCTCAAACTCTATCTGAATAGATAACATAGTAATTTTGCTCATAATATGAAAGTGGATTCGAATTTGATTATAGAAGTATCAACTAAAGTTCTAATATCATTTTCCCAAGTACAGATCATAAAGACAGAAATTTAACTAGAATTTCCCCAACTTTACTACTTTAAATACAGTCTATTATCTTGTGTTGAAGACAAAAAAGAAAAAGGAGTGATCATCTTTCTCTCCTTTTAGGGGTATCCTTTTTTAGTTGTTTATTCATGCCAAAAGGGGCAAAAAGAAGTTGGTTCCCTTCTTTTAAATTACTAAGCTTTGACACCAGTACACGGCACTATTCACAAATTTCACGGATTAACCATCAAAGTCATGCCCAAAAAGCTCCTGAAAGTTGAATCAGCTGGTAAGGAGGTTGTTCCAATTTAGTCCGAGATTTCAGGTTCTCGGCTGGATCGGAGATTCGGTGTTAGTCGGAGAATTGTAGGTTTTAGATTACCGGGTTATCTCGTATCATGGGCATCATAGAATCTACAACAAGTGTGTGTTGGTAAAAATATCCAGTAATTTTTCAATGAATTTCTTCAGTACTGTACCTGCAGTCTGCAGCACACATAATTGCTCAGGGCTTCCAATTTTCACCTGAAAACTGTCAAGTTCATCTGACATTTGATTTGCCTGTTTAGGCTTACTTTCAGACTACTGCAAGATTTCATCTGAAAATCAGATTTGTAAAATTAAGATTCACTCAAATAGACAAACAGAACAGTAAGAAGAAATCATACAATTTTTTTCCACTTGTAACCAAAATCTGAAAAACACTTATTAGTGCTTATCTATATCCCAAAAACTAAGACATAATTTGTCAGATAATAAACGGCTACATACGAACATTTACTACAAGTAAACCGACAAAGCTTACAAATTAGGATCTCAATCTGCATTGTCATTAGAGCAAAGCTTTAGACCAGACCGCTCATCACAACATAGTTTCATAAGATGTGATGAAACCATAAGCCATCGAGTTCTTTTATATATAGAACGGTTGCCATGTGCGCTAGCAAACGAGCATAGTCGTCAACAACCACTTACTTCTGCAATAGATGGCTCGTGTCGAATTCCCAAGACCCCCCATACCAATGAGAGTTATAAACAGATGAAACTAAGCATTTGTTTGTCAGCTAAAACAATATAGAATATATCACACTTTTTTTAGAATTTGATCAACAATGATGGCTCTCATAGTTTACTCCTTTAGAAGAAGAGTACTCCACACTGCGGCTGTTGGAGTTGTAAATATATACTATGTTCATTTAGGGTTTTAGTTGGTTGCTTCTATTATACGTGTTAAATAATAATACTACAATACAAGAAACTTTTCAAAGCTCTTTCCCCACCACAGAAACGGCTATACTGCTATGGTTGTCTTCTTCTTTACACTTCTTGACTTTTTCTTCCTATGTTACTCGGATTCTTCATTAGTCTTATTCTTGTGTTTCGATTTTCGAACATGGGTGTGAATATGTGAGCCTCCAAGCGTGGTAGAAAATCGACACGTTTGTATCTGATAGCTCTATCATATATGCTTCTATTAGTTGTTGTCTTGTCGCTAAATGGAGAACTTGTCCTCTACTAAAAAGGAAAAGAGACTTTACATAAAACCTCTCACCAAATATATAAACAAAATACCCCTTCTCCAAATATTTAGTGGAATATTTTTCTTCATGTAGTCTTTCTCATAAAATAAAGGTTGTAGTATGTGAATATGTGATTCAAGTGTTGATTATCTTCTCCTTTTTTAACCATAGTGCTGATTATTTGATTATCTACCAAGCTTAGCATTACTTCTACAAATAGACACTAAGGAATCATCTTAAATCTGACCCATAAACTTTAGGGAAATTTGTTTATAAATACCATACTTTGGGCACGTTTTTGAAATTAATATCACCTCCGTTTTTTATTAGATGCATCACTTTCCTAAAACGGATGATCTCATTTAGTTGCTACACTTTTTTTTCTTTCCTAAAGTAGTAACTTTTAACCTATTAAATGACTTACATACCCTTACTTATTTTTATTAACAATACTTAATAAAATTAATAAACTATCATTAACTACTAATCTAAAACTTATTAAACTAAATTATTTCACCTAAATTACCCCAACCCACCCCAACCCCACACCACCACCCAACCCATCATCTTCATCTCCACCACACACCCCAACCCCACACCACCACGCAACCCTTCATCTTCATCTCCTCCATTCCCTTCCCTTCATCTTCATCTCCACCACACACCCCATTATCTCCACCTTCTCCACAACCTATTAGCACCACCTATCGCCCCGCCACCACTGCCCACCTCCACCATCACCACTCGCGCGATTCACCTCCAAGGTTCACAAAACCAAAAGAATGGGGTGGGTTCGTTGGGTTCTTTGGGCGAGATTCACCGCCGACGAGAGATCTGCTCGAATTCACCAAAAGAATTCGCTGATTCAAACTCGAAACATTAAATCAACGGCTCTGCTGGGTTCGAATGGGTGGTTGTGGGTTCGTTGGGTTTGAAGGGGTGGTTGTGGTGGTTTTGTAGGGTTTGGTTGTGGTGGATCTGGGTTCAAATGGGTGGTTGTGGGTTCGTTTGGTTTGAAGGGGTGGTTGTGATGGTTTTGTAGGGTTTGGTTGTGGTGGATCTGGGTTCGAATGGGTGGTTGTGGGTTCGAATGGGTGGTTGTGGGTTCGAATGGGTGGTTGTGGGTTCGTTGGGTTTGAAGGGGTGGTTGTGTTGGGTTTGGTTGTGATGGATCTGCTGGGTTTGATTGTGGTGGTGTTGGGTTCGAATGGGTGGTTGCGGTGGGTTCGTTGGGTATAGCGGCGGTGGTTTTATGGTGGCTGTGGTAGTTGTTTGGTGGTAAAGGTAGGATTGGCTTGGTGGATTTGGGTGGGGTTGGAAGAGGTGGCGGTGGTTTTAGGGTTTTTGGTGGTGGTTTATGGTGGCTATGGTAGTTGTTTGGTGGTGACGGTGGGGTTGGCTTGCTGAAATTGGGTGGGGTTGGAAGAGGTGGCGCGGAGGTGGAGGTTGTAGGGTTGACAGGTTGGTGGTGGTAGTGAAGGTGGGTGGTGGTGGTTGTTCATATTTAATAACATAACAATATGGTCCCCACTCCCCCTTAATTATACACTTACTATCTCCTAATACTACCTCCAAAATTTTGACTTGGGAACCGTGGAAAAAAAAGTGATGCATCTAATAAAAAACGGAGGTAGTATGTAGGTTAGTCAAAATTATATATATATATACCTAGTTACCTACCACTTAGGCCAATTATTTAGAATCACCACCACTTAATGGAATTTTACAAAAACCGTAATTTTTCGGAGAAAGGTCAAAAAGTATTGCAACTTCTGTAGTAATTTGATTTTATGCAAATTTGGTTCTTAATATAGTTGGAAATGTAAAGTTTGATTTTTGCATGTCATATGCAGATTAACCTTTTGTTTTAGAGTTCATTCTCTAAAAAAAATACTGCCCAATTCCTTGGGTGGGAGAATAGTACTAACAAGAAGTTTCTCAACGATAGAGTGAGAGATAACTCAGTTGACCATCTTTTTCGATTGAATTAGGTCCACAAAATGATTTCATCCTATCTTTATGGCTCTCTATACGCCAAAAGAAAAAAAAGATTTGTAATCAATTGGAAGAAGAGAACTCCTTCCTTAACTGGAGATTCAATATATGCCAAATGTTTATGACAGAAGGTGAAGCTAACAGCTATTTCTGTACAGGCTTCAGTTAGTTACTACTACAAGTGAAAAGAAAAAGCCATGATGAGATATCCTGAATATTTATAGAAACCTACAAGAGGACAGTACAGAAGAGAACATTGCTCTTCCAGATCTCACCTAGAATACTTAACTGAGAAGAGATCAGTAAGGCTAGCACTCTGAAAATACATACACTTCTATACCGCCACAATCTGCTCCAGTATTAGGGCTCGTGGACTTAGAGCTGTTCAACGGTGAAGGGACCCGTTTAAAGCCCAGTTCCTGCCCGGATTTTAACGAATTGTGGAGCTTTATGAATACAGGAGGCAACATCGACAAAATCTTCGAGAGTTACCTCGGTAATCTACATGGAATAACATCATCTTCAGAAACCATAATACTACTTGCTATATTAGGTACTGAGATTTCGTCTTGTTACTTCCATTTTTAGCAATAAATCCTTGATGTCGGTTTCCATCCTAGTTTTCATATTGAAGTATTCCCGATGACTTCTTTCCAACATTTGCAATTCTTCATGCTTCAACCTCCGCCTCTCTTCCACCTCTGCTAGCCTCAATTTTGCTAACCTACTTACATACTCTTCTTCAACTTTCTCGTTCTTTGCAATTGCTATGCGTTGAAGGGCTTCTGCCTCTCTGCGAGCATCATCTGCGCGTTTTTGGAATAATTGAGATTCGGCCAGCTTAATCTTGACAATGCTATCTAGCTCATCTCCTGGGTTTTGGCTCGGGCCCATCAGGGCCTCAGTATTCCACAGGCTACCACCAACAGCACTCCCCTCAACACTTGGAATGGTAACCCCATTATTTTCCATTCGGGAGATTTCCTTTGTAGAATTGGGTTTTGACCAAATTGGATTTTGACTCAGTGAAGTAACCTTCACGTCTACTAGAGCATTTCCTCTGTTATTCTCAAGGGGTTGAGGTTGGAATTGGTCCCTTCCAGATAATCCCATTGGATTGGCAGATTTGGAATCACCCTCTGCATTAACAGATGCACTATCATGTCAGGATATCAATAAACATTGCAGGAAAACCAAAGAAAACAAGCAAGGAAACTGATGAAGCAAAGTATAGAGTATATAAAAGACTTAAAAAAAGAAGAGGGAAAATGTTGAGCACACCCTCAGACGTTAATGTTCAAGCATCGATTATGTTTCCTATGTAGAGATACTAAACAATTGTTAACATCGATCCACTTGTGATTTTGTCATAAATTCCCAGCTTTTGAAGAGCATTCAGTAATTCTTTACAGCCCTTATTCCAAATGAAAGAAAAAGAAACATCTAATAAAGCTGCATCAGTAATAAGTATGCAACAGTGCCTCCCTCTCTCTTCCTTAAGTGTTTTGTGGCATTCTCTTCTCATAAATGGAGCTGCAAAAGTAACAGTTATGCAACTAAAAGACCAAGTTTTACAGTTTACGCATCAATATCATACAACAGCAGATATTCCCTTCTCATGGTTAAATAATTGAGTGTATTGGTAGACAGGGAAGCATTTCATGATTCATCGCATTCCATAACATAAGGTCAAAACATTACTGAAAATTTATTACTCATAACAGTATGCTCTGTAGCTGCACCTTCCGTTCCAGCTGTTGATCAACCAAAAAAAAGAACACTTTTGACAACCATGTCATCACTGAAAATTCACCATAGCACAGAAATTCTACAACAAAGCCTTCGTGGATCTTGTTAGGATAAGAAGTTCATCAGAGCCATTATCATTAAAATTTTAAAGTCTTGACATGTGTGCATAGAACACTCATAATTTAGAAAGAAACAATCTCTTTACATATGCAATCTTGAAGCTGTTCCTATATTGTCATACTCTACCGCTGTTAAGTGGGGCGTTTGCAGAAAAGGGGCAAGAATAAAGCTTGGCAAGTAGTTGGTCAATCAAGAAGTTTGAGACATGCTGCCTTTGGAACTAATCTATCATACGAATACTATGTTCAGATGGAGCATGCCATTTTCAGTCGACATGTCAGACGAGATCACCAGGCAGAAGGAAATTACAAGTTTGATTGTATTAATTTCTGAAATGTGAAAGCACAGAAAAGCATCCTGACTTTATAACATAATAACATGAGAAACAATGTTGCATGAACAGGTGATGAATCCTAAATGATACACAGATACAAAAAAGCTTTTGCTGGAACAACTTACCATTTAGAAACGCCATAATTTGTTTACATATCTCTGCAGTATTGGCCCCACTTTGCAATTTAGCAATCAGCTGCTTAGCAGCATCATGCAATACTTTACCTCTGTAATCATTGCTGCCATTAAATATCTTCCTTACATACTCAAGTTCCCTGAGGAAAGTCTCAGTTTTCCACTCAGCAGCACAAGTTTTGAAGACATCCTTCACAAAGCCAAACATTTCAGAAGGATGATCGCAAGCAAGGCAGTAAAATTGCATTTCAGATATTCCCTGAGCCCCAGCAGCACTTCGACCATTTCTAATAAAGGATTTCAGCAAACCACAATCGGTATGGCACCAATGGTTGCAAACATCACATCCAACCCAACCACATGTATTGGAGGCAGTGTCAAACTTTGAACAAACAAGGCACATACACGAACTGCAGTAACCATTTTTCTTGGAGCAAAATTTACAATCACATTCATCGACAGGCAATGTACTTGGGCAACTAATATTTCTGCACCTCAAATTCAGATATACCTCCGCCAAATCGCTAGAAGAAATACTGTCAGCACGCTGAATAAAGTCTGGAAGACTAGTTTTCAGAGCAACCAAAATCTGCAACTGAACACGGTGTGATTTTAACAATGTCTCCAAATCAAGATCAGACCGTTTCTGTAGGACATCCTGAAGGGCACGTAGCTTTCTGTGATTATCTTCTTTCACTATAATTTCACATACACTATCCTTCAAAAAAGCAACTGAACGCTCAGGCATTTCATTAATTTTCCACGCCATTGTTTGGATTGGTTCAGAAGCAACTAAATAAATTAGGCGCTCCACAAGATCTCTTTCACCTGCAAGTCCCTGATCGGCAGCTCTCTGACTACTGCTCCTGAAGAGCCTGCTTACACTTTCTTCCCCAGTTACCCGCTTTTTATCTCCGCCGTATTCTGATCTAGCATCATGAGATCCACCACTCTGGGCAGGTGACCTGAAATCGTCTTGATAACGTATCTTTCCAGAAGCCTGTTTTTGGAGATTGCCTGATTGTCCCACTCCAACAGCCACTGGTTGTTGTACAGCTCGACCATTCAACATGCCTTGGGATGACTGCGCAAAGTGTAGAGACCCATTACCATTAGCACTTGAAGCTAATTTCTGGTTTGCAACAACTTCCTTGGGCAGAGAATCATTTGCACTTAATGCCTGCCAATCAACACCTTGAAATAACGGACGGCTTTTCACAGATTGCTCAAAGTCATAATCAACTGAATTATGAGTGAGTGAACAGCTCGGATTATGAAGAAACTGTGATCCCGAGAAAGAAATTGATGTTGTGAAACAATCTGAGCCAGTTCTGTGAGTGGTAGCAAACGACTGAACACTTCTTGCACGTGGAGGAGAGCTCGGAGGTGCAGCAGCACTGTGAGAAGCAGCAGGAACTGAAACATTAGGCAGGCCAAGAGAGAGATCTAGAGGTTCCAACTTTAGCTTCTGGGCTTCAGTTTTAGAGCCACTACTCTTTTTGGCACACTCTGCTTTAATACCAGCAGAGCTAGAAAAAAGCTCAAAACCGCGTACACTGGGGCCTTCCATAGCATCATCTTGGCAGGCAATGAAGTTCCTTTCAACCAGAAAACTGTTTTCTCTAGGACTGGCCTCACCTGGAGAGCATACAGCCACACCTTTTCCTTTGTCTTTCAGGACAGGGACACATGGTTCAGGCTCTTTTCGTATTTCTTCTACAATGGCTTCAGTTGACTCGCCGAAACCAACGTCAAGATCAAAATTAATGTTTGCTTTCTCTTTCTCTGGTAAGGACTTGTCCATGCTTCTTGGATCATGCTCTTCCACTTTCACCTGACCCTCTAGACTTTTGTTTGTAAGGGCAGAAGACCCGACTAGAGACTCCCTCTTTCCATCATTAGCAGCTGCATCCTGAACACCTTGAAGTACAGAAACTTTAGATTCTTCAGAACCAGAAACCTTTTCTGCAATATGACTTTGGTTTGCCGATAAGTTATTTTTTCCTTTCACATTCTCAGTTTCATTCTCAGTGTTTGCAGTTTTATCCGCGGCCACCTGAATCCTGTCAGCAACACCTTCAACTGATATTTTATCATCCTCTTGAGCCAATTTTTTGTCCATGGAAACAGAGTCAGCTGCTCCAGGTTCAACCATTTGACTAACATTATGCTCATGTAGCTTTTGCCCAATGTCCCTGTCTGCTTGAGGTTTCTCAGCACAATGTTCAGCATTTTTCACATTCTGTCCAGTAGCACACCGACCTTCTTGCACTTGAATCTGATTTAATTCCGGTTGAAGCTCTCCCTCCTCCATCTCACTTCCACTACCACTACCACTACCACTTCCAGTTCCATTACCACTTCCAACGCCACTCGCACTCCCACCACTGTCTGCCACCATATTCTCGTTCTTCTTGGTATCTTTCGAAGGCTCACCCACCGAATCTTTAGAATCTCTCGTTGAATCTTTCGACCACGTAGGGGACTTGACATCTTTAATTCCTCGAGGGGACCTCAGACTCTCTTTGCTACTACTAACACCACCACTATCTGGTCCCCCACCTTTGCTACTACTACTCCCACCCTTCTCAACCGGTGAACTCCTCGCATCCTCCTCAACATCCTTCCTGCTCCTACTATCAAACCTCCTCCATGACGACGAACCCCCATCCTCCCTCCTCGACCAATGCCTCTCCGACCTAAACCCTTTAGGAAAATCCCTCCTCGACACACAAAAGCTCTCGGACCGATGAATCCTCTCCCTATCCCTATCCCTCTCTCTTTCCCTATCCCTCTCCCTCTCCCTCTCCACCACATACCCTCCACCTCGTGGCGACACCATCGACGACCCCACCATCCCATCCCGATCCCTATACCGATCAAACCTACTCTCATGCTCCAATCTCTTCCTCGCCCCTCTAAAACCCTCCCTATCTTCGAAACCATCCGAAAACTCATGCTCACCTCTCTTCCTAAACCCTCCTCCTCCTCTACTACTCTCCCTCTCATCAAACACATCATTATCATGTTCCATCCTCTTCCTCAAACTCAAACCCCTCGACGACGATCCCTCTCGATCTCGATCATCATCCACCACCGGAGACGGTCTATTCCTACCGTTATTCTCCGGTCCTTTCGAGTAAAATCTCCGGTGATGAGACGACGAAAACGACGTCGTTCGGTCAAGCTCTTTCTCGCCGACCGACGCTAAATCATCACCGTATGATCTCAATCTTTTCATTTTTCTAACAATTAATCTCTAATTTTTACATATAACAACAATAATCACAACATCAATGTAAACATATAATCATATAATATAAAGTTACAACATATAAACCCTTGATTTTATCATATTTTTCAGATCTAAAACCCTAATTTCTGAAAATTAACAGAATCAACAGGTGAATAAAGTAAAGATTGAATCAAATTAAAGCGGAGAAATTACCGACGATGATAATGCTTAGCTGCTGCGATCGATGAGAGAGAAAATGAGGTTAGTGAGAGGAGAGAGAAAGGTGGAAAAAATTGTGATGAAATGGAGATCGTTTGATTTATATATCAACTTGTTTAGATCAGTCACAGCTTAGTGTGGGGTCCATGTTTTAGCCAATAGGGATGGAGGAGTGACGTAGGGGAAGGTCACAGTGTGTGAGATTAGAGAAGAAAATAGAGTTTTACAACAGTCAACGGCAATTCGAGGGAGTTAGTGAGAGGACACGCGCCGTTGAAAAAGCACTTCGTTTATCAATGGCAAACTGGTAATGAATCAGACTCGGACGGATTGCACTTACTAAAAAGACCATTCATATTGCAACTGGTTGGATTTAGGTCGGTGAACTATCATTTGAATTCCTCACTCATTTGTACCAACTCTCATCCATCCGTTTATCACATGTTAAGACTATCACCCTTATTCCATTCACACTCATGAGTGTAACAAGTAGACCAGGTGATAATCCGTTTAAGAGAGTTGAACAAGAAAAAAATAAATCAAGCTTACAAAAATGACAACTTAAAGATTAATTTCATGTCAAATTAAAAACAAGCTAAATTCATGAAAAATATGTAAAATAATGATTAAAAGGAAAAATAAATTACAACTAATATAAAAAATGTTAGATATTTAAGAAATGTTAAGAAACATGTAATGGATCTGGTGATAATCGAGTGAATGGTGAAATTTTTTCACCCTAATTCCATTCATCACCCGTTTTTCGTTTATCCATCACCCGACTATCATCTATTTAACTCGATTTTATCATCCATTAGATATTGTCATCTTTTATAAATAACTGACAAAGATGTCTTGGGTATAGAATGTTCACCGGCCATGCGGCCACAAGATTGAGCAACACGCGCCGTTGAAAAGTGAGTGTCAGGTGCACGTGAGAAGGCGCAAGATAGAAAAAGGAAGTGTGATTGACGCTGGTTAAGTTTAAAATGTACCTAGGTGTTAAACTGTGCTAAAGTACACGACGTGGGAGATACGCATCACGTAGGAGAGAGAGAATGTGTGTGGAGAAAGAGATTGATAAAGGAGAGGGTGGTGGGGTCCAGTTTTGTGTTGGGAGAAGTGAGGGAGTCGTTGACTAGTAAAGAAAGAAAGGAATTTGTGGTGGTAGAGAGGATTGACTAAAATGACATTAGGGTAAGGGTAGGGGTATAAATATGTGATGATGAATGCGCTTCAGGTTTGGTACTGCGCTTTTGTTGACGAATTTCCATGGAATTTATGATTCCATGATTTTTGAGATGTTTGTTTTATAAAAGATCGGATACTTTAAAATTAAAATTGGATAAAAGTTTAGTTAGTGTTTTTTATTTTGAAGGGTAAGCTTAGTTTGTATAAAAAAATAGAATAAATCGTTTTTTTTGAAAATAGTGTGTTTAATCTATTTTATAACCTATATAATCCATTTTAATGATTACAATGATTAATTCATTCACTGACTATTTTAATCTATTAGGTAAGTATGATTTTTTTTATATAAAAAAGTATATTATAGTTTGAGACTATAAGTGAAATAAAGAAAAGAAAAGAAAATGGACGACCAGGGCCCTGTTCAGTTCTACTTATTTTTACGAAACTGAACTTATTTTTTATATTATAGTATGAGACTATAAGTGAAATAAAGAAAGGAAAAGAAAAGGGACGACTAGGGCCCTGTTCAGTTCTACTTATTTTTACGAAACTGAACTTATTTTTACTGAACTGAACTTATTTCTACTGAACTGAACTTTTTTACTTATTCATGTTGTTTTTTCTTATTTGAACGACTGATTTTTACTGAACTAGACTTATTTTTACGGAACTGAACTAATTTTTACTGAATATTATTATCTTAGGTGAACTGAACAGGACCTAGGTTGGTGCGTAATGTCTATAAATAGTGTTGGGTTAAAGTTAAATGGAATAGGCTTGTAAAAGAATTTAGGTTTGGGTAGGTCTAATTTTCAACTTAAAATTAGACTGTCTCTTATAATATTTTGTATCTTTTAAGATTAAAAATCAATTGTGATTTGATCTTTTCTTTTAAAAAAATTAAAATATTTTGTTGGCTTTGAAAATCGAAAGCATTTGACAAATGGCTTTCTCCGTAGCTTTTTATTGTTTTATTTTTACCTTTGGTTTTTATATGTAGTCAAACAGTCATAAAAACTGTTTGATTTCAACCAAAAGGCCTCACCAGCAGCTTTTATGACGTATTTTGGCTTTTGCTTCTACTTTGTCCTAAACAATCAGCACTAGCAACCACTTTTACCAACACACTCTTATAAACAGGCAATAATTGCACAACAGTCAAGCAAGCAGTCAAACAATCCACCAAAAACAGCTACCAACCAACAACCAACAGTCGTTTGCAAACACCCCGTCAACCACTTTTTTGTCGTTTCTTCTTTTTCATTTGATCACGTTTTCAAAAAGTTTACATGCATGTATAACGTATGGTATTTGAGTGGCTTGTGTCGCATTAATCTTATTTGTTCCAACGATTGGTTCTAGTTGAATAGCTGATTTTACACGGCGTTATGATTTTCCATGAAGTACTTTATCGGGGTCACATATTTGAATTTCGTGTAAATACTGTCTACATGATTTGCTTTTTGTGTGGCTCCCTTCATAGAAAATCTTTAAAAATAATTATTTACTCAAATTAGTTACCAAATCAATTATTTTTCATTATATTAGAAGATTCTACTTATTATGTAAACATATTACATAAAAATCCTATATGATGGGTGGTCCCAAGTAATTTCCTACTATAAAGAGATTAGTTTAGGGGTTAGGGTTTTAGGCTTTAGAGTTTAGGCTTTATGCTTAGGATTAGTTTATAGTTCAACTGTTTTCTCCTTGATTTTGTCTGAAGTAGCGATTTACCTAAACATTAATAGTAAAAACATATCTCTCTATAAATTCGACCCTTACTTATAAAACTATACTAACAACAAACACCTTCGTATGACATTTAAAATACACCACACTTCTCCTAATTCAAATTTTTTTAGGATGGATTATCATTTTTTTAAGTTTGGAGTTATGGACTATATAAATTCGACGCTTCTAACTCTTCCCCTACTGTTTTTCGCTCTCATTTCCATTTCACAATTTCCTCATTTGAATTTTTGGCGCTCCGTAATTGAGCAAGCAACAGGTTCTCTCTTCTCTCTCCACTCGCGAAATTTCTCAATTGAATTCCATCACTAATTTCATTTTTCTCATACAACTGTAGCTGTTGATTTTGTCAGCTCGTTAATTTGAATCGCACGCTCTACAATCTCAGGTATAATTCTGCGATTTATTCAAGATGTTTTCGCTCTTTTTTTGATTTTTTTTGGCAATTATGCTAAATCTGTAACGAATATTATAACCTAATTTGATAGAGCTGCTCAATTGCGAGATCGCTGAATTCATTTTCGTTACAATTGTAAGTATGTGATTCAGTTAATTGAATTATAGTTTTCTGATCACTGCTTGCTGAACTTAGTATATGACTTTGATTTCATCTATTTGTAGTATTTGTTCGTAATCAAAGTATCAAATTAATAGCAGTGATGATGAAACGCTTAAATTTGGTGTTCTTTTTCATCAATTGTCAAAAAGTTGACGAACACCTCAAGTTGAGTTTTTATATGATTGGCACAAAATTCATGTCAGATCTGAGTAAGTCTGAAATCAAGTTGCATTAATGTCGATGTGAGAAGTTTAGCGATCTTTTGTTGAAGGAATTGTACAATGACAAGAAATCTTTGCCATTTTGGCGCTGAAATCATCACTGCTTGCCAATGTGACCTGAATGCTAGTTTTGTTTTCATATACATAGCCATATAGCAGGTTTATGATTTGAATTCTGTGCTCATTTAAGGATGAATTTTTGTGTTTATTGTCTATAATCAACTTGGAAGCTCAAATATAAGGAGAAGTGGTTATGTTTGAAAATCATTGGAAATTCGCATTCCAAACTGTAGTGTGAAAATGCTTTTGATTGCTTCTTGTGTGTATGTGTGTTTACGGAGTTACCTAAGGCAAAAGTGCATTGCTTCTATATGTTATATGTGTTATATGGCCTTTTATTTCTGGTTTTTCTTATCAGTTTGGTAGGTTTTGAACTTTTCATTAATATGCATCCTCCCATCATGCCGAAGTCATATCAGTTAAACTTATGTGCTAACTGCATTTACAATGGACCGGCCTGCACTTTTTGTATAAGATGATTTCATTAATTTATATCTCTGCAGTTAGGATCTCTACCTGATGTTACTGTGTCTAAACTTTCCGGTTTCATTTCTAGTTTTAATGACCATGTTAGTGATTACCTTTTCTTTGAATCTTCGGTTTTCATATAGCTAGCTACTGATATCTTCATAGATTATCCTCTGCAACCTTAATCAGGGCATAAGCTGTCATAGTTAATCCTCGTTAAATGAATTAAACTAGCATGAAACTGTATGTGAGTATGTCCATGTGCTGGTTTCAGGCTTTTAGCCCTCATCTGATGCAAAGTTCAGTCTATTATTAAACTAAGCGAATACTGGCTTGATAATATCAACCAAGTCCTTGTATTCTGTACTTATGCAACATGTTTTCTCTCTCTCTCCACCCGCAAAATTTGTCAAATGAATTCCATGAGCTCACTGATTTCTTTTTTCTGATACAATCCTGTAGTTGTTGATTTTGTAAGCTCTTTAACTTGTATCACACGCTCTACAATCTCAGTTAAATTTCTGCGATTTTTTCATCATGTTTTCGCTCTTGTTTTGATTCCTTTTTGGCAATTATGCTAACCAAAGGATAACCTAACTTGATAGAACTGCTGAATTGTGACATTGCTGAATTCATGTTCTTTTGGTCTGTCAGTCGAATTGTAAGTTTGTGATATGTATGATTAATTAATTTTTTCCAAATCACAGCTCAATTATTTCAGGTTCATGGCGTTGATTTCAGCTCTTTGTAGTAGTTGCACGTAATCAAAGTATTAATTTAATGGCAGCTTTGATCAAACGCTTATTTTAAGGTTTAATTTTCATTGATTTTCTGAAGAATATCAGTTTGAGGCTGAGGTCTTGTATAATTAGCACAAAATTCATGTCAGATATCTTGTCTTGAGTAAGTTTGAAATCAAGTAGCATGAATGTCAATGTGAGAATTTTAGCGATCATTTATTTAAGGAATTGTACAATGACAAGAATTATTTGCCATTCTGGTGCTGGAATCATCACCGCTTGCCAATCTGACCTGAATGCTAGTTTTGTTATCATATACATAGCAGGTTAACGATTCGAAATATGTGCTCATTCAAGGATGAGTGTGTGTTTATTGTGTATATCAACTTGGAAGCTCAAATTCAAGAGGAATTTATAGTGGTTGTGTTTCGTAATCATTCGAACCTTGAATTCTAAACAAATGTGTGAAATGCTTTTGATTGCTGATTGTGTGGGTGAGTACAGATTTATCTCATGCAAAAGTCTAATGCTCCTAATTTGTTGGATGACTTTTTCTTTCTGCTTTTGGTTATTAGTTT
Source organism: Patellifolia procumbens (assembly GCA_947645195.1). Taxonomy (NCBI): domain Eukaryota; kingdom Viridiplantae; phylum Streptophyta; class Magnoliopsida; order Caryophyllales; family Amaranthaceae; genus Patellifolia; species Patellifolia procumbens. The sequence continues at coordinate 2,697,227 of CANSGD010000335.1, forward strand.
GATAGGTTTTGAACTTTTGATGAATATGGATCCTCCCTTCATGCCAAAAATCATGTCAGATAAGCTTACGTGTAAGGATTAACTGCGTTTACAATGGACCGGCCTGTTACTTTGTTACAAGTATGGGACGATTTCATCAATTTTGTTATTTCTGCGATTAGGATCTCTACCTGATGTTAGTTTGTCTAATCTTTTCGGTTTAATTTTAGTTTCAGGGACCGTGTTAGTGATTACCTTTTCTTTGAATCTTCAGCTTCATTTATTAGCTACTGTTTTCTTCATTAATTATGCTCTTGAACCTTAATCAGTTAAACTGTCAAGTTTCCCCTTGTCCAATGAATAATATTAGCATGATACTTTATGTGAGTATGTCCATGTGCTGGTTTCTGGCTTTTACGGTTTTACCCCTCATCTGATGCACAGTTCTGTCTATTATACTAAGCGAATACTGGCCTGATAGGATCAATCAAGCCCTTATAATTCTGTTCTTATGGATACAGAACGGTAATCAGTGATCAGCATGGAGGAGATAGATACTCATATAGCAAGGAAGCGCAAGATGGACAATGTATGCTATACAATATAGATACGTAACAAGTGGTTCAGTCTTAGCTGTTAGGTTTATCCTTACATTCAGCTGAATTTTAGACGACTTTTGTTAGACGGAGCATGAAAGAAGCGAGGACAGAGGTGAAACAAATGAAGAATACGGGGAAGAAGAAAATGAGATGAACTTCTCTGGGTCTGAAGAAATGAGGCTTGGCATTGCTCGCATTCTCGAGAAAGTTGAGGCATTTAATCAGCAGGTACAGTAAGCGTGCCTTGAGATTATGCTCATTCTTTCACTTTTTAGAGTTGGAAGTCTAATCAAAGCTGATAGGACTTATCTAGTGTTCTGAAGCATATACATTATCAAATATTCAGGTTTCTGAGATGCTGGAATCTGGGAAGTCTCTGTTCAACAAGCTCAACCAGGACTTTGAAGAGCGAGTTCTCACGTATGAAAGCTACCTATTATGAATTATGCATTTGATTATGTACACTGGGGAAGGTTATATCATTTTACTTATGTTTCTGTTTGAATGTTTGATACAGGATCCACAAGGAGCAAATTGAGAAATGGCAGGAAGAGATAAAAGAGCTGAGGATGATGGATACAACCAACGAGGAAATGAATGCTCGTCTTAATAATGTCAAATGCCTACTTCAAACTGTTCATATCAGCCACTGAACATTCAGTTGCGAGCCAGTCTTAAGACCCTGATCCAGTGTGCTTTCTTCTGTGAGTCAGATTTGCCTGAGAAAAAATGTTCATACGCGAAATTCTTCTAAATGTATTTACTTCATATGATATGCCTCATTAAACGAAAATCTGTCCAGAAACAACTAAATATATAGACGTTCTCATAGAAAAATGGATATCATCAGTGCCAGTCAGAAAATGAGTTGAATTGAGTGATGGATCATTCTATGATTTTTGTAAGACCACATTTTATGTTGTAAATAACAAATTCGTGGGTATATGAGATTCAAATTTTAGGTTAGACTTTGCTTTAGTTTCGCAGCAGTCAAGTGATTGTCAGCATGCTCAAAGAGCTTCATAATATATCTATGGAGACTCTTGAATATTTTTGGTGATATCCGTAAAATAGATGCTCAGTAATTTTGAAGTAGTAAAGTTTACCACAAATATAAGACAAGCAAATGGGGCCTTAGATTGGATGGTATATAAAAGATCAATCCGATTATGTTTTCAACTATATGGATGCTATTAGTTAAGAGTTTCAATGTCAAGCTTATATTAGCCCACATTTCCAAGTTTAAAAGACTTTCAAAAGACATTATATGGCCCTATTTTTTTTTTTTTTTGGATCAATTGAAGCCGGCTTGAACTAAATTCGAAGAAACTAAAGTTCCTGCCTTAGCAAGAAAGGAACTGAACTAAGTGAAATTTATTTATGTTAATCCATACCCATGGGTTTCTCATTTCATTCCAATTATTTGAACTAAGTACCTACTAAGTTCTTTGCATAGGTCCAATGACCAATAAGATTAGGAAACTATGACACCACTTGATATGTCTTTTTAGTTGGTTATGAGGAAAGCAAAAAGGAATGAGCCCTGTCCTATGTTGCGGGGGTAGTGAAGGATCTAAGAAGAAAAAAACTTTCCAAGTAATTAATGAAAGCATCAAGCAAGGCTTGGTCTAGTGGAAAGGAGTGAACCTGCCAACCTTGAGGTTGGGGGTTCAGTCCCCACTCGGGCACTTTGAGAGGATTTCCCTTATCATCCCCCCTCTTCAAAGTGTCTGACCCATTAGGACCCGAGCAGGGTCCGGACTGCTTCTTCTTACAAAAAAAAGTAATTTATGAAAGCAAAAAAATAAAGTAAAAGTGGATAAAACTTAAAAAGTATATTTAGATAATACTCCCTCATATCGGGGAAAACCAATACAAATTGAGGAAGATGAGAATCTTTCTAATTTTATATTGTATAAAGTATACTTTGGTATCTTTTTACTTTTGAAAAAGTAGCAGAGGGAAAGAAAAGTGGGTGATTGGGATTTAAAAGATTATTAAGTAGACCATGTATAAGACAGAAAGTAAAAAAGTGTAGTAAATATTTGGTTGTTAGAGAGTAGATGGGAAAATAAATATTTTTAAAATGGAAAAGATTCAAAGTAGGAAGAACTTTTTGAAACATCCCAAAAAGAAAAACGGGAACATTAAAAGAAAACGGAGGGAGTATATTTAATGCTTAAATACAACCCTAACTCCCTAAGGGTTTTATATATTATTCATTATCCATTCTTATAAATATTTAAAGAACAATTTAAAAAAAGTTATTTGTCCTAAGGTGATAGAGGATATCTTACAATTTTTCATGATTTTAATTTTTTAATTGTCCTTTTATGGTAATAGATTTTCAAGACATTTAATGTATTCGGTTTTCAAATCAGTTTAGATTTTTTGCTCCTTTCTTCAGCATTTAAGTCTCTACTTAAGCTACACTGAAAAGGTGAAGGCACTCATATAGCTTTGCCTCCTCATCAAACAAACACTAATACGCTTGAATTTGTCATGCTCATGGCATTAAGGATGTGTTCTTCTACATTTTTAGTGGTTTTATCTTCATTAGTTTTGAGTGGATTATGCCACTCGTCGCTCTCTAATCAACAAGAAGTGAGAGTTATTAAGGTATTAATTAAGAATTACTATATCACTTCATCTCAATTATAATGCAAGAATATGTTAATTAGTTGATCTTCATGTAACCTAATAGTGTTACACCTTGTTATTTTTTCTTCCTTTTCTTATCTTTCTTGCAGACGAAAAATGGTGTTTATGATTGCGTAGAATTCTACAAACAACCAGCTTTTAATCACCCCTTGCTTAAGAACCTAACATCCAAGGTAATTATCTATTCATACATTCTTGTAACATTTATTTTAGTTATCAAATTCTGGAGACTCCGAGACTGATGCACCTATCTAGTCCGTCTTGTTTGGTGCTTAACGGGATAATTGTTAGCGTATAGTTCATTGCGTTAACTAATTTGACTAGCTAGTTTTCTTAGTTGCTTAACTTGCTTTGACTTTTAAATAATAGTATTAAAGTATTTGGTAAATTAGATCGACCATTATAAGAGGAGGGTGAGTTGCAATTTAGACTAGGAGCCTAGTTTTTGCAAAATTTTGAAACAATTAAGGAACTTACAAAAATGTAAGAGTGATTTTATACCAAGAAATCCTTGCTAAATCAATTTAAGAAGCAAAATTCTCGACTACAATTAGACTTTTGTGCGTAAAAGTAAGCTCATAGAGTCTTAGATATTGATAGGTTTTAATCCATTTGATAGCTGACCCATTACTAATGTACAAGTAAAACAATTTCTCCGGCTTAGCTCACTATCTCTTTTGTGTAGTATCTACCCACTGAGTCAATTGGGTTTTCTCCTCTTATATCGGAACTTTAACTCAATATTTTTTCATTCACTTCTTAATACCCTATCGTGGATAATTATGTTAAATAACAAGATAGTTTTATGCAAAATTTTCATATGGATGTTATTGAATTCAAGTTAATCACAATTATCATGCATAGGTAATACCAAAATTTCCAGAGCTTCAAGGACGAAAAGTTAGTGGGTTCGGACTGAAAGATGGTGGTTGTCCTAGAGGGAGTGTTCCCATCTTAAGAACGAATCCAAATTCTAAGGACTTCCCTCAACCACCTTCGCACCCTAATCAATGGAAAGCGGCACAATGTGTAAGATTTTTAAATTATTTGCATATTAGAGATAGATTTCAGCTCGTTCAATTGGTAGAGTATTGTAAAATTTGTATAGATGGTATTTTAAATTTGGGATTGGATTATGTTTACATCATCATACACTGTCAATTTCTAAACATCTTTACATTAAGAATTGAATTGAATAATCGAGTGCAAGATTCAACCAAGATTTTATTCGTAATACTTCATAAAAGATTCATATATTTAATATATTACATATATATAGCTCGGTTCGCATTATGGTGTACATGGCATCTATAATAAGAAGAAGAGGAATATTCCGACCCAAGTAGTTCTTCACTTATTCTAATAAAAGTATAGATTCAAATCTCAAATCTCTTGGTAGGGGTGTTCTGAACGAGAATCATACTATCAGAATTAGGGTGTTCACAAAAATCCGATCCGATTGATCCGATCCGAAATATAGTGTTTCGGATAATTCGAATCACCCTTTTGGCTTTTTCGGATATCCAAAAAATCCGAATTATCCAAAAAAATGTTTAAAAATTGGATATTTTTCGGATAATTATCCGATCCGAAATATCCGTATTTTTTCCATTAAATAGATTTGATTTTACACTTTTTCCCCATAAAAATCGGATCGGATAATCCGGGTATCCGAAATTTCCGGATCGGATTCGGATCACACTTCTCCCGATATCCGAAATTTTCGGATCGGATAATCCGAAATGAACACCCCTAATCAGAATATCAGTTATGTGTAATACGATACTAGTGTTATACTTTTATTTACCAATTTAGCGCTAGTAATTTTTTTTACCAAAGTGGCAATAAATTGATTAATTGACTAGTTAACCCATAGAATTACATAGATTATTATGTTAAACTTGTTTTAGTTATCATCCTTTCTGCAATTGATTTTTCTCTTTCCATCCAGCTAAGCGAAGCTTAATTTGTGTATATTGATTGTTGATTGGTGCAGCTTGCTATAGTCCAAACAATAGAAGATGACCCAAGTCACCCAACCAAGAAATTCTATGGAATTGATGGTTCTATAAGTCTCTATAAACCAAGTGTGCGAGAAACTCAATGGTCTACCGGTCGACTTAAACTTATCAATGCCAATGATTACATTGAAGCCGGATGGATGGTTAGTTTATTAATTTGGGAAATTAGATTAATTGAATAAAGATTGATACAATTATTTGATTGGTTAATGGCTATCTGATGGCTTTAATTAGGACTAGTCATATATGCACGCGATTCGTGCGAAATCATGTCAAATTTGCATAGATATGTAACAGTAAGTTTGTTTAGGATGTTTTGTATTTCTTTTTTTTTATTTAAAAATGTGAAATTAGTTAGTTATGGAAAGAGTTGTTCCATTTAATTAAGAATTTAAAAAAGATAAATGTTGTTTTTTGGTGTCCCCTACTCTTCACTTATAGAATAGACTAGCCCTATATGCACGCGATGCGTGCGAAGTCATGTAAAATTTTATTTGTTTAGTGAGTTTTGCATTTTTTTAATTTTTTTTTTGAATAGTTAGTTATGAGGAGAGAGAGTTATTCCACTAAAATAGGAATTAAAGAAAAAAGATTAATAATGATTTTTGATGTCCCCCACCTCTTCACTTATAGAATAGAGATATACTTCCTCTGTTTTTAAATAAGTGCTACATTTCACTTTAGCACGCTTGTCGAGGCACGTTTTATATCATTTTTATCTTTAATTATGCATTTGTAAAAATTATGACAACTAGATATTAAAAATATATATATCGAGACGAATCAAACGAGATCCAACATCACTATATTTTTCCTTATGCCTATATCATAAAAGCCGGTCAAATTATAATGAATGAATAGTGTTATAAGTCAAAATGTAGCACTTAAAAAGAAACGGAGGAAGTATATAACTGTTGTATAGAAAATTTCCAGTTCCGTAAAACATGTAAATTTAGGGTAATACGTGAGATTTACTTAAAATTGATAATATTGCCTATAATATAAGTAATGTTTAGAGGAAGTAAAAAAAAAACTAACCTTGATGGCTTTAGACTTTTTTGTAAGGATACCCCAATTACATGAAAAATTGAAAGGGAAATTATATAAGATAACTTTGTACTTAAATTTGTTTTTCAATGAACTTCTTTTAGTTGGTCATTTACAAAAAGTAACTCTAAACTTTGGAAAACACTCTAGGACATAACCTTTTGTAGCCCTTGAGATCTCCCTATTGTGAAATAAAGTGAATATTGTAGCTAGTATTCTACTAAAGAACAAGATTATTAACACCAACAATCTTAACTATTCCACTTCTTTTTTAAGCTAGTCTAACCATTTATTAACTCGAATTAGCCAAAAATTTAGGATTAGGCTATCAAAATCCCTTAATATTACTTACAACATGTCAAATATGAAAAGAGAATTACTTTCAGTTTGAAGATTAGTTATTTACTCTCCATCACCTTTGTTTTCTCATTCAAAATTAGGGCTTTTCTATAACTATGCCTCCATTTGAAGAAAACATCTTGCACACGTTATTTATGTTGTTACATTGGATGCTCCTCAGGTAAATCCGAGTATGTTCCATGATCATGAAGCCCATTTGTACGCAAAATTTAAGGTACGCATTCTTGACATAATTGATTAAAGTGTTAAATATGTATATATACCTAGATATGGCTAGATTTAAACAGTGATGCGTGCAAAAACATAATACAGTTTGTTGCGAAAAGGTAAAGAGAGAGAACCGATTATTTATTTAAGGTTTTTTTGGCCAAAAATAAAAATGTAAAAACTATTGATTGTATAGAGAGTTGTACAATTTAATTAGAAAATTTAAAAGAATAATATTGATTTTGGTAGCCCGCTCCTCATCACTTATATAATAGAGATTAGATACACCTATATAAACAATCCAAAGTCTATAATTAAAGACCTCTTATTATGAACTCGATCCCTAAATACGAAGCTTTTTTTTGGGTATCAGTGAAAGCCTTTACCTAGTAAGTAGTAACCCCTCCTCTCTTCAAACTACCGTGAAAATAAATCTGGATCGCAATGCCCTGAAAATTGTTAGGGCAACCAATGCTCCTCCAATCGATTCTTCTAAATTATTAAAAAAAACACGATTCTTCTAAATAAGGATGTTATTCTTTCATATATACATAAGGGCAACATTCTTAGAAATATATAGATTTCGTTGTCAAACCAAAGTATGCATAAATGTTACGGAAGACTGGATTAGTCTAAATATACAACATTTATACAACCAGTTTGTGTGAGATAGAAGTGAAACAACTGAAAGAATAAAGAGAGCAACATATTTTTTTTGGGCATGTCCTAATAATATATGGAACTATTTTCAGATGTTTCATATAGGATGCGTTAATCTTCAATGCCCTGGTTTTGTACAAGTGGCCACGGACCTGCCTTTGGGTATAGTCCCTGAGAAATATTCAGTAGTTGGAGGACAACAATGGATTTGGAACATATCCATTGACAAGGTAGGTTGACTTTGTTGTAATTGATTGTCATCTCAAAACATGTTAAAATTACATCTCAAAACATTATTGTACTAGTTCTAAAGATTGCACTTTGATTACGAAAAATACAAAACTACTTTTTCATATGAACTTTCTATTTGTTGAGTCAATCTACAATTTTAAAAATTGACTCTTTATAAAAACTAAATTTTGTGTAAATGATGATTCTCAAGAACAATTTTGTGTAAATTTTAAAAGTAGGATGGTAATTAGATTGTAACAATAATAATTTTTTATTATTGTGTGTCTGGCTCAACAATGAAAAGAGAAGGTTGAATTATAATAGTGTTTTTGGACTTCAGTTTATCTTCAATTTTGCTTATTTGCTCAAATGGAGCCATTCATATGAACAAAGGAGTATGAAAATATTTTGGGGTCTACCCCACCCAAGTATATAATTTTTTTTTTATACTTTACAATTATATAATAATTATCTAAGCCAAGAATATAAAAAGCATAATACTCCCTCTGTCCCCCAATAGATTTCCCATTTGCTTTAGTCAAAGTCAAACTTTATAAACTTTGACTACAAATTCTTACTACTATATAAAATTAATAATAGTCATGTTGAATCTTGTTAGATTCGCGTTAATATGTACATTCCAAATATCAACTTTTTATATTTTTTATTAACACATAAATGAATAAATTAACGGTCAAAGTTGTACATCGGAGACCGCGTAAAAAGCAAATGGGAAATCTATTTGGGGACGGACGGAGTACATTGTAAAATTTTGCTTGTTTTGACCAAAGAAAGAAAATTATAGGACATTTATTTTCAATAAGAGTTAGAAATATCTTAAGTGCAGTGAGACAATGTCTAACACATGATTGTATCTTTCTCATTAAGTTCGATTTTGACGGGAACATATTCACAATCTTTAACACTGATGTATATATATTATCAATTTAATTATGAGAATGTAGCATCAAGATGATGGGAATTGGTGGTTATCAATTACTGATCGTAAATATCAAATTGGATATTATCCCAAACAATTATTTGCCACGTTGGGAGAATTCGCTACTCAAGCTACATGGGGAGGAGAGGTTAATACGGGAACATTACCAGTTCAACTCCCGGAAATGGGCACTGGCGCTAAGGCGACCTACAATCTTAAGCTTTCGGCATTTATTTTACATGTTACCGTTGTCGATGAAAGTTATACGAATGTCAATCCTCAAGACACAGAAAAGTTTCGGAATTGTCGGGAGCCATATACCGTTTTGGACGGTGGTTATCATAAAGGTTATAAAGGCCGGGTTATGTTCTTTGGAGGCCCTTGGGATTATTAAATGTAATGTAGATTTCTAGTTGACATTATAATATATATTTTACCCTAAAGGTTGAAGAGTATATTCCCAACACAATTAAGGAAAAATCCAAGAAGATTGGCCGAATTATGGTATGTTCCCAGTTTATTTTCAGTTCCTTTATTTTTAATTCAGGTTAGCCAAATTATTTTCAATTCAGTTCAGTTCAATTCAATGCAATTCAACTCTTAATGATACTTTTATTCTCACATCTTTTTTTCAATTCAACTCCGTTCGTTTATTTTCAATTAAGTTCAAAGGAGTAACATGGTTTCATTAATTAATTGATTGACATGTTTTCATTGACATAATAACTAGTGTCACTATGAGAGATATCACATACAAAAAATTCAATGCAATTTGGGATATAAAATTAGGACTCATAAATGCTAGATATATTATGAAGATCACTACAAAAGGTTTTGTTTAGCTACTCGCCTCTTGTAGAGTTGTAGACTTGTAGTCTTGTGGGCGGTTAAAGATGGTAGATATCATTATCAATACATGCTGTTTCTTAAACACAATACGATGGTGGAACGTCTATTGTAGGCCTCTATCGAATTATCTCATTACTATTTTTTTTAGATTTCGAAAAGTATGCGATATTTAAATAAATCTCAAAGTTATGTCAAACTTCTTAAGTATTTTTTGTGAATAATTATTTTCTTATGATTTAGTTTTATTACTCCACCTGATTTGCACATAACTATAGTGTTTGTTAGTGATGAATATGTTATTAACTTTGTTAGTACTTAGGCCCTGTTCAGTTCACTTTTAAAAAATAATATTCAGTAAAAATAAGTTCAGTTCAGTAAAAATAAGTTCAGTTTAGTAAAAATAAGTTCAGTTCAGCAAAATTAAGTTCAGTTCAGTAAAAATAAGTTCACCTTCAGTAAAAATCAGTAGTGCAAAGAAGAAAAAACAACATGAATCAGTAAAAATAAGTTCAGTTCAGTAAAAATAAGTTCTGTTCAGCAAAAATAAGTTCAGTTCAGCAAAAATAAGTTCAGTTCAGCAAAAATAAGTTCAGTTCAGTAAAAATAAATTCAGTTCAGTAAAAATAAGTTGAACTGAACGGGCCTACTTGATGTTATAGATACATTGTGAACGTACTAAAAAAGTTGGTGTAATAATTTCATGCAAGACCATCAATTGTATAATTAGGAGTGCCGATTTTTGGTGTTTAAAGTATTTTTTGGTGTAGAGGTAGCTACAAATACCGGATAAGAGTCAATATCAAGTGCTCTTAATTAGAAGTGATAGTCTCTAACCAATTGAATTATTTCGTACCATCTTTTAGTGCTTAAAGTGCTATGCCATAAAACACACTCACACTGATGTTTTATATATCAACCGATTAACCTTTTATCTCATTTAATTTGGGGATTGGGAAGATTTCTTGTCTTGCTTGTTAATTCATATATATATATATATATATATATATGAGTAAGAGTTGCAAGCCGTCACGTATCACTATTTCTCTCAATATCAATCTATCCACGTCATTCTCATATTTTAAAAGAAACTGTCTATGTCAAGATTTGAACCCGCAACCTCAAGTATGGAAGAAAGCATTTCAAATATCCCTCCACCACAATATTATTGATACTTTCATCAAATTTAATGATGATATATGAGTGAAACTAAGATTAATGTTGTATATTTTGACATCCATATTTATAAATATTTATATTTAATGATATTTTTTCTCATTTGTTATCGTTAAGACGTTACTACTAATAGATTGCAAAGCAAACCCGGCCTAATACTAAGTTTTCATTCATTTATAGACAAATGCACGTCACTATGTGTCGCATATTAATGCACTTAGAACGTAGTCTTTGGAGGCCATAATGACGGGTACTTCTTAGATATCCCCAAAATGAGAACCCTTTTTTCCTTGAGAGTTTTCATTGGATTGTGACACATAATAAATATGGTGAGTTGCGACCTTATTTCAATGGTCTTTATTCGAGTAAAATGTTACAATATTTTGAATATGTTATTGCGTGATTCAAATGATCAAGCACGAGCGTGAAATATTTGGTTTACTTGATTTACTATTTTCTTTGGCCTAGTCCATAAATGCAATCCAAAAAAAAGTAACTTTGTGTTATTTATTGTAACAACAAAAATTAGGACAATGAGGAGAGAGTGTGTAAATAGGTCCTTACTACATTAGCGTAGAATAAATTTTGAGGTATAAAGATACTGATATTTATAATAACACTAGTGGAAAAAACACTAGTAGCAGCGGGCGTAAAATGGCTTGTTGCAACGTATTGAAAGACGCTGCAATTGTAGGCGGTTCTGTTGCTTATTTGCTATTGCAGCGGGCTTGAACGATGCTAATAATGTTTAGTAGCAGCGGCCTTGTCTGAAGCCCGCTTCTAATGCTGTGCTTTGCAGCGGGCATTTTCCTGGAGCCCGGTTCTATTAGTTGTTATTGCAGCGGGCATGAAGTGAAGCCCGGTGCTATTGGTCATTCATATTAATAAAAAAAATTATGCTAGCACTGCATATATACAACAGCTACTAGCAAAAAGCCAGTACTTTGGTGACCCCTTAAAGCACACGCACGTATATATATAAGTACAATAAACACCAATATAGAACATTTCCATCGCCACTTAATTAAGCTTATAGAAGTACTTTAATACCAATATAGAACATTTCCATCGCCACATAATTAAGCTTATAGAAGTACTTTAATACCAATATACAACATTTTTGTCCCCGGGAGAAAACAAGAATAAGTTCTTTCCATGGGGCAACATGGGGAAAAATATTTTTTTTGTCCAAACATCCTTTAGTTTCTCCTACACTCGTTAGAAAAGGTGGAATATCTTCATGCCAAATAGTGCTAAACTGCTAATATGTACTCTTGCATTCAAGAAGAACGTGCTTAAGTTCCAAGAAATTCAAACGAATATACAAGAGTATAGGGGGATTGCAATGTATCCATTCAATATACTACCGTGATAGAATAACTCATTAACACAAACTAAAAGGAGTGGGTTCTCGATAATATTGTTTCTCACATCCAAGGTTAACACACATATTAGAACGTACATCTCTTGTGTCATTAGAGTTGCTAGCTTCTACAAAGTACTTTTGAGCTTGCTGAATCGAGCTATTCAATGAAAACGAAAAAGAGGAGTGAAAGCAAAATCAATCACTGTAAGACTAAAGTCAAAGTCCTATAACACAATTGTCAAAATCAATCCTGAACCATACAATGTTACGATCATGGCAAATGCTAACAATCAACATTTGATATCTATGATGCCGTAGAAATCTTACATGTTTCTATCAGTGAATGCAGGCATAGTGATATACCCCCCAAAAACGAACAAGTCCTCATGGGTAATCTAAGAACAACTAGAATACTTGAATGAATTGCTACATTAATATATATATATATATATATATATATATATATATACTAGTTTGGTGATAGCTTATATATAGATAGAAAAGTTAAAATGTATGGAAAGAAAGGGGTAGTGGATGGCTTTATTACCCTATGAAGATAAAGCCTACACATTATTGCACTAAATTTTAAATAGATCATTTGTTACATTGTTAACCTAATGACATCTTCTGAAGTAGCACACTAGAGAGCGAGTTTCCCTTCACCTTCATATACAAAGTAAAACATATCTCAGTTAGCAATTAGACATTATAGTATGCATGATAAAGACGAACCAGATGACATATAACCAGTTCCAATCGAAGGTAATGACATTTAGAGGATTAAGTAGTTCGCACATATGCGAAATAAGGGTACAAGGGTCATCACATCATATTTAGTACTGATATTAGGCAAGCCATAGCTGGCATATATTGCATATTGAAGGGAGCATAAACAAAAAGGCTTCAAATGAGCTAAATATTTGCTATCAAGGGCTATTTCGGGTCAAAAGACAAGAGATTAATGAAATATAAATATCTAGAATGATAGAGTTTGATATGATCAAACCATTTACACAAACAGAAAAGTAATACAAGTGTCCAACTCAAATCCACAATTAGAGTTCGATAAAACCCTATATTCAAGATGATTCTAAAATTCAGCAGGTTAGAAACAATGTTTGGTCATATTAAGAAAATGCAGAAGGTACGGAGGGAGTCGTACATAAACAAGATTTTTTGCAAAATTATAGAGCCTGAGTTCAGAATAATGTAGTTTCGTCCCCATGGTTTGATAATCAAGGACATAATGAACATCATTGAAGAATAATGTTTCATGATAAAAAGGCTTACTAACTGTGGTAAATGATGGGGAAGTCTGCAAGCTATTCCAAGTATTCTTAGCACATGATACATGAAAAGAAATGAGCAACTTCTGAAGAGTGAAGAACAATCCAATTTAGCCAAAAAAAGGTACTACAAGAGTAAGAGCATTTGGAGTTTCTTGAAAATTAGGGAATTCCACTCTTATACACGTCAATAAGGGTAATTAAGCCAGGTTCAACTAAACACTTGATGCGGGCTTTGTTTAATGCCCAGTGCTAATAGTAACTAGATGCGGCTTTACGTTTACCCGGTGCTATTGAGGGGGTGTAATTGTTATTTTTTCTACTAGTTATAAGAACGTCTTATACAATTTTTTAATTATTATTTACGTACAAATAAACTCTAAACCAACTCAACCTCAACTTGAACTCTAGTAGGTTGAAAATACCTACTATAAATACAATATACTATAAAGCATAAAAAAAGACTAAAAATATAGAACCTAAGACAGCTATGACTATGTATAACTGGTCAGGTTTGATCTTCATCCCTTCCATGGGATACATGTCAACGTGCGCATCAGCTAGTAAGAGTAAGGCCGATATAAATAGCACACATGTCTTCATCTGGAGAAATTCAAGATTAGTCAACGTCAATAATTTTTTTATAATAGCTTGGATATGATGTTTAAAATTATTCTAATAAATACCGCATATAAATAAAACTAACATTTCTCAACATGATACTTTTAGAAGACATAGGTCAAAAGTTCATAAAAGGAGTCCTTAGAAATTGCACATATAATATGTGAAAAAAGCATGATTAATTGGGATAAATAAAATGCAAAGAAATACAGATAGTAGGAATGTATGACTTAAGTTGGATGGAAAAACATTTGATCGTAAATCAATATTTAAAGACAGAAATTGCATTAAAAAACAAAGAAAAAAGAATCATCATCCATACGAAGGATTGGTATTTTGATCCCAAAAAAAAAGCTTTACTTTGTTACTTATTGTACTACTAGAAAGTAAATTAATAAAGTCAAACCAATCATAACCCAAAAAATTCTGATTAAACCAACCGATAATGCTCAAAATTAAATTAGGGTTTTTCCGAAGCAAGATTGTCATATTCTAAAGCCACTGCTCTTATGTCCTAATAGCCTATATCAAGTATCATATGCAAAAAAAATGTTAAAATCTTAATTCTCATAGAATGCAAATATGTAGATCACCATTCACAAAAGAGAATAAAAAAATAAAGATTTAAGCTTTCATTCTCAAATTGCCCAACAATACAATTTCTTAACAATCAAAAAAAATTGTCAAAGAAAACCTTTTACAATGTCCAATTTGCGGAAAAAACTCTATAAAATTTTTTTGGCGACTAAAAACCCAACACATAAAATATTTTGCGAGATGGAACCCAACCTCTATTTTCCGGGGTTGACCTCAGTACTCCGGCGTTGATCATCCTTTTTTGCTATATGCACACATTCACCCTCCCTTTTCCCCCTCAGTTTTCCCCTATTTCTCCTCACATTATTTAGCCTATGTCATACTTCGTTGCACAAAACAAACGACATGACCCCATTGCAGTTGAAAAAAATTCAAACTATCAAACATATGCCTCAACAATAATCATGAAAATCAATTTTTTAATGACTCACAAAAATGCAAGTATAATACCTTAACATATTTCAAGGTTATAAAGAATTTCTCACTCCATAATTCACTTAATAACTTTAAAATCACACTGAGATTGTCTGAAATTGGCAAAGAAAAATTAGAACTTTAAAGTTTATTGTAAACAATACACTAAGAATATTAAAACACACATAAAAAAATACCTTTTATTTGATGCCAATAGATGAGAAATCTTCAAAAGATTGCCTTTGAGTGGTGGTAGAAGGAATGTGTAGGTACTGAAGTTTGGAGCTATGGTTTTCGGCCAAAACTCTCCTCATTAACAAAACTATGGTTTTCGTCCATTAATAAAGCAATAAATGTACCCTTCTTTCTTAATTTATTTTTGTCACTAAGAGATTGTTGAGATGCAATTATTAAGGAAAGCTAGAGTATAAACCCTAGTCACTACTCACTACTGAATAGGCTACAATTTTAGTAGTATTTCTCATGAAGAGAGAAAACAACTAGATGGAGGCATGGAACTATATATGAACACGAAAAATTAAAGAAACCAGTAGTTGAGGATGAAGTAATAAGTTGGAGTTAATTTTGGCACTATCTAGCATAATAGGAGCTAGGTTTAATCGTGATACTTCATTAAGGGTCTGTTCATTTCAGCTTAATTTCAGTTCAGTTCAGTTCAGTTCAGCTCTAATCAGTTCAGTTCAGTTCAGCTCTAATCAGTTCAGTTCAGTTCAGTTCAGCTCCAATCAGTTCAGTTCAGCTCCATTCTTTTATAACCATTTTGTTAAATATTATTATTATGTTGGTCTAATTTATTTTATTAATTACTCTTATTATTATTATTATTATTATTATTATTATTGTTATTATTTATTTTATACCATTATCATTAAGTATTATTATTATTATCTATATATTACAATGTTTATTATAGCTTTATTCATTATTATTACTATTATCATTAGGGAGGAACATGGTTTAGGTTAAAAGCATAAATAAACCCGCGTTTTCAGCCCATAATCCAATCAAAGCACGTCAAAACAATTTATGATATAATTTTGCACGGTCCGGCCCAATCATTATTTTATTACTAAATATTAATATATAATTAAATATAATTATTAAAATATAATATTAATTTAATTCTTAGATATTATTCTTATTATATAATCATCATCAGGTATTAATATATTAATACAAAGACTATAAAATAATTGTTATTCATTATAATCATTAATCATTATTATTATTAATTTATGATTATTAATATTATTTATTTATAATTATCATTTAAATATATCCAAAATACAATTATTATTATTCATTAATAATAATTCATTATAATTACCTATCATCATAATTATTATTTAATATTCATATTATTATTGTTTAAATATTATTTATATATTTATTATATTCAATTCAATGTAATTCAATTCAATTCAATTCAATTCAGTTGAGCTCAGTTCAGTTCAGTTCAGTTCAATTCAGTTCAGTTCAACACTAATCAGTTCAGTTCAGTTTAGTTCAGCTCCAATCAGTTTATTTCAGTTCAGTTCAGCTCCAATCAGTAAATCTAAACAGACCTTAATTAATAGAATATGTATAAAAATTGTGTTACGTATATAAAATAAAAGTTTAAATATCAAAATTGTTTTAGCAACTTAAATTATACTCCCTCCGTCCCAAAATATAAGTCCCCTTTCTATTTTGGGAGTCAAACTTTAAAAATTTTGACCAAATATTCTTATATTAATATATAAGAAAATATACACATGTGGGATCTTGTTAAATTCGCTATAATATGTACTTTCATAAAAGCAACTTTTTATATTTTTTACTATTACGAAATTGAAAATATAGAAGGTCAAAGCGCCTTAAAGACTGTGCAAAAGAAAACAAGACTTATAATTTGGGACGGAGAGAGTACTAATTCTACCAAACAACTAATCTAATCAATTACCTTATTAGTTTTCAACACGTTATCGATTTCAGTTGCTACCTTATCAGTTTCGGGACCTTTTCATTAGTTTTCAACTAGTATTGCTAAACTTAGCCCATTCAGATAATGAGGATGCCAAAACTTCAATAATTAAATAAAGGGATATTCTTATTGATAATCCTTATAATAAAAAATTCTAATTGGTGACCAAATTTTTTTATAAATCATTGGTAACCCTGTATTATTGCATAATTGACAACAATGACATTGATGATGAAAATCCGTTAATATTCTTTTAAGATTTTCTTCTTACCACTTTATAGTCTCGTAATTAAAATATATAGCTGTATATTCTTAGGGCATGTTTGGTTGTCATGAAATTGAATTCCCATAGGAATTTACTTTTCATGAAAAAATTACTTCCCTTGTGAAATTCCTAAGTATTATTCTAAATTATTTGGTTGGCATGGGAGATTTTGCATTTCATAGAATGATAGGAATTTTCATTTAATCAATGGGAGAGTAGGTAACTAAATTCCTACATTTTGTGGGAAATCCAAATTCATGTGAATTTCTACTTCCCACATTTTCACCTTTTCTATTTAACCAAACAACCACCCTATTTACAAATTCATATAAATTCTAATTTCTTCCATTTATTTTAAGCAACCAAACTAGCCTTAATTAGCCAGCCCTATCCTCCTAGGTTACTTGATAGGCTGAGAGTAACAATAACACGCTATACAAAACACAACCCATAATGTCCACCAACATAAGAGTATCTCCTCATGAGGGGGGGAATTTTCTTTATCAAACTATCTGAGAGCAAAGTATTATTACTAAAATAACTACTACTATTCCATGTGCAGGTTCTTGTCAGCAAAATTTCTTAAGATGTTGAATTCTAAATAATATTCAAAAAATTTCTTGAGTTAATGAGTTGTTATGCATTCTATTCAAAATTAGATGATAACGCAAAGATTAACTTATTTTCGACAATTTTTCCTTTCAAATTTATATCTCTCTCATTTGTAAACCGCCCCATACATTCCTCAAAAATGCAAGAGTACCTATTTATCGTAATAACAAGAAACCAAGGAAAAGCACATAGGACACAAGTGTAAAAGTCAGTCCCTTTTTTCTCTAATACGAGAGAAAATGTGGTTGTTGAATAGTATAGTAAAGTGAGGCCAATAAGTGGACAAATATAAGGAAAAACGAAACAAGTGCATACCACATTAACCATTTGAACAATCCAAAAAATCTAGGAAATAGTAAAAAAAAAAAGGAACTTTATTCGACAAGAGAGAGTAACACTTAGAATTATTCTTGTCAATTTTTGTTAAGATACTAGCTCTTGTGAAGTTTCCACATCAACATGCATAATTAACTATACATTTTGAGTGCCTCCATAGTAGATAAGTCGGCCAAAATAGTCACCACTATGGCCATTATCTAAAACTGTGTATAAATTTTCACAATCCCAAACCTTAAGAGTGTGTTGAGGTTCAACATTTTTAAAACTTTCATCGACAACTGTCGCATGTACAATCGTTGCTGACTTTTGAGAATTGTAGCTTGCCTTTCTCCCATTGCCCATTTCAGGATGGGGAATTATTAATCCAGGATTTCCAATTTCGCCTCCCCATTCAACTTGATTAGCGAAGTCTGCCAATGTGGTGAATAATTCTTTGGGCCAATATCCAATGGGACTTTTATCTTTATTAGATGATAACCACCAGTTGCCATCATCTTGATGCTGCACCCGCGCAATAAAGTTACACATATGTTAATTATTATATGGTAACAAATATATAAGTAATGAATCATTTAGCCCATTTTCGAGTTTGTTTACTTCTAGGTCTATCTAGATGCGATCATATTATGACCTAATGTTTTTTTTGTTGTTTATGCACATTAGCAAAAACTAGCATTAAGACTTGTACGATGCACAGACTAAAAAAATGAAAATTAATAACAATGAATTACAATATCCACTTTTATATAAAAACCTAATATTATTGTTTTTATCGAGTTCTATTATTGATGTTATTGATCATAAATTTTATTTAATATATGATAATTAACTTCGTTTTGCAGTTTATTAAACATGAAATTATGTCATTCTTTCTATCCTAAAGTCTAATTATTTGTATTGATTAAACATGAAATCCCTTTTTTTTAAAGTTTATATATATGTCGGAATTGACCTACGTAGTTGTAGCAGCGTCTACAACATTTTATAAACCGTGTAAGTATATGATATATGAATCTTATTTTGAAATGATTTCAACGATATAAATATAATAATATTTCAGATAATAAAACAAAAGTTGAAATTATTCTCATTTAGTACTATAACAACTTCGATCATAAATCGTGGATGATGCCTATATTGATTTGGGATAAAATAAAAGTATGTTAAATAATTTTTTATGAGATAATTCGACTTGCTTGACTCTACAAATTTATAATTCAAATCTAATACTTCTATTTAGCTTATGTACTTATAAGTTCTATTTTTTAAAAAATATATTATTCATTCTATGTAAAACTGTAACATGTCAAAAAAGGATGATCCAAGTCAATATCCTCCTAAACCATTTACAAACTCATACCTTGTCAATTGACATATTAATAAGCAGTTGTTGTCCTCCAATCACAGAATATGCCTCTGGGACAGCACCCAAAGGTGCATCTTTTGCCACTTGTACAAATCCTGGGCATTGAAGATTAATGCATTCTTTTCCCCCAGCCTGTGAAAGTTTACTTTATTAGTGTGACACAAACAAGGATATATACTGTAAAGATTTATATATAAAAATTATAATTAAAAGATAATTTTATTACATAATGTGATAATGTGATAATGCTTATTACCGTGAATTTAGCGTAGTAATGGGCTTCATTATCCTTAAATAAATCAGGACTCACCTAAAATAACCACATCAACCCAAAATTAGTGTTAGTACTCCATTCTTGTAGGTCACAATGATAATTAATCAATGAATGAATTTTTACCATCCATCCAGCTTCAATACTCTCAGCCCCATTTAAAAGTTTTATACGAGTAGCAGTCCATTGAGCGCCTTTTGCTACAGGTTTGTAAACGCTGGGTGAACCATTTACTCCATAAAATTTCTTATCCGAGTCAACTGTATGAACTATAGCAACCTGGACCAACCAATATGAAGCACAAAATCAATACTCAAAATGTTATAATAAAAATATATCATAAGATATTATTTTCCTAAGATAATAATGTATCATACTTATTAATATTATCGTAAAAATCTTACACAACGTCCAACTGGAAGAGGAGTGGGAGACACCGATATGGGCTGGCCCATAACTAGACTTCCTCTTAAAATAGGAACAGTCCCAATAGGGCATCCACCATCTTTGAGTCCAAAACCACTAATTCTTCCCCCTTGAATTTCAACCAGATTTGGCATAACCTATAAAAGACAACATTTGAGTTAATTGGGGATAGGTTTACAATGACTATAATAATTCTTAGCTATTATAAGAGATGGAGACTGCAAGAATCTCAATTAAAGTATGCACTATTATGATAATAATGACAATTTTATTATATCTTTATATATTTTGTGATATGTTTCAATAAGATATACATATCCAGATTTGGCAGAACCTATGAAAGACAACATTTGAGTTATTGGGGATAGTTTTACAATGACTGTAATATAATTAATTAGTAGCTATTATAAGAAATGGTGATAGCAAGCTTTTTAAATAAAGTATATGCAGTATTATGATGATAATAATGACAATTTTAATTTATCTTTATATATTTTGTGATTTGTTTCGATAAGACATACATATCCTTTAAGTCTATTTCCAATTCTTTTAAGGTGTTGTCTAAAAATCTTTATTCAATTGTAAACTCTTCATTTATAAAATAATGTAATTAACAACAATAAGAAAGTGGATCGAATAGGAAATCTTTATTTAGAAATATATATATATACTCGAAATAGAAGGAAAAAAATAACCTCAGAAAGGTAAAAGCAAAGGGTATTCATCATACACCAGGATATACCATAAGCATTTTACACCTAAGCCTATCTTTTTATTGCTCGTTGCTCATTGGAAAGTCTCGAAATAAGAAAAAATTAAATGTTCAAATGAGCAATGAGTAAAAAATAGCCTTGGGTACACAGTATTAAGGTAATAAGAATAATCCTTTGGTCTTCATCCAGTACTCTAATTAGATATGCCACTGATTATGATCATAAGTATGTAATTTCATTTAAAATTGAATTTCATATTAGGATAGCAAAGATGTTTCTAAATTTTTTTTGTAAAGTTTTTGATGGTCAACTAAATGAAAATAGATGATATTTGTCTAAGAATGAAGGGCTAAGATTTATACAGTTAAGATGGCTATAATTATTTTTGTGACCGTTGAAAAGCTTTCATTAGGCCAAGGACAGTTTTAATATACTTCCTCCGTATCAAAAAGATTGCAACAAGTCATTTTTCACGTATTTTGAGGAAGAAATTTAATAGTATAAACGAGCAAATTAGTCAAAATAATTTCAAAGACTAGTAACCTATAGTCTCATTCTTAATGTTTTTTTGGTGCAAAAGAGGGCAAAGCCTAACAACTAGTTTTACAAGAATGAATTACAATACTTCACCCGAACTGTTATGATTGTTTGCTCCATGAGTCCATGTCATTATTGGAAGCAAAGTTCAATTACTTTGACCCAAATTTCCCATTGATATATATATATAAAAAAATCACGTGAAATATTGTTATGTTTTTAATATGTGTATATCATAAGGATTAAGTTTATATACATAACGATTTAGTTAACATGTGTCCTTCGGCAAAAGAAAATGAACACACGATAATTGAATACCAAAAGCTAGCGAGTAACATTTCAATATGTACTTTCGTAAAGCAAAATTATATACCTTCGACGTGAAGTTCTTTAGCAAGGGATGATTAAACGCCGGTTGTTTGTAAAAATCTACACAATCATAAATACCGTTTTCGGTCTGCAAACATAGATAAGAAAGAAATAAACAATTAGTGTAATTCTTATAAAATCAATTAATTAACATACTATTGCAATATAGTGAAAATGAAGAGATATAGTAATTCATAATTAGTACCTTAATAACCCTCATTTGTTGTTGATTAGAGAGCGTCGAGCGGCATAATCCACTCAAAAATAATGAAGAAAAAATCACTAAAAACATAGAAGAGCCCATCCTTAGTGCCATGAGTAAATTAGCTCTAATTTGTGTTGTTCGAATGATAATGCAAAGTTTGTGTGGACAATGGTGCTTAAGTAGAGAATTATGTATTAATTAAAAGATTAAGAATGGATTGCCAAATCAACAAAGATATCGAAGCGCGGCTCATTGATTGGCTAAGAGCATTAATTGCCATAATAGTTACAAAATCTTTGATATTACATTCCTAAACAAATCATAAGTTCATAACCGACAAGGGGTTTTCTAATAGAGAAATAAATTAAATAAGTAGATTCTATATTAATGATTTCTATTTAAAAGATACAAATCATTAACAATATTGAATAAATTCCATACTTGAAATGAGATTGCATATCTTCACATCAATGGGTCTGTTCTCTTCGGCATAATTCAGCTAAACTGAATTGAACTGAACTGAACTGAACTGATTTGAGCTGAACTGAACTGAACTGATTGGAGCTGAACTGAACTGAACTGAACTGAACTGAACTGATTGGAGCTGAACTGAACTGAACTGAACTGTATTGAATTGAATTGAATTAAATTGAATTGAATTAGATAAATATTTAAATAATATTTAAACAATAATAATATGAATATTAAATAAAAATTATAATGATAAGTAATAATAATGAAAAATAATAATAGTATTTTGGATATTTTTAAATGAAAGTTATAAATAAATAATATTAATAATCATAAATTACAAAATAAATAGTAGTAATAATAATAATAATAATAATGATTATAATGATAATTAATAAAAATTATTTTTTAGTCTTTGTATTAATATATTAATACTTGATGATGATTATATAATAACAATAATATCTAAGAAGTAAATTAATATTACTATTTTAATAATTATATTTAATAATATTATAATATTTAGTAATAAAATAATGATTGGGTTGGACTGTGCAAAATTGCATCATAAACCGTTTTGACGTGATTTGATTGGTTTATCTTTTTGACCTAAACCATGTTCCTCCCTATTGATAATAGTAATAATAGTAAAGCTATAATAAACAAAATAATATATAGATATAATAATAATACTTAATAATAATAATAATAATAATAATAATAATAAGAGTAATTAGTAAAATAAATTATAAAAGAATAGAGCTGAACTGAACTGAACTGAAAATAAGTTGGGGAGAACAGGCCCATTATGTTTGCATTTTTTTAGTGTATGAGAATAACTTGGATAACATGCTATTGAAAAATTGAAGAGTGTCTCGTGGCGTATTACAATCTTTATCTACGTCGTTTAATATCTTTATCAAAAAAAGACCTTGCTTGTGATAAAGTTTGTAATAAAAAATTAATGATTACGCCTTTATCGCATTTTAAAAAAAAAATACGCACCTTACTTTCGGATTTCGGTCAAAAGTCATTTTTTTTTACAGTTGACATTTCCACCTCCCTCTTTTGTGCAAGTACGTATGAGAATAACGTGAATAACATGCTATTGAAAAATTGAAGAGTGACTCGTGACGTATAGCAATCTTTATCTACATCGTTTAATATCTTTATAAAAGACCTTATTTGTGGTAAAGTTTGTAAAAGAATTATTCTATAATGACACTTTTTATCGACTTTTTTCAAAATATACACACCTTACTTCTGAATGTCGGCCAAAAATTCAATTTTTTTTTACTGTTGACATTTCCACCTCCCTCTTTTGAGCAAATATATCACATGCTTTACCAAAAAATAATATTACCCTTCTCTACTCCTCACAGTTGTTTGTTACCTTCTTGTTCCCTCCATCTATAGTTGCAAATTTTGAACCTCTATTTCGCGTCAATTTTTTAATATATGAGAATAACGTGGATAAAAGAGCAATAAGTGAATAAAGTGATTCTGGACCCCCACGACTCTGGGAAAAGCCTGAGCCGTGATGAGCAAGAAGTCAATGTTCTAATTCTTGAGGATTTATATGAAGCAATAGTTTGATAAGAAAGTACATGAGACTCGTCTTTATGAGAATAACGTGGATATATGAGAATAAAAAAGTGTAGGCAAGAGTCGCAATCCGCTACCCTGGCACAATCCCTCGTTCAATAGCATTTTATCCATGTCATTCTCATATATTAAAAGAAAGTAGTATTAGAGCATCTACAATGGTATACAAAAAGGATTAGCTTGCAAATTGTTGAAAAGTTCAAGCTAATAGCTAGCCATTGGATATTGTAGCTCACTTGAGCTAGGTAGCCAAAACAAGCTATTAGCTTGGAATGACAAAAAATGAAACATATATCATTATATTGTCGTATATATTGAACTCTAAAGAATTAAAGTTATTTATTTTTGGCAGGGGAAATTTCTTCTAGCTACTTGCATTGTAGCTCACCATTAAATCAAATTGAGCTCTACGACTATGTAGCTAGATATTTTGATGTGGCAAATCAAGCAATAAGGGGATGCCAGAAGTTATTAATTAGCGACAACTAATATAATCTAGCGTGAAAAAAATATCATAAAAAATAATGATAATGGGGGGCTCATTTCACAGTTTTCTCGATATAAGTCTCCACAATATTATGGGCCATCGAACACCCTTAAATGTCCTTTGTGACCCCTAAAAACTCGTGTAACCACATTATATGACTCACATGACCCTTCACATGATTTCCGACCATTTTCTTTTCCAGCCATTGGAAACCTCAATACCATGAGTTAACTTCAATTTTAGCTTTTCATAAAGTTATCTCGCGTTTTTTTTTTTGTGGCCCGATTTTTCTACCACATGTTCGAATTCGCTTCAGGATTTCCTTTGACCGATTTTATTTTTAAAGGGCCTCTTTTCACAACTTTGTCGGCATGGTTTTCACGAAGTTATGGGCCACTTTCCTCAAATTTCCTCTGTGGCCCTCAAACTCGCGTGGATGCATTTCATGACTCACGGAATCTCCAACATAATTTGCAACCATTTTCCTTCTATGGCCCCTGAAACCAAAAAGATTTTGTCCGTTTAAAACGTCTTTTAAGGGTCCATCTCGTTTTCGCTCGATTTTTGTATAGAGTGTTTTTTATCATTTCGGGATGTCCAATGGCCGTTTTAGCCTCAAATAATAACCAAGGGGCTTCCTTTCACAATATTGATGAACAAGAAGCCAATGTTGTAATTCTTGAGGATGATTCTTTGAAACAATAATTTGATAAGAAAGTACAGGAGAATCATTTACTCAATTTTTATTTTTTCCAATTCCTTTGATTCATTATGAACACAAGCAAAAAGAAAGGGGTCATATTTGGAGTAGTCAAGCCTTATTTTTGAGACTTTTAAGCGGGCCTTATTTTGGGTTGGGTTTTAACAATGCCATGATGGCTGTGGGTGATAAGAGGAGGTGGTGGTCTTGTGTGGGCTGAAGAGGTATGGGCACCAGCCGCACCATGCATGGTGCCGTTGATGGGGAAATGGGTATAGGAAAATTTTGAGGGGGCTGCTAGATTGAGCTCAATTGTTTTTACCAACTTGTCGTTAGAGGTTAAATTTTTTACCAATTTGTCATCAGAGCGAGGTTTTTTACCAAATTGTCATTGAGGGTCACTTTCTTTTTACCAATTTGGTCAATTGGCCCGGTGCTAACGCATGACTTTGTTGTGCGACTACTCTTCTAAAGCTATAAGCAAGTCGGGTGCTATCCCTCTTCCCCTCTTGACTTGGTCTATTAGAGTGTTTTTTTTTAAATCGTAATCAAAGATGTTTTCTTCTTTCTCTTTTCTTTTCTATCAAATATAAATCACAGATTGTTTGTAAAGACCTAACTTAGAATATTTTTATGTACATTGGTATAGGAAAATTGTGAGGTAGGCTGCTAGAGTGGGCCGTAGGCATCTGTGGGCTCGTGGCAGGTTTAGGATGTCTATGGCCCAACAGAGGGATGGACATATGTGGGCTGTAGGCTGCCTAATCACATAGGAGAAAGTGGGATGGCAGTTTTAGTGGGCCGTGGGAGTTTGGGCTTGAATTGTAAATCCATGCGAAAAATATTTAGCATACTACTATTATTATACACTTGATATAATTATACAACTAAAAAAGTTTTTATAATTATTTCCTAACGTAATATTGTTTAGAAAGAAATTTCCACTATATTCAATTATATCTTTTACTTATTCACCCTCAATCTAACATAACATACTTTATGTTTCAGTTTAGTTGCAACAAATGGGCATACAATATTTCAAGAGTTTTTTGTGGAAAATATTTATGTTATGCACACTATGCATGCGCAAAAGTATTGGAAAGCTAAATTAATTATATAAAAACATTTAATAAACGAAAAAAATAAGTAAAAGAACAATGGTCAGATCACATAGTTTTGTAACAAAAAAAATATAATAAAACTAAAAGATTGTTTTAATACGAAATTGTATTACTATTATGTGGTGTTAAAGCATTAGTAGTTAAAATATGACTACATTCACAAAGACAAAGATATCAAATGCAAAATACTGGAAAAATATTAATTAAATATGAAAAAAAATAAAATCATTTCATGAGTAAATTATAGATGGTTACGCAAATGATGTTGCCCAGATACGATGCAGCAAATGAAATGAAGTGTGCGTGTGTAGCTATAAGAATCATAGTTAAGAAATTCTACTATGTCTAGGAAGATGTTGCAGAAACTAATACTACTCCTTTTCTTTCTAACCTCGCTTGTACCAAAATACTAACGTCATAGTAACTAGGCTATGCAAAAACAAGTCAATGCATATACTATCTTAAGTAATAACCAAACGTTATTGTAATGTGGATTTGAATTTTACTGATTGTGTTAGTATCAGAACTAATCTAAAAATGCTCCCACTCCTTCGCACCCCCCACAATAAAGAGAGTAGCAAGATGTAAAATTTGATAAAGCGGTTTTGACCAGTGAGTAATAATCATTGAAACTGTTCTTATTGTGCCATCTTATGAATGAAGCTGTTTTTCGAGGGGAAAAACTGATCTAAACTTCTAGTTTTTGAGGCGGAGAGCGGTTATATGTAATGTAGATTTCTAATTGACATTATAATATATATTTTACCCTAAAGGTTGAAGAGTATATTCCCAACAAAATCAAGGAGAAAAATGCAAGAAGATTGGCCGAATTAGGGTATGTTCCAGTTTATTTCAATTCCTTTATTTTCAATTCAGTCCAATTCAGGTTATTTCAGTTATTTTCAATTCAGTTAAATTCAATGCAATTCAGCTTTTAACAATACTTTTACTCTCACATCTTTATTTTCAATTCAATTCAATTCCTTTGTTTTCAATTAAGTTCAAAGGAGTAACATGGTTTCATTAATTAATTGATTGACATGTTTTCATTGATATAACTAGTATCACTATGAGAGATATCACATACCAAAAAAAAAGTATTTGAAAATTTTTACTCAATGAAATTTGGGAATAAAATTAGGACACGTAAATGCTAGATATATTTAGGAAGATCACTTAACCTGGCCAGTTATATATAGTCATAGCTAAAAAGGTTTTGTTTAGCTACTCGCCTCTTGTAGAGTTGTAGCCTTGTAGGCGGTTAAAGATGGTAGATATCATTATCAATACATGATGTTTCTTAAACACAATAAGATGGTGGAACGTCTATTGTAATTTGTAGGCCTCTATCGAATTATCTTTTTTATTTTTACTATTTTATTTAGATTTCGAAAAAGTATGCGATGTTAGAAACTGACTGTTTACAATGACTGAGCAAAGACTAAATTCAAGGCTGTGTCGCGGTAGAAGACCACTGACTTGAAAGCAATTACGGCCCGACTATGGTGGTAATCGCAACTGGCCGGAAAGCTCCCCAAGGTTAACACAGCGACCTTTCTAAGTCACCACTAACAGAGAAAGATCTTGGAGACTGTTTATGCACGTACCCAGTGTTTAGAAGAGAGGAAGAAGAAGAGAAGAGAAAATGATTTTCGGATGCCAAACTGAAGTAGCAGTGGACTGATTTTATAGTAAAAGAATCAGGCCAAATAAAGAAGGTAATAAACAGAGGGAGGAAATCACGGGCGACAATAAAGGCCATTAACACTGTAATAAAGGCCATTTAACGCTGTAACGTTTCAGTTTTACATGTTACCGTTACACACAGTTGGGCTCGGGTCCAAAAAGATAAGCTCCAGCTCAGCTCTTCCCAGAACCCAGGTCCCAGGTCCCGGCCCGGCCCGGCCCGGTCCGGGCGGGCGGCGCGCGCGCGCGCGTGTGTGATAGCAAGCCCAAACCCAAGTTTGATCTCCAACCACAAAAACCAACCAAGTACTCAACTCAATAAACATAAAGAGGAAGGGAGTTAATAAACAAAGGCAAGCTCCCTTCCATAGGAGATGTGGGATGTTTGGAAAAAACACAAGTAGGCTTTGCAAGCCTTAACTCCAACAATCCCCCACAAAGGCTTTGAAAAGCAAAAGAAATTCCTGGGTAAAGAAAGAGAGGTACTTAAGCATCAATATCTTTCGATTTGAATTGATACATAGTGGAGTGAGGCAACAACTTACTTTCTAGTGAGTGAATTTCTCTTGAACTCACCAGAGTTCCGTTGAGACCCCCACAACACATACCTACCTTAAGAACGTGCAGTCTCCGCGATACAACACAAGCGCTTTATAGCCATGCGCACACCTTGGGTCTCATAAGTGCTCTAGAAAGACAGCCCAGTCTTTCATAGAAGGCGGCTTAACCTCCACACTTACGTAGGTAGTCCATTAAGTGTTCCTCTATAACACCACCCCGAGGGATATGAAACTATTAAGAGCAAAAGCTCAACCTCTCAATATAAATCCATCAAGTGCGTCTCAATAGCACCACCAAACAGGCTATGGATTTAGAAAGCACTACCAACATGCCATAGGGATGAGTAATGTAGTGCAAGCTAAGATTCTATGGCTTCGTTTGACCACAAACGGGTATCCACCATAAACTCTCAACTAATGGGCCTAAGCCCCATCCCCCTCGACGACTCTAGGACAACTCTCCTAGATAATCCCTTAGTAAAGGGATCAGCAAGATTTCTTTCGGACCTGACATAGTCCAAAGAAATCACCCCATTTTTCAGGAGTTGTTTCACGACTCCATGTCTGATCCGTATGTGTCTTTTCTTACCATTGTAGACACTGTTCTTAGCAACGCCAATGGCTGCTTGAGAATCACAGTGAAGGGAGACAGGAGCACCCTGCCCTCCCCATAATGGAATATCAGACAAAAGGTTTCTCAACCACTCAGCTTCTTGCCCTGCCAACTCGAGTGCAATAAACTCAGACTCCATGGTTGAGCGTGCTATACAAGTCTGTTTCGAAGACTTCCATGAAATAGCACCACCACCAAGAGTAAACACGTAACCACTAGTTGAACTAATCTCATCATTACCTGAAACCCAGTTTGCATCACAAAATCCTTCAAGTACAGCAGGAAATTTAGAGTAGTGCAAACATAGATCAACTGTTCCTTTCAGGTATCTAAGAAGACGATGAAGAGCATTCCAATGTTCATTACTAGGGTTATGAGTATACCGACTCAGTCGACTCACTGCATAGGCTATGTCAGGTCGAGTACAGTTCATGAGGTACATCAAACTACCTATGACTTTCGCATATTCACTTTGAGAAACACTTTCTCCTAAATTCTTAGTCAAATGAATACTAGGGTCATAGGGTGTACTCACTGGAGCAACATCAAAGGAGTTAAATTTTTTAAGCACCTTTTCCACATAATGAGACTGACTAAGGGAGATGCGACCGGAGGTTTTCTTAAGTCTTACTCCTAAAATCACATCAGCTTCTCCCAAATCCTTCATCTCAAACTTCGATGCCAAGAAAAGTTTGGTATCATTGACCACCTTTAAATTGTTACCAAAGATCAACATGTCATCCACATAAAGACATATGATTACACAATCTGATCCTATTAGCTTTGAGTAAACGCAAGAGTCAGAGTTGTTGACAATGAAGCCATTTGACACAATAGTACTGTCAAATTTTTCATACCACTGTTTTGGTGCTTGTTTGAGACCATATAAGGACTTCCTCAACTTACACACTTTATCTTCTTGACCTTGCACCACGAAACCCTCAGGTTGAGACATATAAATCTCCTCCTCTAAGTCACCATTCAAGAAAGCAGTCTTAACATCCATCTGATGTATGACTAAGTCATGAATAGCAGCAAGAGCTAACAGGGTCCTAATGGTGGCTATCTTAGTCACAGGAGAATAAGTGTCAAAGTAATCTAGTCCTTTCCTTTGAGTGAAGCCCCTAATCACAAGTCTGGCTTTAAACCTCTCAATGGTCCCATCAGGTCTCAACTTCTTTTTAAAGATCCATTTGCTATCTATGGTCTTTGATCCCTTAGGTAAGTAAGTTAACTCCCAAGTGGAGTTAGACACTATGGAATCTAGCTCGCTCTTAATGGCCTCTTTCCAAAAACTAGCATCCACAGATCTCATTGCTTCCTCAAAAGTCTTAGGGTCCTCTTCTATCATGAAAGCATAGACCAATTCATCACTTAACAAGTCAATACAAGAGCTCTCAGACAGAAAAGCAGTGACAAAATCAGAACCAAAGTCTTTTGCTACTCTAGGTCTTTTACTTCTCCTAGGTTCATCTGTAGCACCAGAACTACCAACATGCAAATCAACTGAAGTACTACTTAAAGTCAAATCAGCAGTAACATTACTAGTAGGTAAGGAAACGTCGTGCGTAGAACAAGTAGGTAAAACAACCGTAGGAGAAGAACATGAAGGCATGGAAGCAACATCACCCTTTTTCAAGGGAAAAACATGTTCAAAGAACTCAGCGTCTCTGTACTCACAAATAGACCTATCACTCAAAGTCATGAACCTATAGGCAGCATGAGCATAACCAATAAATACTGCATCAAAGGTCTTAGGTCCAATGTTTGACCTTTTATAGTCAGGTAGCCCAACTTTAGCTAGACACCCCCACACTCTCAAGAAGCTCAAGTTTGGAGTAAACCCCTTCCATAATTCATAGGGAGTCTTATCTAACCTTTTGTGAGGTACTCTGTTAAGAACATGACAGGCTGAAAGGACTGCTTCCCCCACATTTCATCAGGCAACCCAGAACTTACAAGCATAGCATTCATCATGTTTTTCAAAGACCTATTTTTCCGTTCAGCTATACCATTCTGTTGGGGTACATAAGGTGCACTAAGTTCATGAATAATACCCAATTTCTCACAATGGTCATTCAAAGAGAAGTTTTCAAACTCTCTACCTCTGTCAGATCTAACCCTCTTGATTTTCCTATCAAGTTGGTTTTCTACTTCGGCCTTATATTTGATGAAAGCTTCCCCTGCCTCACTTTTGGTTTTGAGAAGGTAAATCTTAGTGTACCTCGAACAATCATCAACAAATGAAATATACCAGAATTTTCCTCCTCTACTTCTAGTGTTCTGGAAGTCAGCTAAGTCCGTATGAATCAACTCTAGAAGTTGTGTGGTCCTTTGAGTCACAGTTTTGCAAGGTTTCTTAGTGAATTTTGCTTCAACACAAACTGGACACTTAGAAAACTCAGTAGTCGACAGATTAGGAATTAAAGCTAAGGTCCTTAGTCTCTTAATGGAAGCAACATTCACATGCCCTAATCTACCATGCCACAAATTTAAAGACTCAGCAATATAAGCAGAACCAGAAACAGTTTTATTAAAAACAGCAGAAATAGAAGAAGCAACATTCAGAATAAATAACCCTCCACTTAAATACCCCTTCCCAACAAATTCCCCACCACGAGTCATTACAACTTTGTCAGCCTCAAAAACAATTTTCAAACCAGCTTTGTTTAATAAGGCACCAGACACTAAGTTGCGACGCATAGTAGGAACATACAACACATTAGAAAGGGAGAGGGTTTTTCCAGAGGTAAGTTTAAGAGTGACCTTTCCTCGTCCAAGTACTCCAGCAGTTGCAGCATTGCCCATGTAGACACACTCGCCTTCAGAAGCATCCTGAAAATCATGGAGCAGCTCCTTGTTTGCACAGAAATGTCTTGAGGCCCCAGTGTCCAGAATCCAATCAGTACTGTTCTCGATCAGATTTGCTTCAACAACCACAGCAGCGACAATGTCGTTTGATTCAGCAAGGTTGGCCTGAGGTCCTTGTTTTTGCACAGAACCTTGGCGTTGAGGGCATTGGTAAGCCTTATGATCTGGCTTGCCACAGACATAACAGAGGACAGACTTCTTTTGAATCTTGCTATCCGGTTTGTTAAATTTGCCTTGCTTTTTTCCTTTGTTATTACCCTTTTTCCCTTTTCCCTTAAACTTATCAAAGCCTGATGGAGCAGCAGATTCCACCAGGTTAGCTTTAGTGGTATTAACAGAAACTGAATCTAGATTGTCTTTAAGGCGATTTGCCTCTTCAATCCTCATATGACTAATTAATTCCTGAAGAGACAGGAATTCTTTTCTGTGTTTCAGATTATTTCTAAAATCTCTCCAAGAGGGGGAAATTTTTCTAGTAAAACATTAGCTTGAAATACTTCACAAATTTTCATGTCCTCATTAAGAATATCAGCACAGAGATTTTCGAACTCATGAACTTGATCCATGACTGGCTTATCATCAACCATACAGAAAGCCAGCCACTTGCCAACAACATATTTCTGTTTTCCAGCATCATCAGCCCCATATTTTTTCTCAAGGGCCTCCCAAATCAGTTTTGAACTTTTATGAACCATAAACAAATCATACAGATTATTGATCATCAGATTAAGGAGGTGGAAACGGACAGTTTTATTATCTTTTACATATTTTTCAATTTCGTCCTCTTTCTTCTTAATTTCAGTAGCAGAAGGAGAAGAGGATGAGTCACCTGTAGTAGTAAGCGCAGTGGGACAGTCCTTGAAAAGGACGTAGTCAATGTCCAATTGCTCAAAGAACATAAGCAGTTTGGAAGACCAACGTTTGTAGTTGTTTCCGTCAAGAGATTCGAGCTTGGACAGATGAGACACGGATTTGCTTGAAAAATCAGCCATTGCAAATTATATAATTGCTTTCAAATTGTTAGAAACTGACTGTTTACAATGACTGAGCAAAGACTAAATTCAAGGCTGTGTCGCGGTAGAAGACCACTGACTTGAAAGCAATTACGGCCCGACTATGGTGGTAATCGCAACTGGCCGGAAAGCTCCCCAAGGTTAACACAGCGACCTTTCTAAGTCACCACTAACAGAGAAAGATCTTGGAGACTGTTTATGCACGTACCCAGTGTTTAGAAGAGAGGAAGAAGAAGAGAAGAGAAAATGATTTTCGGATGCCAAACTGAAGTAGCAGTGGACTGATTTTATAGTAAAAGAATCAGGCCAAATAAAGAAGGTAATAAACAGAGGGAGGAAATCACGGGCGACAATAAAGGCCATTAACACTGTAATAAAGGCCATTTAACGCTGTAACGTTTCAGTTTTACATGTTACCGTTACACACAGTTGGGCTCGGGTCCAAAAAGATAAGCTCCAGCTCATCCCAGAACCCAGAACCGGCCCGGCCCGGGCGGCGCGCGCGCGTGTGTGTGATAGCAAGCCCAAACCCAAGTTTGATCTCCAACCACAAAAACCAACCAAGTACTCAACTCAATAAACATAAAGAGGAAGGGAGTTAATAAACAAAGGCAAGCTCCCTTCCATAGGAGATGTGGGATGTTTGGAAAAAACACAAGTAGGCTTTGCAAGCCTTAACTCCAACATGCGATATTAAAATAAACGCGAAAGTGCTTAACTTTGACTAAACGTGAGATTAAACCCCTCTAGTTTCTATTGTAGTGTTTTAACCCCACAACTTTAACAAAAGGTGAGATTAAACCCCATTATTAAATTTTCTTCAATAAAAATATAGAAAAATAATTATACAACAAAATGTCATAATTATAGACGGATACGTATAATTTTATTAGAGTCTCTTCTGCCAAAACCCAAAACTCTAACATTGAATCACTCGCATCTCCACCGTCATCAGATTGAACTTGATTTTACACAGCAGCATGGGTAATAATTGTATGAATTCATAGATACGAATAGCGGAATTTCAGGAAACAATTTCCTAACATCTATGACAGAATCGCATGCATAACAATATATGAATCGATACATAGAAAAGAGTATACACAAACCTTTTATTCACGACTTGAACAGGTATGTAGGGTTTGAATACTGCAAAGTATTATTGCGAATCTGGTTACTTTAGAGATCAAGAACTACAATTGTAATTCCTCTACTTAGTCCACGAACACCGATTAATACCCACGTCTGCTAGAACGGAAGAGTATGAACTATTCATTCTCTTACTTTTGATGGGATAGGCGCCTAGACTAAAGAGGGAGAAGGGTTTTCTTTTCTCTCTTTTGTGTCAAGTTACTGACTAACTGAATTGTTGCATCTCTCTTCTTATTATATCTATATATAATAAATAGAGATTACGTTAAGAGGAAAGGAAAAACTAAAACCCTAATCACCTTTATAGTGGCCGGC
The DNA here is from genome assembly GCA_947645195.1 of Patellifolia procumbens. Taxonomy (NCBI): domain Eukaryota; kingdom Viridiplantae; phylum Streptophyta; class Magnoliopsida; order Caryophyllales; family Amaranthaceae; genus Patellifolia; species Patellifolia procumbens. Next base: position 2,731,919 of record CANSGD010000335.1, read on the forward strand.
CCTTATAAGCCTTTATGGGCTCATAATTTATTTATTAATCAGTGTTACTCTGTGTGACCTCATAGGATTAACTATCTTAGTTGTAGGCCCAAACCAATTTGTCTACAAACCGTAATTTATTCTCTAGCAAGCAAATACGGTTACTAAAATAATTAACTATATTATCTCCATAAATTCAATCCTATTTATATTTAGTAATTGCGGAAATTGTCTAAGGACATATTCCTTCAATCTCCCACTTGTCCGTAAGACAAGTACGCAATATTAAATTCCTTAAGTCTCTTAATGCCAAATTTGATAACACGATGTTATATACTCAAATATATTTCTTGATCACCGAGGTTGAATTGTTCAACTGAAGATCAACTCTTTAATCTCATTTTAGCATGGCCATGCGTTTTTACAATTCTCCCTCATCAAGTGGCCCAGACACCATTCCTATCAAATAGGAGGACTTATTCAATCTTGTATGACCATAACTCCCACTCAATTCTTAGCCAACCTGAGCATTGCCTTTATAACCTCCTTTTACGGCACGGTGTTTAACAATGTCAAAGCTAAACTAATCATATCATGGTTATTAGGACATACTCATGTCCAAGGAATCTATTAAATATAGACATTCCGATTCTACTATTAGAATCTAATTAGGTCAAGTCTCAATGTATCAATCATACATCCATATTTGTTAATTTGACATCCCTATGTCTCTATAGCCCAAGGAACTGCGCTATCAATTAACATTATGCTAGTCTTTTAACAAGTCACTTATGTCCAATTCAGTGCCTTAGACTAGGGACATATTATAAACTGTGGTTTTTGTTCACTATATAGGGTTCCATTCATCACAACGTTTATGATGATCCTATTTCAAAACACAATTTATTTGGACATCTTATTTAATACTAAACAAATTAAATAAGAATGTAGATTTTTATTGATAAACAATTCCAAGCATAATCAATGTCTTTACAAATGCAAACATAAAGTAAGCATTATAAAGCCATTCTTTTATATGCTTAAGCCCATAGACCTAGTATGACCTTCATGCTTAGGTCGAGCAACAGGTTTAGTCTGCGGATCTCCCACATTCTCATCAATATGAATCTTGCTTATTCAGTATAGAACTCTTACAGCTCATAACTTCTCCATTGGGACAAAGAATGAAACCAGATGGAGATCGGAAATCATCTTTGTCACTATGGTAATTCGTATATGCCTATCATCAACAACAAACTCAATTTCTCCACCATATACCAATCAATGATCCTCAGTTCTTCGTAAGTACATAAGGATATTCTTTGCACTCATCTAGTGCGTGTAACTTGGATAAGACTGGTATATGTTGCATTTACTCGTAGTATAGGCAACATCTGGTTGAGTGCAAAGCATAGCATGCATACATAATGGAACCTAATGCAGAAGCATAGGGAACATTACTCAATCTCTTGACTTCATCAGGTGTCGAAGGACACGGAGTCTTGCCAAGTGATATGCCATGTTTCATGGGATTGAAATCTCTCTTAGAGTTTTTCAGCTTGAAGCTAGAAAGAACCTTATCTATATTAGTTCCTTGACTAAGTTCAATCAGCCTTTTTAGATCTATCTCTATAGATCTTTATTCCCAAAATATACTCTGCCTCTCCTAAGTCTTTCATAGATAAACGATTTTTAAGCCATCCTTTGACTGACTCAAGCACGACTTATCATTTCCTATGAGAAGTATGTCTTCCACATACAAGACTAAAATTGTTATATTACTCCCACTCAATTTCTTGTACACACAAGATTTCTCTTCATTTATGAGGAAAACAAACTTTTTGATTGCCTAATCAAATCTGAGGTTCTAACTCCTGTATGCTTGCTTCAATCCATAAATGGATTTCTTAAGCTTGCATACCTTCCCTGAATTTGTTGGATGTTTAAAGCCTTGAGGTCGTGTCATATACACATCCTCTTTCAAGAACCCGTTCAAGAAAGCGGTTTTTACATCCATTTGTCGTATTTCATATGAAATGCGGCAATTGCAAGGATTATCCTAATGGATGGCTACTAGGGAAAGGTTAAATTCATAGTTTATACTATGAATATGACGGAAACCTTTTGCCACTATCGTAGCTTTGAAAACACTAATGTTTCCGTCTTTGTCTGCTTTCAATTTGAAAATCCATTTGCATCCAATGGGTCTCACGCCATCAGGCAAATCAACCAAGTCCCATACTTGATTTTCAGACATAGATTCCATTTCGGATCTCATGGCTTCACGCCATTTCTAGGAGTCCTATCCCTCCAAAGCATCTTTGTAGCTGATAGGCTCACACTTACTAAAATCGTTATTTTAGAACTTTCCGTCGAAAGAAAATCAACATATTTTCTTGATGGAATGGTGATCCTATGAGATCTACGTAGGGGAACAACAGAAGAAGAATCTCGGTCGTTAGACTTAGAAGCTTCGCATGGATTCGATCCAAGTGGGACGGTAGGAGGTTCGTGGATAGGATTTACTACCCCCCCCCAACATTTTCATGCTGGTCCGCCTCTAATGAGGTGTTAACCTCACCCATTTGTTGCTCATCTCGAATTTCTTCGAGATATATATACATTTCTCCCACTTGTCTTCTTTGGAAATAAACTTATTTTCAAGGAAGACACTATAGCGAGCAACAAACACTTTGTTTTCGCTACGGTGGTAAAAATAATATCCCTAGGTCTCTTTGGGATATCCCACAAAGAAACACTTTTTAGATTTGGGTGCTAATTTATCAGATAGTAAACGTTTTACATAAACTTCACACCCTAAACCCTTAGAAAAGACATTTTAGGAACGGTTCTGACCATATCTCATATGGAGTCTAATCTACTGCTTTGGATGGAGTCCTATTGAGTGTAAGCGCAATTGTATCAAGAGAAAATCCCAAAAGAAATATAGAGAGATCAGCAAGACTCATCATGGATCGTACCATATCTAATAGGGTGCGATTCCTTCTCTCGGAAACACCACTGAATTGTGGAATTTCCTGTTGAAGTTCATTGTGAAAATATTCCACAATCTTTCAAATGATCACCGAACTTTTGACTCAGATATCCCCTCCATGACTTGATCATAAAGATTTAATCTTCTTGCCAAGTCGGTTTTGTACTTTATTTGGAATTCTTTGAATTTCAAAGGCCTCCAACTTATGCCGCGTGAGGTAAACATATCAATATGTGCTTACATCATCAGTAAAAGTAATTAAGTAACTTACCCTCCCCCAGCCAATGTATTCTTAGGTTCATACACATCCGTATGTATGAGGGCGAAGAGGTCATTGGCCCTTTCACTCGAACTAGTGAAAAGAGACTTTGTCATTTTTCCCATTAAGCAAAACTCACACATCAGATGATTCAAAATCAAATGATTTGAGAACTCCATCTTTATGTATTTCTCAATTTGTTTTGTACTTATGTAGTCTAATCGACAATGTCATAGGTGTATTGGGTTTAATTCATTTGACTTATGTTTCTCGCTGTTTTTATAGATGTGTGTTTGTAAAACATACAAACCATTTGATAACTTAGTAGAGATACGGAACATATCATTCAAATAAGCAGAAAAACAATTCTTCTTTATTGTGAATGAGAAAACTTCAGAATCCAAAACAGAAACTGAAATAGTGTTCTTAGTCATATTTTAAAACATAACAACAATTATTAAGTCTCAAAACAAAACCATAAAGTAAAGATAGACTGAAGACTCCCACTGCCTAGGCGGCAACTCGAGCTCCATTGCCAACTTGCAATTCTACCTCTCCCTTAAGCGTGTCTCCTACTTCTTTTTAGATCTTGCACATTACAGATAATGTGAGAACTACATCTAGTATCAAATACCCATGATGCAAAAGTAGTTTAAGTTATCTCTATAACATAGATACCTGAAGAAGAAGCTCTAGTCTTCTTGTACTCCAGATACTTAGGGCAGTTCCTCTTCCTATGACCCACCTTGTGACAATAGTAGCACTCATGTATTGCTACTATGGCTTTAGGTGTTGCCTTTGGCTCCTCAGAAGTGTTAGGCTCAGCAACTTGTTTGCCTTTGCCCTTACCCTTCTTAGACGGAACTCCGTGCTTCTTGAGCCCCTTGCCTTTTTGCACCATCAAAACATCCTTATGCTCTTTTATGGGCTTAGTAGGCAAGCTCCTTTCAGCCTGAATAAGTATACCATGCAACTCTTGTATGGTCATTTCCCCTCCTTGCATATAGAAGTTCAAACTGTAGTTCTTATATGCATCAGTGAGTGAATTGATGATCATATCAATTGCTATCTCTTGGGGATAGGAAAATCCCAACTTGGTCATGTGCTCAAAATGACTAATCATTTTGAACACGTGGGGACCAACTGATTTTCCTTTCTCCATATTACACTCAACAAGCTTGCGGTTCACTTCGAACCTCTCCAACCTAGGATGCTTTTTGAAAAAAGGTTCGCAACTGTTGGATTATTGTATAGGCATCCATTCCTTCAAAACGTTTTTGAAAATCAGGTTCCATACATGCAAGCATCAAACATGTGACAGGCACAGATTTGTTTATGAGTATTTGCCTAGCTATCCTATCAGCTTGGCGAGAATTCTCGGGAAGTTCAGGAATAGGAGTTTCAAGAACAGTTTCTCTCCTTTCATTTCTGAGAACTATTCTCAGATTTCTCTCCCAGTCTAGGAAGTTCTCTTGGTTGAGTTTTTCTTTTGCAAGAATAAAGCGCAAATTATAGCCAGAGTGGTTGTTGTTGTTGTTAGACATGACTACAAAAAATAGTAAACAAGCATTCAATCAAAAAAGTTTATCAACGATGGTTATTTAAACAAATTTAAACAACTATTAATACTTTATTCAAAATATAAAAACCCCATATTGAATAAAGAAATAACCAAGATCCCCTCCCACTAAAATTAAACGGACTTTGGCCCTGCCTTTAAAGATAGTGATAGAGGTAAGTAAACCACTTTACTAATTATAACAATTTATAATTCTTGGTAGATAGGTTAATAACTCTTTATAAACTCCTATCTCATTGCTTCAAAACCCAAAACTTTATCTTTTGATGATTTTGTTGAGTCAAACCAAACATTAACATGTAAGTTTCAAAAAACCTACCCTACTATCCTCGGAATTATGAGCAACACCCTGCTTTGGCAGAACCTATTACTCATGATCTAAGGCTTTATAGGTGTTGTTTGGAAAAGCATTTAAACTCAATATCACCCTTGGGGACTCAAGTTTTATGTTGGTTATATTAAAAGGTGAACACATTATATAAATAACCACACATAAACTTGAGCGAGCATTTAAAAGAAATTAAATGCATAAGCAATCAAAGAAGAACTTAAAACGCGATCCTAGTATGGCCCCTAAACCTAGAAAATCTAATCTTCATGAATCCTCCCTTAGGACTTTCTTGGATCTCCATCCTTTATTCTCCACGGAACTTCAATCTTGATCTTCATTTAAATTATTCTAAGCAAAGAATTTAAATTACAAAAATACAAACGATACGCAGATCGTATTTTAATTACAAAAATACATAACGATGCACAGATCGTATTTTCTATCCTAGTTTGGGCCATACCAGTCACGATTGTGCAAATATAATATCAAACATATTATAATATACATCTAAGCAAAATTATAATATCATCATATTATAAAGCAAATCGACGTAATATAATATCAGACATATTATGTGCATCCATGAAAGAAAAATAATATCATCATATTATAAATCATAACTTATTTACTCCATTAACGTTTAATGGGTAATAACAAATATTTCCAAAAATATATAAAACATTCACGCATTTATTTAGAAAATAAAATGCAAGTAAAAATAACACAATTATATAAATACAAAATTTATTTACTCCATTAACGATTAATGAGCAAATAAAACTTTCCATTATAATTTTTAAAACTTAACAACTTTAAGTTAGAAAAAATATTTAGGAAATATTAATCGAATTAATAATTTTCCTAAAATTAGCCATCTTAACAAATTTAAGAATATAACTAATAAGGAAACTTTCATTCTTCTAATTCAATTACAACTTTAATATGATATTAATCTCCATTAATATTAATTTGCATAATTGGAAATATATGAATTTTGCCTAAAGTAATCATAAAACAGAATTTCAATTACCATTGATCAAAAACAAAACATTAAAAAAAAATAAAAATAAGATGGACTGAGCTTGGCCCGGCCTGTGGCCCGCAGCCCAGCCCAGCCCAACTGCTGGCCCGCGAAAAAGGACAGCACAGAGGCTGCTGGCTTCTCGCAGACACGCATGACGCAGCTAACACAGGGCTGCAGTCAGGCGTGCGACTCGCCGGAAAGATGGTCCTGGCTCGCCGGATTGACGCCGGTCAAGTGGTGCAACTGGTTTGCGCCGCCATACTCGCCGGAAAAGCAAGGAGTAGCCCAGATTTTCGGAACAATTTTCGAAAATTCTGGGTTGTTTTCAATCCAAATATCGAGTGATTTTTGACTCAAAACAACAAATTTCACTTTTGTTTTTGTGATTTAAACTTACAATAAGCTTATAAACACAATTTGGTTAACAAAGTACAACTCAATTGCAGAAATTTAACCATTAAACGAATTGGGGGAAAAAATTAGGGTTTTTGATTGTTTTGAATCAATCTATTTGATTTCGAAACGAAAATCACAATTAAATACATCAATTTTCAATTCAAATCAAAACAAATCAAAGCCCTAATTCAATTTTACAAAATAAACACATTAAATTGTTGGATTTTGGGAATATGAATTTCGACCATATTAGGTCGAACATGAGTTATTTCGATTTTAATTTTCGAAAAATAAACGAATCAAAATAACTCATTTTGGGCAATTATTTTAACATAAAATTCAAAATTTTATGCTTTCCAATTTATTAATATCAATATATTAATCTTGCAAATTAACACATATTAAAAATCCTCCCTGAATTGAATTAAAATTATGAAGAACATGATCATATAAAATTATGCAAGAGGCTAAAACTGATACCACTGTATGAATTCATAGATACGAATAGCGGAATTTCAGGAAACAATTTCCTAACATCTATGACAGAATCGCATGCATAACAATATATGAATCGATACATAGAAAAGAGTATACACAAACCTTTTATTCACGACTTGAACAGGTATGTAGGGTTTGAATACTGCAAAGTATTATTGCGAATCTGGTTACTTTAGAGATCAAGAACTACAATTGTAATTCCTCTACTTAGTCCACGAACACCGATTAATACCCACGTCTGCTAGAACGGAAGAGTATGAACTATTCATTCTCTTACTTTTGATGGGATAGGCGCCTAGACTAAAGAGGGAGAAGGGTTTTCTTTTCTCTCTTTTGTGTCAAGTTACTGACTAACTGAATTGTTGCATCTCTCTTCTTATTATATCTATATATAATAAATAGAGATTACGTTAAGAGGAAAGGAAAAACTAAAACCCTAATCACCTTTATAGTGGCCGGCCCTTATAAGCCTTTATGGGCTCATAATTTATTTATTAATCAGTGTTACTCTGTGTGACCTCATAGGATTAACTATCTTAGTTGTAGGCCCAAACCAATTTGTCTACAAACCGTAATTTATTCTCTAGCAAGCAAATACGGTTACTAAAATAATTAACTATATTATCTCCATAAATTCAATCCTATTTATATTTAGTAATTGCGGAAATTGTCTAAGGACATATTCCTTCAATAATCTGAGTATCAGATTGAATAGCAGGAGTAACAACTTGAATTGAAATAGATTGTTTATCATTTGCCACTTTTGGGGAGGATAACATGATTTTGTTATAGGAAACCTTTTTTCCATTGCCACTTCCATCTCCAACTAACATGATGTCTGCCGCTAGGCTATGGTAGCGTTGCTGCCTCCCTGTTGGCCTGATCTTTTATTATCGTATGGTCTTATGTATTACAGGTTTAAGATCACTTCAAAACCAAGAGAAGAGGAATATACTTTTTGATGAATTAATAGAGAAGAACATGTTGAGAGAAAGATTGATATAAAAAACCACGTTCAACTCTGATGTGAAGATATGTATAACTTGTATTTTAATTTTTTTAATTAAAATATTTATCTTTAATCATGGGATTTAATCTCACCTTTTGCTAAAGTTGTGGGGTTAAAACACTATAATAGAAACTAGAGGGGTTTAATCTCACGTTTAGCCAAAGTTAAGGAGCTTATTTACCACTTTCGCCTTAAAATAAATCTCAAAGTTATGTCAAACTTCTTAAGTATTTTTTGTGAATAATTATTTTCTTATGATTTAGTTTTATTACTCCACCTGATTTGCACATAACTATAGTGTTTGTTAGTGATGAATCTGTTATTAACTATTTGTTAGTACTTACTTGATGTTATAGGTACATTGTGAACAACCTGAAAAAAATGGTGTAATAATTTCATGCAAGACCATTAATTATATAAGTAGGAGTGCCGATTTTTGGTGTTCAAAGTTTTTTTTGGTGTATAGGTAGCTACAAATACCGGATAAGAGTAGAGGTGTCAAAAGCTGACCCGACCCGATTACCCGACCCGATCCTACTCGGACCCGTACCTGACTCGATCCGAGAGTTACACACCCGAAACCCGACCTGGTCCCGACCCGAAATCAACCGGAGACTAATATGATCCGATATGACCCGACTCGAAACCCGACCCGGAACGACCTGTAGTCAACCCGGACCCGATCGGACCCGATAATTAGTAACCCGAACTCGACCCGGACCGACCTGGAACCTACCCGAAACCTGATTCAACCCGAAGAATACCCGAAAAGGCCCGACCTGTAATAAACCTGACCCGTGTTTAACCCGACCCAATACAAACCGACCTGTTTGGACCCGATATAATTTCTTGTCCCTTGTGTCCCAATTTAAATACAACACTTTTCTATTTGGGCATCTCAATTTACACGCAACACTTCTATTTAAGGCAATGACACACTATTTTTTTAAAATATTTCTCACACTACAAGTATAAGGTTGTAAAATACATTTTTTTTTTCAAAGTAATTTACTTTCTTCGACCTACTCTACTTAAGAATCTACGTAATTAATATCAATATATTATTATTTTCTATCAAATTAACTCTCTTCCTTTTCACATCTCGTAATTTTCAACTACTCTTAACACGATATTATTCATTGATCCCTAAAATATAATAATATACAAATCAATAAAACTTGCCTTTGTATATTTAGATAGTTAACTTTACTGTTACTTCTTATTTTAATCGCCTATAAAATAATCAAACATGATACTACAATTTAACTTGGTTCTCATTTGAATCGAAATAATATAATAATTCACCATAAATTGATTTAAAAACTTTCAATCAATAATTAATGTAAAGAACTTACACAAAGCCAATATATAATTCAACATAAATTGGTTTAAACACCTTCAATCAATATTCTATCTGTTTTATAGTTTTTTTTTATATTACTCCAAGAAATTATGTTTAAATAACTGATTGTTTTTTGCAAGATTAAATAGCTAATTTTTAACATTAGGTATAACTAATATTATGATAGCTCTACAACACTTCAAATTGAGAGTATAAAAAGAAATCAAATATTATATCCAATAATAAAATGAAGTTTACATGAGAAAAATCAATAAGCATAATTAAGGCTCGAGCTCAGCTTGAGTAAATTAAGATAAGATCATTAAAATCTGAACTCCAAGCCTAGTATTGATGCTCCAATTTGGAAGCCATACACAGCAACACATACAAATGCTTCGTTAAAGCTTGGGTTATATAATAACTTCTACTGACACCTTTCTCCCAATTTTTCGATGTGGGATTCGGTGCTTACAACATCTTGCTGCATTGCTTTGTTAAATATATATACTACTTGCTATGTGTAACTTTTGCATGACTTTTTGATGTGGGATTTCACATCTACCCTTTATCCATTCCGATTGCTTTGTCATAATTTATTTTATGTTATTCACTTGTAAGTCTTGACATGTGCCCATGTTTAATTCCAAATAATTACATGATAAATATTAAATAATATTATCGTAAAAAAAATGTTAAATAATGTGCTTGAAGACATCATATGATCGATTAAGTAGCTTATTGTATATATTTTTAGGAAGAACAAAATTTATATTGGTAATATATATGAGCTTCCCTTATTATTTCTTATCGAGCTGTTCACGAGCTTTTTGAGCCGAGCTTGGTTATACTCAGGCTCGCTCGTTAAGGTTTCAAGCCGAAATCGAACTCGAGCCGAGCTGTAACGAACCGAACTTTAACCGAGCCGAGTTCGAACTGTTTGCGAATCGGCTCGTTTGATAAGCACCCCTAATTATTACTATTACTTTAGGTTATAATCCAAACGAATTTGTATTATTATTGCTATTATTGTTATAAATTTTGTGTATTTGTATTATTATTATTTATCTATATAAGTATAACTATTTGTATTAGCATACATTAGACAATCATTCGTATTATGATCTAATACATTGATAGCTCTGCGATATCTTAATTACCAGTGAATCTAATGTATTGATTATTGATCTAATACAATAATCTTATATTTTTCCACTGATCTAATGTATTGATATGAATGGTCAGATATAATGATATTCGCTATTATATACATTGATCTAATATATTTCGATGATTGATTTACTACATTGACCTTAGCTATTTTAATCATTAATCGTGATTGATATATTTTATAACTCTTAACTATCTTAAATACTAATCTAATATATTAATGATTGATCTATCTAATGCACCGATCTTAACTATCTTACTATACACAATGATCTAATATGCGGGTGATTGATGTAATACATTGATCTTAACTATCTTATATATATATTGATCTAGTATATGGATGATCGATCTAATACACTAATATTAATTGTCGTAAACATTGATTTAATGTATTGATGATTGATCTAATATATTGAAAGTTAATCTCCTGTATTAGTCTTAGCTTTTTTTTTAGATTGATCTAATAATGATGATTAATCTAATATATTTTGCCTTAATGAGTTACATTGATCTAATACACTAATCCTAACTACATTGATGCCCGATGATATAATAATTTTAATGTACTATCTTATACGCTAATCTAGTATATTGACAATTAATCTCATATATTAATCTTAACTATCTTATATTTGATATAATCATCGATGATTAATCTAATACACTAATCTTAGTTATCGTATACATTGATGCAATGTAATACATCAAGGATTGTTGTAATGCATAGATCTTAGTGTATAACTCTTAACTATATTACATACTGATCTAATATATATATATGTGTATATATATGTATATTGATGATTGATCTGATACACTGATCTTAATTATCTTAAATTTATTGATAATTGGCCTAATACACAGATACACTAATCATAATTGTCATATAACTGATTTAGTATATCGATGATTAATCTAATACACTAATATTGGCTATCGTAAACTTTGGTTTAATGTATTGATGATTGATATCAATTACTCTGTTGATTGATCTAATATATTAATGATTGAATAATATATTACTCTTAACTATCTTACACATTGATCTACTATATTGATGACTGATCCAGTAACTAATCTTAGATGTAATAAATGATTAATCTAACACTAATCTTAATTATCGCATACATTAATCTAGCTAAAATATTAATTAACGTAGTATTTCTTATTAATTTATTTTAGTAACTTAACTTATAACGAGTTATCAAATTTTATATTGAAAATAAAATTTATAATAAAATCAATTAATTTAATTATCTTATTTCACTTTACAAGAATAAAAAAAACAACGTGGCCATGAAAGTAAAATACTTTCGATTTATACATTGATCTTTATACTTTCAATAACAGAGTCATTTACACAATCCTAATAATGGAGTAAAATACTTTTGATTCCAATATTCTTAACAAAATTAATAACACGTTATAAAGAATTTTTTTAATCTAAAAACCAATCATATAAAGTGATTACAAAAACGATGATGTTCTACTAAACAGGCGATAATGGTTCAACTTCAAGAATAACTTCATATGTTAAGGCTCAATCTAAAACATACCCACTGTTGAGTATGATACGAAATGGATTCAACTTGAATTTGAATCGACTGTCACGAAAATAACCCGAGATAAGTTAACCGAACTTGAAATCAACTAGAGTCACAGGCCATAGGCAGCCGAACTCGAAATTGACCGACCCAAAACCCGACCCGAAGTCACCCAAATCCGAAATCAACCCGACCCAAAGGCAGCCCGAACCCGAATCAACCTTACTCAACCCGTTTGTTACCCGACCAGGATCGGTCCGAACCCGGTAAGCCCCGGTCCGATAATGACCCGGCCCGAGACCGACCCGACCCCGACATGATCATTGACCCGACAATACCCGAACATTACAGACCCGGACCGACACAACCCGACCCGAAACGGACCGACTCGACACAGACCGACCCGAACCCGACCCGGCCACCCGAATTGACACCTCTAGATAAGAGTCAATCTCAAATAATGCTCTTAATTAGAAGTGATAGTTTCTAACCAATTGTGCTATTTCATACTCTCTTTTAGTGCTTAAAGTGCTATGCCATAAAACATACTCACGCCGATGCTTTATCAACCAATATTAAGTGATATATATATATATAAAGTATAAGTAAGAGTTGTAATCCGCCATAATGACCTATACTTCGTAGATATCCCCAAAATGAGAACCCTTTTTTTTCCTTGAGAGTTTTCATTGGATTGTGATACATAATAATAAATATGGTGAGTTGCGACCTCATTTTATGGTCTTTGTTCGAGTAAAATGTTGCAATATTTTGAAAATGTTATTGGGTGAATCAAATGATCAAGCACGAGCGTGGAATATTTGGTTTACTTGATTTACTGTTTTCAGTTCGTTTTTGGCCTAGTCCATTTAGGTCATTAGATATACATTATGCAATCCAAAAAAAAGTAACTTTTTCTTTTTTACCGTAACAACAAAAATTAGGACAATGAGGAGAGAGTGTAATTAGGTCCTTACTAAATAGAATAAAATTTAAAGTATCAAGATACCAATATTTATAATAAGAACGTCTCACACAATTGTTTACTATTATTTACGTACAAATAAACTCTAAACCAACTCAACCTCAACTTGAACTCTAATAGGTTAAAAATACCTACTATAAATACAATATACTATAAAGCATAAAAAAAAGACTAAAAATATAGAACCTAAGACAACTATGACTATATATAACTGGTCAGGTTTGATCTTCATCCCTTCCGTGGGATACATGTCAACGTGCACATCAGCTAGTAAGAGTAAGGCCAATATAAATGGCACACAAGTCTTCATCTGGAGAAATTTAAGATAAGTCAACGTTAATAATTTTATAATAACTTGAATTATGATGTTTAAAATTATTCTGATAAATACTGCATATAAATAAAACTAACATTTCTCCCACCGGAAAGAGCAATGCACTCATCGTATCACATTAATGAGTGCAATACATGTGCAATATATGTGATGGCTTACTAAATGCAGTATATGTGAGTGCAATATATGTGATGGCTTGCTAAATGCAATATATGTGCAATATTTGTACGACTTTTTCTGTTGTTGTACGAACCTAAGAATCTACAATACACAAAATGCAAGTAATAGGTTTTAAACACGCAACCTATTAGTTGTAATGTCATAGGTACAACCACCAAGCCACATCCCTTTTTGTTGTCATCTTGTAATTAAGAATTCCTTTTACCTTGGTTAAGCTTTGGGAAAAACTAAAGAGACCTCATTCATTATAATTTTTCATGTTCCTTGTAATGTGTTTATATGATTCTTAAATTATACCATCAAATTTTTAATATTAAAAAAAAAATCTATGAGAAATATTATTCTAACTCAGTTAAAAAAATAAACCCCGAGCATCGTCGGGGGGCTACACACTAGTTTATCTTCATCATAGGTTGTGTTTGTTTTGTTGATGTTGTAACCTGAGTTCTAAGAATGTACATTTGAGCTAAGACCTTACAAAGATATCTTAGTGTTTGAGTTTAACATAAGCTATTTATCATTTACAAAAAAAAAAAAAAAATAGAATAGAAGATAAACAAAATTGGATTGAATACTAGTATCGACAAGTATAAAAAGGAACTTATAGTACTATAATTTCATTCCGAAATCTAAATTAAGCCAAACCGAAATCACTCTACAACTCCATTATTGTTTTTTTTTTTCCAAATATTTTCTTCTTTTTAATGAATTTACCACCGGAAAACATTGATTATCTTTCCCGGACCTAAATTCCCGTTGTTATATATAGTGTTAGAGTTTCCAATTATTAGGTGAGTCACAATCTTAGCTTTATTGATACTCTCACAATTGAAATAGTTTGATTGATGACAAAACCTAACTTTGAAGCTAAGATCACGCAGCGGACGTGTAGCAGCAAGAGTGTTTTCCTTTGCTAAGGTAAGCAAATGGTGAGAATCAGCTATTTCATACAATTTAATTATCGTGTTTCTAGTGTTAATAATGTTTCCTAAAATGAAATTATTGTAATTATTGTAAAAAATTTCAAAAAATGTAGCAATTAAGAAAATGGAGGACTACTCACACCTACCTAACATCATCACCCTTGAATCATATGCAACAAGAAAAGGCAATATGAATAATAAAGGCTTACCAAAGAAGGGGGAAAATAACGGTTCTATGTAAAAACCTAAAATTAAATATTTAAAAGTTAAATAAAGATGAGAAGTGGGATGGGACTTATAGTTATTGTTATATTGTTATTAATGTTTTGTCAAATGATAATTGTGTTATTGAAGCTTCTATCTCAACGTACACAATTATCATCCAAAATGAATTTAGTTAGTGCTTTCACAAAACATGAGTCAGCACTTCTATAGCCTGCATCTAAAATTGTGTTAAAATTTTCAACCCAATACCTATTGAAGGAGGGGGACTCTTTGCTCCAGGATTTCCAATTTCACCTCCCCATTCAACTTCATAACGGCTTCAAATGTGATAAAGAATTGTTTGGGCTAATATCCAACTAGGCTTTTGTCATTATTAATTGATAACCACCAATAACTATTATCTTGATGCAATACCCTCATAATAGAGTTACACACATGAATTAGGATAGATTGATGTTACAAATAGGTCATTGGAATTAGATCAATACTATTTAGGTCATATACAAATAATTAGTCATCTCGTTCAATTTTAAGGTTGTTTAATGTGGGTTAATCAAACTCATGTCAAATTAGGGTTTATTGTTAATTTGTTGATTATGGTGAATTTATTAAAGCATATTTTATCTCTAAACAAAATGAAGCAAGAGCATTGAATTCAAAAGTTTTTTCTCTATTACAAATTTTGCCTAAAAAGTGAGGATTAGGGGGACCAAGGTTGGAAGATTCAGAAATGCTAGGGATCTAATAGTTAGATGTTACCAAACATCTAACACAATTTTCAATAAAAAGACAACATATGATCATGTAAAGACAATATATCACCATGAGAAATACAATATATTATTATGAGAAAGACAATATATTTCCATGTAAAAACCATGATAAATAAATATATTTTTTAATTGTCTTGAGTTTACCATTTTGCCCCTCATTTAATACGTAAAAAGACTATTTTACCCCTCATTTAACATGTAAAATGACCGTTTTACCATGTTAGATGTTTGTTAGAGATTTAGCAAACCTCGAAAATTAGGGCGCTTAACATATAACTCCAAGAATAATCATAGTGACTGAGTGACATACCATAGCCAAATCCTGATTTTATTTTATTTACTTCCATTACTACTAGAAAATTTTACTCTCTTAATATGGTTAT
Organism: Patellifolia procumbens; assembly: GCA_947645195.1. Taxonomy (NCBI): domain Eukaryota; kingdom Viridiplantae; phylum Streptophyta; class Magnoliopsida; order Caryophyllales; family Amaranthaceae; genus Patellifolia; species Patellifolia procumbens. The sequence continues at coordinate 2,747,848 of CANSGD010000335.1, forward strand.
TATTAGTATAGGAATTTAATATCAAAGATTTTTTTTATTATTTCACTGATCTCGTGATCAATTCTTGATCTCTTATCTAATGTGCATAATTCTCTACTTAAACACCATCGTCGAGACAACTTAGCATTATCATTCGCAAAACACAAATTATAGCAATAGAGCTAGTTTACTCATGGCATTAAGGATGGGCTCTTTTACACTTTTAGTGATTTTATCTTCATTATTTTTAGGTGGATTATGCGGCTCGTCGCTCCCTAATCTACAAGGAGTGAGGGTTATTGAGGTGATCATTAAGAATACTATACAAAGAGTATGTACAATTCTTGATTAGTTGATATAAGGTATACACTTATTGTTATTGTCTTTGTCTCTTATCTTTTTTGCAGACCAAAAGTGGTGTTTATGATTGCGTAGACTTCTACAAGCAACCGGCATTTAGTCATCCCTTGCTAAAGAACCAAAAATCCAAGGTAATTTATTTTGTTTTATACTCTCTTTTGGTTTTTAATTGTTTGCTTCATTTTTCTTTCCGCGAAAACAACATGTGTTAGCTTCGCTTTACTATGTTAGTAAAAATTATAGAGTTGATATATTAGATATGCACTTTTGACAAATATAAGAATATGTCCCATATGTCTACAATTTATCTTACATACAGATGGGAATTTACTGTGAAAGTTACTGAACTTTGATAATAAAAAAAGGACATGAAGCAAACAATTAAGCCTGGATTTTATTCATACCCTCTTGTAAAACTATCCATAATAGAAGATTTTTCAATAAAAGTATACAAGTATTGGTTCATGGTTCGTTCCACAATTAATTCAAAAAAAAATTGTACCCATTGTATTCGTATAAATCTTAGCCCTCCATTAATTTTATGGACTCATTTTGTCCATCATTTAGTTGATCTTAAATATTCTAAACAAAAATAAGAAATTAGCTAATGAAATTATTTTTGAAAAAACTATTTCTAGGCCAAAATTTTGATATATAAATATTATAGATATATATTATATCTTAAATTACATACTTATAAAGTTATCATTGTAGAACTATCTCGTTTAGCTCACAATCGATATTGTATAGGTCATGCAAAATTTGGTTGAACTTCAAGGGCGAAAAATCAGTGGTTTTGGACTCAAAGATGATGGGTGTCCTACAGGAACAATTCCTTTTTTAAAAGGTAGTTTAACTACTGGCGAGCCTCGAGTACCTTCTCCCCCAACCCCTATGGGACATTGTGTAAGTTTTTCTTAGAAATTGTTCCTTATTGTTACAAATTTTGAATTTTGATATTGTGCTTATAATCAAACTTAAAAACAGAAAAATGGTATCTAATATACCATACTTACATTCAATTTATTATGCTTAATATTATACATGCATTTATGTAATTTGTTGTTGACTGCTTCAGGTTGCTATAGTTCATACAGTTAATTTGGACAAGAAATTTTTCGGAGTCAGTGGTTCACCCACTCTTTTTAAACCTGTCGTGCAAAACACTCAATGGACTACTACTAGAATGAAGCTTTTGAATGGAGTTGAGAGCATTGAAGCTGGATGGATGGTAAGAATTAATTAACCCATTAATTACTACTATACCCTAAATAATGGAGTATTAACACTATTTTTTGGATTAATGTGGTTGATCTCTAGGTAAATCCTGATCTATATAAGGATAACGAAGCCCATTTCTATGCCAAATTCACGGTAATATTTCCTCTATTTCTCAAAATAAGCAGAAATGAAAGGAGTATCTTGTAATATATACACACAACATACACACATATAACATTTGTTGTTTATGTCATACTAAAATAAATTAATATTTGCAGGCAAAAGGAAAAGAATGTATTAATCTTCAATGTATAGGTTTTGTGCAACTGGCAAAAGATGTACCTTTGGGTTCTGTCCCAAATGGATATTCCGTGGTTGGAGCACAAAGGGTTTGGAATATATCTATTCACAAGGTATATGAATATATAATTGTGTGTAAGAACTTAAGAACATGTGATCTTTATCGTCCCTGGATAATAGTAGAACGAGAGATTCAAGCCTAAACAAACCTAGTCATATAACAATTTTTAATTTAAGATGAGATTATATTATATGATTTTATCTCATTATATTAGCATGAACTGAAAATGTTTTACCTAACGAATTTTGCTTACTTTATCATAATCAACATCTTACCAGAAAACCCTAATACAATCGAATCTAGATAGATCCAAAGTAAACAACCTTGCAAATGGAACAAATGATTGATTAGTTATAAATGACCTAAACTATATTGATTTGATGGAAATGACCTACTCCCTCCGTCTCACAAAGTTTTACCCACTTCTTAAATATATGTGATGGAGGGAGTATTTTGTAACCTCGTCCCTTACCGTACACTAACTAACATGCGTATAATTTATTGCGATGGTGCAGCAACTAACTGATGGCAATTGGTGGTTATCACTTGATAACAAAATAATTGGATATTGGCCCAAAGACTTATTTACCTCATTGGCCGAAGCCGCTAATCAAGTTGAATGGGGAGGCGAAATTGGAAATCCTGGACTAGTGGATCCCCCTCCCCAAATGGGCGATGGGAACAAGGCATCATATAATTTGAAAGCATCAGCAGCTATTATACAAGCAACAGTTCTTGATGAAAATTTAAACAAAGTTGAACCTGACGACACTCTTAAGGTCTGGGATTGTGAAGATCTATACACGGTCTTAGATGCTGGCCATGAGAATGATGAATTAGGCCGACTTATATACTATGGAGGTTTTAATTAAAGATGTATCATTCATTGTCTATGTTGATGTGAAAGCTTCACAAAATAATTAGTATTTTATCAAATCATAATATAAAAATAGTCTATATTTCAACTCTCTACTTTCTAAAATGATTTTACATCTTTAAACATTTCCTTAGTTTTTAGGTTGATTAAATAGCAATTTTTTTTTTATACTACACCATCATGAAACTTACCATTTCTTTTGTGACAAAAGAAGGTATATGAGGTAATTGCACCCAAAAAAAATAAGAAAAAAATCACAAAATTGGGTCCAACTATGACCGACCTACTCAAAATAGGTCAATCTTTGAAAAATCTGAATTTAGGCTAAATTTATGGCATATCTTTGTTGATGATACTTTGTATCAAGTAGCATAATGCAGTATCATCATAATGAATCTAAACTAATATGTCAAAAGCATTCCTAAGAAAATATATGTGCCACCTCCTACCTTAAAAAATAATTTGTAAAAATCACATTCTTTATTGTTATCGAACTGCATTTTTAGTTACTAAGCTATTTCACCTTGAAGATAATTTTCAAAAAGGATATAATCTTTCACCTTCACCTTCCCACATTTTTAAAGGACCCTCACCACCCTCATCCCTCGCACCACTTTTCTTTTCAACTTTGTTATCGCACAACTACCACAACGACAATCATAAGCCACTGCCACCACTACCAAAGTTATTCACAAAATATTTTCAACGAAAAAAAGAGATAATTCGATAAAGAATCTCTTTTAAAAAAATAACAATATGTGGTCATTAGTACCCAAACTTAACCAACTGAGGTTAGCATGAGTGGTTAAGGGCCTCTTGCTCCTTAACCAAGGTCTCGGGATCGAGCCTTGGGAATGGAAAAAATCTCAGCTGGGAGGGATGCTGCCCACCGAGGTACCCATGCAAACTCCCGTGGGAGATTAGTCCACTCGCCTAAGACGGTGGGAAACTCCTCGTAGTAGTACCAAAAAAAAAAATAGTACCCAAACTCATTATGGCGCAGCGTAACATCCCACCTCACTATTTTCCTACACCCATTCCTCCATCAACGACCCACCATGCGTGGTAGCACTAACAGCCCACTTCAGCCCACAAGACTTGAGTCATCAGTCACCTCTTTCCAAGTCTCATAAACAAGTCTTGAGTCTTAACTCATCCAAATTTGAATGTGGCAATGCAAGATTAATATGGAATGTAAAATTTTAAAAACTACAAAACTCAAACCATAGTGACTAATAGTCTAATTTAAAATGGAGGAAGTATTTGGATTGGATACTGGATCCTTTCAAAAAAAAAATGAAATTTACAAATCATCTTTATTTGGCATTATACTTGATATTTGGAGAGAGTAAGGGATAACACGATTGATTAGAGCATGTCCCAATTCCAAGTGGTTTTAAAGGCTCGTTTCAACAAAATAAAATAAATTCTGGCCATGCTTATTGTTTGTATTCTTGGGGATTGCCATTTTTAGGTTGGTTTACTCGAGAAAGTAACAATAAGTAACCGAGATATGCTACAGTTGCATATTTCGGTGTCAAAGTCGTAAATAATTGTAAAGTTAGTGGGATACGTAGTGAAGTTATGATAACTTGGTAAGTAGTTGAGTTAGAATTTATTATAGAAATTTGTGATATAAATTATAGAAGATTGTTGTATAAAAAATAGCAATTTCTATTACATTTTATAATTATTTATAGTATAAAATATAGAAATTTGGTGTATTAATAAATAGGTTTGCAGTATAAAGTGAAGAAACTTGTAGAATAAAAATAATTGAAATTTGGTGGACATAATATAATACAAATTTCTATTTTTTTTATCTTACATATAATATATATTTTATATGACATTTCTATATTTTATACAACAAATTTCTAAAGTTAACTTTAAGATAGTTTTTTTTTTTGACGAGGAGAAAATCAAGGACAACTAGGAAGCTCGACGTGCTTCATGAGCCAGCACATGAGCATCCTTAACAACACTACGAGGGACCTTAATACAAACACAAGACCGAAAGAAAGAAATAAGAGAAAGGATACTACGCAAGAGAGTGACCGAAAGGGAGTCACAGGCCCGTGGATGATGCAGGGAGGAGACAACCATTTGTGAATCGACCCCAATCCAAAGATTAGGGGAATGATGTCGTGCTGCCGAAATGCCATCATGAAGAGCCATCATTTCTGCCTGAAAGGCTGAGGAAGCAAACACCCGACGTGCTCCAGTGAAGGTTTGAGAGCCTATCCAGGGTTTCCATCCAACTGCAGCTGTTTTTATGCCCGATTTCTTAAGTTTCCATGCCCCATCAACAACCAATCGAGCCGCGAAGGTAGGCAGAGGGAGGCCCATGGAGAAATAGTGGTTAGGATGGTCCTGGATCGAGTCAAAATGCACAGTATGAAATCGACGTAGGCGTGCTTTAAGGCAATGCTGAAATGAGACTTGGTGGAGATGGAGGAATGGCGACAGGCGGACAAGAGCCCGAACTGGAAAACAAGCACATTGCAGTGACACCAAATAGCCCAGGACATGGCCACATAAGAGGAAAGGATGTGGTCGTAGTCCATGTCTATGCGAGCCAAGTAGAGGAAGAATTGTTTACACCAGTCTGAAAGGCCCATATGACTTACAGTGTTGCGGATGCCTAGGGGCGAAGCTGGCCACACATGGGCAGAGACAGAGCAGTCATGAAAGAAATGAGTAGGAATGGCAATGGATCGGACTCGGATCGGACTTATCAAACTCCAAGTCCGCTCCATTTCAAACGGACTATGATTTTTACACTTCTATTAGGATTTGAACTATATATTCTCAGATTCGGACTCAGACTTTTCCTTCGGATTGTTTCGGATTCGGATTAAATTACCATATTAAATAACCAAAACACATCTTTAATATAAAATTTTGAATGTTTTACTTAATTTCTTTTAATGTAAATCTATTATTTCTATTAAAATGTACTTTCAATCAATTAGTTGATGAGGTAACAAGTAATAATCGGACTCTAGTCGGATTCGGATCGGATCTTACCTAAGGTCCAAATCCTATCGGATTTCATTCGGACTTTTATGTTTTCGGATTCGAATCGGACTTTTTCCTTCGGATCGAATCGGACTCGGGTCGAAGTCGGATTGAATTGCCATCCCTAGAAATGAGCAGCCGTCTCTAACTCAGCATTACAGAACACATAGAGACGGGAAACCTCAATAGTTCGCAGTCAAAGATTGTCTTTGGTAGGAAGTAAGTTCTTAACTACACGCCGGAGAAAAATCAACCATCTCGGCGGGAGTTTCTGCTTCCAGAAGACCCAGAAGTGAGAACACAGCATAGATCCCAGATCTGTCTGCAAACACCACCAGTACCCAGACCGAGTGGAGTAAAGACCATTGCCAGAGAAGCGCCAGAAAACTTCATCTTCACGGTCAGATTGGTGTTAGGCAATGGGATGACAAGAATACGCTGAGATGTGGTTGATGCGAAAGATTACCAAATAAAAGGAGCATTCCAGTTACAGGTGCCAGTGATGAGATTCCGAACCATCGTTAATGAAGGAGAAGTCCCTGATTTTAAGAGCATCGGAAACTCCCCAAGCCATTCGGGAGAATTGATGCGAGTAGTTGTACCTGAGACAATGCGATTGGCTAACCCTGGTTTGAAGACGTGACTAGCCCGTATAATGCCACGGAAACCCCACGAAGGGGGGGAGGTGAACGTCCATGTATGACGCAAGGGGGAATAATTATATTTTGCTGACATCACAAGACTTACCAGAAGTTGTGGATGGTGATGAATTGTCCAAGCCATGCAAAACAAGATAGCCGTATTTAGTACTTATAGATTACAAAGACCTAGACCACCATGTAGGCGATGCTGATGAAGAAGATCGGATTTGCACCAATAGATTGGGCGCTTGTCTAAAACACCCACCCACAAAAAACGCAGTAAGGCAGACTTTACCCGCTTGAGAATGGATTTAGGAAGAAGGAAGGCAATCATCAAATGAGAACCAAGAGTAGCAAGAACAGAGTTAATCAAAAGTAGTTGCCCTGCTAGAGGGACCATGGAAAATTTCCATTATGAAATCTTCTATTGGACACGCTCTACAAGGAAGGAAAAAAGGTCTACTGACTTCCCAATTACTTCCAACGGACATCCCAGATGCTTATCCAAAGTTGGAGAAATGTTAACAACCAGGGGGTTGCGATGGAGCTCAATGTAATGGGATGGAGTATTGCGACTTAACTTGACCACCGACTTGGAGAAGCTAACCATTTCTCCCGACAAATGACAAAAACCACCAATAACCGTCGAATAAGTTGACAGGAGTTTTGGGGTGGCCTGAAAGAAAAAAAGGCGTCGCCGGCGAAGAAAAGGTGGGAGACCGGAGGAGCCCTTTTACTGATACGTATTCCCCGAAGGTGACCAGCAGCTTGTTCTTTAGTAATGGGGCGACCCAGAACCTCCATACAAAGGAGGAAAAGGTATGGAGAAAGTGGGTCCCCATGACACAAACCTGCTGAGGCTCCAAATTTCGAAGATGGGACTCCATTAATAAGGACTCAAAAGGACACAGTAGTAACACATTGCAAAATCCATTGAATTCATAACGGAGGGAAATTCCTATGGCGCAACGTAGATTCCAAGAAATCCCAACGCACTCGGTCATATACTCATATGCTTTGTTTAAATCAACTTTCAAAGCTGCAAAGTGGCTCTGACCTGTTCGTTTGCTATTTAACCACTGAATCAGCTCATGGCCAAGAAGAATACTATCACTCATTAAGCGTCCTGGGACAAAGGCGTTTTGCTCAGGGATGAACATATAATATATTACCAGTTTAAGTCTGTTGACCATGACCTTAGATATGACCTTGTAAATGATATTACATAAACTATTAGGTGGGAACTCAATAAGCTTAGAGGCACGGAGGAACTTGGGAATAAGGGTGAGATAGTTACAGTTAAGTTCACGAAGCATATGCCCCCCATTAAAGAATGCAAGCATTGCGTCCACCACGAGGTTGCCAAGAACTGGCCATTGATGCTTAAAGAAGAGTGGGGGGAACCCATCCGGACTCGGAGCTTTTAAAAGTTGCATACCAAAAAGGGCACACTTAACGTCATCCCGAGTGAAGGGTCGAAGGAGAAATTGTTTTTGTTGCTCAGATAAAGACGGAATGTCCTGCAACCATTCTGATTCAAGGGAAGAAGTACGGTCATGAGAGGGAGGAGAAAAGAGTTGAGAATAGTGTGAAACAAAAGCCTCCAAGATATTGTGGTAATCCGAAAGATACTGTGGTAATCCGAAAGCCAAATGTTATCATCAGTCAAAATGGCCTTGATAAGGTTTCGCCCTCTCCTTTGGTTGACACTTCGGTAGAACAGGTCAGTTAATTGATCGCCAAACTGATCCCATAAAGATTTCGCTCGTTGACGCCAATAAAGCCACTAAGGGAAGCCTCACACTCATAGTCTTGGCTCATTCGGAGCTTAGAGTGAAGGTTCTCCGTAGATAGGTCTTCCTGAAGATGAGCCAGGTGATCTCGAATCGCACTCCAACGCAGACCCTTTTTAGTGTGGTAATTCAAGCGCCAATGACGACACCGGTCCCGAATGCCACAAAGTTTTCGGAGGAGGATAAACATGTGCGATCCATGCCTTTTCATACTACAAAAATGGAATGATGTAAAGGTTTTGTTGAATATGCCTTGAATTAATCTTACGGGGGTCTCGCTATATCAGGTTTAGTAAATCTTATATTCTAATTTGGGTTTCTAGACCCATTCTAATTAGGTAAATCTCTAAAGGTGCTTCTTTAAACCCTTAGAGTTAAACCTTAGTCACATTAAGCATTCATTTCTAATCTATTTGCTGCCTAACACATTTGTATTCTGTAAAATGTTTCTATCCCATAATAAAACTACTCTCCCTCTGTCTAGTGGATGTAGCTAGCACCCTGCTAGTGAACCATGTTAATTCGGTGTGTGTGCTATTTATTGCTTTCTCGTGCGCTATTCTTTATCGTCTATTATAAGTCATGATGGATTCAACTAGAATTTAGGCGTGGTAATGCTAACATCTAAATGTAATTAATTCAATAAATAGAGCGTAATTAAGAAAACCCCTAAGTATGTATTGAGTATACCAAAGAAAACCGTCTACTTTTACATTAAAATTAACTAATATGGTGTAAGTCTAACATTAAGAAGATAATGGACCACCGTCTTGAACATAATGATGAGTTTAATCCATCTAGTAACCAAGTTAATTCATTCAACAATCATATAATCACATTTTTAATAATCATGCAGTGACTAGTTTACTCTACTGAATTACTAGTAAACTGTTACAATATTATATAATATTGGAATTATATATGACTTTGGATACATATTTCCCCATATTTCCATCCCCAAATGTTCGATCCATTGATTTTTAATGATCCGCAATAAACATGTCTATGAGTTATATGTTTTGCCTTAGGAAAAAGTTGATGCACTGGTTATGATCCGCAATAAACATGATTTTTTTTTCTTTACATATAATAGAGTTTGGGGCAAAAATTGGTTCCAATTGACAGCTGAAAGACAAATAAAAAAAATATTTAGGAATATAAGTTATATGTATTATGTTACTCCTTTTGTTTTTTATTTTATAAATACTTTTTTGTTAAATGAGTAAATTATTTAGTCAAAACTTAAAGTTGGTTAATTTTTTTTCTAGAATCCAACTTCAATGATTTAGAGTATATGAACATATACGATTAATAAAATCATATTTCTTGGTAAGAATGAGATTGAAACACTTGTTGTTTTTCATTTAGTTACTTTTTTATATAATATCTCCATTTGGTTCTCATAGTATTAGCAATAGAACATTCTTTTATACTTTTTAACAATTTATCTAAATTGTATACTCGTATTTTGATAACGTATCCAAATATTTTTGGGCTTTAAAAACAAAAAAAAAACATAAAAATTTGTCATTATCCATTCAATATAGTTTACATAGTTCTCTTTCAAAAAGTTATTACCGAATTTTTTCAATTTTCAATTTTGAAAATCCAACGTAGACAACATAGCCCAGAAGATGCTTATAATATAAACTTTTAGATATAAATAAATTTGTATAAACGCAAGTGTATCACAACCAAATACTACTCAAGTATTTAGATTACATATTCTAAATTATTTAGACCAAAAACAAAAACTTTCAAGATATCAAACCTAAGATGGAAAGATAGGATGCAACGATTGAGTGTTGTGCATTGAATGGATGCTGCAGCTTTTTGTTCTCTTAAAAGTTTTTCAGCTCACATACGTTTTCACCAATATTTGAGAACCTTGCAAGCATCTGTAGCAAAATAATCCCTAAGCTGTAGATGTCACTGCTCTTGGTAAATATGCAAGGCTCACCCAATTCCGGTGCACGATACAAAGTGGTTGGACGACTTCGCTCCTCGTTGGACAACTTTGCAAGCCATAAATCACCTATTTTAACTGCTTCCTTTGTCTCATCTAAAAAAATGTTTGAAGGAGATAAATCTCCATGCACAATTCTCTGGTTGTGGAAGTATGCTACACCTTGATCAGTTGCTCAAACATAGATTTAATCTTCTCATTTGTCAAGTCGCTCATTACATCTTGGAGTGATCTAAACAAATGTGAAAAGGACAAATGTCACAATAAAATTATGAGCAACAATAGTTATTACAAAACTATAATTATAATCTTTGTAGAAGTTTTGTTTTGGGTTGCAAAAGGTTGGTGTTTTAAGAATACCTTCATTCTAAATTACTCGTGTTGTCTTTATTGTTCTGTTTTCATTTCCCCAGTTAATCATTTTTTGGCCTAAATTCTTTTCTTGCTTGTTGTGTTAGGTTGTTTAGGTAGGTGACAAGCTGTGTCTAACCTTGCCCGACGAACCGACATAAGCAACATCTCTCAAATCTTGTATTCTCACAGTTTAAACTGGAAAAAGAAATAGTGGTGTGTAAGGTGAATACTAAGGCAATAATGACAAAATTTGTCACCATCTTTCCTCTTCATGAGCATGTTATTGTTGATTCTTTGGATGAGTTTTTTGCTGATAGAAAGCGTGACATCCCATGTTCTATCTGCCTAAAGGCTTGGAACAGGTATTATATGATGTTTCTTTGTTTTTCTGTCAATTTATTTATACATTATATATAATTCTTCTTTGTTAATTGTTTCTGTAGGTTGTGGTGAAGCTGAAGCTGTGGTGAGCAGAGGACAATTTTCTAGTGTAGATTTACAATTTTCTAGACTATTACAATTTTACTCTATGTAAAAACTTTTGACTGTTATGTTTTTTATATTGTAGTAGCTTTGAAAACTGTGCTTAAAATTGTCTTTGCTCTAAATGAGATGAAATGTGTATAGTGGAGTGTTTTTTCCAATTTACCACGTAGTTTTTATTTTGCTCATGCTGGTTGTTTTTGCTATCAAATCACTGTGTTGTCCTTTGGTCTGGAGTTGGATTTCAGACATCAAAAGTCTTTTAAGTTCTCTCAATACAACGATTTTAAAATATTCGGATTTCAATGAAGTCGATAGAGCCGACTGTCAGTTCACCACCGCAGAACGTGTACTTGACAATGGAACACAGGTGAAAAAAAAGCATGGTCACTGCACTTAAGAGTGGATGACTTAAAAGACCAACTCTTTGATTTTTCATGCACATAGACACATTAGGGGTTGTCTGTTTGCCGAATTTAACATAAGCAACCTAATGTGATATAGGAAATTCCATTTCCGCCGCCAAAGTTGGGCACAATGAGTTCCTTTGAAGCTGACATATGGAAGAAGTTTTGGTCTGGTTTGTCAGACTTCATCACAGGAAAGACTTTCAGGTATTTAAAATTTTAAATGGAAATTTGTTGTTTTTTCATATGCTAAGTACGCTAATGAGTTAAGTGATCTGATAGAACCGCTTGGTCAGATCATCTAACGAAAAACCAACTGAAAAATTAAGCATAATGAATCAGACTGCACTACCTGAGAAAATAGTGTATTTTGCCAATTTTAGACAATATTACAGCCTGACAGGTGTTTTCTGACATATTTAGGCAGATTCTATCTTTGAACATGTAATCTGATGCTCCTGACTGACTTAATAACCAAACATAACAGGAGTTGGGAAAAGTGGTGAATGTTCTTTCTTGTTCCATGTTCTGATCATTGCTCTTAAACTTTTATTTTGATCAGGAGCAAGTGTACTCGGTTCTTCGATTTCCAATGTCACATTCAATGTTTAACAGTTATAGCTCCACAACTTTCTGAAGCTGAAATAGAGAAACTCACCACTACCTACCTGTATGGTAAGCTCTGGGGTCCTATTATTCAAACTCCCATTATAATCAATAGATTAACTAGGGACTGGAATTTTATTCATGGGGGTGTAAAAATTAGACACTTTGCTAATGGCTGGCTTACAATCTCTTTCTCTAACCCTATTGATACGACTAAAGTCTGGGATAGGAAGGTCTCAATTTTGTCCTCATTCCCTGGATTGAAAATTTCATCCCCTTTCACTAAGATCATCACAAAGGTGGACCAATGGGAAATTCCTTTTTTACCCAATGAATACTGGAACTGGCCCCACTTGGCTTTCACTTCTAAAATAGGAACCCTAGTTAAGTTGGATAAATTCACTCTTAATAATGATGAAAAAGCTCAATTTGCTAGAATCTGTCTTAATATTGACATCACAAAACCAGTTCCTAGATCCGTCACTATGACTTGTAATGATCTTTGCACTCAATACTTTCTATCCTATGAAGGTGTTCATGAAGTCTGTCCATTGTGTGGCCATTTAGACCATACTTTGTCTACTTGCCCTATGAAACCAGCACCTTGTCTGGAGCTTACAAGCTCCAAGCTAGCACAATCAATACTGCTGCTAACACTCCCCCATCTGTTGCAGTTTCCTTTTAAATACTGTTAGTGTTTCCCTGGTGCAAGTCACCAATTTCTGTTTCCCCCATCCCAATCTTGTAATCTTGTTCTTAATTGACAAGTTTAATGGGATTTTTGTGCCTTTTTTCAGTTTACTATCATAGCTTTTTTAGCTCATATGATTGTTACTTACTTTCCTTTTGTCCTAGTCTTGTTCACTGTTATCTTCCTCGAGGCCTTACACAACCTTTATGGTGCCTTTACACTTGTGTATTAAAAGAATTTGTTGCCATATATTTTCACTCCCCTTTTTATTTTATTTGGATTGTATCTACTCTTGGGTATGCACTAAGTGTTGGAATATGGATTTTCCTATGTTGGAAGCTTAATGCTTTTTTTTTTATACCATTCTCTGTCATATTTACTTTCTCTCTTCTTCCTTCAAAACCCTAAAAAACTTTTGTTGATTTAGGGGCTACCTTCAACCTTTTGGTTGATGGTAAGCCCCTATTTTCCTTACTTACTACTAGTTTTTAAATTTCATGGTGAATAAACATCCATTTTCTCTCAATTTGAGAGTTTTTCTACCCAATTATTGGGTTTTATCTACCCATATATTGAGCTTTGTCTCTCTCCTTGTGAGAGTTTTGGTGACGTTCTTTAGTTTTGCAGACATTGATTTGTTGATGAAGATTTGTGCGGTGTCGCGACGAATGTCAATTCTACATCTACAAACAATTTTATCAGATTCAGTTCAATTTCAAGACTACAACGAATCGGAAGACCCCCTCGTAGAAGGCTGTATGAAACAGCGATGTAAATCGTGGTTTTGTCAAATTAGAATTTTATTTGATCCAAATTGTTTTGTATTTGTTAGTTCCAATTTCTATTGTAGATGTCGTATGGCTCTTTTATTAATGAATTAATTTTACCTTCAAAAAAAAAAAGCTTAATGCTTTTCTATCTCAATTGTAATTAGTATGTTGTTATCATACTAGAATAGATAATGCTTTAACTATTGTCTCTAACTATTATCAAGATGTTATACGAATACAGGAAAACGATTAGAAATTACAATTATTATCATGCACCCGGGTGCACCGTGCGCATGGTGCACCCGGTGGCATTATTGTAATTAATGCGAAAATCTGGGCAAGAGTATAAGTATTACAAGCTTGCCCCAATACCTTGTAGATAGTTTAGCTCAATTGGTCTTGAGGTTTATGTGTTTGATAGTTGGTCATGGGTTCGACTCCCATACCAATCATTTATAATTTTTTTTTACGTTTGTCTTTTCCTCTTCTTTTGGCTTTGAATCTCATTGTTTAATTTTTTTTTTCATGTTTCTTCCATAGTCTTAGTTCTTATTTTAGCTTTTTTTAATTTTATCTTTTTCAATTATTTTGCATATTGTTGTACTATAATTATTTTTTTGGAGGGATGTTGTATTATAATCGTTATTTTTAAATTAATTTTACGGGTAGAATATATAATTATTATAACACGCCTTTTTTCTTTTTAATATTTTCTATATTCTGTTACAATATATTTTTAAAAATATTTTAAATAAAAAACTTATTTTATTCTTCTTTGCTTCTCCACTCACTAACTTTTTTCATTTCTTAAAATACATTTCACTCACTTGATCAAAATGAGCAATCGTTTTTGTGCAGCAAGATCAGTAAACATTCTGATCACAATCGAGCGATTTTATTTTACTCATTCGATCAAATGAGCAATCATTTTTGTGCAGCAAGATCAATAAACATTCTGATCACAATTGAGCGGTTTATTTTACTCATTTGATCAAATGAACAATCTATTTGCAAAGGAAGATCGGTAAAGATTTTTGATCTTGAGTGAAGTAAAATAAATCTACTCATTTTGTACAATCAAAAACAAACAGTGAGAGTAAAAAATAAGGAAATGAGCAACATGATTTTCAAAGTAAAACATGGAAAAATACGTTTGATATAGTTCACATTATGATTTGATATTGAGTGAGTTAAATTAACTCTACTCATTTACAAAATGAACTATTTTATTTTACTCATTTTGATCAAATGAGCAGTTTATTTTGTCTTGGAGATATATCAATCTGCTCATTTTAGCATGTTTGCTTTGATAAGTAAACATTCTAATCTCAAGTGAGGTAAAATAAATCTGCTCATTCGCAAAATGAGTCGTTTTATTTTACTCATTTGATCAAATGAGCAGTTTTATTTTACTCATTTGATCAAATGAGCAGTTTTATTTTACTCATTTGATCAAATGAGCAATTTTAGTTTACTCATTTGATCGAATGAGCAGTTTTATTTTACTCATTTGATCAAATGAGCAATCTTTTTTACACAGGAAGATCAGTAAATATTTTGATCTTGAGTGAGGTAATAAATTTGCTCATTCACAAAATGAGCTGTTACTATGACTTAAAATTTTCTTATTATATTCTTCTTTTCTTTTCCACTCCCTAACTTTTTCCAATTCTTTTTTCAATGTGGAGAAATAAAAACTAAACAAACAATAAGATACCCATTGAAAAATTAATGAAAAAAGAAATATAGCTTTGAAATGAGTAAATATGTTACTTAGTGCAAAAAATTCCTTAAATGAGCAAAAAACTCTTAAACTATTGCTCATTTAATGAAATTATATAATTTGTAGTCAAAAAAAAGAAGAAAATAAATAATATTATTTTCTAATTTGTAGTAGCTTAACACTGGTACGTGGAAAATAAATAAATGAGTAATTTATCTTTTAAATGAGCAATTATATAATTCTTTATTGATTAGTAAACATGTATCTACCGTGCCACATTGACGAATATATTACTAAAATGAGCATTATACATTTCAAATGAGAAATATATCTTAAAATGAGAAAATATATTTTCTAATGTGTTAAAATAAATACCAAATAGAGTAATCAGTTATAATACAAGTAAATGAGCAATATTGTTTTCGAATGAGCAAATTGATTATACTTGAACTTGAAAAATAACTAAATGAGCATCGTAACTTTCAAATGAGCAATATAACTTTTAAATGAGCAATAATATATTTCTTTTAAAAAAATAGGAATAAAAAGAAGATTAATAAAAAATGAGTTGAAGGAGGAAAAAAAACAACAAAGAGTGGTAGAGGGGGGATTCGAACCCGCGACCCTCTAACGCGGAGAGAGCATAGAGGCCCAACCACTGAGGTAGCTTTCACTTAGTGATGTAAAATTGAAGGAAATAGTATTAGAGCTATTTTGCTGAAGTTCGCGAAAATTACCAAAATGCCACCGGGTGCACCGTGCGCACGGTGCACCCGGGTGTCCGGTGCATGGTCTCATTAGAAATACTCCATCGATTTCGCCTCACATACACCAACACATATGCGCCTGTTGTTATAATGTCATGAGCAGAGAATGCAAATCATATTAATTTATATATTCTGTTTATATATTTTGTGTATATTTACTAAATAGATATATAAACAGAATATAAAGATAAAATGGCTCGTGATGCACTAGAAGGAAAAGGGTTACCACCTGCGGTCAATGAAACGTTCCTGTGTCTCTTACCTAAAGTTGAGAACCCAGAAAATGCGGCGAATTTCCGACCAATCAGCTTATGTAATGTCACCTACAAAATCATTACTAAAGCCATAGTCAACAGAATCAAGCCTCTGCTTCCCCGCCTCATTTCACAAGCTCAAACCAGTTTCGTTCCGGGACGACAGATTACGGACAATATCGTCATCGTCCAAGAAGTCATTCACACGATGCGGAGAAAACAGAGCGGGAAAGGCTTTATGGCCATTAAAATAGACTTTGAAAAAGCCTATGATAGATTAAAATGGTCATTCATCCGAGACACTCTCCAAGAAATCAACTTCCCTATTTTACTCGTCAACACTATTATGGAGTGTGTCACGTCTGCTTCTTTTCGTGTGCTTTGGAATGGTGAACCCACGGAGTCTTTCATCCCAAGTCGGGGTATCCGACAAGGAGATCCTCTCTATCCATATCTCTTTGTGATGTGTATGGAACGTTTCAACCAAGTTATCGAAGAAGAGATCTTGCGAGGTAGATGGAAACCCATTTGGGCGAGCCGCAATGGTCCTAAACTCTCGAATTTATTCTTTGCAGACGACATTATTTTGTTTGCGGAAGCGAGTTCCAACCAAGCTAAGGTGATACAAGAAAGTTTGGCTCGTTTCTGCTTAGCTTCGGGACAAAAAGTAAGCAATGCAAAGTCACGCATATATTTTTCCAAGAATGTGGATGCTGAAACCAAACATACCATCAGTTCGACTCTTGAGATTAATGCTACAGAGGATTTGGGTTTTTATTTGGGTATGCCCACACTCACAGAGAGGGTCACGAAGGAAACTTATGCTCACCTTTGTGAAAAAATTGACCGAAGATTGTCGGGGTGGAAGACTAAGTATTTATCAATGGCGGGGCGCATCACATTAGCCAAATCTACGATAAATACTTTAGCCTACTACTCTCTGCAAACGGCAAAGATCCCGAAGACTACTTGTGATGCATTGGATAGAAAGACGAGAAGTTTTGTATGGGGGGAAGAGATGGAACGTAGGAAGATACACCTTATCTCTTGGGAAAATCTCCAAAAACCTCTTTGTCAAGGAGGTATTCAAATACGATCCGCGAGACAAGCCAACGCTGCCTTTCTCACAAAATTGGGTTGGCGCGTGCTCTCCGAACCCAATTCCTTGTGGTCTCGAGTACTACGTGATAAATATTGCAATGGGCGTTGTGACGTAGACATGTTTACGTCAAAGAAAGGGGTGTCTAATGTCTGGAGTGGTATAATAGAAAATGCTCGGTTTATTCAACAAGGTCCACGGTCATCTATTGGCAACGGTCTTCGAACCATGTTTTGGGATCATGTATGGGTGAATGACGAGCCTCTAAAGGAAGCGAGCTTGGCTCCAATTCCTCCGGAGCTTGAAGATATAACTGTCGGCGATATGTGGGATGCTGAAATTGGTTGGAAATGGGACCAATTTGCTCATCTGCTTCCGAATGATATTTTACAAAAAATTGAAGCTATTGAACCTTCAACTGACCCTGAGGTAGGCGATACTCTCTACTGGAATGGAGCGTCTAAAGGGGGTTTCTCTGTAAAGACAGCACTCAAACTAATCCGAAGAGAAAATGATACGCCGACTAGCAAAGCATGGGCGCTTATCTGGGCAAGTCCAGTACCTCAGCGTGTTCGAGCCTTCCTCTGGGTTGTGCAACATGATAGGCTCCTATGCAATTCCAATAGGCTCAAGCGTAAGCTCACAGATGACCCAAGTTGTGCATTATGCAAAGCTCCAGAGGAAACGCCACTCCACCTTCTCAGAGATTGTACCATGGCTAAGCGGATTTGGCGTGCGATGGCGGGTACAAAGTTAATGCAGAATTTTTTCAACCTCCCGCTGGACGAATGGATTATACAAAATTTATTGAGCGCCACCTTGATTAATTCCTATGAGTGGCCAATGATTTTTGCCACCACCACTTGGTGGTTATGGAAGTGGCGCAATGCAGTGGTGTTTAACCGAAATTTAGAAATTCCACATGAATTGATTGGTTTCTTATGGGGTAGAATTGCTGCCACAAACCAGGCTATGGAGCATCCAATTCTGGGTTCGAATGTATCGGGGAACATGAAAGCTGAAATTTTTATCAAATGGGAATCACCTCCGGATGGTTGGTATGCTCTTAACACTGATGGTGCGGCTCGCGGGACGCCAGGGCAAGCAGGAGGTGGAGGCATTATTAGAAACAGTCGCGGAGACTTTGTGGCCGCTTTTGCAGCTCGGTTTGGTGTGTGTACAGCACTTCGTGCAGAACTCCGAGCTTTGGAGAGGGGGTTGAAGCTAGCGAAGGAGCTGGGTATCAATAAACTAATAGTGCAAATGGATAACCTTACATGTATCCATTTCTTCACTACACAACATTCTTATTGCGGCGAGTGTGAACATTTGATCAAGAGCTGTGAGAAACTAAGTTCAGAAAATGACTGGGAAATTAAGTTTGTCCATTGTTACCGTGAAGCGAACCAAGTTGCGGATTGGCTTGCTAACCTTGGAGTCACACAAGACCCGCAAACTCAGATTTTTCATGAGATACCACTAGGCTTAGGTCGTCTTTTAGCTAATGATGTTAGTAGTGTGGCTTGGCCACGGATTGTTGGTATTTAGCTTAGTGTTTTATTTGGTTGTTTTTGTTTTTGGTTTTATTAGCTTGTAACTCGAGGTTCTCCTCTCTTCTGCATCAAAAAAAAAACATATAAGCATGAAAACTGAAATTCATATCACTCAGGAATTCAATGGCCGATATCAGACTTGCTTCTTATACATCGATTTCTACAAAATTCACCTAGATCTGCCGATAAAAGTGAGAATTTCAAAATACTTATACTTCCACACAGCACAAATCTATCTTTCACCCATAAATTAGTAGTATGAATTATGAAGAATTAACAATATGCCAAAGCATAATTGAGATCCCGAATACGACGAGGTCAATTTTTTAGGCCCCGTTCAGTTTAACTTATTTTTACTGAACTGAATTTATTTTTACTGATCTGAATTTAAGTTTGTCGAACTGAACTTAGTTTTACTGAACTGAACTTATTTTTGCTGAAATGAACTTATTTTTACTGAACTGAACTTATTTTTACTGATTCATGTTTTTTCTTCTTTGCAATATTGATTTTTAGTGAACTGAACTGAACTTATTTTTACTGAACTGAACTTATTTTTACTAAATTAAACTTATTTTTGCTGAATTAAACTTATTTTACTATACTGAACTTATATTTATTTAATATTATTATTTTAAGGTGAATTGGACAGGACCTTAGTGTAGTGAGTTTTACCTTTTTATCTAAAAAGGGTTAATCTTATTTCAGGTTTGTTTGTCATTTAATTAATGTCGTTAAATTCAATTTGAGTTAATTAGACATGAGTAATTATTCAATATTGACATTTCTCCCTACACCTAACTTATGCCTTGTTCACTTCAAATAATATTGAGTAAAACAAATTTTATACAGTAAAAGTCAGTTTAATAACTTCAAATAACTTCAGTTCTATAAAAATTATGTGAAGTGAATACTGAATAGGGCCTTAGTTGGCTTTATGCACTTCAACTGCCATATGAATATGTGATATGTAAAAGATTAGAGCTAGCCCTTTAACCCAAGGCACACTGAAGGCACATTCCTTGCGCGAAGGTGGTAACTGATAAGTTCTAATAAGTTATAATAAATCAAGCTTCAATAAGTTCTAGAAAGTTGAGATTATTTCAGAAAAGTTTAGCAAAATTTAGGTGAAGAGAATGCACCCTACAAAGAATATTTATGAGAATAGAAGGCCGATTTTTGAGAATATAGGCATATTACTCTCGTTCTATGTTTGGTTTCTATTCTAATGAACTCATTGAAAGTATGCAAGAGTCAAAATTTATCTCTATTGATCATCATCTATTATAACAAAAAAAGACACTTTTATTTCTAAGCCTCATTAACATTCTCATAGGTCTTCCTCTAGTTCAGGAATCCTTGGGACTATGCAAAGGGTATACATATCTTCTACTATTTTGCCTCATTAGAGGTGACAGATTACTGATCTCCTTAAATGGATGTCGATTCAACGATGCAAGCTTGCCGCCACTTTTGTGTACTGCTTTCTTCCCATCATTGTAATCGACCTCTTTATCCTCAACATTTTCGCTTGTTTGTTTGTTGCTTCCTTTGACACGGCACATTAGTATTCTCTTCTCCCTTGCAAGCTGGGCTCCTAGTGAAATTGGTGCTAAATCTTTACTCACTTTCACATCATTCTCCCAGCTTTTCTCAACCTTTAACTTTTCAAGCTCCTGTTGAAGTTCATGTACTTGTTTCTCCAGTTGATTCTCCTTCATTTCAGTAGAAAGTGCTTTCTGTTTCCATTCTTCCACCTAATCAAAAGCAGAACAAGTTGATCAGCCTCACATCTTTGAAGAATACAACTAAGTGTGCATTCACTATACCTGATTTTCACTCATCTGAACTTTTAGCCCTTAAGTTATTGGCCTTAAACTTAACATATTCGAACGTATTTGAGCTTGAAGTTATCAAAGTTTATTGAACTTATCGGCTAGAATCTAACTTATATGAACTTGTCTAAGCTTAGGGTGTATTCTCTTCGCCTAAGAAACTATAAGTTTCAGAAAATTTGAGTTCAGGTTAGTTCCATATAGTACATAAAAGTTTCAGAAAGTTTATAAAACAAGTTCCAGCTACATTCCAGTAAATTCTAATAAATTCAACAAAACTCAAGTGTAGAGAACGCTCCGTTAATAGCCCTACACTTTACCTGTATGGATTATTTTTATGAAATTTGTGAGTGTAATATAAAGAAGTTGGAAGAGAAGGACTTTGGAAAAAGTTAACAATGTTTGAGAGCCTTACATCAGATTCAAGGGTTTTGATTCTGTGTTCAGATTCAAGGGCTTGTTCTTCCCAAAAGTCGCGAGAAGCCTGTAATTCTTCCATTTCTTCCCTGACTTGCCCTAGCATCTCTTGCATATGAGACCATTGTTCAGTCTCAGCCTTCACCTGTTCCATAATCTTTCTTACTATAGCTTTACAGCGGCCTGAGCAAGTTTTTAGCTCCCCTGATTTTGCCTCCTGGATGAGATGATTCAGCACAAACCAGGTAAGCTACTCAGTCACTTAAAACAAACTAGTACATTTAGCTTAACTTTTCTCAGTACTATATCATGTGAAGAAAATATTTAAGAGAATATTGATCGAAGCAGCACGTAAATAACCAGTGATGAGTTCATAGTAAAGTCGTTGCTTCATGACAGAACAAAGAAAAATATAATCTGCAGATCATCAATCTGATACCGATCAATTTCTAGTACAAACTATTTGGCTCTTATTTCAGGTACATGCATCAGGCAGGGGCTCATGTTCAAGCGTCCGAGTATCCAACTCAGCTATTTTATGAAAAATTTACTTCATTTCGGCCTAAACTGAAGTGTTCGAGGGCCGAGTATCTTAACGGGTACTTCAGGTAAATAAAGAGTCCGAGTAACATTCACAGTGTAACAGCTTCATCTGAGGCAATTCAGAAGCATATAGATAAAGAATGACAATCACCAAAAGAAGAATGAACATGCCTGAGAAGATTGTTGAAATGCGAGGGAGGATGAATCGACAAGGTTATATCGTTTTGAAGTTGAAGCAGAACATGGAGCAGAATAGTTAGCTGTAGCAGACAACATGAATCCATACTCTTCTTCCATTCTCTTTAGCAACTTTCCCTTAGATAACCCTTCCATTTTCCTTTTCAAAGCCTCTACCTGCACATTATTATTCATTCCATAGTCATATTGAGTGCTCATGTATACTTTAAAAATAAGGGAGAGGAAGAATTAAGGGAAAAGAAAAGGTGTATCCTTAACACCCACCCCCAAGTGCGCCTAGTAAATGGACCGTCTAGTTACTGAAGAGAATTCCGATTCAACCATGATTTCCTTTATTTGAACATTACACTTAAGTAAGTATTGTGCAGTGAATCATGTTCGAAGTATAAATCAGTGTTTTGAATCTCCGAGTCCTTTTCGAATATACGTACGAAAGTTACTAATATAGTAATATGCTAGCATAAACACAAGCAGATATTTGCTCTTACATCAGTAAACCTGGTAGACCGACGACTAGAACCATGACTTTTGATCTTTCTATCTCTTGTAGAACTGGTTGGAAGGCTAACTGCTGAAACTTCTGTTATCTCCTTAATACAACTTTCGTCCTGCATTTCGCTGTATTTTTCGAGTTGTTTTTGAAGCAAAGATGCATGCTTATCAAAGTTGCTGCATTTATGAAATTCAGGGCTTTTCACCTTGGAGCTCCTTTGTAACTCTACAAGCTTCTTTGCTAACTCCTCAATCTCCTCCTCTAGGGCTGAATTCGCGCTTTCTCCCTCGCGAATTTTCTTCTTTCCCTGTGCATCAATAACCAACACTAGTATTATAATACGGTTCTTTTCAACTTATTTTGACTTAAATATATATAAAAAGTGACGTTTCAATAAATTTATTCACATACTCCAAAATCAGCCTGATAGAGCACACCGTGACACAGTCAAAGAAAACATGTCTTTTCACATAAGTATTTCAAAAAAGTGATCAAATTTAGCTAAAACAAACAGAGATAAGCATTTACATAGCACAAAAGGACAATTAAAGAAAGCATATTTTATCACATTGGTTTATCAATCACAATACATAATAAGCCAATTAACCAGACTCCAAATGTGACATAAACAGTAGACAAGTAATACGTTCTTATAGGTAAGCTCCATATTTGAATACTACCTCCGCTCTTTTTACCTAGACATGTATATCTATTTGTAATAATATTTCAATTTAGTCGACTCGTTACCTTATTCGTCATCTTTCTTCCCCCACATGACTCGTAATATAGTATTTACATGCACCCAATGATGTACCATATTCATCGTACACCCGGAAGCATAATAAAAGTATAATACTTATCTAATCAACAATTGTCACTTAAATAAGTTTTCTCCTTAACATATGTACCGAAAATAAACTAGCCAACTAAAATGAAACCGATAAAGTATTTATTAACATATTATAAAAACATGATTGAATTCAAATAAATTCAAAACTTTGCATTGTGTAAACTCCTTAATTGAGACCACCTCTAATATTAGTGAAGATCATCTAGTAACAAAGTTAAATCTTTATGTAGTATAATACTATTCTACAAACATACTATAACTTAAAATCATATTGAAGCTTATGTTACTAAAGTCCCGTTCTTTTGGCGTGCAAAGAACTGAACTGAACTAAACTGCAGTTAACTGCAACTCCGTAATCAACAGGAAATGAACATAATTTAAGTTCAGGGCCTACACTCGACATGAAATAAAAGTGTAGCGGTATCCATACTCATACTCATATCGGAGTGTCGAGGATCTGATACGAGTAATAACAACAATAAAAAATAAAAGTATATGCAGAAAGAGAGAGAGAGGAAACTAACAGAAAGAAGTGTATGAACAGCAGACTTCAAACTCTTTTCCAAAACTACCCTTTCTTTTTCCAATTTCTTAACAGCAATCTCTCTTTCCATCCTCAAAAAATTACACTCTGCTCGTAACATTTCAGCTTGAAACCTCCATTTATCTTCCTCAACCTCAGGTGCATTGTCGTTTTTACCCCTCTCATTGGAGTTCAACAGTACAACAGGTGGTAAAGTGTAGGAAAAGGTTCTTTCTTGGTGAAAGAGATTCTCTAATTTACCCTTTTGAGTACGCCGGAGAAATGGGTTAGCGTCGGAAATTGGTTTAATTGCGGCGTTTTTAGTGGGTGGTTTCCGACGAGAAGTTCGCCGTGGAAGGTGGAGGATTCTTGGTGTTTGTGGTGGTTGTGGGTGCCATTTTGGTCTTCTTATTGTTGTCATGAGTGAGTGAGTGAGTTTGTGTAACTCTCTTTTGTTTTTGTTTGGTTTGTGTTTTTTTTGGGTTTTGTAGTGTGGGGAGGATGGGAGAGAGGAAAATTTGAAAAAGAGAGGATATAACGGTACGGTGGAAGGTAGAAGGTGGAAGAAGGGGATTATGTGGGACCTACTTTGCGAAAAGTAGGGCCCACAACTATGTGTTTAACTTCAGTTAAGGATCTGTTCTTTTTAATTTATTTTTTGTTTAATTCGATTAAATTCGGATTTTTTTAGTTTGGTACTTTGATTCACTTATTTTCAACTGACGAGAACAGGCTGAAAGCAATAAAATTGAACTGAAGTGGAAAAAATAGTGAAATGTAAGAAAAAAAAGTATTATGTGTAGTGTTGGAATGAACTTAATTGAAAATAACCGGGAAGAACAAACCCTTTAGTGAATATGTCTTATTGGCGCTTGATTTAACGAACTCTTTGATATGTGCGTCATTTGGTTTAGTGAAATAGTTGTGTGGTAACAAAAAAGAAAGTATGTGTTGACTATGCTAACATTATTTCTAAATAGGAGGGGGTTAATATATTTTTTTGGCTAATTATAAGAAAAAAGTTCGTATATGGAGGGAAAGGAGATTAATTATTAAGGGTCTGTTTTTTTTTTCAATTTATTTTCAGTCTGTAAGTTCATATAAGGTTAAATATAAAATTGAATAAGGTTTCATTATAAGGTCGAACAAGGTATACTATATACTAGAGTTGTTAAATATTTATATTTTCAGATAAGTTGAAACGAATACAATTTTAGGAAAATTTTTAGAAAAGTGGGCTATACTGATACGTTTAACCAATGGATGATATGGAAGGGGAGAGATGATGCAAGGAGGATGAGTAGCAAATGTGCAAACATGCAGCAGAAGGGAGCAGAGTGTATTACCAAATACTTCGATGTGGGCAGTGGGGTCACCTAATTCTGCAATCCTGTTCATGTTTTCCCAATCACCTCTTTGTTTCAGTGTTCTGTTTGTGAAACCCTACCCCCACGGTCAATTAGGGTGTTCATCTGTCCAAAATCAGATCATACCGGAACTTAGCAAAACAAAATTTGATATTGAACTGTTAGTCATACTAATAATAAGGTATGGGTGATTAAACAACAATAAACTAAGAAAATGTTAAAAAAATCATCTACACTTAAAATATATGATTAAGTGAGTTTTATCCTCGGATATCACAAAAATGTTTTATTTACAAATTTTCAAGTTTAACACCGATAAATTAATTTTTGCTCAAATATTTCATAACTCAATCATGCTTTAAACCTCTTCATTCTAGTTTTATTTGGTAGCCTAGAATTTAGTCATTTTTTCATCAAGTTTTTTCCTTTTTTTTTCTAATATGAACCCGACGTAATGTTTCGAATGTATGTAGAAACTCATCTTCATTTGTATTATGATTATACTCAATTGAAAAATTTGCATATTAATTTTACGGAAGGATATATTCATTTAAACTCTCTATTTTTGAGAGCAACATACTTCGTGAATCCACTATTCGATGGGGTCTACCATACATAAGCTACATCAAAGAATATTAGCTTCTCATTTTCCACTTATTTTCTCAATTGAAGTACTTTGTACTCTTAATAACCACATAATCAAAAAAATAATCTTGGGTATACTATGAAATTATGAATCTATGAACGCATGGTCTAGGGTAACCTCACTGTATGATACAAATTATAGGCAACTCAAAACTAATTACTTTTAGTGAAATTATGGCTCCCATAATTTGGATCACGAGAGGGTCTATTTGTCCCCAAAACAAGCACCCCACATCCCCAATTTGAAGATAGATTTCAATGTCATTATGTTCCATACTCCATCTTCCATATAAATAAATTAAAATAAATAAGATACATTATTTTTTAAAAATTTTAAGGGTCACGATGTATCAACTTAATTTGTGATTTCACTCGATTCAACTTAATATTAAAGTTGACTTTTGCCATTTCCTGGTCAAATAAAGACAAAGTCAAATTTATTAAGTTAAATTACAAATTCATGCATAAATAATAATAAAAAGTTCAAATATCTCATTCCTTGATAAATTAAATGTACAAACTATGATATTGCGTAATTTCTAGTTACATATCTTATTATACTAAGGTTTTGTTTATTCAGGTGAATTAAAAGACTGGTATTACACTGACGTAATATTATCATCCTTGATTGTGGTGGAACAAATAATGGTCCATCATAGATAATTTTAAGAAAATCTCAATTGCTTTTTGGTCGATCTACAACCTACAAATTTACTTTTCTTTTGTGCATGTCAATTAATTTAGTCAATAAAGCCTCGTGAACATGGTATATGTAGCCTAGCCACCTAAGATCAAATTTCCATATACATTACCTTGTCACTTTGTCCATTACAATTTTTCACACCAAAAATAATTGCTTTTGTTTTCATATATGTTTTTCAAAATCATGTAAGCAATCAAAGGCAGAAAAAGGAAAGACATTGGCAGCCTTGTGTGGGTAGTAAACGCAGAAAATGAGTAATCGGCGTGCAGCCTCGATTTCCAGAAAGAATAGAGATTTGAATTACAAGCAATACAATTAATGGATTCCTTCCATTTCTATTTATTTATTTAATACTTATGTTGTAATAATTTATGTACATAGAAGAAGAGGGGCCTTGATCCTTGTTGTTCCTAGATTTTGGTGTACGATGATGCTTTTGTGTAAGTTCCTGCCCCCACTCTTCCACCCATCTTCGAGAAACTTTAGTTCAATGCTTCACTTTAGAATGAAGTCAATATATTTCCATTAATTAAGTGGATTTAAATTAATTAATTAATTATTGATGGTTGACACTTGGGAATAATTAAAGGAGTGTGTTAAAGGTTATTGAGATAGAAGTAGTAAATTAATTAGTATGACAAGATAATCATCATATCTTCTTTACTTTGTCTTCTTTTCAAATTTATAAGGTGATTTATACTTTCATTAAGGTCTGTTTTTTCAACTTATTTTCAATCTTTATAGGTTCAGATAAAATCTAGTAAGGTCTAAATAAAAAGGTCTTATAAGGTTTCATCATAAGATCGAATATTCATATAAGTTAAGATAAGTTGAAAAGAACAGAGTCTATATATGTGGCTTCAAATTAAAATATGGAATATTAGTATTATTTCGGATTTGTCCTTTTCAGTTGAATTTATTTATACTGAACTTTCATTAAGTGTGATAGAATCTAATTATGTTTGACTTCATCTTATGTTCGGTTCTTATTGGACCCTATCATTTGTGATTAGACATGATTAGCTAGATCTTACTAATTTAAATAGAGCATACTCTTAAAAGTGCGAGTACTATCAATAAATACCATAGTAATAACTACATCCGTTTCTTTTTGTTTGTTTGGTATATTGTAGCTTCGAGTAGTGTGATGAAACGATGATGTAATTGTTATGTGGGAGTAACCGAGTAAGGGACATGGAGAGAAAAGGAAATGTTGAGGAAAAGTGTGGGACCAATGAGTGAAAAAGTAAAATTAAAATGGAGAAAATTGTACAAAAAAAGAAAGATTCACGTAGGACAAACAAAAAGAAACGAACGGATAAAAGGAAAGGGGGACAAACTAAAAGAAACGAAGAGAGTATGTCGTAATTATTACACATATATTTTGCAAAATATTAATAGTCATAGTGAGTTATTAAGTGATTTAAAACATGAAATACGAATACATCATTTTGTATTTTAAACGGGGGTACTAATAAGAAGGAAACGAGTAAGGGTTGCAAATAAATAGATAGAAAAGGAATTATTAAGTGATTACTATGCTTTAAAATCACATATGATGACATACGTAATTTTGTCATAAATTTCTAAATCACACTCCATTTTATTAGGAAATACATATAATGTTTATTGACTGTATTGTTAGTACTTATGAATGGTAGTTGCATATATAAAAATCATAATAATTATGATTATTATTATATATACCTCCTAAATTTGTTGAGGAAATTAAACACTATAATAGAGATAGAAATTAGAAATTATTATAACTTATAATGACGTTGAGTATAAGTTAGACAAACTAAACATATAAACACCATAAATCTAATTAAGTATTACCTCCGTTCCATAGGTATTGCAACCTTTGACATTTTGCACTATTCATACACTACCCTTTGACCCTCTTTTGTGATTTATACACAAGGATAAATATAGCCATGTGGGATCTTGTTAGATTCGTCTCGATATATGCTTAATTAATATCTACTTTTTATAATTTTTACTTAAATAAAATTAGAGATATTAGCGTCTAAAGTAGTGCGTTGGGAGGCGTAAAACTCCCTATGTTGCAATACATATGTAACGGAGGTAGTATAATCTAAAAAGGATGCATTTCGTAATAACACATGACACAAAATATATCGAAGCTCAATAAATTACTCCTACATTTAAATTTTCTGAGTCACATTCATTACATATTATTATTGCTACTTGATTAAGTTAATTATTGCCCTCTAAAAAAAGGTATAATAATTAAGATTTCATTGTACGTGCCGTAGAAGCATACAATTATTAACGCTAGTCACATAGTTGTAATATAAATACGCATAATTCACTAAAATCTTTATTTAACTTTGGCAGAACACATGCATTTTTATTTACTCTGACAAATTAAATACCACTAATCATTCTCCAATCCTTTCTCTTAGTTCTCTATTTTAATATTGGTCAATAATCACGACCAATCTGTGATGATATATTTCCATTTCCAGAGGCGGCAGAAAAGTCACAAAACATTTTTGGGTGCAAAAATTTAATGCATTTGTCACTACTATAAATAATTAAATTCTACTATGTATTCACTGCATGCTACATCAAGCAAGACATAGGACCAATAATAGTAATATTTATTGTAGGGTAAAGTACTGCATGAAACAAAATAAGCTCCTGCATGGTTAACAATCCATGTTTAAATTTGATGCTTATTTCTTTTATGGAGTCACCCACAGTCCCATACCCAATTTAGCAGCTTGTTTTTAAATTGCTAGCTCATAGGAGTATTAATTTTGATGGGAAGAAATGTAATCTTGGAGCAGATTGAAATTTAGCGCAGGTTAATCCAAATTAATTGCATAGGTAAGGCTTTTTGAAAGTGTAGGAGAATAGCAAAAGAGCCCGGAGATCCGCATCTCTAAAGTGTCCAGAGGCTAGATATAATTAACAACATCAAGATTATGAGATACAAACCTTACTAATAGACTAGTACTTACAACTTAGTTAATTGCTAGCTCATATACCGTTCTAATATATTTTCCTTTGTCCCTAAAAGTATGCACTAATGCATTTTCTTGGGTCAAAATTAATAATAGTAATTGCATATTCTCTCCTATAAATAGAAAGTATCTTTAATCATGTAGGAACTTGTTGATTTTATTTTAAAGTCTATTTCACAAAACTTTTTGTAGTTTTTTACTTTTATGTATGTGTGTCTATATATATGACTTGGAGTCTGAAAAAATTAAACAGAATATATTACAAAGAGATAAAAAGAATAAGAATAGTGTACTGTTTTGTGTGAAATTTTCAAAAAATGTCTGGACCATAAGATAATAAGGATAGCTCCTACTATATGAGAGTACCCAAATTTTATTTTTGAGAAAAGATTTATGATGAGAGTGATGAATTAAGGAGCATATCATAGGAGTATATTGTACAACTCTTCATTTATGTGCCGTGGTCCATGCTTTGCTTGGTAATATGGATGCAATCATACAAAGAATAAATGGAATTGTAAATTTGTAATGCATGTCCACGCATGCATGCATGACTGATACTTTGTTTTGAATTCAAAATCATGGTTGTACATGTACCTTAACATGGGTTATAGTACTTTACATGATATAATTAATTACATAGCTATATATCTTTATTCATTTCATTTTATACTAGTTAAAAAGGGATCAAAATTATCAGATGTCACTAAAAGAACTTTGAAGTATTGTTATAATAAGTTATAACCCTATTTTATTGGTCAATATATAAGTATGAGTTAGATTTGGTTTATAAATTGAATAGTCTCAAGCTTACTAAACTCGCTGTGGTTAATAAGTATATATAATATGACCAACTAATCTAAATTTGATCTATGTTACTCTTGAGTCTTAGCTTGAGTGATTTTCCAAACAACATAGACTTATATTAGACATAACCACTAAAACAATACCATTTACGTGATAAAGTAACTGTAATACCATTTGACAAATAATGTTTCCCACCTAGTCCAACCCATCAATAACATAACAAAGTTCGTCCTAGACTCGACAGCGAATATGACCTGTTCATTGACCATCTCTAAAGATACATTATCTTCATCTTAAAAAAAGTTTCATGTTCAATAAATTCAGATGAATTTGGATAAGTTCCCATGTTAACGACACTACTAAAATAGGAAATTTAAATCAATGTTTCATTAATAAGGTCGCTTTAACCATGCATGTGTTGTGACTTAGCTCTTAGGAAGAGCCAATAATAATACTTCCTCCGGTTTTTTTTAAATGTGACACTTTCTATTTTAGGAAGTTTTAAATTAAATGTGACACTTTCTATTTTAGGAAGTTTTAAATTAAATGTGACACTTTCTTTTTTGGTCAATAAACTCTCTCTATCTCTCTCCTCTCACATGGGTCCCCTTATTTTTTTTCTCTCTATCTCTTTCCTTCCCAAAAATTGCCTACGAGTCCGTGAATTTAAAAGTGTCACATTTAAATAAAAACGGAGAAAGTATGGAGAATTGTACAGCTAATTTAAATTTGAATGTGAAAATTGCTTGTCAATAATACCCATATATCATAATGCATGAAAATCATTATTAATAACAACAAACACTTTCTTCCTAGCTACACTACTTACCAAGTGAAAGAAAACGAAGAACTACAAGTGCACAACAGTAAAAAAGACAGGGTTTGGTTAATCAACCCCCAATCATACTTGAATTTTACCGTTGTGGGTCCCAACAAGCCAGCTAGGTAAAATGTAAGCAAGTTGTGTTATTCAGTGAATTTCATGAACTACTACAAGTTCCCATAACCTTTCTATTTTTTTTCACTGCTCCTAAAATTCAGGTAAAATGAAGTATTTACTTTACTTTCCTCCATACACATAGTACATGAGATCGTGTGATTTTTAATTGATAAAAATGACTCACTTCAAATTAAATATAAAGTCAATAAGTTAGGGTACAATTATAAAACAAATATATACAAATTTATTAGCAAGTACTTAAAATTGAGATTAAAATAATGAAAAGATGAAATGTGGTAGTGACTTATATGATGGGAGCTATTGCTTGACTTTAGGTAAGTAGATTATAATCTTATGATTCTACCTAATCTAAAGAAATGGTTTGGCAGTTTGTGATTGTAGGTAAGTTAATGCCGCACACGTGGATCTAATTTAAATATCAAAATGAGGTACTTAGCATTACCTTTGAGTGTGGTAGGTCTCTTGTGTTAGAGGGTCGGATCAAATGCTATAATTTCATTTTAAAAAGTTTTAAAATGTTATTAATTTTGGAATATGTGGTAAAATCACGGATCGGTGGATGTAACTATTATTTATGTTAATCAAATATTTTCGCTTTTAACTACCTTATCCAACACGGCGGGAGCGTTCATTAGCTTTTACCTTTAAAATTTTTAACTTTTGACATATGGTATGTCCTATCTTTGTTCCTCAAAGAAGAGGTGGCAATTTAGGTTAGCTAAACACGCCATATACCGTCCAACCCATCACCCTTGGTTTAAAGAGAAATCCGGAGTAGCCCACGAAACATACTCAGTAACCCCGATGAATTCCTTAATTTCCAAAAAGAAAGTTTTGGGGTCAGGCCCAAGTTGAACCACCCAGCCCGCTTTGACTTGCATGAACTATGAGCCGGGTCGACTTGTAACTAACCCGTCTGGGCTTTCTCCTAAACCAACCGCATGCATCTACCCTGCCTTTGTTTCCCTACACAAACTCAGACCGCCAAAAACCTGATCTGACCCAGTTCAACCTATTACCACCTCTACCTCAAAAATCTTTATTTTATCCTACTTTTTATTTTGGAAAATTTGTCAAAAAATCCTTATAAAAGTTCATTTTTGCAAAAAAGAAACTTATAAAAAATTTATGTCAATAAAAACTATAAATTTGCAAGAAGAAATATTCCTTCACTTTCCGGTGTTGACTTCCTTTTCAAGCGTTGACCCCTATTTCTTCCAGCATTTTTGCGGAAAGTAAATGAAATTAAATGAGAAAACCCTAAAAAATTTCAATTCAACAACAAACAACAATTATAATGTTATTCTAAGAGTTTTTCCATTCCATTTTCGCAAGTACGCCGGACAATATAAAGGTCAACGGCATAAAATAAAGGAAGGTTTCTTGTTTAATAGGATTTCTCCCATAGCTCTTTACAATCCCATAGTAGTTACCAAATGCCCATTTAGGACCATCTCCAAATAATACAAGTTCTTCCCACACATTTCAAGGACACCATGTATACTTCCCACTAGGCCACCTATGTACAAAACTACTATAGAAACACATATATACGAATGGAGAATATCTTAGCATGACTAATATGAGCTCTCTAAAAAGAAGATTCACATTGTTAAAACAAGTTGTACAACCAACTCTTTTAAAATAGTTATAAGATATCAAATTTAAAGTTGGTGTAGGCAATTTGGGGGTGTGATTTCCTCATCCCATATCATCAAGATGTCTACGGCTTCAATGGGTTATAACTTCAGACATGGGACTTTGGGAGTACTCTCGTGGTACTAGCCCAGGCCCAATTTCATTACCAAAAAAAGTTATCCTTTTATGTTCCCAATTTACATTTTTCAGAAAAACTAAAATCATAATAATGGAAACCAAATACTGATTTTCACAAGTTTCAAACTTGATTGATATGAGGTAGCACCGTAGCATCAATCGGGATATCACGCTTTGTTCAATTTCTATTATTTTCACTAAATTGTGAAATGTATTGGACTTATTTTTGCTGATTCTTATTGTTGTTCTTTTTTAAAGGTATTGACTTTTACTTATTTATTTTTTCAATAAACTGAACTTATTTGTATAGAATTACTTTTAATGAATATTATTGTTTTAAGGTATACTTGAACAAGACTTTAGGTAAAGATATGGATAAACTTACTTTTAATGAATATTAGAAACGTTCCATATATGATACATTAAAACCTTTATACCCAATTATACTAGCATCAAATGCAGGCAATACGTGCGAAAGCAGTAAATATTTAATTCGTGAAACGGCTAATTGTCAAATTAGGATATCTCTCTTTTTTCTTTTTTTAGTGTCCACCCCTCTTCCCTAATCTCTATTGCATAAAAGAAGAGGAGTTGGATACCAAAGAAGAAATATTTTTTTACTAAGTGTCTTATTATTTCGACATTAATTATTTTATGAATTAAATCTTTAATCAATCTTATACACATCGCGTGCATTTGATGTTTTGCAATGCATGCAACATATACCTCTTTTGGATGTTTTGCAATACATGCAATATTTCCTTTAATGGTTACTACTTTTAGCCAAAAAGACACTTGTGCCCCCACTTTTCCACTCATAAGTACACCACTTTATTCTTTATCACATGAGCAATAAAGACAACTACACTCTCTCTCTTCTCTTCTTTGGTCCATGTGCCATTTCCCAATGTTGTATGTATTGCGCAACGGAGGTAGTAGTAAACATGTGGACATATGGCTCATTTACCTCCTATTATGTCCAAATTCTACACCAGAAAAGAGAAACCACGGCCCATATTGGAGAAACACTCAGGATCAAAATCGCCCAAATTTTCCAATTGTATTTTGTTTCCTGTTCTTTCCATTTCTTGAATTTTCGCAACCTAATTTCATCTCTCTTCAATGTGTATTTTAAAAAAATTAGGTCTCTGATTCAACTCAATTTCGTATTTTTCTGCATTTTTTTTGAGCTTCATGAGCATTTTCGCCATTGTTAATGCACACTTAATCTTCTCTTTCAGGTGAGGAATCGAAAATGTGGCCACCTGATTAACAAATTCGAATAATTGTTTCCGATTACATGGAGAGGTAAGATATTTAAGTTGATTACAATTGAATTATGTATTAGAATCAATGTTAGATTGACAAAATTATCTGATTTAGCCCTAATTATTGCAATTTCATTACGTTATATATTGTCTTCTAGTTTGATTATTGCATTGCCATTTTGATACTTGGTCTCCATGGGGTTTTGATGCTAGTTTGTATATGCAATTTAGCAGTAGATTCGACTGCTTAAATTGAGTATTGTGGTGTTATGATTGCTTAGCTTGATTTGGCAATTTTTAATCAATGTTTAGTGTGTGTGTGTGTGTGTTGGGAGGAGGGGGGCGAGGAGGAGGATGAGGAGTGTCAATCAATATCCAGTGTTTGTGATTGAAAAATGGAAAATTCAGGACTTGTTCGGTTTTACCGTGGTTTTCTTAAAATTTAGGCAAATTTATTGGGAACATGATGCTTTTGAAAACTGACAACTAAAAAGTGAAAACTATTTTTTCTGGTTTCGTGTTTTTGGTTTATTAGTTTTCAAAACAACTAAAAACTGAAAACAAAAAACGATAACAAACAGGCCCTCAGTTAGTGGTTTAGGGTTAAACCTTTGTCTCAATTAGCGTTTTTGAACTCACATAAGCTTTGTTATTGGGCAAGATTGCTTCAGGGTTATGGGCCAATACTTCCTCGCTGTGGTACCTACTCCCTAAGTCGAATCGGTGTAATGTCCTGCTTCCGGTCGACAATGCTAAAATACCCTCATCCCCCTGCTCGCAAGTGAGAGGGCGTCCTATGCGTAATAGTATACTCCAATGTAGCCCTTTAACAATCTTTGGGTCGTAGTTGTAGAATTCTGTTCTAAGTCATTTGAAGAGAGGGATTTTGTAGAATAAGAGGTTATTGCATGAATCTTCTCAAGCTCCCCTTGTTCTACTTGCTTTTATCTTTACCTATGCCAAGGTTATCAATGACAGAGTACTGAGGGTGATATTGGATTTGAATGTTTTGGCTAATTGGCATG
This sequence comes from Patellifolia procumbens, assembly GCA_947645195.1. NCBI lineage: Eukaryota > Viridiplantae > Streptophyta > Magnoliopsida > Caryophyllales > Amaranthaceae > Patellifolia > Patellifolia procumbens. The sequence continues at coordinate 2,783,178 of CANSGD010000335.1, forward strand.
GAAAGATTTAGAATATGCTTCACTAATCATACCGGGATCTAAGTTGTGGATGCGAATTTTCTTTTGGTATCCTTGAATAAGTGGTACTTGACATTCCTTATCAGGAGTTAGGAGTCAGGACCGCGGAAGTGGCCTATGGTGAGGAGACCAATGATGGAATACTTACATTACATTTGTACATTTTGTTTGGTTCGCTTTGAAAGATTTAGGATTTTTCTTCGGTGATACCAAAATATGAGTTGCCACTGCCACTTTCCTCTCACTATCCTTGAAGATCAGTGGTACTTGATATTCCGTCACCACGATCATGGAAGTGGCTTATATATAATAACTTTGCCAATGTAATGGTCTTTAAACTATTCTTCAATTATAAATTGAATCTGCGTGATCTCAGTTTGAATTTGTTTGTGCGTCATGTCGTTATGCATACAATTAATCCAATTTGAGTAAATACTAAATAGATTGCAAGACTGGATTCATTTTCCTTGCGTGCGTGCAATTCTAGGTGTCAGTTTCTATTGTCGTGTGAGAGCATCAATACACTTCCTTTTCAATCATTTTTGGCCATTGTATCAGTTACAAGTGGTTGACAATGTTGCTCGACTTTACAAAGTGCAGTTATACGGGCATTCAAGATCCTGTTTAATTGAAGTGTGCATAATTTCATGTGTTTAAGTGTGCACAATCCCACACCATGTGTCCTCTCTGGAAAGGGCTAACCAGTTCAATGCATTTCAATTAGAAACTGAACAAGCTGTGGACAAGCCATTATTCACTCAGTTGTCGACTACAAAAGGGATCCTTGGCAAAAGTGTCTGATTATGCAAAAGATCTTGTGAGGAAAGTGCTTGATTCTGATCCAAAGAAACGGCTTACAGCCCAAGAGTACTTGGTAGCTCCTCATTTACTCAAATTTGATTTATTTTTATTTCCCACTTACTTTATAGTAGTTACTTGAAAACCCTTTATTGAACATGCAGACCATCCTTGGCTGCAAAATATCAAGAAAGCTCCAAATGTCTCTCTTGGTGAAATTGTGAAAGCCAGGCTGAAGCAGTTTTCTGTGATGAAAAAGCTCAAGAAAAAGGCTTTAAAGGTGACGAGTTAGAGAACATCTTCTTTTGCGTCCATTGTAAGCTTCTTTTCTACATAAAATGGCTCAACCACATTGCACACCGGTAAGCTAAACGAAATTAAATTTGGTTGTTGGCAGGTGATTGCTAAGCATTTGTCAATGGAAGAACTGGCTGGTATAAAGGAGACGTTTGATGTAACGGATACCGGCAAAGCAGGCAAGATCAACATGGAGCAGTTAAGGGTTGGACTGCATAATCTAGGACATAATATCGCTGATGCAGACCTTCAAATATTGATGGGGGCTGTAAGAGCTTATTACCTCCCTATCCTAATTTTCATGATCATTTCCGCCCTTTGCATTCTAGTTGTATGTGATTTTTATCCAACAAACCGTATTCTGGTTGATTATCAATTTATCATGCTGTCTACTTTTACTTTGGAGATTGAGCTAAAGAGAGTGGACTAGCCTATACTGTTGCCATGATTTGGCTAAGATTTCTGCTTCTGATCTTGAAATCGGAAGCTATTGCCTCTTATAGAAATCTTGGAATTTGGAAAACTAAGTGGTCTAGTTTTGATGTTGTACTACTAAACATGCCCGATTCTTATATGTTTACTAGTGCTTGAGCAGTAAGCTGCATAACATCATGCTCATAGATCTACTGATGATGCAATGCAAGTGCTCCTCACTACCATACACAAAGATCATACCGTTCATTTTACTATGGTGATTAATGTGTTTCCCACCTTTTGCATCTCTTATTATGAATTTCTTTTACTTTTCCTATCGTTCCTTTCTGAGGTTTACATATTCCATCTATGGGATCTCCAGAAAGAGGTTACATTGCCCTTCCTGTAATTTCGTTTCTGAGCTTTTACTCTAAACTTCGGCCCGCACCCACTGACTGTCTGTTTTCTTGCTACCTTTTCGCCTCCCTATCCGTGTAACATGGTAATGTAAGCTTTATTATAGGATAAGGAGTATCAGGTTGTGTAAGCATATCTAATGATTCTAATCATTACCCCATTTTTCGTTTTCCCATTGTGATTTTGTATACTTACTTGGAAAAATGAATCATCAAAGTCTTTAGTTGAAGCATATTTTCTAGTGTGTACACTTTTCCTTAAATTCTCTCTATCCAGAAGGAAATCAAGCCTTTGTTATTGACAGTATAAAATTTCGTCTGCTACTCTATTGTTAAGTCTCATTTCTCTATGTTTCAAAGGAGGAAAAAAGAGCCTAAAGAACACAAAGGATTGAATGCCAGTAGCTACTTCATGACATTCCTGGATCATGTTCTTTGCTCATTATTGCATTATGAAGCGATGAATATCCAACCACAACTCTTTGCTCTCATAGTTGACCCTCTTTTTTTTTTCTAGTGGCAAGGGAACTTGCAAGGAAGAGTACTAGGAGACTATATGAGTAACATATCTTTATAATAGGTAAGTCAAAAGTGGGGATCTTTGGAGGGGATAAATGTGTTCCGATACATTCACACATAAAAGTTTTTGCGAAAAATAAATAAGATATAAAAGAAAATAGCTCCTCATGTGATCCAATGCCATGATGCCACAACTTTGAATGGCGGTGACAAATATCTTATGTGATGCACAACTTTGGCAATTAATATCTTAAATAAACTATTAGTAAAATTGGTTAAAATTTATGTTGAGGCAAACCCTATGTTTTAATATATTACTAAAAATTATGGTCTAATTGGAAGATGTCAATAGATAGCACATAGTCACAATGGAACATCCAAAGAAAACGGAGGGAGTAAAATGGATGATAGCGGTTCCTTGGGCATATGGTTCATTCATGTTCATACATATTCTTAATCTAGGATTTGGTAGTTAGGGGTTCATACTTGTTTATTTTCTAGAATGGTAGTTATGGGAAAAGATCATTACGGATTTCAAATATACAGCAGATGAGGATATGTTGCCAAATTTATCTCCCTTCATATCTTTACACTTCCTTCTACCGTCACTCAACCGGTGATGTTGAGCTACAAGTGTAAGAACATGAATGACTTTCATAGGCTAAGACCGGTGAACCGGTAAGGATACGGTAATTTTACCATATACTTTGAGATCTTGCACAATTTTTCTAGTGTATGTTTTATACAAAATCATATGTGGAAGCCCTTCATTTCGAGCGACATCCCTCAATACATTGCATTTGGTTATTCGATACCTTTTCATAATTCATATGTGGCGCGTAGAATCATTTTGAACTTTTTTTTATAGTAATTTTTACAATTCAAGTATAAATCAATAGGAGGGGCTAGTCCTTTCCACGCAACCTCGTCTTTCATTCCTACAGAAATTCATCTCAATTCAAAATTACTATACAATAGCCTTTACCTTTTTCTGCACGCTTGTTCTCTCCACGGCTGGTAAGTCACAGTAGTGTGGTGACAAAATGTTTGCAGGTCTTGGTCTTCCTGGGAAAGAGTTCATACTTCCAAACATAACTAGCCCATGGTTGACGGAAGTGTTTGTTGTCTATCCTGATGTTTCTGACAACATAGAACTAGAGTCATACCCTACTACTATACTTGATGAATCCTGTATATCTGAAGTCATGACCAAACCATCAATTCCACTTGTGGAATCAGTGGAAGCTTTTGCTTTGGGTCTTATAGATACCCCCTTCGGTCATTCTTCCGTCAAACCAGAAGTTGATGTTCCCATGAACAAAGAGGGAAGTCATGGTCTTCAGCCTTTTAGAGTGGTTAAGGCTGAATGTCATGAGGTTTTTGCTGAATCTTCCCACAACCAGACTGTTCAAAGTGATGTCAATGCGTTTGCCGCAGACTTTAAAAACCTTAAGCTTGCCGTAGTGAAGGAAGAACCTCAAGCAGCAGGTGTTGAACCATTGAAGGCTCTGTCCGCAAAGTAAATGATGTATGGAGACTCCAGTGACCTATATGGATTTCCCTTATGGAGCGCCACAAAGTGGGGGTCCTTCACAAGAAACTAGAAAAAGTCAATGCTCTGTTCTTTTGCATACTAGAAAAATCTTAGTAACCGAGTTTAGGTTTTATTAAGCCACACAATATAGAGATCCTTTCAAAAGTATATCCTAGTCTCAGGAATACTTGTACTTAGTGATGATCATTTTGGAATTGTTGTCGTACTTTGTTAAAAATTGAAATCTCACTTGATAGTGTTTGTTCAAATTGTTTACTCTTTACTCATATGTTTTCTTGCTCCATCTGGTCAAATAGTGTACTCGTACCTTAAACATTTCTTCCATTGTTCCATTAGTGGCAGCGTCATTTTTGTTTACAGTTTGTACGTACTGGTGAAGTACTGAAGTATTAGTTTCTCGTAGTTTGCTGCTAAATAATAACCATATAAGCTTTTTGGTGCTCTAGTCTGTGTTCATTAAGTGAACATAAAGTTCTGTGATTCTCTCAATCTTTGTTGCCCATTTGTTTTTATTATGTGAAAGCTCTATAAAGCTGGTGTTTAACACTAGATATGTTGCATATGGTAACAATCTGAGCCTGCATCATTACTTTTGAGGTGTCGTGAGATTCCTTTTTATCTATGAAGGTTTAGAGTTGCCGAGATTCCAAAGTCCTGATGACGCCGTTAAGGTTCACTCTCATCTTTGCGTCGCACAAGTGATGTATGATTGCGCTTTTTGGCGAATGATCTCTAATGCTGCCTCTTTTTGTGAAGTAGCAGTTGAGGCCTGAGTGACCTCTTCTGTGATTGGAGATGGGTTATCTAGCCTAGAGATCAAGGATCAAATGGAAGCATCATCGCTGTTTTTGCAAGAAACAAGGCTGGTACACTTGACTTCCCCTTCTCTTTCTCTGCCACTAGTTAGAGAAAATTGGAGTAATATTGATGTAGCTGGTCTTTCTGATGATAAATGTTTTAGGGGGTTAGTGCAATATATAACATATTGTAATCTACTAAATAATAGGAAAGTTTTAAGTTGTTTTTCCTTTTGTTTTTTTACTATGTCATCGTAAGGGTGGTAGTGAGTGTGGTTGGCTCATGAGTCATGAACAATTTGAGCTTGGCTAAACTTTTCATGGAGCATAGCTCAGTTCATCGCTCAGCAATTTTAACTTAAATTGAATTATCAATTTTTTATACTATTTGCGGAGGTTGCACTTTCTATACTCACTCAAATTCTCGTATATATATACATGTGATAATAAGATAAGTAGGATAAAAAATGGTTCTCGTATAAAGTACATTGAAAATCGAATTCCATGGTGTGAAGTTATAATCCTTTGAATTGTATAGCGAAAGTTACGGTTATTGCATACATTATAATAATTTTATGTGGTTTATTGAGGATCAAATTTTGTTTGTTCATCCAAAACTCCTGTATTCATGATTATAAAAGTATAGTAGTAAAATTAAATGTTTATTATGATGTGACTTTAAAAAAGTTACTCTAAGATATTAGAGAAAGATGTTAATGTTTATAAGTGCATTTAGAGTTTGTAAAAAGGAAATACAGATAAACAAAAGTAGAAGGCAATACGAGTTTAAATAGAAAGTTCCGCATTTTTAAAAAAAAAAACAATTGAGTATGAATCCAAAAAAATTTCCCAGAAAATCGATATTTATTTCCGAAATAATGCTCCTCCAAAAAAAGTATTTTTCATTCTACAACTTTTTGGAAAATAATTTTTCAAGTCTACTCTTATGTATGAAGAGGAAGAAATCAGGAGTTAGCAAAACATGTAATTGATCATAATCAACCTAAACCACTAATTGTCAAAATGACAAAATGTTAAATTGAGTAACAGTTTTGATTAAGTTATCGCTAATTCAATTAGTGGAACGCTAGAGTGGGAATCATTTTTTAAACCGTTGTCAAAAACAAAAACTCCTCTGTCAAAAGAAGAAAACGCAGAAGATAAACTGAGAAGAAGCAAATGTAGATATAGAGAGTCATATTTGATGAATTAAATTTTGAGTTTTGTGTCTGGTGTTATATGGCTTTAGTTTACATGTTTCTGCTGCAGACAACAAATTAATTGTACTTGTACCATTTCATAAATCTGAAAGTTTATGTAATATTTGAGCAGATAGTATAGCAGTAACAGAGGGTATGGCTAGAGGTGTCAAATCGGGTGGGTGGGTCGGGTTCGGGTCAGTCCACATCGGGTCGGGTTGCCGTTGGTAAGCCGGTCCGGGTCGGGTCGGTAATTTTGGGTGTTGTCGAGTAAACGAACATGTCGGTCTCGGGTCGGTCTCGGGCCGGGTCACTGTCGGGTTGGGCATACCGGGTTCGGCCCACTATGGGTCGGGTAATAAACAGGTTGCCTAAGGTTGGTTCGGGTAGCCTTTGGGTCGGGTTGATTTCGAGTACGGGCGATGTCGGGTTGATTTCGGATTCAGGCGACTTTGGGTCAAGTTAATTTCAGGTTCAGACAACTTTGGGTCGGTCGATTCAAGTTCGGCTGCCTATTATGGCCTGCGACTCTAATTCATTTCAAGTTCGGTCAACTATATCTCGGGTTATTTCCGTGACATTCAATTCGCATTCAAGTTGAGTTCATTTCGTATCACACTACTCAATGATGGGTTATGTTTATGATCGAGTCTTAATAAATGAACTTATTCTTGAAGTTGAATTGTTATGGCGTGTTTAGAAGATCATCGCCGTTTTTGTAATCACTTTATTTGATTGTATTTTAGAACAAAAACATTCTTGATAATGTGTTATTAATTATGTTTAGAATATTAGAATAAAAATATTGTACTCCGTTATTAGAATATTGTAAATGACTCGGTTATTGAAAGTATAAAGATGATGTATAAATCAAAGGTATTGTATTTTGATGGTCACGTTGTTTTTCTCTATTCCTACGAAGTGAAATAAGCTATTAAATTTATTTAATTTTATTATAATTTAATTTTCGATAACATAAAATTTGAAAACTTGTTACGATAATCAGTATTACTATATTAGATTAATCATCGATATACTAGATTGGTGTATACGAGAGTTATGATTAGTGTATATGTATTAGACCAATCAATCGATTATCAATACATTTAAGATTGTTAAGACTAGTATATCAGATCAATCATCAATCAATATTAGTGTATTAGATCAATCATCGACGTATTGGATCAATATATAAAATATTTAAGATTAATATATTGGATCAATTGTTAATATATGATAGATCAACGTACAAGATAGTTAAAAGATGCGGTATTAGAAGATCGGGCATCAATATTGTTAGGAATAATGTATTAGATCAATCATCTATATATTAGATCAACGTAAATCGTTAAGGCAAATGTAGTAGATTCATCATCAGTATATTAGAACAATTTAATAAGAGAGCTAGGATCAATATAGCAGATAAACTATCTTTATATATTATTATATCAACCATCAATACATTAGATCAATGTTTACAACAAACAATATTAGTGTATTAGATCAATCATTGGCATATTAGATCAATTATAAGATATTTAAGATCAATATACTTAGATCAACTGTCAATATACTAGATCAGCGTATAAGTTAATTAAGATTAATGTATTAGAAGATCGGGCATCAATATAGTTAGGATTTGTGTATTTGATCAATCATCTATATATTAGATCAATGTATTAGAACAATTTAATAAGAAAGCTAAGATCAATATCGTGGAAAAACTATCAATGTATATTATTATATCAACCATCAATACATTAGATCAATATTTACGACAAACAGTATTAGTGTGTTAGATGATTTAGATCAATCATTGACGTATTATAGATCAATATATAAGATATTTAAGATCAATATACTAGATCAACTGTCAATATACTAGATCAACATATAAATTAGTTAAGATTATTGTATTAGAAGATCGTGCATCAATATAGTTAGGATTAGTGTATTCGACCAATCATCTATATATTATATCAATGTATTAGAACAATTTAATAAGAAAGCTAAGATTAGTATAGTAGTTAAGACTTAAGATCAACGTATTACATCATTAATGTATATGTAACAGTCTAACAGATCAATAAAATTAGTTATGATTAATGTATATGTATTAGATCAATATAATAAGATATTGATCACAATTTAGACATTATTAACGATGGTCGATGGACAATTTTTGTAGTTCAATTTTTATCAGATCGGACGAGTGGACGATACGTAAGTAATAAGTTTTTGAATAGTGAATATTATCAAAACAATCAATTTTTAATAATAAGTACTCCCTCCGTTTCCATTTGTTGTTCACATTTGGAATCTTGGTATTATTCACAATTAGAGGGAATCTTCTAAATTTTTCAATATATATAAGAAAAAATATAGTCATGTAAGGCCTTGTTTGATTCGTCTCAATGAGGACATTATTATTATTCAATCATTGTAATTTTTACTAATATGCAATTGAAGATAATGATAGTCAAAGAAGTATTTTGGCAAACGTGCAAAGTCAAAGCGGGAACAACAATAGGGAACGGAGGGAGTAATACCTAAATTGTATAATAATGATATTATTATGTTAATTCGTAATACATATTATACATTAATATTAATCAAAACAACAACAACAATAATAATAATAATAATAATAAGGCCCTGTTCTGTTCAACTTATTTTTACTGAACTGAACTTATTTTTGCTGAACTGAACTTATTTTTGCTGAACTGAACTTATTTTTACTGAACTGAACTTATTTTTGCTGAACTGAACTTATTTTACTGATTCATGTTGTTTTTTCTTCTTTGCTCTACTGATTTTTACTGAACTGAACTTATTTTTGCTGAATTGAACTTATTTTTACTGAACTGAACTTATTTTTACTGAATATTATTATTTTAAAGTGAACTAAACAGGGCCTAACAATAATAATAATATCAATAATAATAATAATATCAATAATAAAATCATCCAAACCAAAACCCAATAAAAAACCCTAAATAAGGCCCAAACCCAATTAACCATCTCCCTCCTCTAAACCCTAAAATTTCCCCCACAACCTAACTCTCTCAGCGGCTGCCTAACCCTCCCTCCTCTCATTCTCAAAACTCCAACTCCAACTCCAACTCCAACTCCAACTCCAAATCTTTCTCCTTCATCAAACTCAACTCCCTCCTTTTCCCTCCCGCTAAACCAAACACTAATACACAGATTCACTCAGAAAATCTCACTCAAAGTCTCAAACGAAACATTAATCTTGGCGTGAAAATAAACTTCCATGGCAGATGAAGACTCATCAGAAGCAGAGCAACTCAACGACAAGCAGAAACTTGAGATTGCTAAATGGTTTCTCCCGCCGGCGAAATCCAATACGTTTTCAAAGGTCTCTTTTACTCATTCCTTCTCATTTTCTCTCTTCAATTTAACGTCGTTTCTTCGCCGAAATTCATATTTATTCATTGTTGTTTGACATCAGTTTGTACTGATTTGTAGTTTTTGTAATGTGTTTTGTGAGTGAACAGATTTGAAGACGATTTTGAAGGATAATAATGTGCATAATTTGGCTGCTTTGGAGGCGTTTCCTATGTATAATAAATCTCACATGATTTGTCTTGAATTTCCTGATAGGAGTGGTGATGTAAGTGTCTTTTTGACGCTTTCAGCTATTAAACATTCTTCCTTTTGTGTTTTGTGATTGAAATGACGTTTTAGATGAAAGTTGTGTTGATTAGGGTTTAGGAGTGTTATTGCAAAGATTTTTTGTCCGCATTGTGGAGTTTCCTCTTATATTTGAAATTTTACTGAAAGAAACTCTAGTTCTTGTTTTAATTGGCTGTTATATGACAGTGGAGTGTTGGACTATGTTGTGTAATTAGGTTAAACCTTATATTGTTCAATTTTCTTTGTTGATTCTTCCTATCTTTATCTTTGAGTGCGTCTTAGGGGGGAAAAGCCAAAGACCTATCTGATAGATGTGAACAGTAACATCTATCAAATAGGTCTGTACTACATTTTTAAAAAAATATACTACAATTTTTTCTTGTACTACAATTTTCAGAAACTATACTACTCTAAACTATATATAAATATACTACATTATGTGAAAAATATACTACATAAATATATAAGTGTACTACATTTTTTAAAAAATCGTTTGATATGTGCCTAGCTCCCACCTATCTGATATGTACTAGGCAGCCCTCCGTCTTAGGGTGCGTTCTCCTAACATGAACTTATTAGATCACCCCTGGTGTCACCTTATTTTCACACCTAATTAGCCGTGATTAGACCTGGTTGAAAATCTCACTTAGAGTTTCTCACGGATCTAACCCTCCTCTAAATTTCTTAAACTCTAAACTTTCGTCTTTGTTGTTACTCGACGGACTCTAAATTAGGTTTAAGGTTTTTATCCTATTCCTTTTTTCTGTGCTCTAATTTGCTCGACGGACTGAGAAAGGCGACAACAAATCATCATCCTGTTACTAATTTTGCTGGAAATTTGGTGGATGTTCGTAGATCTTGGCGGGTTTTCGAAGATCTTGGTGGGTTTGCTTAGAATCTTGGAGGGTTTTTCGGAAAACAAATCGAATAATCAAGGTTGGTTTCTCTTTTCTCCTCCTCTTTTTATTGATTTGTTGTTTTGTTGGTTTTTCGAAGAACAAATCTGGGTATAAATTTGTTGAAATTATTCTGGTTTCTATAAAATTTGTTGGCTTTTTTCGAGAATCATGTCGTTTTTTTCTAATAATTTGTTGGTTTGAATATCAATCTGTAAATTTTGCTCATGTTGCCTAAACAAATCTGGGTATATTTTTTAATCTGTTTATCAATCTGTCATTTTTTTTCTGAATAATCTGTTTGTTTTTCAATTATTTTTCAGTTGTTCCCCCCTTCAACCTAAACCTAAACCCTAATTTGCCTGGTCTTGGGTCCGGTTCTTGGGTCCGGATCCATCTTGAATCCGGATCTTGAAAGAATCCGGATCTTGGGTCCGGATCCATCTTGAAAGAATCCGGATCTTGAATCCGGATTTTACAGTCGGATCTTGGTTCATCAAAAATTACAATTTATTAGATTTGGCATTTTAATAAGGATGGAGATTGAAGATAATTGCTAGATGATTAATTAAATGAAGAAGGCTCTCTAATTAACTAGAAAAGTAATTGACAATAATTAATATTATGTTGTCTTGAACCACTTTGCTTTTTTTTTTTACAACAACCACTTGTAATATGTGCCTTTTATAGTTTTATTATACCCTAAAAAAAGTGCCTTTTATTAGTCGAAAAAAATTGATGATTTAAAATAAATAAAAAGCTATTTTATGCTAGTTTCATAAATGTTGCCAACCTTCAAAGTTTGCTAAACATATTTCAAGTAGGTAGTTCACAGTTAAACGTAGTTATCAGTTTACAGTTAACAGTTTTCCAATTATTTCAAGTAGATAATTGCTTGCTGTTGGCTTTTTTAATCTTAAACGCAGTTAACAGTTATAGTTATCTTGTATGTTGTAGCAATTGTAACCAATAGAAAAAAAATGCAGTTTTCTTACTCTTTTTTAATTGTTTTTAATAGTTATGGACAGTCAGAATCAGATTGTAATGGATCATGATAGCAATTCTGTAATTGCTTCTAGTACTGCTAGTGTGCCTGAGTAGATCTCTTTGTTGCCCTAGATGTGGGGAGACGTACTTCTGTGGTATGGAAACACTTCACCATATTTTTGAAAGGTAATCAATTGTTATCGACATGCAATCATTGTAAAGATAAAACATATCCTGCTAGTAGTAAATCGGGTACTAAGAATCATTTGAGACATTTGAAAAAATGCAAACCTTACTTAGCTACTAATCCCGATCCTTTAGATGCTTCTTTTGACCAAAAAAACATATTTGTGTTAAGTATGTTGAACCTATTATTGTTCATGGTTATGCTATTAGAATGGTTGAGCATATTAAAACAAGAGACTTGCATGAATATTTAAATCCTAAAGTTAAGCACATAAGTAGGAACACTATGCTTAAGTATTATGTTCGTGAATATGAAAGGATGAGACAAATATTGGGTAGAATTGTGTCTGAATTGCCTGGTAGAGTCTGTTTTACTTGTGATTTGTGGACTGCCGATGTTACTAAGCAAAGCTATCTTTGTTTAACTGCACATTTTATAACTGTGGCATGGAATCTTAAATAAAAATTTTTAGCTTTTAGAATCTGCCCTCCTCCCCATAATGGCCCAGATCTTTGTAAGTTTGTATTGGATCTGATTGATGAGTGGAATCTCAAATAAAAGGTCTTCCTATTACTTGTTATAATGCTTCAGCTATGGATTCAATGGTTATTGATATGAAAGGAGAATTTGAGCACCTGAAACATATTAAGCACCAACTGAAAATAACAACAAAACTAACTAAAACCCTAAGAAAAGTACCAACTGAAAATAACAACAAAACTAACTAAAACCCTAAGAAAAGTACCAACTGATAATAACAACAAAACTAACTAAAACCCTAAGAAAAGCACCAACTGAAAACAAAGATTATAAAATGAACACAAAATGAATTTCTATGTTTTTGCATTTTTTGAATTTCTGTTTGTGAATCAATTAACGGGAGGGAGAATTACAGTGACGACTCACAATATTCAAGCTCAACAGACCAGATTGCAGGAATTTCTCTCTTTTTTGAGTGAAATCTTTTGCATGTCGAGTATCCCGCTGAACTGAGTAATTCTCTCTCAAATTTGTTTCATTTCTTGAATTTTCGATTTCTTCCGTGTTTTGATCGAATTCAAATCTTATATTTTGATGTTTAAATTATCGATGAGGATGAGCATATGAAAATTTATAATCCAACACTTGATCTGAACTTCTGATGTTTTATTTTCACTGCTCCTGAATCGTATTCATCTTAATTTTTGTTAGGAATTGAGATTTTATATATGTGACGGGAATTTTATCCGAAAAATTCCATTTACCAAATAAATTTGGGGCAAATTTGATAATATTTGTATATCTCAATGAGTAAAACGTCACAAAATAAGTCGATTAATGTTGTAGATTTCTTATGGAATCTCCATTGATTGACAGCCTCATATTCTATCGCCTTGAGTAGCGGCGTTGCTGCTTTTATCTTTTGGGATAGGCCATAAGGCATACATTCAACTTTTATTTATGTAAATTTGTTTTTAATATATAGTTGAAAGATTATTGTAAATTTGCAAATTTCATTATCTGAATGATTTAGCCAATGAGGAAATCAGTAATAAAAACACCATCTTTCGGGACTGATTGGTCTTCCAAAGAAGCCTTGCTGACATAATTCTGCAATTCTGAGGCTTTCATTTTAACTAATTCTATAAGCAATTTTAAGATTTCAACTTTTGTAACATTTTGTTTTTTACTAATGGTTTAAAGTTATATGCTTGTGTTTTGTATTGGTGATATGAGCATTTTAATGAATAGTATTGAAGAACGGAAATATCAATGTTGTTTCTTTTGGTATAGTTAAATGTGATCATATGAATACTGAATTAAATTGAAATTAAGTTGGGGAAAACAATTTCGTACATGTAATTTATCTGTTTCTTTGGATGTATATAGAATATGACCATTTGTTTGAGATATAATATGAAGAGATAATTAGGCAATATGCCCATTTCTTTTGATGGAAGTTGTGATTACTAAAACTATAATTAATAAGGTTATGGAGATGATGATTATTTCCCCAGATGATCGAAGCTGAAATTACTGAGCTACTATATTTTCATTCTTGAGAATTCAAGCCAGAATTCTGATCCTTAACCTTTCCGTTTCTGATTTGATCACCTTCATTTATTTTGCATAATTGAATTAGGCTCTCAATTTATGCTGAGAATTGGAGTATTATCTTCTATATTCATTGCTGTTGTGTGCTATGTGCAGTGTTTTGTATATTTGTTTTGGAAAACATATTTTACATGTGACGGGGATATATCCGAAAATCCCATTTATAAAATATATATTGGGGCAAATCAATACTTTGTATTGCCATATTTGTAGAATCCAATGAGTAAAAACGTCACAAAGAAAGTCTGTTGATGTTGTAGAATCCTTCTGGAGTCTCCATCAATGGACGGTCTCATATTCTATCGCCTTGAGTAGCGGCGTTGCTGCCATTATCTTTTGGGATAGGCCATGAGACATACATTGCTTATATCGGTTCTGATTTTAGTTGTTTTTGATGATATTCTAAAATTTCAATGAATTGTTTTTCTGGGCCTTGCTGTTTTAAATACTACTTTCGGATTGCAAAGATTGCAATGATTTGACACTTTCGACTCACTTTATGTCAAATTGTTTCAATTTTTAGATATTTGAGGCTTTGCATTTGGGTGTGAAATTATTTTTTTTGCGTTCGATTTGGAAAATTCAGCAGCCCATGTTGTTTGTGATGGGGATAAATATACTTTGAGTAGTTAAATACAATGAAACTAACTTTAATCTGAGGCATTTTTGGGTTTATCCTATTATATCAAAGATGTTTTTTAATAATGGTGTAAGTTATATGCTTAATGTTTTGTGTTGTTGATATGAGCATTTTAATGATCAGTATTGAAGAACGGAAATATGAATGTTGTTTCTTTTGGTATAGTTAAATGTGATCATATGAATACTGAATTAAAATGAAATTAAGCTGGGGAAAACAATCGTACATGTAATTTATCTGTTTCTTTTGATGTATATAGAATATGACCATTTGTTTTAGATATGATATAAAGAGATAATTAGGCAATATGACCATTTCTTTTGATGGAAGTTGTGATTACTAAAACTATAATTAATAAGGTTATGGAGATGATGATTATTTCCCCAGATGATCGAAGCTGAAATTACTGAGCTACTATATTTTCATTCTTGAGAATTCAAGCCAGAATTCTGATCCTTAACCTTTCCGTTTCTGATTTGATCACCTTCATTTATTTTGCATAATTGAATTAGGCTCTCAATTTATGCTGAGAATTGGAGTATTATCTTCTATATTCATTGCTGTTGTGTGCTATGTGCAGTGTTTTGTATATTTGTTTTGGAAAACATATTTTACATGTGACGGGGATATATCCGAAAATCCCATTTATAAAATATATATTGGGGCAAATCAATACTTTGTATTGCCATATTTGTAGAATCCAATGAGTAAAAACGTCACAAAGAAAGTCTGTTGATGTTGTAGAATCCTTCTGGAGTCTCCATCAATGGACGGTCTCATATTCTATCGCCTTGAGTAGCGGCGTTGCTGCCATTATCTTTTTGGATAGGCCATGAGACATACATTGCTTATATCGGTTCTGATTTTAGTTGTTTTTGATGATATTCTAAAATTTCAATGAATTGTTTTTCTGGGCCTTGCTGTTTTAAATACTACTTTCGGATTGCAAAGATTGCAATGATTTGACACTTTCGACTCACTTTTTGTCAAATTGTTTCAATTTTTAGATATTTGAGGCTTTGCATTTGGGTGTGAAATTATTTTTTTTGCGTTCGATTTGGAAAATTCAGCAGCCCATGTTGTTTGTGATGGGGATAAATATACTTTGAGTAGTTAAATACAATGAAACTAACTTTAATCTGAGGCATTTTTGGGTTTATCCTATTATATCAAAGATGTTTTTTAATAATGGTGTAAGTTATATGCTTAATGTTTTGTGTTGTTGATATGAGCATTTTAATGATCAGTATTGAAGAACGGAAATATGAATGTTGTTTCTTTTGGTATAGTTAAATGTGATCATATGAATACTGAATTAAAATGAAATTAAGCTGGGGAAAACAATCGTACATGTAATTTATCTGTTTCTTTTGATGTATATAGAATATGACCATTTGTTTTAGATATGATATAAAGAGATAATTAGGCAATATGACCATTTCTTTTGATGGAAGTTGTGATTACTAAAACTATAATTAATAAGGTTATGGAGATGATGATTATTTCCCCAGATGATCGACGCTGAAATTACTGAGCTATTACATTCTCATTCATGAGAATTCAAGCCTGAATTCTGATCCTTAACCTTTCTGTTTCTGATTTGATCACTTTCATCTATTTTGCGTATTTAAATTAGGGTTCAAAATTTATGCGTAGAATTGGAGTATTATCTTCTATATTCATTGCTGTTGTATGCTATGTGCAGTGTTTTATTTTTTTTGTTTTGGAAAACATATTTTACATGTGACGGGGATATATTCGATAATCCCATTTACAAAATATATATTGGGGCAAATCAATACTTTGTATTGCCATATTTGTATATCCCAATGAGTAAAAACGTCACAAAGAGAGTCTGTTGATGTTGTAGAATCCTTCTGGAGTCTCCATCAATGGACGGTCTCATATTCTATCGCCTTGAGTAGTGGCGTTGCTGCTATTATTTTTTGGGATAGGCCATGAGACATACATTGCTTATATTATCAGTTCTGATTTTAGTTGTACCTTTTGAATGATATTCTAAAATTTCAATGAATTGTTTTTCTGGGCCTTGCTGTTTTAAATCTATATATTTGAGGCGTTGAATTTGGGTCTGAAATCAGTTCGATTTGGAAAATTGAGCAGCCCATGTTGTCTGTGATGGCGATAAATATACTTTGAGTAGTTAAATGCAATGAAACTAACTTTAATCTGAGGCATTTTTGGGTATATTTTATTTATCAACGAGATTTATTTATAATAACGCTTTCTGAATTTTTGGTAAGTTGAATATCTATCCATGTATGAGTGAGTGCAAATGATGATAAAACTAGACAGGGACATCAGATGCTCTTAGGAGTAATTTATGATGATTTGTCTTAATGGGAATCTCTTTGATGCACTTCTTTCTTTATTTTTATCTTGCTAAATCACCCATTTTCATTTGAATGTAAAAACAATTATTAGTATTTGATTTTTTGAAAAGATTTGTGCATGTTATGTTTTTACCTAGTGAAGTATAAACAAGTGTTCTCTTATAAACAAGTTGCCCCTAAGTAACTACATATTATTATTAATTGCAACAATAATGATTTTTAAAGTAATTAGTATGTAAGTTGATTGATGATTGTATTTCATGAATCATAGTGACATAGGAATGTCTATCAACTAATTGGCAATATGTTAGAGAACATAAATTGGGCACACTAGCTTATGAAGAGTTCCTTTAGAAAAGAATGTCATGAGAACAACTCCTAAATTGTATAAGTAAAATTCCTTTGACATGATTTTAACACTTATACTTGTATGATGATTAGTAGGCATTGGATTCGTTAAACGTCATGACGTGAAAGGGGCTATAAAGGTAATTTCAGGGTTGCTAAAATTTGTATATGGTATAGTGGTTAGTTGAGATAGGATTATATATGTTGGAAAAATCCAAGTCGAATGCTTTGGAAAACACGCCACACATTGTGCCTCAGCTTGCATCGCGGAATTACGCTGCAACTCTGTCGCGACCAGTGGTTGTAAACTGCGGCCTGCGGTGGAGGCCGCGACACGCGGTCCGCGAGGCCACGGTTCGCGGTCCTGGCTGCGGGTCGTGTGTGGTGTTCGATTTTAGATAGGCCGCGGCTCGTGGCCTATGCCACGAGTCGCAGTCGTCGGGGGTTCCAGATTTATTTTTTCCCAGATTATTTTCACCTTGTTTTATTCTCACCTATATAAATATGTCTTGGCCGTTTATTCTTAAATTAATTCATTTTTTATTGAAACCCTAAACACAAACCATCTTTACCTTCATGAGAATTGAGCAGTTCTTGAGAGACTCCGACCCTTGAGTTTGGGGTGTAGGATTCTAGGGTGGTGTGTTAACCT
Source organism: Patellifolia procumbens (assembly GCA_947645195.1). Lineage (NCBI taxonomy): Eukaryota > Viridiplantae > Streptophyta > Magnoliopsida > Caryophyllales > Amaranthaceae > Patellifolia > Patellifolia procumbens. Next base: position 2,801,006 of record CANSGD010000335.1, read on the forward strand.
TGGGGGGCGTTTGTCATTAAAAGCCTTCACCGATATGTTGGCGAATTCGCTTCTAAGGCAGTGACATCCCTACCACGACACATTGTTCAGTTGTCTGATGTCTGCAGATAAATCTGATTCTTTTATTGTCTATTAAGATTTATTGTTTGTTTGTTGTTCATGAATATTGCAATCGTTCCATTATTTTCCAACAATATACACATCTCATGGGACTAGCGTAATAACCCTGGCTTATGGGCTTCTATATCAATATTTTAATTGGGATAAAGAGTTATTCCTTGTTGGTAATAAGGAGTGACTATGCATTCTTAATCGAGTTTGATTAGTTGATTTAATGTTTGAAAATTTGTTAAAAAATAACCTTCAAAATGACCACGAGAAACAACTTTTTAAATATTTTTGAACTTGCAACCTTAAAACTTAACTCTTGATTTCCGTTCATACATCATCTCATTTATTGGTTTTGATAGAAGAATCATTAATAACATGTTGTAGTGGTGGTTGAAACTCTTTATCTCATACTCAAGGTTACAGGTTCGAGTCTTCATATTAACATTATTTTAATATCTGAGAAGGAAGTAGATGAACTATCATTCAAAGAAGGATGGTAACACGTGGCGATTTGCAATTCTTACCTATGCTTTATAATATAGGTGGGGTAATCTAAGTACTAAGCAAAATTAGGAATTCTTTTTAGGGTCTCCTTGAATTATTACAAGTGTTAGATCGGTGATAAAACAAGTTAACGTAAGCATAAGTGTCAAAACACTTAATGACCCAAGTTTAAGAAAGCAAATAACCACTTTGGAGAAGTAAGCTAAACCCTATCAAGTTAAAACTCGAAAGGAGAGGTGGAAACCTCGCATCAAATTGTGCTGAAAACAGACAAATTGTGATGGCTTGGGGCTTGAATGTATGGGTTGAGGAGTAGATCGAGTGTGCGGTGCCGCGGTGGGGGTTATGAAGATGGTGGTTGTTGTTATTTCTTTTTTTTTGTAAGAAGAAGTGGCCCGGACCTCGCTCGGGTCCTATTGGGCCATATACTTGAGAGTAGGGGAGAAGGGTAAGGGAAATCCCTACCCTCAATGTGCCCCTAGTGGGGATTGAACCCCCAACCTTGAGGTTGGAAGGTTACACTCCTTTTCACTAGACCAAGTACTACTTGGTGGGTGGTTGTTGTTATGGGGAAGGGGAGTGAGTGAAGATGTTAAAACAAGTGTATAGCTATATGAAATTGTATTTTGGCTGTGTAATTTATTTATTTTTATTTTTTATTAGAGAAATCATATGTATTTTTTTATGAGAAGGTATTGGGAGACGCGTCTGACCATAACATTTGGTCGGACGACTTTCACTTGGTTTCAATTTTTTCAGTTGGTTTCAATTTGTGTTCAATTGGTTTCAATTTTTTTCAGTTGATCTTTTTCTTTCTATTAGATGTTTAAATTCGGTTAGTTATCTTATTGTTTCATTTACGTGTTTTATTAACTAAAAACAAAACTTAAGTAAATGAAATAAAATAATTTCTAAATGAAAGAGAATTAGTTTTCAGTTACTTATATTATCCTTTCATTTAGTTTTATTATTCTTTCATTTAACAACTAACTATAAAAAAATGAAAAAATACCTAACTGAAAACAAAACTTAAGTAAATGAAGAAAAATAAGTTCTAAATGAAACTAAATAACTTCTTGTTTTGATCTTCTTCACCAGCTGAACTGAAACAAACTCTTAACCATTTTTTTTCAAAATCTCTTAGACTCACTTGAAGCAACGAGAAGAGAGCAGCGTGAAGGAGGCGAAGCTTGAACGTCCACCGTCGACACAGCAAGGTGGCGGCGAAACTCACTAATGTGCGGTGCGTTTTAGGGTTGAGGAGGCTAAGCCGCCCGACGATGAAGAAGGAGATTTCACTGGCTGGCTGCTCTGATTGCCGGAATCCGGCGCAAGCAGTACCACGAAGAAGAAGGAGAAGCGGCGGTGGCGGAGGAAGAAGAACAGAGAAATGGCGAGAAGCAGTTCCGTCTGACAGTAAAAATTGGTTAGACGGTTTGACCCAATAGTTTCTCTTTTTTTTATTTGGGGCTTAATTTCACGTTTAAATAAACTTATGGGGTGAAACACTACAATAGAAAGTTAGGGGCTTTAATCTCATGGTTGATCAAACTTAAGGGCTAATTTGCTACTTTCGCTAAATAAATTTTTTCAAATTTGGATACTTATATCTATGAATAATTATTCATGATTTTCATGAGGATTATTGAAAAATAAATAGTTGTTTTAAAGGTGTAATTGTGAATTGCTTTCTCCGTTTCAATTTAGTTACAACATTTTTTCACACTATGCATTCAATATACTTTGACTGGTTTTATGATCTATGCATAAGGGAAAATATAGTCACGTTTGATTCGTCTCAAATCAACATTTAATCATCAAAGGCTAGTTTTTTGTTGGGATATTCTAATTGGTGTCCCTCAACTTCTGCATTTTCTACAAGGTGAAAACAAAAATCTTTGATTTTCTCACGTGACTCATGATTTTGTAAACTAGCAAAAGTGACCTTAATGAGGTATTATTCCTTTAAACTGAACGATACAATTTTTTAAATTTGTTTACTTTATCTGATGGATTGTCTTGGAAGATTGGGGGAGTTTATGTTCTTGGTGGTGTTTGTCGATAAGTTTATGAGAGGAGAGAAAATATTATGATTATTTTATTAAGGTGTGTTTAATAATGAACCTTGACTACAATATATATCTAGGCGTATAAGGAACTCCTATTTGAAAACAATCTCTAGAAGATATATTATTCCTAATAATTATCTAATACTTATTGGAAATAAATCATAAGATAATGTTTCCTCTAAGATAATATTATATCCTATCTACTAATATATCCTAAAGATATTTACCATATCTTTAGTATCCTAATATATCTCTAATACCCTCCAGCAATCACAACGGCAGTAACACGAACGTTGTGATTGGAGAAAAAAATTCAATAATAGCTGCAGATCAATCGATGAACTGAAACTTCTTTTCGTTGAAGTCGATACACAAATATGTGTTGTCGTCTTCAATATTTTGGTTTTTCTTTGAGCAAAATTGGAGAACTCCATTTTTCAAACCCAACAATTTGCAGTATAACTGGAACAACAGTTTTGTCGAACAAGTTCGGGATGGATTGGTGTGGTTCCTTTACGCCTAGGACACCAGAATATCGGACCACGAACTAAGAAAGACGTATTAGCTAGTGATTGTGAGGCCCATATTCTTAATTGGAGGGGGCATGATTAATATCAACAGAACAAGAACGTCATTCTTTTCGAACCTGTCATATCTCGGTTGAGGAACGCCATTCTTTTCGAACCTCATGTTATATATTTCAATTGAGCGGGAACGCCACTTTTTGAACACGTCAGATATCAGTTGGACGAGGGACGCCATTCTTTTCGAACCACTCGCCAAATATTAATGAAGAAACACCAAACAAGATGTTGTTTTCTAGAGCAAAACCATGCTCAAATAGAGAAAAAAATACTTGTCTCACAATACAAGGAGAGTCGATAATATAAATCCAGGTTTTATGACACATGGAGAACCAATAAATCCTTGTCTCAAGGCACAAGGTGAGTCTTTTTTTCAAAGAAAAAGAAAAAAATACTCCTCAACGTCTACATGATTTGTAAAGTGGGGGTAGTTTGCTTCTAATATACTAGTAAATGTAAAACATTAGTAAGGAAGTCTTGATGCAGTCCACTGGATCAAAAGATAGAATTTTTTTTTTTGGGGGGGTGACATTCAACACTCTAACATAGTGATCCGCACGGAATGATGTTTTTGTGTTTTTTTTTTTCATGGAAAACAAATTCAGTATTCTTGGATGATAGTCTATGAATCCCACCGATGGGTTAATTATCTAACCCACCGGCAAGGAATTTTTTTGTGAAGATAGCCCAAGATCTAACACGCTCTTGATACCATTAGAGGTGTCAAATCGGGTCGGGTTGTCGTCAGTCCACTTTGGTTCGCCGGTCCAGGTTTGTAATGTTCGGGTGTTATCGGGTAAACGAACATGTCGGTTCGGGTCGGTCTCGGGACGGGTCATTGTCGGGTCGTGGCATACCGGGTTCGGGCCACTCTGGGTCGGGTAATAAACGGGTTGAGTAAGGTTGGTTCGGGTTCGGGTAGCCTTTGGGTCGGGTTGATTTCGAGTTCGGGCGACTTCGGGTCGGGTTGATTTCAGATTCGGGCGACTTCAGGTCGGGTTGATTTCAGATTCGGCCATTTCGGGTCGGGTTAATTTCAGGTTCGGGCAACTTTGGGTCGGTCGATTCAAGTTCGGCTGCCTATTATGGCCTGCGACTCTAGTTCATTTCAAGTTCGGTCAACTTTATCTCGGGTTATTTCCGTGACATTTGATTCGGATTCAAGTTGAATTCATTTCGTATCACACTCAACGGTGGGTTATGTTTATGATTGAGTCTTAACAAATGAACTTCTTCTTGAAGTTGAATTGTTATGACGTGTTTAGAAGATTATCGCCGTTTTTGTAATCACTTTATTTGATTGTATTTTAGAACAAAAACATTCTTGATATTATGTTTAGAATATTAGAATAAAAAATATTGTACTCCGTTATTAGAATACTGTAAATGACTCGGTTATTGAAAGTATAAAGATGATGTATAAATCAAAAGTATTGTACTTTGATGGTCACGTTGTTTTTCTCTATTCCTGCAAAGTGAAATAAGCTATTAAATTTAATTAATTTTATTATAATTTAATATTCGATAAAATAAAATTTGAAAACTTGTTAGATAATCAATATTACTATATTAGATCAATCATCGATATACTAGATTAGTGTATACGATAGTTACGATTAGTGTATGTGTATTAGACCAATCAATCAATTATCAATACATTTAAGATTGTTAAGACTACTATATCAAATCAATCATCAATCAGTATATGTGTTATATATATATAGTTTAGAGTTATACATTAAGAACAATCTTCAATATATTATATCAATGTATATCAATGTATACGATAATTAAGATTAGTGTATTAGATCAATCATTGATGTATTAGATCAATACATTAGATAAATGTTTACGACAATCAATATTAGTGTATTAGATCAATCATCGGTGTATTGGATCAATATATAAGATATTTAAGATCATTATATTAGATCAACTGTCAATATATGATAGATCAACATACAAGATAGTTAAAAGAGGCGGTATTAGAAGATCGGGCATCAATATAGTTAGGATTAATGTATTAGATCAATCATCTATATATTAGATCAATGTAAATCTTTAAGGCAAATGTAGTAGATTCATCATCAGTATATTAGAACAATTTAATAAGAAAGCTAAGATTAGTATAGTTAGGATTAGATGATTAGATCAATGTTTACGACAAACAATATTAGTGTATTAGATGATTCAGATCAACCATTGACGTATTAGATCAATATAGTAGATATTTAAGATCAATATATTAGATCAACTGTCAATATACTAGATCAACGTATAAGTTAGTTAAGATTACTGTATTAGAAGATCGGGCATCAATATAGTTAGGATTAGTGTATTTGATCAATCATCTATATATTAGATCAACGTATTAAAACAATTTAATAAGAAAGCTAAGATCAGTATAGTGGAAAAACTATCAATGTATATTATCATATCAACCATCAATACATTAGATCAATATTTACGACAAACAATATTAGTGTATTAGATGATTTAGATCAATCATTGACGTATTAGATCAATATATAAGATATTTAAGATCAATATAATAGATCAACGTATAAGTTAGTTAAGAAAACTGTATTAGAAGATCGGGCATCAATATAGTTAGGAACTTAGGATTAGTGTATTTGATACATGCTTAATTAATATCAACTTTTTATAATTTTTACTTCAATAAAATTAGAGATATTAGCGTCTAAAGTAGTGCGTTGGGAAGCGTAAAACTCTCTATATTACAATACATATAGAACGGAGGTAGCATCATTTTTCCACAAAATTTTCCCCCAAAAATAGCGGGAGGATTAGCAATAATGAATATATAAACGTAATAACGATAATAAGTACAATAACATATAAAGTAAAAAAATAACGATCAAAAGCCTAATTCACATTTTTTAAAAAAAAATTAGTTTTAAGTAAATAAAATCATAGTACTATTTTATAATAATAATAGTAATAATAACAATCCAATAAATCTTGTCATAAGTAATAGTAATAAAACTTAAAATACCCCCCCACACAAAAAGTTGAAAACTAAAAACTACCCTATTGAAATTTGAAAATTCAAAATCAAATTTGAAAAGATGAAATCTAAAATTTCAGCTTTCCTTACCCTCTTTACCTCTAAAATTTCATAACCCACCCTACTAATATAAAATGTCTAAACCCTAGCTTACCTCCCCCTCTATCCCCTCATCCCCTTCAGCCAACACCCCAAACCTTCTCCTTCCGCCCCTCACCCAGTACAATTAGAAAACACTAGCCCTGAACATAGATAGCCGTTTGCCACCAATCAAAGCAATTGTTGTGATGGTCTCCTTCCGTCATGAATTATACAGTAGAATCATAGAGGATGTCTAGAAAATTTAATTTTTATTTTCTCTTGTTTAAGAATATCAAAGAGAGAAGGTAAAGAGTTCATTGTCATCTCTAGAAAGTGGTAAACCCTAAAACATATTATCGCCCAATTTCGGCAAATTTAAGTTGTGATTTTGGACAAATTTTCAGAATTGCAGAGATCCCGAAAGTGCCGCCATGAATTTTCGCCCCCTTATTGCTTTCGCCCTCCTTTCTCTTTCATTTCTTCATATGTTCACTTATCCCTTCATCTTCTTTCAATTATTAGGATATCAATTTATTTTTGATTTATTTTTATTTGTTTCGTTTTCTAAATATATTTCGTTTTTTATTAATTATGTTCTTAATTATTTGTTTCATTTTTATTAATTATGGTTTTTATTATTTGTTTTGTTTTATCAAAATTCATTTCGTCATTGTAGTTCAAGTCTCTGTTTTAGTCTTATGGAAATGATTTCATTTGTTTGTTGTGAATGAATTCTGCACTTGTTTCCCAAATTCGCCGAAGAATTTTTACAGAACAAGATTTGGTGTTTGGTCTTGATGGTGATGTGGAAGTGGTACCTTAGTGGTGGTGAGAATGGAGATTAAAACAGATGTGCGTGAAATTGAGATACCTCAATTGTGGTATTAATGGAGAGTAAGAGGTGCTGGCTTTGTGATGCTATTCAGTGAGATGGGATAATGGAGATGAGGGAGATTTTCATTTATAATTTTTAATTGTTTTTTGGATTTAATAACATTCCTTTCATTAGCTAGTGACTAAGTTGAAATGGACTAAATTGAACTAGAATTAAAATATGAATGATTGATAAAAGTAATTATTCACTATATAAATACAAGTAAATATCATTAGTTTGGAGTATTATTTGATAAATAAAAGTAAGCTAGACTTGACTAAAGTTTGATGTTTGATCTTGCTAATAAAAGCCTTTGGAGTGTCAATCAACATATTTTTGAATTATGGAATGTTATTGGGAATCAAATTAATTTATAAATAAGAATTTAGAAATAAGAAAGTAGCAAATATTAAAGAATGACTTAACACTACAAGTAGTATTTGATAATCAACTAAAATTGTAAGATTGATGTTTGTATTCAACACTTAAATATTACCATTAGTGAATGATTATTGATGCGAATACTTTTACATACAATGTTTAGCTTGGTATACCATATTCATAGAAAATTCAATTAAAAAATAGTTTGACAAACTTAAGATATTGAAAAAATTGAATATATATTGCATATAACTAAATAAAGATGTACTTTATATAAAAGAAAAGGTGTACTTATTTTGTCGTATATTTGAATTTATTGAATGATAGTAATTATAATATGAAATATTTTACTACACAAAATTGAAGATAAATATTCGAAATTTAAGTTTAAGAATTTAATAAATTATTAAATTAATATATAGAGGCCAAGTATTTTAAAGAAAATATTAATGTAAAGTTTGATAAAATTAATTCAAAAATAAATTAAATGAGTGTTATTAATGTATACTATTAGAAATGAGTATTATACAAAATATAATCTATACAATTTATCTAGATTACTTTTAATATATTTTACAGTCATATACTTATAGTGTGAAATATTAGAAAATAGAGCGTTATATATAAAGTATTGCGTCTAAAATAAGAAGGTAGTATTGTATTTAAATTAGAATATAGCAAATAAAAAACTATATGATGTTTAAACAATTTGGGTAGATGGATTGTATTGGGTCGGGTCAAACGCAGGTCAGGTTGCTTCGGGTCGGGTTTGTTATGGGTCGGGTCTAGTATGGGTCGGGCCTTTTCGGGTATTCTTCGGGTTGAAGCGGGTTTCAGGTAGGTTTCAGGTCAGTCCGGGTCGGGTTCGAGTGACCGACTATCGTGGCTGATCGGGTACGGGTTGACTACGGGTCGGTCCGGGTCGGGTTCGAGTCGGGTCATACCAGGTCATGTTAGTGTCGGGTATATTTCGGGTCGGGACCAGGTCGGGTTTCGGGTATGCAATTCTCGGACCGAATCAGGCTCGGGTCGGGTAATCGGGTCGTGTCAACTTTTGACACCTCTAGGTATGGCTTTGGGGTCTATATTTTCGCTGCAGGTTTCTGGTACGTTTTTTTATTTATCTTTCTTTTCAATGCCTCATCTTTGTTAGTTTTTCTTAGGTGTTTTACGTTATTTCTATGTGTTTTTTCGATTTACACGATATACTCCAACCTTTATAATGCACAGTGCTCTTGCCGTTGATTGTACAACATAAAAAGAAAATCGAAGAAACACAAGGTATTAGTAGAATGCACCATTTTTCTATAATTTGAGTTCTTGCACTGTTAGTAGGAATTGTTTGGTGCCTTAAGAACCCAAAATTCATATCTCGTGAAAGAAATTAATGCTTTAAAGTATCAATTTATTTCATTTTCATCTCATTCTCGTGAAGCCATTATTACTATACACCTACTTCACTCAGTCAATCTACAACTCATTAACTCCCCCACCATCAGAATCTACATATATATATATACTCATACACTACCAAATCATCAAATTCCCAACCTCAAAGTCAGCTAAACTTGAACTTTTCCATATTCTTTTCTCTCTTTCTCTTCCTTTCAATAATGAGTTTTCTTACCTTGTTACACACCACATTCTTCATTTTATGTTTCCTAAATTTACCCCTTGACATTTTATCTTTTACTATTATAATGTCAGATTCTACTGCCCCATCAGCCTTAGTTGATGCCCCACAAATGGGATTTACCATGAACAAGAACGGGGCTCGAACGGACACCCATGAACAAAAGGCAGTTTATGATATTATGCTAGCAACGGGGAATCTTTGGGCGACCGAAATACCCGATGTTTGCCGGGGCCGATGGCACGGTATCGAATGTATGCCAGACAAAAACAATGTCTACCATGTTGTTTCCCTCTCTTTCGGGGCGTTATCGGATGATACTGCTTTCCCTACATGTGACACGAGCCGGCCATATATTTCTAAATCCGTCACTAAGCTGCCTTACCTTAGGACCTTGTTTTTCTATCGTTGTTTAAGTAACAATCCTCAGCCCATTCCATCATTTTTGGGCCGCCTAAGCCCGTCTCTTCAAACATTGGTGTTAAGAGAGAATGGCCTTGTAGGCCCAATTCCAAGTGAGTTGGGTAATTTGACCAGGCTTAGGATCCTTGATATGAGTAAAAATAATCTAAATGGGTCGATACCGATGTCTTTAGGCCGAATGCAAGGGCTAAGGTCACTGGACTTGAGTGGGAATAGGTTAATGGGCCAAGTACCTGATTTAGCCTTTCCTTCTTTGAATGTCTTAGACCTTAACCAAAATTTACTAACTGGCCCAATACCATCAAGGATTGGGCTTAGCCAATCTCTAATCAAAATGGACCTCAGTCGCAATAGGCTCTCTGGCCCAATACCAGATTCAATGATGAGCCTCAAAGACCTTATTCTCATGGACCTTAGCTTCAACCGGCTTACCGGCCCATTCCCAAGTTCCCTCAAAAACCTTGAATCTCTTCAAGCTCTAATCTTAAAGGGCAACCAAATGACAGCCACAACACTACCTGATAATGCTTTAGAAGGCATGAAAAATTTGGTCACCTTGGTACTATCTAATATGAAGTTGCAAGGCCCTATCCCTAGTTCCTTAGCCCGGCTCCCAAAAATCCGGGTTGTACATATAGACGGGAACAATTTGAATGGGTCGATACCAGATAATTTCCGGGGCTTGAAATTCCTTAGTGAGTTAAGGATTAATGATAACCTGTTAAGTGGACCACTCCCACTTGACAAGGATATGTTATGGAAAATGGGAAGAAAACTTAAGCTGCACAATAATTCAGGGCTATGCTTCAAATATACAAATGATGGTGATTTTGCAGGTGATTCAGATTTGTTGATGGACTGGGGTATTGGTTACTGCAATGTACATAAACCAAGCATGGGAAGATCAGTGGAGCATACACAGAAAAGTAACAATAATATGGATAATGATACGCCAACTTTAGTCAATAATTCATCTGTTGTAGTCCATAAATATTGGTTGCTTCACTTGTTGTGTCTTCTTTTTGTCATTTTGTTTTAGTATTAAGTGGTTTAGGATTTGTTAAAATTATAGTGTAAATGACCTGTATATAGTACAAAGGAATCAATATTCCTATTTCAGAAATGGTTTCCTGTAATGAATCTAATAAGATCTCGCATCAATGATGCATCTACTTCAGACTTTAACAACCCTAAGCTTTCCTTAGTGAATGAACAACTTCTAGTATGTTGAACAATTGAAGATTCTGCCTGCAAAGTAAATGATGTAATGGAGAGAGTAGAGACTAATGTATTGGATAGCCCTCATGCGCCACAAAGGGGGCGGGGGTTCTTCACCAGAAACCAGGAAGTTAATCCTCCGTTCTCTAGCAAATTTGAGATTTCTTAGCAACCAAGATAGAGTTCCTCTTAGAAGTATATCCTAGTCTAAAGAATAAGGAATACGTGTACGTTGTGCAGTAGTGATGTTAATGTTCATATTTTTGCTTTAGTGTAAAATTGAAGTTTCAATTGATAGCTTTTGTTCAAATTGTCTAAATCTCTAGTTATATGTTCTCTTCTTCCATCTGGCTCCAATTGCATAAATCTTCTGTTTAGTGTACTCTGAACATTTCTCCTCTTGTTTCATCAGTATCACTGTCATTTTTTGATACCGTTGTACTCACCAGTGAAGTATTAGTTTCTCTTAGTTTGCTAAACTGTATACATATAAACTTTTTGGTTGTCTAGTCCTTGTCACCTTAAAGTGAACATGAAGTTCTTTGATTCTCTCGATCATCGTTTTATATATGCTTAATTATGTGGCACTATAAATCTGGTGCTGTTTAGTTAATTAGTACTCCATAGATAATAGATATGTGTGTTCTCAATCTCTGCCAATTCTGTGTTACATTTTCATCTTCATATGGTATTAATCATGGCGTGTGTCATTACATTTTGAGATACAAGATTTTTTGTTTCTGTGAAGGTTATAGAGTCGCTATGAGTTGGGTTCGAAATCTTTTTGACGCTCTTTCTTCATTAAGGTTAACAGTCATCTTTGCCTAGAACAAGTGATGTGTGATTGAGCTTTTCGCAAATAATCTGTACTGTTGCCGCTGTTTATTTGTTAGCAGCCACAGTCACCTCTTCAGTCTTCAGTGGTTGAAGGTGGTGTTGTCTAGCCTACTACAGAGTCTCGAGTCTCGTTCATAGCTTGCTGGATCATTTGGTGTCTTTGGACTTTACGTATCAATAGCTTTTTTAGACTTACTAAAAGTTGTGCAAAATGTTTATGATAAATTTTTTCTATCTAGTCTTTCAAATGGGCACAGTTTTTGTGCTTCAAAATTGGAGATATGCTTGCATTAGTTTCACAAACCTTCGAACTTTGAATGTTCACACTAATTCTATGACAATTGCTATGCTTTCCTAGTTTCTCTTGTGCTCCTGATTTCTTTTAGTTTCTTCAATGCCATGTCATCAATATAATTCTTGCAAGGTAAGTTGGGATCTTTCCTAGCTCTCTATCTCAAAGGCCCTCGGAGATCGAGGATCACCGGTGATTCGTGTGTCCAAATAGGGGGAACCAATTCCACACAGGCATCCTTTGGCCCTTCCCACCTCAGACTTAGTATCCTATCAATGATAATTGAAGAGACAGCTAACATGTTAACTAGTAGGTTTTGCAAATAGAAAGACCATATCATTTCATTCTAAAAGGTATTTTTTCCTTTTCGTTTGTTTCAAATTCGCTGAAACTTTCACTTCTTTGCACGAGTCCTCTCTATCTCTCCCCTCCTAGTAACACAAAGGCGTGTTTGTTACTTTTATCCTCTTAATAAGCTTGTCGTAGAAAAATGTTCCAATCTTAATTCAATTGGGCTACATATTAGTTAGTGGCTTGTCGCTTGTGGGTCCCACAAGTGAAGTTACCAACTTACCCTTACGCCCCACTGGAAAAGCTAATGAAAATTTTGCTAGATAGCTGTACTCTTACTGCAAGGAACAAAGTAATTTTTTTGTGCCGATGGGAAGGCCACAGTCATGCTTTTCTTTCTCCTCCATCCCATTTAGCTCTGTGTATTTAGCTACCATTTATATTATAGGTGTATAGACTTGAGGCTTTAAGAATTATGGCTGTACTAATTGTGATATTAGATCATGTAATGATAGTTAACATAGCACATATCACTTCAGCATTAGGTTAAAAGCCATGTCCACTAGAGTCCAAAGAAACAAAGTTACTGACTTATTCTAGCCAGGAGCTTAGGAGTGCGGATCATCTATCCCACATAGTATCCCATTTGGTGTCCCATTTTCTATTATTTGGTTCCATAACTTGAATAAAATAATTTTTAAAATAATTTTATACATTCTCCCTATTAATAAAGCCTTCTCAAAACAAAAATATAGAAAATAAACCTCACTTAGTAAAATAAAGAGCAAAAATGAAATAAATCGTTTTCGCCATTTATTTTACTATGTGAAGATAATTTTTTTATTTTTTGTGTTTTAGGAGGATTTATTAATAGGGAGTATGTACAAAATAATTTAAAATTTTATTTTATTCAAGTTACGAGACCAAATAATAGAAAATGGGACACTATATGGGATAGATGATCCGGTCTCGGAGCTTAGGAGCCACCAATTCTTTGAAAAAGATAAATGCAAACACATGTCAATCACCCATTTGGCCACCTCATTTTATTGGGATAAGGAAATGGATATTGTGCCATAAAACCATGATCATTTGTTGTTTGCAATATGACATAAAAGTGTTCCCCTTCCAAACTTGTGCATCCTAGACTAACCAACTTCTGTGCAGGTGAAACAAACAGCAGAAGAGATAATCATCCATGGCTTCCATCACAATGACAGCATCATTCCTTGGCGTCACCGCCTCGAAACAGGCATCCACCCCTGCACGTCGTGGTGTTGTGATGGCCAAGGCAGTGAGGCCAGTGTCGGAAACTAGAACCGACAACGAGGAAGAGACTGGCTCAAAGAGAAGGGACCTTGTGTTTGCTGCTGCAGCTGCTGTGGCGTGCTCCATAGCAAAAATCGCGATGGCGGATGAACCAAAACGAGGGACAGCAGAAGCTAAGAAGAAGTATGCACCAGTCTGTGTCACAATGCCATCTGCTAGGATCTGTTACAAGTGAGGCAGTTGATTTTTGGCTCATTAGCAAAAGATAAAACTATGTTGATATTATAACTGTAATCTTTTGTAAAACTCATGTTACATTTATGTACTATCAATCTTTATGGGAATCCAATCTCACCCCCTTTTTCCTTCTAAATGAGTGTCCTCTGTCATCAGAGAATAACCATTTTGTCCTTCTTTTTAATGCACTGTGGATGATCATCATCTCTTTTTATCAAGCTAGACTGAATTTCAGGCTAGATTATAAAAAATTCAATCTACTTTTAATGGTTACCCATCTACTTTTAGGAGCTACTTTCAGGTTAGTTTTTTCCACTCATTTCGAAGAGCTCTTAGTGAAGAGAAGATAATCTTGGATGTAAGTAGCTCGGGTTTGTAATGGAGATAATGAATTTGTCCGGGTTCATCTACGCTCTATTAGTTAAGCCATAGATGATTAGAGAAATTCTATGGGTACTGAGGGTAATAAGATTCTAATTTTCTATTGTAGATGCCGTTTGACGTTCAAATAATGAGATTTCTCTTTCTTTCAAAATAAGGTTTTAATTTCCTGATGTCAATGGAGAAATTTTATTGCACAAATGAGAATATGAATGTTTAGGACAAAATTTTAATCATAAAGTATATGTTTGTGCATATTAAAATCTGGACTAGTTCAAAACTATCAATCATTCAAATTGCACTAAAGTCGATAGCTCTCTTTTTGGGTTATAAATTACTCCCTCCGTTTCTCAAAGATTGTTACACTTATACTTTTCACGCATGTCAATGTAAAACTTTGAGCATTTATATCTATAATTGCGTATTTGTAAAAATTACAAAAACTAGATATTAATATTCTACATACCAAGAGACATGACTATCTTTTCTGTTATGTATAAATCACAAACGATGGTCAAAGTGAAATATGTGAATAGTGTAAAATGTCAAAGTGTAACAATTTTGAGGAAACGGAGAAAGTTGGCAAGAAATCTATATAGTTGGCAAACTTTTTATTTAGGGATATTGATTACATTCAGCCGTTGTATAAGGATTTTTTCCCATAATTGCTAAACCTGATTTAATATGCACAAGTTATGTGAAGAAGCCACGTGGCATTATTCCTGCTTAAACCTAACACGTGACACACGTTTGAAGCTGCTTTGACACGTGGAGAAAATCATTTTGCTTTAGTGTATTATATAGAAAAGATAAATAGTGTCGCATTAACAAATGACGTGAGTATAAAAAAACATAGTAGTATACTATTATATACTCCAATGCAAAGTGAACACAAACACATTAAACCTAATTATTGCTATTTGCTAGTCTTTCAGTCCCTCCTATGCTTCTTGCTTCTCTCCTTTTTTCTATTCCTAATTTAACTCTCTTTCTGTCGATAAAGAAAAACAAATAAAATTGAGCTTTCCTAGTTATTTAATTTTTTTTTGGATTGGTTCACAATTTCACATCATCAATATCATCACTGAATTACTGGTATGTCTAATTGATCCTTATGTTAGTTATTCTGATACTCGTTTTCTTAATTGATTCGATGTAGGATTCTATGGATGCATTATTCAGATTATATTTAGTTGTGTGTATTTGTGACTTGTGATTCATAATAATAGTGACGAGAGACATTCGAATATCAACGTGAGTTACATGTTCACATAGAGATTTTTCAACTACTTTAAATTGAAATGAATTAAGCAACATAAGAATCTTTAATGTTTTGGTTATATGGTTGCTGTGTAGACATAGTTTCTAAAAAATCCAACCTTTCTTCTTTTTTTATTGTCCAGTTCTGAAACCATTTTTTTCTTCTTTTTTGTGCAATGTTCTACATCAATTAAGTTGCTTTTGCCTCTAATTATCCTAAAGCTCATATCTCTGACTGCTAAATACGATTTTTAAAGGAATCGTTAGGTGATTAGCAATGGTGGATCTGAAATTTTTTGTTTATGGGCCAATTTTTTTTAGAAAGTATGATTTTTGGAAATTATGATTTAAATAATTTGAATAATTGTATACGAGACAAAATTAATGTAATCCGATTAAAAAACTAACACAATCCAAAATTGAACCAATATCCAAATAACTCATAAGTTTTTGTCAAACCGATTGTTACCCAAAATCTAAATTATGTCAAACCGAAATCAAAACCAAATTTAATCGACATAAACTCGATTTGAATAAGATTTTTCTTTACTCAATATGACCTGATTAAAAATTAAATTGAGATTATTTAAGTTTGACATAGCTCTAGTTTCCCTGCATAGGTGCATTTCTTAGGAGTGGAATGATAAAATAGAGATATTATACTAATTTAGATTTTCGGTAAAATAGTTCATATTTTGTACTCCATTATTAAAATATAACTAAACAGTTATATCTTTTATACTCCACTATTAAAAATATAATTAAACAGTTATATAGTAAAAGATGGATAGATAATTGAATAATTAGGATTTTCATAAACAATACATTCTTTTAGGAATTGAATAATTATGAATTTTGTTCTAAATATATACCTAACTATATAAGCGTATCCAATTTCTGAAGTATTCAGTTTGATTTTCTTTAGCGCATATTGTTAGCCGTCAATGTTGTTTCGGGCCTCCACCACGCATCCAGAACCACCCGCACCAAGAAACCGAACCTCCTCAAAGTCACTTAGTAGCCTGGACACAATACCACTTGGTCCAGATTTAAAAACCCGGACGATCTGGTTGGTCTGAGGACAAACATTCTCCATTCCTAGTCCCTACAAAAGAAAAGGTAATCACTGACTTGGTCATTAAAACTAGAATTAAACTGAAAAGATTTGACACTTTTTTGACATGAAGGGAGAGATCCTAAATACAGAAATATAAAATTAATGAAATCATCTCATACAAAGTAACATGCCGGTCCATTGTAAACACATTCACTACTTATAAGCTTAACTGACATGATTTTTTGGCATGAAGGGAGGATGCATATTAACCAAAAGTTCATAACCTATCAAACTACAAACCAAAACCAAAACCAAACCAGAAAGAGAATGTCATTCAACAAAGTAGCAGCATTGGACTTTTGCATTAGATGAATCTGTACTCACGCGCACACACAACCAGCAATCGAAGCATTTCACAGAATAGTGTTGGACAATAATGGAACGATTGCAATATTCACAAAGAACAAACAAACAATAAATCTTAATAAACAATAAAAGAATCAGACTTATCTGCAGACATCAGACAACTGAACGATGTGCCGTGGTATGGATGTCACTACCTTAAAAGCGATTTCGCCACCATACCGGTGCAGGCTTTAAATGACGAACGCCCCCCAAGGTTAACACACCACCCTTGAATTCTACACCCCGAACTCAAGGGTTGGAGTCTCTCAAGAACTGCTCAATTCTCTCTCAAGAATGAATGATTTGTGTTTAGGGTTTCAATAATGAGAAAAGAAGTTAATGAATGAATGGGGTAGAGAGGATATATATAAGGATGGAAATAAACCAAACAAATATATCCCGAAAATAAAAGATAAGAATTCCGTAAAAAGAAAAAACCCCGACTTGCGCAAGGTGCGCGGCTAGGCGCACGAGGTGCTCAAGCGAACCCCCGACGTGCGCGAACTTTCTGCCCTCGCTGCTGGCTACTGCCTTCACTGGGCTCACGCGCGAGGTGCACGCTAAAGTGCGCGAGGTGCGCAGACTTCCTGCCGCGTGCTCGTTCATTCCTCTTTGCTTTACCAAACACTACTCTAGATCTCTGAAGAACATACGTTAAAAAACTCAAAGCAATAATTTTTGAAATAGTATTAAACAACACAAGTCCGACAACAATAAAATGCCAACACCTTTACATTTTAAAATATCTTATAGGTTCCAACTTGCAATTCAATATCTTATAAACATTTTGTAAGTTTGCTAGTACCCAAATTACATTATGTAACTTCAAATAACATCGTATAAATATTCAATATCTTATAATCCAACACGTAATTTTTTTTTATAGATGGATAACAACCAAAGCCACTAAAATCCCCCAAAAAGTTAATAATCATGACAATCTGATGTACCAATGACAACGTAAAACAAAATGATGAAAATTCCAACTTCTCTAATCAATAGACCATGAACTAATTGTTGAATCCGACTCGAAAAATGCAATATCATGGGTGAAGAATTTGAAACAGTGTTCATGGAACTTGAGGTTCTCAGGAAACAAACTTAGTAACCTACTCCTCATCTTGAAGGTATCTTTTCAGCATCGGTGTCAGGAAGCGAACACATGGGCAGATCGTCTAGCTAAAGAAGGAGCAAAGGGGTGTGACACTTTAATTTCATGGAGATAATGTAATGATATTTCATTCTCCGATTTTCTCTTTAACTGTATGATCTTTTCTAACGGCATTGCCTAATAATATTATTTCTACTTATCGAAAAAAATCAATAATCGCAGTTTATTGAAAAGTGGTTTATTGAAAAGTGGTTTATTGAAAAGTGGTAAATTCCAGTCTTGTTTTCGTCGGTAGTGAAGAGCGGCGGCAGCATGTTTGTTGGTTATTGATGCTCAGTTTTTGTACCTTGTGTTACAGTACATTCATAAGAACACCAATGCGTTAAAGTTGAATCATTTGTTGTCCACAAAACAGTTAGGTGAATAGCTCAAACTCAGCGACACAAGAAAGACGACATATAGCTTCTTGTACCAAATTTCCCATGCATTCATACTCCTCAAAATTACAAGTAGCCATTAGCAACCTTGTGGGGTACATTTTCTCACAGACCGGAAAATCGCAGCGCCACCAGTGGGCAAACACAACATAGAAAACAAAAAGAACTGATCACTGCTACAACCAAAACCCTCCAAAGAGAAAAATACATTAAGTGTAATCAAAACAAAATGGTTTGAGGAAGGGGGAGTTTAAGAAGAAAAGAAAACCACGCGCAGGCAGCTGTGGCCGTCACTGTGCATTAACATCAGGGAGGAAATGACAGCGAAAAAAGCAGGCGTTATCCTGGACTTCTATGAAGCTAGTACATACATCTATGATTTCAGATGTGAAGAACTTATTCAGCACTTTTGCCATTTGACTCGGCAGCAACATAGTTGCGGATAATTTCCATGGCCAGCTGATGGGCTGTCTTGTTTTGCAACTTTGCCATTTCATCAACAGCTTGGTAGGTTTCCTTATCAGCAAAAAGCTTCAGGTTGAATTTACCGGATGATTGCGGGACACCTTCCCATTTGTCTACCCACTCTTGAAGTTTTTCAAAACCCTACAAAAGCATCACATGTTTTTGTTAATTCTCACCATTCGATGTACATTAAATACATTCTCTAAAAAAAGGGTGTTGAATACTTCAAATTGGCCAATAAGGAATAAGATTTCAATTCCTTATCTCTTTTATGTGTATTGTATCTTGGGTTCAACACTCACCATGCGGTTTGAGAAAACGCCAAATGATTCCTTAGCTCCACGATTGCGTTTCCAGTGGTAAAATAGAGGCTCCAGCACCTTCTCTAGATCATGAATTTTAACCTTGTTTAGGAAAGTCCTTGCCAAAGACGTTTGGTTTGGTGTACCACCCAGCCATATCTGTTTTGGAACAGAATTGCATTCAGCTTGTGTTTCATAAAGACAATGTATCTATACATATATTAGCATTTTTCAGTTGGTCTACTGTGACACAGATTGACCAAACGCTTCACTTTTTACCAGTTTCTTTTAACTCCGAGTAGCTCTTTATAACTTTTTAACTCGGATTTATACGCAACCATTGACGGTTGAGACTATGTAACTGTGGCTGTCACATTTTACTTGTATATTTGTAACTATCATGCTTTTTACTCTACTAATTGACGGTTGGACTGGTCTGACGCAATCAGAGGGTCCTAGTCTCCTGGAGAACAATTTCTGCAGTATTTGTAAAGTACCTGATAGCTATTAGGACCATCACCAACGAGTCCTAGCTCAGCCATGTAGGGTCTTGCACAACCATTAGGGCAGCCAGTAACCCTTATGACAATGGATTCATTGTACTTGAGACCAACCTGAAAGAAATAATATGTGCTTGTAAGCAACCTTCCTGCTATAGCATGTGATTCACACCACATTCGCCCCCCCAAAAGGAAAGGAAGTTGTCTAAAAACAGTACCTTCTCAAACACAGCTCTAACTCGTTTCAACAAGTCAGGGGTTCCTCGCTCAGCTTCAGTAATAGCCAGTGGACACATAGGTAGAGCAGGGCACGCCATGGCAGTTAAATTGAGGGGATCTACATACCTAGGTTCCTGAAGTCAGCCAAAAAGAGCTCAATTTTCACATGCGCAATAAGTTTTACAAGCAAGTCTCCGGCCCCTCTCCCCTATAGCCTTTAACAGTTTAACATATAACTGATTGTTAGCAAAACAAGAGAGAGGAGTGGAGCGGGCCTCACTCCGTTCCTCTCTCTTGTTTGCTGTTTAGCGGTACTCTTAACATAATCCTCCGTAAAGATCTTACCAGCAGGCCACCCTGAGCGAGCATTGTGGTGATCGGACGTTTCCATGCACGGCGAATGTCACACAGGATGAGATTTTGATTAGCTGTAATACGCACATTCAGATTATATTTCTCAATCACTTCCCTCAATGTTTTCTTCATTACGCCTTTTATACGGCCATTGTCAACATGAAGGCCACAAAATAAACCTCCATCACCCTGTCATAACAAATACTTCAAATAAGCAAAAGGATTTTTCATAAGCATTACAACTATGAAAATTTTCAGCAAAACAGACAAGGTGCCCATTTGACATATTTACCCACTCTGTTTCATAAAGTTACCCGAGTTTCAGAAAATGAGTACATGTTTTGAAAGTAAAATTCTAACCCATTCAAATTCAAAGCATCACAAACCTCTTCAACCCGGAGTTATAAATGGTTTTCCTTTTATATGCATATCACACATTTACTTCCTCTGTTTTTTCTATTGCATAATATAGGTTGGGCACAATTCTTAATAAAAGCAAAAAAGCAGAGGACCATAACTACTACTTCATACAAAAGGGAGAAGGTAAACTTTCTAAAAATGGATATGATGCAATTTCTATAAATGGGAAATGATGCAATAGAAACGAAAAAAACGGCAGAAGTATGTCTTAGTGGAGAACAGAACAAATCATGAGAGGGAACAAACATTTTCAAGGAGAAAGAAGAAGATCCAACCATAAAAAGATAGCTAAATAAATAAGGGGGGATACACACCTGCTCATGCCAACCCAGAAAATTCTTGAACTCCCACTCTGGCAAATCACGAATAGGCTCAAACTTCTTTCCATAATACTCTTCAACAACACTTCTGAACTTTTCGATGCCCCATGAACTAATTAGATATTTCATCCTGCTGTATTTTCGGTCATCTCTTCTACCATTTTCTCTCTGAGTAACGACTATAGCTTTGATAGCATATAATATATCTTCCTTTGGCACATACCCAATCGGTTCAGCCAGACGAGGAAAAGTGCTCTCTAACCTGTGTGTTCTACCCATGCCACCTCCAACCTGACACATAAGTTTAAGCAAATCAGAAGAAAAGTAAAGCTGACAGATAAAAGAAAATACAGATGAGTACAGTCCAATATCTTACGTATATGTTGAAACCCTGAGGCTCTCCATTATCATCAGATACAACAACAACACCAATATCATTTGTGAATATGTCTACTGAATTATCAGTGGGAACTGTGACGGCAATCTTAAATTTCCTAGGCAAGAACTGGGTTCCATAAATGGGCTCTGGAGAATCAGGGAAATTTGTACCATGCGAATTATCATTACGGGCTTTCACTACTTCAGGAGGTTCAGCTGTCATAAATTGCTCTCCATCAACCCACACGTCATAATAGAAACCTGATTGAGGAGTTAGCAGAGCAGCGATATTCTCAGCTGTTTCTTGGGCAAATAAGTAATCCTTTCGAGCAAGTGGAGCCGGTGGAGCAAGGACATTCCTGTTCAGATCTCCACAAGCACCAAGGGTTGATCCCATGTTTCTAATAATGGTGCCCATCACTGTCTTCATGTCTTTCTTTAAGACTCCATGAAGCTGAAATGTTTGTCTTGTAGTCAACCGAAGGGTTCCAATGCCGAATTCATCAGCAAGATCATCCATCACTAAGTACAATCTATTGGACACTTTTCCAGAAGGATTTTTTGTTCGAAGCATAAACGAGTAAGATTTTGCACCCCTCTCATCCCTATTGTACTGTAGGTAACTCCCATGAAACTTAATCAGCTGTGTAGCAGCCTCATTTATACCGGGGGCATCGTTCACCATCTCCTCATTAAGAGGGTACCTTATGAAGTTACTTTGCTCCTTGAATATTTCAACCTTACTTCGCTTAGGCTCAGCAGCAGTCTCAGGCTTAACTGGCTGTCATACATGCATACCAATTCAGTGCAAAAAAAGATGACCTAATTTAAGTATTTAACTCTCGAAACCATGCAAAAACCTTGATATATTAAAGAAGAATGGCTATAATCATGATTTTACTACAGTACTAACACTGATACATATGCAATTTCCATCACAAAGCAAATTTTACCAGAAGTTTCGGTCGTTGATAAAAGCAGGCAGGTAAACAAAGCCAACAGAGAGCTATCTAAAGTTAATAATTCACTTCATATTCACACAACCTCCTTGCCGTTAAGGTAACAACTTCGAGCATGGCCAGCTCCCATAGTCTGACAGGCTGTCTCTACAAGGCCCGCTATTCTTTCTTTTCCCATAATTTGAGCCATAGAGCTCAATCCACTTATTCAATCGACCCAACTTTAACTCCATTTCGTTCCCTTCCAAATTTATCTCAAAAACACTAAAAATTACAAACCTAGCTAATTTCAAATTGAGTGCTAAAAATCACAAATTTCTCACTCCATTCACAATAAGTATGCCAAAGTAGCATCTTAGGTCCATCATGCAAACCAAACCTCTCAAACATCACCTAGAAAACAGCCATTGGAAAGTGACCAAGGGGGATTGGCATAGGCCATGACCTCCCCCAATCATTTCGGATATCTATTAAAAGTTGAAAGTAAAACGCACTAGTTATCGTATCTAAATGAAATGTTATATAAACTCGGCCTCTCTAATAGAAATTTCATGATTCCGCCACTGCCGAAAGTCATTACAATTCCCCAAAAAAAACACAAAAAAATTAGAGCACTTTAATCCAAAGATTCCTTTTTTTCATTAAAAGTTCATCATCTTTAGCAAGATCTACAAAGAATAATCAAATGATACATCCATTATCAAATCTCTACAAAATTGCACATTTCAAATGAACAAATCTCAACTTCACAACCCAATTCTCAATACAATTACAATCAAATAATGACACAATAAATGGGGCAAAAATGCAATAAAAATAGAAAATGGAATCAAATTTCGTTACCGTCGAGACAGCTCTAATAGTGGAAGAATTGGAAGAAGAAACAGAAAACCCATGAATAGATTTGTGAACAGGAATCAACCCAGAAGGCTTTAAGCCATTAAAGCTCTGAATTTGGAGCTTTGGGTCAATAAAAATGGCGGTATTTGCAGCACCAAACGACGTCGTCATAGCTCAGCAAAAATTGCAAGTGGAAAGTAACACAAACCCAATTCAGAACAGCAAAAACCCAGAAAAACCCAGTTAGGGTTCAGAAATCTGAGCAGATAGAAGTGTTTTAGAGGAGAGAGAGAGAGAGAGAAATGGACAGATATGAATATGAGGTTCTTGCTGTTGGATGGTGGTGATGAAGTGCAGAAATAAAAAAAGTTGAGGAAATAAAAGAAAGAAATGCTCTAATATTTGAAGGAATCAGAAATTATTATAGTTGAGTTATCACGTGCATGCCACAAGATAAATATATGAGGGTTTACATCAATTACATGTAGGCTCCGTTAAAAAACGGAAAACAATTTTTATGGAAAATCACTTTTCAAGGAAAACAATATTCAATGGAAAACATGATTTTGGGGAAAGTTTTTTGTTAGAGGAAAACTTAGGAAGAAAAGGTAGATGGAGTAAAAGAGAAGGAAAGATAGGAGGAGAGAATGTAGAGAAGTAAGAAGTCAAAGAGAAAATGTGGCATACTTTTTTTATAAAAGTAAATTGGTTTTCCTCTTCTAAGAAAGATTTTCCCACCTTTAAGAAAATCATTTTTCCCTCCTTGCCAAAACAAACAAAGGAAAATGGAAGGAGGAGGAAATCCATTTTCCAAGAAAATGGTTTTCCATCAAAACAAACGGAGCCGTAATCAAGGTGAAGCACATGCGCGCAATGTAGGTAGAAAATAGGAAGTTTGCTTGCGCCATATTGTTTTTGGTAAGGAGTGGCCGGACCTCGCTCGGGTCATAATGGGACAGATACTTTGAAGATGGGAATGATAAGAGAAATCATATTCTTAAAGTGTTCCTAGTGGAGATTGAATAAGACTCTCCCCTTTTCACTAGACTAAACATTGTTTGGTACACTTGCTCCATATATTACATGCAAAATATTACAAATACTAGTGTTAAACGGTCTATCTATAAGTGAATGAATAATGAATATGGATAAACCATCTACTATAGATTTACTCACAAAATGATAAGGATAGTCGTTACTGATAATATGTGAGAATGGATGAAAGTCATTGTATCTATATTTTTTTTCGTTAGGGGGCCTTTATTGTATGGATAACTCAATTAGAATTATTTCTACCAAGAATGTGAGACGGAATTAATTGAAATTATTCTTTTCGTATTTTATTAGACAGTGAGATTGAAATTATGTGAAAAACTCTTTTCGTATTTCATTAGATTGTGAGCGGGAATTAATTGAATTTAAACAAAATTCAAATCTAAAATTTCAGTCCAAAAAAGTATTGTCTTAAAAAAGGACTTTAAAGATGCTAAGAGCGATGCATTTCCAATTTGAGTTGATGATGGAGCAGAAGTTGAAAATGCACGATAATGATAAACGTCATGGACTCAGTGATTTTCTTTAACGAAAAGGAAAGCATAAAGAGTCTAAGAAGCAGGTCTTAGTTTACTAGTACTTCATAAGGTAATTTAAAGCTCATAGTTTGATTCATAGTTCTACATTATTGAATTGAAGAGGAAGCTGCAATCGCTTCGTCTCCGATTTCATACTTTAATACAGTCTAGTTTTTATTCCATGATTACTCCAAAGACGATATGAATTGACGGGGGTTTGAAATTGCTATTTTATTATATTCTTTTAAAGATTGAAACCTTTATTTGTTTTTGAATTGTAACTAGGTTTCCAAATTATAGCCCTCGTTAATAGTTTACTCATAAAATTTAAGAAAGGAACCAATGATAATAAAAAACACGAAAAAGTACATAATTAGATGTAGATTAATTGCATACTACCTCCGTTCCATATGTATTGCAACATAGGGAGTTTTACGCCTCCCAACGCACTACTTTAGACGCTAATATCTCTAATTTTATTTAAGTAAAAATTATAAAAAGTAGATTTTAATTAAGCATATATCGAGACGAATCTAACAAGATCCCACATGGCTATATTTATCCTTGTGTATAAATCACAAAAGAGGGTCAAAGGGTAGTGGATAAATAGTGCAAAATGTCAAAGGTTGCAATACCTATGGAACGGAGGTAGTATAATTTTCAAATGTTTAAGGGGGAATGAGGAGGAAAATGACGTGAGGGGTTACGTTGAAAGGGAGGGAATTGGAATACGGCGGCTGCCAAGGCGCGTGGTGAATCTACTTGACAAAGATACTGAAGAAGCTCAAAGGCTAATTTTAGGTGTTATTTTTTGGCTTTTTTGTTTTGGGTATTTTTATTAGGAGAGCAAATAGCATTAAACGGTGAAGAATGAACCTGGACTTAATTGTGGACCAAAAGTAAGTTTCATCTGTTTTTCCAGTCAACTAGGGCTGGCCAAAGTAACATTAAATCAAAGAAAGCTAGTAAATCAGAACTTACCGTATTTTAAATACTACCTCCGTTTCATAGTTATTGCAACATTTGACTTTTTACATTATTCATATACTTTTATTTGACCTTCTTTTGTAATTTATACATAAGGATAATATAGTCATTTGGGATCTTGTTACATTAATCTCGATATATGATTAATTAATATCAACTTTTTATATTTTTTACGTAAATAAAATTAGAGATATTAACGTTTAAAGTAATGAGGCGTAAAACTCCTGTGTTGCAATACATATGGAACGGAGGTAGTACAGGTTTTAGCACCTTATAAAAATAAATTCTTATAAGGTTTGTTCTCTTTAGTATAAATGAGTTAAATTGAAAAAACTAAAAACAACATCGTGAAACTGAACTGAACTAAAAAAACAG
Source organism: Patellifolia procumbens (assembly GCA_947645195.1). NCBI lineage: Eukaryota > Viridiplantae > Streptophyta > Magnoliopsida > Caryophyllales > Amaranthaceae > Patellifolia > Patellifolia procumbens. The sequence continues at coordinate 2,827,179 of CANSGD010000335.1, forward strand.
TATAATATAAGGGTTGAATTGAAAAGAATTAAAATGAACTGAATTGAAGTGAAAGTAAACTGGAGGGAAAACCCTTAAATTTTAGTAAATTTAGATTGATTCAATGTAAATGAGTTCAGGAGGAATCTGGTGAAGAAAAGTAAAAATACATACTTAAATAAATTTACTAACAGATAAAATGCCATTGTATTTGTGTAATTATATCTTGTATGGTGGCTCTAAGATGAGCCCTAAGGTCAACTTTTAATATACTTTTGTGTTGGAAGGAGTCTTTTCGAATCTGTTATGTTATGTTTAGCCAACATGGATCACTCACTACAAAACAAAATATAGGGGAGTGGTTTGGAGAAGCATTACCTATTTTTCATTACAAATTCTTATACCATTTGTATTTTTTGTAAAACTCATAATTGTTTTTTTTAAAGTCATTATTGAAATATATGGAAGCACCCATTTCGAAATATTCTCTTAACATATAATTCGGTATAAATGTTTAAAACAAGGCAAAAGCTAACGAACGTCTCGGAATGTTAGATAAGAGACCTAAAAATAACAGTAATAAATTAACATAAACATTAATCACACTATTTAATGTGTGATTTTGGCATATATTTTAATATCATCTTGAGAAATATATTGAAGGTTAATTAACCTTAAGAGAGTTCCTTAGCAAAATCCATTAAATAAAAGACTAAGTTTAGAGTTTAGTGTATATCATGCAATCAAAATTTGGAAAGTTGTATTTTCTAACCACTAAACTAATGCAATGGGTGGACAATTCAGTTTACTTCATGGAGAGCTTTAATCACAATTAGCAAACATCCGTAGTTTTTTTTTAATCCTTATAAAGTATTTTTAAAATAATTCTTATTCATCTTTTATAAGTTATTTCAATAAATTAAAACTAGAAAATTTCCCACTTATGATTTAGGCAAAAGAAATTTTAAATTTAAAGCTCTCTTGTCTCTCATTCATCCAACCCAACTTTATGAAGTAACACGGATTATGTTACTTTGTGAATTTTTCTCTCATCGCTTCTCATTATCAAACTTTTTCTTATCTCCTCTCAACAATCAAGTTTTTGATGATTGCTAAATATAACATTTATCCTACATCCGGGTATAGGATGAGCACTGCTCAAATAAAAGAACGTCAAATAGGAAAATTCACCATATAAAGAAAGTTCCAAATAAGCAAAAAATAAGTCTAAAGTGTAAAATGTTTATCCTACCCTCTGGTGTAGGATGAATAAACTGTTTAATGTCGTATGCCATATATATCGCCTTTGACACTAAAGATTAACCTCACATTACATGCTTGATCACCCAATTTTTTCCCTCAAGATTACATGGAATGCTTATCACTTAACAAGGACTAATCCATCTTAAGACTATTAACATAATCTAACAAGTATAATACAGTAAGTTAAGAAGGTTTTTGTACCTTTCCCTAAAAGGTAAAAGAAACATTCCCCTAGTCTCTTCATCAACCTTTCCATCAATCATCAATGTTTGGAACCAAAAAAAACAGTGGCTTTCAATCACCCATTTGGCCGATCAAAGAAGCAAATCCACAAGTAATTCAAAAGTCATATTTAGTCCTTCCACTGCCAAGGACAAGGCACAACATGTCATCCATGTTCAAAGAAGAATGAAAAAAGTTCCAAGCTTCAAGCATTAGCCGTTTCCTCGATCCTTTGAAGTGAACAACCTGTGCATCAAGTTATAAGAAAGCACAATGAGCTTGACAACATAGGACAAAACCCGGGAGATCGGTATTTACTTACGAGGCAAAACCAGGCACATACTGCATGCTAGACTACTCTCAAAAAATGTCCTTGTTCTAACACAGACTGTTGGGAACAGAAAATAAGATATAACGCAATTTTTTTTAAAATTATTACATTCCATAATATATTCGATGTCAATTTTCTCAATAAGCAGGTTTTAAACTTTTAATGCGCTGAGTAGACCTTGTGAGACAAGAGAGTAAGATAAGTTTTGTTGAGAACTATAACTTTTAACAGTTAAGTGTACCTTAACATCCAACGGCATGCCATGAAATTGTCCCGCGCCTTCCGGAGGAGTCCAATTATACAGAGCACAAGGTAAAAACAGGATGGAAGCACCATTTATTTCTTCCAAAAATGGTAAAGGTTTAGAGAATCTCCGTGAATCAAATGATGGGTGAGACTTCACTACCCAAGCTAAAGCCAATTGATCACCCAGCATTCTAGAAGCTTTCATGTACCTTGTAGTGTAAGCTTTTAGAACTTCCTCCAAGAACTCCTTAGCCCTATATTCAGAGTTGAGAAAAAAAAAGTCAGCACTTTAAGAATAAGAAATATTCAAAGACAAAGTTCCTTTTACAATTTCATAAAAGCATTGATTTAGATTATGACATGTTATCTCTTCACTTCTCTATCTTTGTTAATATTTCTTTTGATTGGGGCTAGGAGGGTGTTTAAGCAGCATATCACCTTTGGAGACCCTCTGCAGTTCCCCGGACAGCAATAAACCCAGAGTTCAAAGGCTGATCTTTGTTATTCCTGAAAGTTAGGGCTAAATGGAAGCTCGAGTATCTATCAAATAACTGACAAAGATCATCAACCACTGCAATATCTGAATCAGTGAAAATGTAATGTTTCATTTGTCCTTGAATATCGTGCTCCTCAAGTCTTGCAGTCAAGAAGGCCTGCATACATAACAATATCACAAACTTTCCAAGACAGAATGCTTCACAAGAGTCGACCGTTTTACCACTGCCCATCCCACTTCTAAAAAAAGAAAAAGAAGAAAAAGAAACAGGAAATAACATATCGGGACTGGTTGACACATAAGAAGGGATAATTAGGAAATGAGACTGTAAATCAGGAAATTCATTAAGAGGAGGAGAATGTATAATTTTCTTATACCGATAAATCATATGCTTCAACTTGCTTTAAGATAGTCAACAAGTAAAAAGGAAGGGGGGAGAGATCTTTATTTTATGGATGCTGAGAAGAAAATACACATCCAACAAATAAAGTAGGAAAGGTAAAAAGAAGTGCAAGTGAAACAGCAAACTGCAGATAAGAAAAGCCTTGGTGCAAACTCTTGAACATAAACACATATACAACAACAACAACAACAATATCACACGAGTGCCTCAAAGGCTCCTGCCATAAGGCGATGTAAGGGGGGTCGGATATACAGTTATACACAACCTACTCTTGTGTTGAATATACAAACACATATCTTCACTTTTTTTCAGCCTACGGATTCCTACTACAGCATCATATAAGAGAAACTTCGAAAATCAAATGCCATGATCAAACTGAAAGAAATATGCTCTTTCAGCTCTGGTAGTGCGGACCTAATATAGGACTAGTTTACTAACAGTTCAATCTCTCAAGCCACCAATGTCACACATCAGGAGACAGAACTACGGATTTCACACAAAAAGGCACACCCACAAAAGACAAGGAAAGATAACTAGTGCATCTAGGCAAGAAACTTCGATCCAACACCATCACCATCTATCTTCGAATAACCGGAAACAAAAATGTCACATAGTATCGACAGACATCCCAAATTTTCCCTATAGTAACACATACACAATCCAACTGCCACATAAACCCAGTGGCAGTCGACAGAAGAGACAACATGCAATCAGGTTCAATGTTAGCCTACATATCAAGAAGAAAATCTGGATCCAATTGCAAACCACCTAAAGAAGCTCAACTCTAGTAATAACCATTTTAAATTTTGGCCTAAACTCGCAAAGCTTTCAGGCCTATATGTGTTGAAATTAGATTATGCACAACCAATGACACGGAGGTTGGGGAGATACAGTCAATGACATCTCTTAAGAAAATATAAACCATCCAAACTCAACAAATCAAGATTATAAATAGACAAGGGAAATCATGAACACATGATCATCAAATTAGAAAAACTTTATACAACTGCACTCTGACTACTGTCATCAATAAAACTAGTATCTTTGCAGGGTAACTAAAGAATGAAGATCCTCAATAGAAGAGCCCATCCCATTCTTCCTTCTATACATCTCACAGAGACGCAATAAACTCATATAAGAGCATCAGACAATACACTGCATTGATGAATTAGTAAAATCGTCACTAATGACCAGTTTCCTAATCCGAAAACCCACCAATAGAGTCTTCAGTAAGTGCACAGTTTCAACTGAAAAGAAAAACTTAGTGGCTTCTGGTTCTCTTATACTTCCTCCGTTTTTTATTAGTTGACCTGTTTCTTTTATCACGTTTGCCAACGCGTGATTTCAATCACTTTTATCTTGGAAAATTGATGAGTAAAAATTATAAAAATATGATATTTTGAAAATACATAATGAGACGAATCTAACAAGACCCCACATGACTATATTTTCTCTTATGTATAAATCACAAAAGATAGTCAAAGTAGATTATGTGAATAGTGTCAAAAGTCAAAACGTGTCAACTAAAAAAAAACGGAGGAAGTATCTCTTTGTGCTTTCATGTACAAGAGAGACATAAAACAACAGAAATTTTGCCACACACCCTGCGCCTAAGTAAAACACAGATGACAGCCATCTAACACAAATTAAAACAGATATACCATTTGTGAATTCAGCGCAATGAACCCTTACAATGTAAGACCTAATTCTTTGAAGCATCAACCTGTCTCGTGAATATTCACCTTGAATGGGATAAGCTGTAACTCTTTCTTTGTCAATGTTAAGGTCTGACTCCGGATCAGTTAGAATAATTACATTGCTCGAAGGCATGGTGACCTGCAGACATAACAAATTGGTAAGATCTTTGTCAAAAATCCTTCATATACATGTCATCGAATCAATATTTAGCAGAAACTTGTTTTGGCAGCCACTTGCTTGGATGAAGAAAAGGGTGATAACTAGAAGACAGTTTGACGAAGGAGAAGACGATCTCGTCACGTACACTGACGCTTTAGATCCTTTAATTGGTATTGCAGGGTTGTAAGAGAACTGCATCCATACTCCATCCATCCTTCCAGCTCCCTAAAATTTACCAGCTAAAGGGAAATTAATGTGCATCCTCACCCGTCCTATTTCCAGCAACCACTCACTAACGAGGCTATAAATTTCTGAGAGCTTAGAGCAGCCTCAAGGCCACACTTAACACATGCTATTGCTAACTTTAGATGTATACCACCCTTTCATGTATAGGTTATTCCAAGTGCCCCCCAAAGAACTGTCAATTATAAGTTAATGATAGGAATAGAAAAATTGAATAAGAAGCATCCTTTTTCAAGTATTTATGCAATTTCAGCAAGAAACCGATTAAAGCCACAATCAGAAGAAAAAGTCTCAAGATTTGGTCAGCATCCTTTTCTTTAAAATGAAATTATAAAAAATTCTTGAAGGTCTCAGGAGAACACGGATAACTTGAATAATCATAGATAAAATAGGTATATATCATCAAGGAGCCTAAAATTCTACTTTGCTACAGCAATCAACACATGCAAAAAAAAGTGTTTCAGGAGATACAGCTATTACCATAGCTATGCCAACTGATACCCTAAAATTAGTTAAATCTCATGTGTGAATGAGTAAGTCAGTACGCATACATGCATGTCTTTATATACATGCATAAATGCTCTTTTTTCTTTTTATGGTGCAATATCCATTCATATATGTGTATAACTGTATATACAGAGATCACCTAACAAACAGCTAAAGACATCCCTTCCCTTCTGTCTAACAAATCCAACATACAAAACCCACATATATGCCTAAAAGAAGCCAGCTAAACCCACTCCAGCACCAAATAACCTCCGTGGCATAAAAACCAAGCTGACCGAAATTGCAGGTGTACAAGGATCGAAGTCTCACTACTACCAAATCAACAATGCTTGGTGCTTCCGTTAGCTCTTCAAAATAAAGCCATCCACAAACCATAAATGAGAAATAATAACTTCATTGCCTCCAAGACACAAATCCCCAACGGGCCCAACACAACCATACTCTTCTAGTCTCAAGGTTAGACACCTGTAACCAGCCATTACTAAATTATAAAGAAAGAGACCGCAAAACTTTAGCTTGCAAAGTTTAGACTCGTTTAGAAGCACGTACATGAAGCCATAAACTAGAAGTGATAAATAAGAGGAAGAAACATGGTCCTAATCCACATTTTATGCCAACTCCAGAACCTTCCTAGTTCCTATTTATGACCGTGTCAAAGAACTTATCTTAAAATTCAACTTGTAAACGATACACCTTTTATTGATCTACTTGGCATCACTAACAACCTTGAATGGCACAAGAAAAACATCTAAAACCTATCTATCCTCTACAAGGGAACTATCTTTGCACAAGATCGTATCAGCACACAAACTAGTTCTGTAAGAAAGGACCTTAGCCAAAGTTATAACAAATGTGAGTGCATACTCTGAAGCAAACCCACGCTGAAACACTCCTATTGGATCATCGTTGCCCACTCTCCAACTTTTACCAAAAGAAACTGCCGTAAAACTTGTTCATGGTCCCTGCCTGCGGATATTAGGTGATCCAAGGCATACAACAGGAAAGACAAAATTCCAAGGAAGACCCCTGATACGAGTGTGAGTATGAAGGTTTGCTTTGACCAAAGTTCAGATAACTCCGGATGTGAAATGCAGAGACTCAGGCTCAACCACACTACACAGCCTGATTGCAGTCCCTAATGGCATGGATGGACTCTCCAGAGCAACGCAGACATCTAGGGCAGCGAGGATCAGTCACAACTATTGTACAGTGGAGGAGGTTCGTGAGATTTTCAGAGGGATCCTATCCCATCATAGAAGCCACATGGAAACTTTCAGCTCAGGAGTATAATCTCTCTTCCTAAGTCAAAAAATATATCAGTCATTACTATATTGGGCCACGCTGTTTCGAGCAAGAGGGAAAGAGAGTTTTATTAACCATGTTGAACAAAGCAAATCCCTGATTTATGGGTTCGGAAAGCTGCCACAATTAATTGTTTGCTTTAGGTTCATGGGAAGATCTATAGAGAAGATTTCAATAACCCAAGTTGTAACTTAAATGTCGTCTTTACCTCTAACCAAAGCTCCTATTCTAAGACTTCTCAGAATACCTATGCCAAGCCAGTATGAAGCTAAAAACAAAGATTTTTTCCATTGCCCAAAGCCCACTACATCATTTCACAAGCAAGTCTCATCCTTTTCGCCCATTGATCAAGCCCCAATACAAGACTTAGACTTAACCTACTTCGATCAACGGAAAGTGCACTTTCAAAGGGGTGACCCTGCGGTGAAACGAGTTATATCATTGTAGAAATATTAGGATCAGATATGTCTTGGGCTAGTTCATCATTTCCTTGGGTAGATTTCGTCCTAATGTAACCATAAAGGTCAATAAAATTGTAACCGTGAGTCTAAGCATTACACACATAATATGGTTTTTGCCATCCTATTTGGTTTTTCAAACTGATATCTGATTTAGATGTTTATTTCCCTTCTCTCTTTTATTCTACACTGCAGCTTACAGATTGCCTAAGAATGATGAACTCATCTGATGATATATATGTACCAATCCACCTGAGCATGAGTATGGCACTAGAAGCTTGCATCCGGTGCTTAGCTTTTCCAAACAGGCAGATGTATTACAACTTGGATGAATATGAATAGATTCACTGTTTTTAGGGTTTTGAGTTGAGATGAAATCATCTCTTATTCACTATTATTATTATTCCCAAGACCAAAAGACACATAAGAACATACCTGGATAAAACCAATAAATGACTCCAAGATAGCCATTGACCTCTCCAACTTTGTGTATGACGTATTTCCAATTGTCACTAAATCAGAGGATCTTTTCTCAGCATTTTTCTCAGAAGAATTATATATGGTAAATACTGTAACAAAGGCAACATTTTCTCCAGCATTCAAGCTCTGAGGTGCAATATGTCGAGTTTTGTTCAAGGCCTTCGTGCCTGCAAAATAACACATCATACAATGAGTTAATAACTGTGAAGTCAATGGCAACGAAACACGAAAATCCCTATTTGAGCTCCTACATTAAAACACAAGGTTGAAGGTACGAACACAGCTCAAGAAAACACCAATTTAACTACAGTTACACCACATTTCCTTCACCAATCTCTTATCTTCAATTGCCTTTATCGATAGTTCCATATACTGAGTAATACTAGTAGTTAAACGGTAAACAAAGACTATAACCTCAAAGTTCAATATATTTTCACATATTTTTTATCCCTAATCCCCCGACAACATTCGAAAGATTGAGGTCGAGTAAAGAATAACAAATGTAAAACATACACCTAGTTCTCATCCCCTTTGATCATAACATTCTTATCATCTATCTTCTTCAAGTTAAAAGAATAAAACATTGTAGACACATAACTTTTCTCCCTTTCTCCATCTACATTGCATTGCAATTCCAACATAATAAAAAAAAAAATACTAAAAACCTTGACACACCTTCGCAATGCAAACGATTTTGCAAACCCTGACCCGCAGCTGGACCGAGGACTAAATGATCAGATTTCGTACCCGCCTTTTTAGGCCGATCAACACTAGTTGAAAACTGATGCAACTCTAAAACTGCCAAACAGATTTCAAAATGCAAAAATAAATTAAACCCACTTCACAGAAACTTCAAATTTGTCCAAAAATCATCCATTACAACAAAAGGAAAGCAAAATCACCAGATAACAGATAAGGCAGAAAGATCATAACAGGGAGCAAAAGCAAAAATCGACGCCACCCGCCTCCGATTTTCATCCCTGTAATCTGAGTTCCTCTCCTAATTTCATTAATCATGATTGTCTCAACAACAAATAATCACTCAGAACCAAACACATTGCATAATCTCCTCTGATTCTGCATACAAATTTTGCAAAAATGGAATAAATTTAACAAAATTGAGCATACATACACAAATCTAATTAAATTTACAGCGAATTATAGTACTTTAAATCATTTAACTATAACAATTAAGCTAAAATCGATCATGAACTGAATGAACAAACCCTAAATCAGCAATATTATGAAAATTAAATTTAATTAGAAATAATAAAAATTACCGAAAATTGAGAAGGAGCACAGTGGAGTGGAGTAGAGAAGAATGGAGTAGATTCAATACCACTCATATTTTATATGTTCTGTTTTTGTGAAACTATTTGAAGAAGAAACGTTTTTTGAATAGTAATTTTAATTGAAACGTTTCTAATTTGGAGGTTTTTAAAGGTTGGATATGGGCTTATAGGTTCATATTTCCATGAATTATGTAAGTGACAACCAGCAAGATTGGGTCAAGTTGCAACGATATTGCTCAATTCTCATTTAACTTGCAACGATCGTAGGCGATGTAAGAAAGTCCTTTCAAGATCGTTATGGGGTAACAACCTTTGACGTTAGAAGCAGGTGCGTCGGATGCAACATTTTAAGAGTGAACTATTTTCTTTTAGATGGTTACTGAAAGGAAATTTTTGTTTGGGTCGATTTTATTTTAAAACTAGCTAAATAAGAGATAAAAAGGTTGTGGATTTTCGCATAAAATAAGGTAATGGCAATAGCTCCACTAGTTGTATGGCAACATGGCGTTGAGTTTCTCAACCCTTTGCCTTCGGATTAGTCAGAAAGAGTAAGAGATAGTCATGTTGTTAATTTTTTTAAAAATGGTAATGAGGAGGATCCTGACTAGATCTCAACTCTCACAGTTTCTTGGTTCAGTATTGCGAGTCAAACACTTGAAAATAGAGAGAAAGATAAGGGGAATCTCCACCTTCAAATGGTCTCAGTGGGATTGATCTCATGACCTTGAAATCATGAGACCAAATACCTTACTTTGAAGTCATGATCTTTTAACGTTGCTAATTGTTTATATGAATAGAGCACAATAATCCGATTTGTTCTTATTCAATAAATTGTTATCTCATACTATAACGTTTGTTCCTCAACATAATTTATTAGGATATTCTCTATAAATTGGTTGGTCCTACAAATACTTAAAAAGTGTTTATCATATGAAAACTTGATAAACTTAAGCTCAGAAATTCGCTATTCCACGCAAAAAATATCATAGATAACTTAGATATATGCCCTCAGTAAAATGGCAAATTATCTAAGTCATATCCAATATTCCAATCTCCTTTAGACTTTGGGCTTTATGAAAACTGCCAAAATTATCATCATTTTTTAAATATTATGCCCCTATCCAAAACTAATTGTCATACCTATACAAGCCAAAAGATGGATGTTTTATACATCTATGAACCAAGTGTGTTGGTTCATGTAACATCTCAAATAATTTTCTACATTTATCGACAAATTACTAATTTACACTATGATGGGTAAATAGTGCATATCACGATGGAATTTTGTGGTTTTTAGAAATCAAAGATAATCAAAACTTCCTTCCAATGTTTCTCTTATCTGACATAAACTAATTGGGATTCTTTTGAAAGGAAAAAATATCAATTGTTCTTTGTCGATTTTATATAGAAAAAGGTTCAATCAAGAAGATTTCCTAACTATTATAAACAAATTTACTTTCTAACTTGGGACTTTTGTGAAACCAACTAACCAAAGAGGGAAACACGGCGATTTTCAGTACTAGTGCGTAACATTTTAAAGGTATTAGATAGTTCAAATAAAGTTCCATTAAAGAGAGTCATTCCGAACTATTTCTAACAGTTAAGAACCTTGACTTTCTCCCCCGAACTCGGCCCGACCTACGAAAGAGGCCTCATTGGTCATTTCATGTTGTGTTATCTTCAAAGGCCATAACTCATTTGTTGTACTCCATCTACGCATTGGCAAAGAAAATGGTCGGTTACCAGTTTATCACTTTTGTAAGCAACAGTTTTTCTACACCAGCAAGTTGGCACCTACCCCTTTGCTAATGAATTGCAACAACCACTTTTCATCCAAGAAATTCTACCGTGTAACTTCTTTCAAAAGAAGAAAGAAAAAAGATGAAAAAAAGTGTAATCTTGAATTAGAATTCAGTCAAATTTTAGATTAGTATTTGATTAAAGAAACAAAAAGATTTCACATTAGTTAACTAATAAGACTATCACCATGGAAAATTTGCCCTTCACCTAACAAAAGAAACAAAATAAAGGGGGTGACAATTGTCAATCGGTCGTAAATTAGATCCTAGCATGATACGCATCATACTCTCAGAAACACATACAGTTCAAAGTAAAAGAATATACATTTTTTAAATAAAGGAACTTAGAGCTATGGTGAAAAGAACACGACCTGGAATCGTATTGCAAATCATGCTCTTGGGTGTACAATCTATAAGCATTACAACAAAAACTTTTTGTTTTTATCAGTAAGCAGAATAATCTTTTTCTGAATTTAGAAACCTTAGAATTCCAACTTATGTACAGTAGCATGGGTTGAACCACAAGTGTTGAACTTAATGCTAATTAATCTCCCTAATCACTAACTTTTTGTTCACTATTACAACTACCCCGAATTCGAGACAAAAACCCAAAAAAAAGGAAAAGAAAAAAAAAATATTACCACCACCTAAACATTACACACTTGCACACAGGATCTTAAACCTTAAAAATCTCCATGTGAAGCATGCAAAAAATTTATCTTCAGAAGTTACTCTGATTAGCTAGTAAAATCCCCCAATAAAAAGAAAACAAAAGAAATAGGTATGCTGTAAAACATCTTGAATCAATATTCTTCTAGGATCATTTGACCTCATTGGCTATCAACGAACCGTCTCTTATCAACTTTAAGCTTAAGCTGTTAAACCGTTCTCGAGAATATTGTCTAGATGCCTTTCTCCAATCTGTACCGGCCTTCATCATTGTCGCGAACTCATCATAACTTATGCGTCCATCCTTCAAAATAAAAGTAATTAGAATCAGACTTGAGATACAATTAATCGAGAATTACAATTGCAAGAAACATTTTGACTTGAAGTGAAGAAACTAGCTCGAAACTGAAGTGTTTCAAGTTACAGTTGAAGAATCCTGAAATGATTTATCAGGTAATCCCGGTCACACATATTATTCAAGTCAAGTTCCCTAGATGTCTTTCAGAATACAATTAGCCTTTGTTCAGTTCACCTTAAACAACGAAACCCTCTACCTTAGACGTTTCCCAATTACTGTTTTACAACAAAGAAAATCCCCCCAAGTAATATACTAACATTTTATACAGCTTTTCAAAGTTCAGTATGATTTTAGATAATGCCGAGTGTAACCTTAGAAGAAAAAAAGTCTTAAAGCACAAGGTCACAATTATGAATTCTCAAGACTAGAAAAGGTCCAAAGAGAGTTAAGTTCGGATACGGGCCAATAAGTTAACTAAGTTGCATTCACGACTAAAAAAGTTCCACTAAGTTTCTTATAGGGTTAACTCAAGGACAAAATAAAGTAGTTCAGATAAAGCGCCAATAAATTCCAGGTACGTTCAAAAAACGGCTAATAAGTTCACAGAAATTTAGATACGAGCTTTAAGGTAAAAGAGCAAAGCCAAAAAATCACAACAATTCAGAAGTGTATATAATGATATAATGGTGTATGACTGTAGGTAAATCTAACCTTATCAGTGTCGACATCATGCATGATGGCATTGATGACTTCTTCAGTGTTGTTGGCAACAACATCGCAGTCGTCATTCAACGCATCCCTCAACTCATCAACTTCTATGAAGCCAGTCTTGTTTTTGTCAAAGAATGAGAATGCTCTGTGTAGGTGCTCATCATTGGCCATTTTCCTTATGTGGACTGAAACAGCAACAAACTCCGCATAGTTCAACGTTCCATTCCCGTCAACATCAGCCTGCATAAACCATATTAGATTCTTCTAGATATAGAGAATTTAAGGAAGTGTAGAAATAAAGCTTCACTTAAAGACTTTGATATACATTTTCCAGGAAACATACAAAATCACAAAGTGAACACAACAAACTTTTGGCTAGTTACAAGATATGCATACACATTGATGCTCCTCCATCCTACAATAAACCTTACATCTCCATTTCACATGAAAAGGAGCGAAAAAGTAGCAAGAAAAAAGATAAAGGTGTGGACCGAACTTTAGAGAGAAAGTTAAGAAAAAAGATGGTCAGTGGGTGTGGGCCGAATTTTAGAGAGAAAGTTAAGAAAAAAAAATATACTTTTAAAGGGAATATAGCCTCTCTGTGCACATTCCAAAATGGAAGATGTAAACCTTATTAAGGCACAATGGGGAATGTACAAGAAATTCACGTTACAAGATGCAAAACGGGGGAAACACATGAATTAAAAAGGAAAGTAAACTATATGATCTTTGTGTAACGGTAATGAGGAGCACTTGCATTGCATCATTAGTAGATTGCTGAGCATGAACTTATGCAGCTTACAATGCACTACAAAACATCCAAGAAAAAGTTGGAGATGTATAGTACTACGACATAAATCTAGACGGATTAATTTTCCAAATTCCAAGTTTTCCATTAACAGCTTCCAATTTCAAGCTCAGAAGTCTGCAATCATAGCCAAATAAGGACAACTAGGCTACTCAACTCTCTTCAGCACAAACTCCAAAGTCAAAGTAGACACCATAATAAATTGATAATCAACCAGAATAAGGTTTATTTGCAAAAGGCACAAATGATCTTTGTAAATTGGGATAGAGAGGTAATAAACTCTTACAGCTTCCATCAATATTTGAAGGTCTGCGTCAGCGATATTATGTCCTAGCTTATGGAGTCCAACCCTTAACTGCTCCATGTTGATCTTGCCTGCCTTGCCGGTATCCATTCCATCAAACGCCTCCTTTATGCCAGCCACTTCTTCCATTGACAAATGCTCAGCAATCACCTGCCAACAACAAAACTTAACTTAGTTTAGCTTACTGGTGTGCAAAAGAATGTTACTAAGACGAGCAAACAAGAAGGTGGTTGAGCCATTTGATAGAAAAGAAGCTTATAATGGACGCAACAGAAATTTGTTCTCTAACTCTTCACCTTTAAAGCCTTTTTCTTGAGCTTATTCATCACCGAAAACTGCTTCAGCCTGGCTTTCACAGTTTCACCAAGGGAGACATTTGGAGCTTTCTTGATATTTTGCAACCAAGGATGGTCTGCATGTCTCACAAAGAGTTTCCAAGTAAGTAACTAATACAAAATAAATGACAAATAAATATGAAGTAATTTTAAGTAAATGATGAATTACCAAGTACTTCTTGGGCTGTAAGCCGTTTCTTTGGATCAGGATCAAGCATTTTCCTCACAAGATCTTTTGCATTATCAGACACTTTCGGCCAAGGATCCCTTTTGAAGTCGACAACTGAGCGAATAATGGCTTGTGCAACACCTTGTTCAGTTTCTGAATGAAATGCATAGAACTGGTTAGCCACTTCCAGAGAGAACACATAGCGTGGCAATATGCACACTAAAACACATGAAAAAAGGACATATTCACAATCAACTAACATATTGACTTGATTTTTTTTTTCTTATACTGGACCGAGGATTAGATTGCATCAAGCTTAGTAGCTTACAGTCCCTGACCAGACTAACAATAATTGCTAGTTACGGCGATACGTCACCATAAGCATAGCCAATTTAGACACAGTCTCTAATTACAATAAGAAAATATCATAACAGCAAAAATCTGAAGCACGTGAGCGCATACCTGCCCAGAAAGGGGGAACACCGCACAGCAAGATATATAATATAACTCCAGCACTCCAAACATCAATCTCCGGACCATAGTGACGTTTTAGGACCTCAGGAGCCATGTAATAAGGACTGCCCACAATCTCAGTAAATTTCTCACCTTTGCAATATTAAGAAAAACCATGTCAATTTCCTTCAGGCTTCAACATTGCAACAATACAAGATATGGAAAAGAAACAAGCAAAATCAAGCTCAGTAGTGATACCTTGCTTAAAGGTTACAGACAACCCAAAATCAATGGCCTTCAAGGCAGAGTTTTCCTTCTTGTTGGCAAATAGAAAGTTTTCGGGCTTCAGATCCCTATGCATCACCCCATGCCTATGACACATCTGCCAGACCACCAAAAACAAACAATATAAATAAATGAAATCACAGGAGTGCTCAAGCATATGCAGTTTCGCATCTCTTATAGAAAAATCGATATGAAGAAATCACAAAAAAATAACATGAATTGGAAAAGGGAACAACCAAACTAGGTAAGAGTAAAATCACAAAGTACAGAATTCTCTCAATGAATGATAGAAAAACACGATTAAAATGCACACTAACTAGCTATGAATGTGGTAAGGATAAGTTCATCGTCAAATCCCATCATATCACCCAAAAGAAAACAAGGCACAGCTGGAGCTTAAGAACAATCCAAGAGTGTTTGGTTGGGCGAGAAATAGTTTTCCCTAATGTGGAAATGTAGTTTTCCAAGGAATGCCACATTTTCCTCCCTACTCTTAGAGCTCTACTCTACTAGAGCTCTACTATGTTTCTATCCTCTCCCTATATTTCTATACTTCCTTATCTTTTAACAATTTCTGTCGCGAAGAACCAATCAAAGGAAACATAATTTACAATAATCTATAAACAAACTGCAGTACTTCCAATATACAATGAACTTAGATGCTAAAGAATGGTTGCCAATTGATAAAACAACACCATACAATAGGACTCACAAAAGAACACAGAACTCAAACGAACTAGTAGAAATCTTCAACACTGACAACATTTAACAAGAAAAGAAAAACACCCCAAACACAAGAGTACTCTAAAGAGGGGATGCAGAAACTTAGCATCAATATTGCCACACAAACAAGATCAGCAAAAAGAACATTAAATTTGATAAAAACCAAGTTCCAGAAACAAGATAATATGCAATTTGATGCATATACTGATATACACAATAAATTGAAGAGACCTAATTTCAAAATTAGAAATTATACCTGAACAACCTCCACAATAGTCTTAGTAACAACAGCAGCAGCTCTCTCAGTATAATGACCTCTCGCAACGATTCGATCAAACAGTTCTCCACCCTCACACAATTCCATAACAATATGAACAGCATTATCATCTTCATAAGAATCCTTTAAAGTAACAATATTAGGATGTTTAGGCAATTGTTTCATTATCTCAACTTCTCTCCTCACATCCTCAACATCAACACTAGTTCTTAACTTCTTTTTTAGTATTGATTTACAAGCATATTTCTCACCACTGCTTAAATCAGTAGCCAAATAAGTAATCCCAAACTCGCCTCGGCCGAGCTCTCTCCCAAGATCATAGTGAGCGTGAATGTCACGCCCTGTAGGATCTTTCAAAACATAGAGTTTAGTATCAACCTCAGATCTTTGTGTGACTGAATAATCAGCTGCAAATGGGTTTGGTTTGTTTTTCTTGCTTGTTTTTCCCCCACCAGGGGAAGCACAACAGTTACCCATGAATCAAGAATCAACCTTTTTTCACTTTCAGTTGCTTTTTTTGAAGATTTGAGATATACCCAGTAAAGATTAAGGCAAAAAAACAAGTTGGTAAGTTATAGAAGATGAGATTCAGGCATCTTTTATCAGTAATAGAAACAAGAATCAAACTTTTTCAGCTGTTTTTTTGATGTTTTGAAGATTTGAGAAATACCCACTAAAGATTAAGGTAAGAAAACAAGTTGGTAACTGATAAAAACACAAGAATCAAACTTTTTCAGCTGTTTTTTTGATGTTTTGAAGATTTTGAGAAATACCCAGTAAAGATTAAGGTAAGAAAACAAGTTGGTAACTGATAAAAAAAACAAGAATCAAACTTTTTCAACTGTTTTTTGATATTTTAAAGATTTGAGAAATACCCAGTAAAGATTAAGGGAAGAAAACAACTGGGTTATTAAAGATCTCCTTGGATTTGGGAGAAATTAAGAAATAAAAAAGTTGAAAAAGAACAGCAAAAAGTAGGTTACTTGATGAGATAAAAGACTAAAATAAATGGCTAAAATTTAACCAACAAAAAAAACCCAGAAAAAAAAAAGAAGAGAAATTGGTTGGTTGGAAGATGAATTAATGGAGTAAATGAAGGAAAAAGTTGAAAAAGATTGAAGATTGAAAGTTTGAAACCACCATAGAAATAGAGTCAAAAGTTCATTTCAGAGACTTTTCTCTCTTACACAAAAAGTTTCTAGATTTACAAAAACCCACTTCTTTTTATTTGAGTTTTTGTGTAATGAAGTGTTTATAGATCCAATTAGAAAGATGGGAAATCAATAAACCTTGTTAATTTCATTTCATCACACACACACAGAGACAGAGACCCCAGGGTTGGTTGTTGTTTCACTCTTTTCTCATCTTTTTTTGCATTTTTCCTCACTTTCTTGGAAGTATTTTATTGGTATTTATCTTTTCAACGATTTGACTATGATAGTCGATTCTTTGGACCAAACAATAGTAATATACTACCTCCCTTCCTTATTCCTTTTTATATGATTCCCGTCAATTAAGTACCTGATCTCGTTAATTAGACTGGATTGGATTGGACTGGATTTAATTATGATAAATAAACTTGTTATGTGTAACAAAATATAAAGGCGGGATGAATATCAATTTCAAGACCTCTTGGCTCCGGGAGATTCGCTCTAACCAATTGAACAGGTCCTTATTGTTGCTTTTAAAACGCGTATTTAATAGGGGTGTAATGAAAGGAGGACGGCATAGGTTGTGGCCTTTCGGGTTTCAATTTTTGTTAAAGTTGTATGTAAACGACACTAGTTATCATATTTAAATGAAAAGGTTTGTAGACTTGATCTCTTTAATAGAAAGTGCTTGGTTCCTCAGTGGTCTTCAAATCAATAAATTTGTTTAAGTATAAGTAAAAGTTATCGTAAAAAATAAATATGAAAATATACGACGACTTCAACAAGATTCCACAGTAAATATGCGAATAAAGTTTTAAAACTTTGACTCCAAATAAAATAATGGGCATACATTTAGTGATTGAGTGAGTAGAAATATTAAACTTAAGAATGAAGAAAAAGTACTTCTATAAACATTTGAATCACACGATAATACTATAGATTTTTTTAATTTAATTTAATTTGAATAATCATTCCTAAGCATATACGTATTTTCTTTAGTAAGCAATTATGGTATCTGTGGATATCATTCTTTGTTCTTAAGAATCCTTGATTACGCTTATCATAGCTTACATGCGTATAAAAAGACAAAAGGGGGTGATTGAGTTATGCTCCTCTGCTAAACACAGCCCGTATTTACTAGCTCACAGCCCGTATACGTATAAATACGTGGTATAAAAGTCTAAATTGCCCCTCTTCCTTTACTCACTTCCTTTTAAAAAATTTTAAAAAAAAAATTTTAAAAAAAACTGATAATTTCACGGAACCGGATTGACTTTCCGGTACCGTGTACCGGAAATTCCATCCGGTTCCGTCAAAACTGATAATTTCACGGAACCGGATGGAATTTCCGGTACACGGTACCGGAAAGTCAATCCGGTTCCGTGAAATTATCAGTTTTTTTATTAAAAAAAAATTTTTTTTTGAATTTTTTTTTTAAAATGGATTTTTACGGTACCGGATTGACTTTCCGGTACACGGAACCGGAAAGTCAATCCGGTTCCGTGAAAATTCAAATTTTAAAATTTTTTTTTTTGAATTTTTTGAATTTTTTTTTAAAAAATGGATTTTTACGGTACCGGAAAGTCAATCCGGTTCCGTGAATATTCAAATTTTAAAAAAAATTTTTTTTTTTTTTTGAATTTTGTTTTTTAAAAATGGATTTTTACGGTACCGGATTGACTTTTCGGTACACGGTACCGGAAACTCCATCCGGTTCCGTGAAAATTCAAATTTTTTTTAAAATTTTTAATTTTTTTTTAAACTTTTTAAAAAATAATTTTTTTTTTGGATTTTTTTATAAAAAAAACCGGACATAATTATATTTTATAAGGGTATTTTGGACAATTTGCTATAAAATACGGGCTATGAGATAGTAAATACGGGCTATATTTAGTAACACCCTTTTTTTATTGTTTAGGTAGAAATCTTACGTATACAAGTGCTTCAGATTAGAACAACAAAAACATACAATTTTAACATTTTTTTTTTGGTAAGGAAAAGTGGTCCGGACCCCGCTCGGGTCCTGTTGAGTCAGGCACTTGAGAGTAGGGGGGAATGGTAAGGGAATCCCCACCCCCAAATATCGCTAGTGAGGAATTTGATCCCATGACCTTGAAGTCATGGGCTAAACTCTTATCATTAGAGTACTAGACCAAGCCAAGCTTGGTTATACAATTTTAACATGGTTAAAGATGTTTATAAAAGACCTATAATGTACTATACCTTAAGAGACTTGGAAGTTGGAACACACACAGCTACGTACTCTTTCACTAATTTATTCATTTTTCATTACAAGCCCACTAAATATAAATGAATAAAATAATGAGATTGTCTTAGAATTTCGTAGTTCTATTTACGCAAAAGTGTACCTAGCAAATTTGCAGATTTTTTATGTAAATTTTGAAGCTAACTTAGAAGTATGTAGTTCTATATACATTATGGTGTGCCTAATAAAGATTTTTTATGTAAGTTTGAAGCCAACTTAGGACTATGTGGTTCTATATACACCAAGATGTACCTAGTACCAATGACTCATCATCATCAACGGTTAAAGTATATCATATTTTAAAATAAGATTTTTAGATTTGTAGATAGACATACAAAACACACAACAACTGTTAACTGATGATGTGATGTAGATTTCTACATATTATCTTTTTTAAATTTGCTGATACTGTTAATTGAAATTTACACCCAGTGATTTGACTAGTAGCTAACTCTTATAGTCTTCCAAATACTTCATACAAACACGATTTATCCCATACTTAGATCGTGCCTCCATGATCTAAAACTTTCTCTTTGCATTCTACAATTTGAAATACGTACAGGAACTCATAACATATGAGATTATGGAGGATTTTACACGAACGTTCCACACTTGTTTTTCCATACTTCGGATCTTAGTTGTATCGGACAAGAGATCACATTGTATGGCTTTTAAGCATGTATGTTCATCAATGAATTTACTTTCTCCAAAAAGTTCCATTACAATCAAGTATCATGGTTTTAACTCACTCCCTCATGTCACGCAAGAATTTTTCCATTAGCTTCTTACAGCAATACAGGTGAAAATCCAGTTAGTGACATTGTTTTTCTCCCAATTGAAGAACATCAATACAAAAAAGTGATGCAGAATGAGAATATTTTCAGATACTGCAGTGAGCTCAGTTGTTTCTGTATCTCCCCTTCTTCTCAGGAAAGTCGCCCACCTGAAAAATTACAGCTCATAATAACACTAATATGCAAGAAATTCATGCACCTTTGTCATTTTGAGAGAAAAAAAGAGGGTTAAACTTTCCTAAACAACCCATTTTTTCCAGCAAAATACCCACAATACTCGTACAGTCTTACACTATTAAGCTCTTACGGTGTGAATTTTGCTCATTTGAAGTTCCTCAAATGAACAATGAGCAAACAAGCCTTCGTGTGTAGCCGTGGATGCTCATCCTGTACCCAAGTGTAGGACAGAAGTGGTACCCATTTCGTAAAACACAAAGAAACAAAAAGGAAAGTAACTAAAATACCCCAATGACCTTGAGTGATCTATTATGGTGAAGAAAGGGTTTTGTATTCGTTGACAGGTGTTTGGTTGTACATTTGTACTACAATTTTTTGCTTTCTCTTCCTCCTCTACTCAGGCAAAAATACACTGAGACACGGTTCCCAACTGAACACAACCTTATCTCACCACCAACGCATACCAAATGCACCCTATCTAATATACTGGCATCCCAGAGCCTCACGCAAAACCTTCCCGCTTAGCTATTGAGATATCACAAGAGAACAAAGCTTGGTATTCATAAAAGACACATCTTATCCAAAAAAAAGGGCACAACAATCTTATACATAAGTTGGTTGTTCCAAATCACATAGCCTAGCAAAATCTACTAACAGGGATGGGACTTAGGAGGCATGGAATACTGACTCATCTATCTCAACCAGTCAGGTAAATCTAAATGGAACTTTCACTTTTTTCGGGGTAAGCATCTAAATGAAACTTCCAATGACTAACTATCTAATCCGCTTGACTTTCATGAAAGACATTGGAAATGAAATGAAGGGAAACATATTTGGATGTGTAAAGTATAATCACGAGCAAACCTGCACTTTGTCTGCTGTAAGCCTGTAACCATGGCAACATGAAGTGGCGAGCAATCAAAGTAACGTGTCCCTTTGAATCTGCATTATGAAAAGCTGATATAAATAATCTAACCATACAAACGATAACGTTTTTCTGCATGCATTTGTAACACAAAGGATATAACTTCAAGCAGTTCAGAGTCCAGAGAACATGTTGGACCATGTAATGGCAAAGCAACATGAGATGCTACCTAATAGAAGAGATGAAGGGCAAGGTTTGTGATTTGTAAGACGATCAGAAAGTTTCCATGTGAATAGACTAAGGAAATAGGTTCACTTACAATTCGTCATGCTTCCCCAATGGTTCATCATACGGTAGTTACCAATCCAAATACAAGGACCTAGATTTTCGGCTTGGCCATCATGTTTCACACCGCCCCATTTATCTCCTGTTTCAGCAAAGGTAGGATTTTTAACAGCAGAATAAAGGTGACTCGTAACACTTAAAACAGGAGAACAGAGAGTTTTCTTGATGCGATAATATGAAATATGAAAGCAGATATTGAAGGCTAGAAGGAGAAAAGTATAGAAAGATGTATACCAAAGGTAGTTTAAGATAGTTTCCCCACGATCTCCACTTGCTTCCTAGAACTCCAATTTGTGCTCATTCAAGATTAGAAAATCAAGAATTGACTGTTTTACCTAAGCGTAGTGAGGTTTACGGCTTGAGGAAATTTGACTTCTATGAGAGGAAGTTGAGAAAATGGATATTTTGCGGGCTTTTAAAATCACCTATACGCACTTCCTGGTAGCTTATAAAAAGATCCATGAATATCTATCATGCCAACAAGTCTCGCCAATACCAATTATCATTCTTACGTTCCGAAGAGTTTTTGACAGGGATGAGCATTTATGTTGGATCCAGTCATCGACATATTAAAGGAAAAGAGGAGTGAAGTGATTGCATGATTAATGTCATATTGATAGTGAAGTTCCAATTCCTTAAACATAATATACGGTGTGTAGAAAGAATCAAGGATACGTACATGCGTTGGAGAGTTACATACATCTTGACATCTAAATACCTAGTTGCGACCTTAAAACATTTTTAGCAGGAAATCAAATGTCATCTTGAGACAGCTCAGCATCTGAGAAAGCCCCATTTTCATCTCCACTATCATATGTTTGCAAGTATGCCTCTTCATCTTCATCCTAGAACACAAGTGGAATGAGTCATTAGTCAGCAAGAATACGATCATGACAGATGAAGAATCTCTTCTGCAAAACGACATCCTTTCCGATGTAAAAATCAGCATCCATACGATCATAACATATAAATTGTATTTAAATACTCGAGTAGTTCTTGCACCAACAATGTACTTGGTTAGCGGTCATAAACAGAGGGAAGGGGAAGGGAGAGAAGAGTGACCTTTCGGATATATTTGGTTGGACGGAAAACATTTTCCAAGGGGAAAGACAGTTTTACATAGTTTTTCTATATCTGGTTCCTTAGAAGAAATGAACTGGAGGGGAGAGGATACATAGGAGACGAGAAAGAGGAAGGTAAACAACAGGAAGGAAATGTGGCATTCTTTCTTATTCTTGGGAAAGCTTTTTTCCACCCATTACATACCAAACAAAGTCAAATAGGACAATCACCTTTCCAGGAAACTTTTTCCTCCCAACTAATCACTCTTCAAAATAGTTCCCAACACTGGAAGTTCATCAAAAGGGGTTGGAAAATGTATCCCCCAATTTTCTTCCATTCCCTTGCGCATTTCATAGCCATAGAAGGGAATATTGACCACTCACTTCCCCTTCCCTTCCTTTTCAACCAGATTTACCTCATCCAAACAGCCTACAAGTGATAAAACTTTCCTACAATTAACACACAAGCATAAAAAAGCCTTCTTACCTCTTCCATCTCATCATCAGAAGGAATAGAAGAATCGTCCAATTTTGCATAAAATGTTTTATCGTCAATTTCTTTTCCGTCCTTCGTATCTTCCTGCAAAAGAAATTAAAATGAGTATGTCAGCCTTAAAGTTCACATCCACGATCCAACAGGACATACAGTTAATGAACGTGGGTTCATACTATTTCAGAATTTAGCAACTCCATTTGTTCTTGTAAACTTGAAATATGATGCTTCAAACCCTGCGTCAGCCATGAGTCACAAGACAAATGTAAGAGAGAATGGTTTCATCAAGTTAGATGATAAATGGGCATTGGGCATTCAACTCACCTCCCTTCTTTGCAGTTCGATTGATCGGGCTAATGCCTGTCTTCTCGTCAGCAGATTCCTCGGCCTCAGTCGAACAGGTTGCCTATAGTTTTTTCCTCGATAAATGATGATTGCGTAGCCTTTGGTAGTTCTGTCTATAGATACAAGCACACCACCAGATTCTGCCTCCAAAAATATTGCAACATGTTTTACTTGTGCGAAATTTTTTCCCCTCACAATTACCTTCACCAACTCCCTGAATTTCCAGTGCATATGAATATTCTCTATGGTACCATCAAAAACTTCTCGCCTCCCTGTAAAAGAAGCAAATCTTGTAATTGGTTATTACGGATGATAATAGAAGCCCAAGAACTAAGTTGCCGTGCTTACCCACAAGCAAGAACGGCTTCATGCTTAGGCCCATTTTACGAAATACTAATCTCTCCTCATCAGTTATCGTTTCTGAATCTGTAGGGAGTTCTTCTGGCTCTAGATATCCTTGTACTTTTTCCAAAGCTTCCCCAGCCTTTTTGAGCTTCTCGTTTGCCTGCAGACATACCAAACATATTTGAAAGCGCTCCTAACATCAACAAATTTGAGATGCAAGATTCTTATCTCTAAGGGAAAAAAAAACTTGACTTACAATGGCTAATTTTTTTTTTAGATACGTAATAAGTGAGGCACGTCTAGCCAGAGCTGACTCTTTCATCATTTTCTCCACATCTTCGTTGTCTGGTTGCTTTCCCCAACGAGAAGTCGCAGCAACAGTCTCTGCAAGAGTACCAGCTACCATAGGAACCTTATAGTTTTTGACATTTGAAGTAATCAAAGCTGATGCGTTCCGTCGGTCTTCTTCTTCCTGATATTGAAGCATTGACAGCTGTTCCCTTTCCTTCAGTGATTCTTTTACATTGGAGGGTAAGAAGTCATTTCCCCGATAGAAGACTATGTACTCTTTATTTCTAGAGAGTAAAGTACCCCTAGTCAGTCTCTGCAATTGCAAGTTGAATGTAGTCGTAAGAATAGATGACATTATAGAATCTCCATAATTGACAAAAAGAGATCAAAACTTTTCCTACAAAAATCTAGAAATGAAGACTTGAAACATAAACTGACTCTAGATGATGAAACAATCACCTAAAAAGCTTTTGTTTCTACCGCATACCCTACCTTTATTATAATTTCATCCAAAGAGCTCTAGTTGTTCAATTCTGTTCTCCTTCAGGAATTTAACAAAGTTCTGATTATCTAGGATGGACAAAAGCTTCTAGAATCTCTTGTTGGTATGTTCATGTGAAGTAAAACAAAAATCAGGTGGCAACCTCTCAGCAAAATCCAGTAGCATTTTTGAGACAAGGACACCTAGATATAATCTTGGGTGTACTAAGTTTCATTGTTCTACAGAATAATAAACTGAAATTTAAAGAGAGTGATTGCTCTATTGCTTACTATAGAAATAAAATCAAATTAAACTCAACTTTTCTGTCAATACACCAAGCAAACAAACAAGGCGGACCTCACCTTCAGCTCCTCAGCCATTCTGTCATTGGAAGTATATAAGACACCGCGTTTTATAGCGATCTTGGCAATAGCACTTTTCTCCCATAATTTTACCATAGCTGCAGCCAATCCTTGGAGTTCTCTGCTTCTCCCTACGACAATACATTGAGGAAACCCTGTGAGTCATCATGATTTCATAAATTTAGACTGTTGTTTACTGGAATCATTTCTGACATACCCAAAGCAAAATGTGGAGGGGAGATCCTAGCAAGCCTACGATATTCTGTTGTTTCCACATCTCTCAAACCACGTCGTACACCATAAGGAAGAAGTCTGAATGGAGTTCTATATCCTGGGACCACTCCTGGAAGCAAGTCTGCATCAACAGGTAATGGAGGAGGCCCCGACCAGTCTACATATCGCGGACCCAACTCATCCAACAAATTGTTGAGCTCACTCATTCTCACCGACTCTTCTTCAGACAGTTTCTTTGGAAGTCTCACAGAATCAGGCACACGTTTTCCCTGATGATGTGATATATCTGAATTTACTTTCTTCTCTTCCTTATATGTTTGTACACAGTCTAGTTCGTATGTCACTCCCCTGAATAGCACCACCGAACTACCTGACCTCCATATCACCAAGCCGCCCGTTTTACTCTGGCAAACGATATTAGAAACATACCTGAGGTATATGTATTCAAATAAAGAAAACCCTAAAGCAACTACAATTCACACATTCAAATATGAAGCCTGAGTACACAACCTATTCAATTTTTTTTTATAAAAAAAAAACTACCTAAAACAAAGAACTTTGCAAAATCCGACACATGGTAAAAATCAGTGGATCATAAAAATCGTCATTCACTGATTTGCATAGTAAGAGACTGAAAGCATCAAAATACTACTCCATTATATGCTTTGATTTGCAAAATCCTACACCCGATTGAAACAAGCTTCAAGTAATTATTCCTCTAATACTTTAGTCTATAACATGAATAAAAACAGGATGCATGAAACATTATGTAGGAAATAAGTCTGACCTCAAGAACATCATGAATCCTTTTCATATTAAGCATGGATGGTCCTTCGAATTTCAGTTTCACCACCTCATCAATCTTCCATTTTTCATGAATGGCATCCACCACGGCTTGTGTTACACCTGCTGCCCCAACTTTTAGCCTCTCTTTCATCCTCAATGCTATATTTCTCAATCTCTTAAGTTCATGTTCTGGTACCAATTTCTCCGCTAACTCAGTCTTTTTCTTCTTTTGTCCATCTTCATTTGTTTTCTCAGAATCGGTCTCCGCCACCCATGGCAACCTATCTTTACTCCTCTCTCGAACAACATTCTCACTACGGGTCTTCGTGTTCCAGGAGTTGCCGCTAATACCAACATCATATTCACTGCTGGATAATATTACTTTACTATCTTCTTGTACACTAACAGTTTCAACATTACCCTTCACATTACTCTCACATTCAACCAACTTCTCAGAAACTAGATTCTTCACCAGATTTCCACCAAATTTTACAACATCTAATTTGGTTTCTTTCAATTTCAATTTCTCAACATATGAAGAAGAAAGCAAAACATTATCGAAACTAGAATCGACATGTTCGCTTACTCTATTACTCAAACTTCGATCCACGTCTCTATTAGCACCAAAATTAGCTTCTTCAATTTCACTCCTATCAATCAAGTCATCATCAAATTTGAAACTTTCCACCACTGAAACATATTTCCCAGAAGCTAATTTTCTCACATTATGATTATCCACCATTTCTGAAACCAAATCATTATCCAAACTAGAATTAACAGGTTCACTTACTGAAACACTCAAACTTGGATCAACATTCCTCTTAAAACCAAAACCGGGTTTTTCAATTTCACTCCCATCAGTCAATTTAGCATCAAGTTTAGAACTTTCAACCACAAAAACATCATTCTTAGAAGCTAATTCTCTCACCTTATGATTTCCCACCATATCAGAAACCAAATCATTATTCAAACCATAATTAACAGGTTCACTTACTGAATTACTCAAACATTGATCAACATTCCTCTTAAACTCGAAACCGGGTTCTTTAATCTCACTCCCATCAATCAAATTATCATCAAGTTTAGAACTTTCCACCAAAGAAACATCATCCCCAAAAGTTAATTCTCTCACCAAATCATTATCCAAACCACAATTAACAGGTTTACCTACTGAATTACTCAAACTTTGATCAACATTCCTCTTAAACTCGAAACCGGGTTCTTCAATTTCACTCCCAACAATCAATTTATCATCAAGTTTAGAACTTTCCACCAAAGAAACATATTTCCCAGAAGTTAAATCACTCACCTTATGATTTCCCACCATTTCTGACTCTGAAACTGAAGATTCTAATTGTTCTTCTTCTTTCTGAATCTGCCATGGGTATTTCTTGGTATGAGAAACGGGTTTAACAGACCATTTTTCACGGATTTGGTCATGGAAACTTGGTCTGGGTTTCCTTTTCTTCTTCTGGGTATCCAAATCAATGTTGGGTTGTTGGGTTTTTGTTTGGATTGAATTTTGAGAGCAGTTAGGTTTGAAGTTAAAAGGGTTGTGAAAAGGAGGGAAATTGGTGTGAAATTTTGAAGAGAAAGAGAAAGATGAAGTGGGGTTTAAGAGAGGGTGGTGGAAGTATTGGTGAGAAGTTGATATTGCCATTGATGATTTCACTGGAGCTTGGTGACACTGTGTAAATAATCACAGCCTGCAATTCAATGAATAGTCTTGGAGGAGATGGATTTAATCGTCTTACTAATTCGATAATTAAATCGTTTTAGCGATATAAAATAGAATTTTTAACCGTTTTTGTATGCATTATGCTAGTAGTTACAAAACTAAACACGAATGCTCAACAAAGATGTTTTGGAGCGAGGAGAGAACATACATGACTTGGTATATTGTAAAGAGAAGCTCAATAAGAATGATTGGACGGTTAAACTTATCCATGTCTATCATGAAGGAAATCGGGCGGCGGATTAGCTTGCTAATTATGGCTTCTCTCAAAACGTTCGTCTTATCATTTTAAACTCACCCCCCATTAGAGCTTAGTCGCGTGTTAGAGGTTTGGCGTTGCCTTATCTTGTTCCACCTTAGCTGTAGTTTTATTTGAGTGTTTGTTGTTTTTATTTAGTTGTTTGTTCATGTTTTTTTTTATTTGTTAGGTTTCCCTTCTCTATTGAATCAAAAAAACTAAACATGAATGTTAATACAAAAAAAAAGTTAAAACAAAAGGCTAAAGGGTAGTCAGCTTGCCGATAAGATATGATTAGAATGTCATACACAATACTTGCTCGCAATTTAAGAGTATTCGTAGAAATTTTGATGTGTGAATTCCTTAAATTTAAATAGTGTGTCTCTCTGCAAATATAATGACCCTGCTTCTGCAATTTACAGATCTTGAATAATAGAAGATTAGTTTTCCATGTATTGAGGATATAGTAATCTTATTTACCCGCTTGTTAGTAATTGTCGATGAGGTGACCACTTTAGAACCCAATTTGTGGGGTGAATATCATCTTGAGTATAATTTATGTTGAAATATGTATTGTATTAAGAAACCACATATGTCTGATACATAGAACAAAAACATTGGAGAGCATTTTCCACCAAATTAGCATGTTAGTTTAGTTTATTCATAGAGGTAAATCTTGTGATTGGCCGCTTGATGCAACAAAAATTACACATGTCTATCGCGACCGATTAGTTCACTTCATGCTATACACTGGCCCGTCGAGCAAATTGGTTACTTTGCAACAAAGACTAAAGGACATTTCTTGTGTTGGCTTGATTCAATATATTCGGTTGACTCTATAGTTATCTAGTAAACTAAACGGAAGTAATCTATCGGGTGCGCAAAGAAGTTTGAAGTCCATCTTGATTCTATACTTGCGTGATCTCTAGGGCAAATCCATCATACAGAGGGCAAAAGCTTCAAAATTACAAAGGTACAAGCCGTACAACATAACTTAAGACATACTTCTTTGAAAGACTAACAAATTAAGCAACTCCAATCCATTCAATTACAAATTACGAATAAAAACCTTACACAAAAAGTACCACCCCCTCTTCAAATTCAACATAAATAATTTCTTCAAATTAGCAAAACTTTAACTACTACTACTACTAAAGTGAGTCAATTTCATTAGACTTCAAAATTAGATTACCCACTCATTATACACCCAAACAAAAACTACTACTACAATACTAGTCAAGAGATAACAAGGGATAACTCAGTTGGTTATAGCTTCCCTCCCGACTTTAATAGATCTTGAGAACGATTCTCATAACCCATCCTTGTGCGCTTGTGGCTCTCTAACACCAAAATATTAGTCTAAATTTCTGTCTTACAACATATACATCGCGTGCATTTACGACTACTCATACTTAACAGAGCCCGCATCGCGTGCATTTACGACTAATCATACCCTCTATGCTTCGGAAACGTCATCCCCCTACGCTTAACCGTCTCCAAAATATCAACCTTTTTTCCCCCATTTTTCTCCACATCAACCTCACACAATTTCTTCAACACCTCCATCAAACATTCACTCGCATTAAACCCTAATTTCAATCCAGAATTAACCCTAATTTCCTCATTTCCACTCTCATCATCATCGCTACTCACCACCACAACACCGGAATCTTCCCCTTTCTTCTCCACCACCGGCGATTTCTCGTCTGAAAACCCTAATTTTCCCGATTTGTTTACAGTACCTGAAACGGCGCCGTTTGGGGTTGATTCCGGTGTAGATGGAACGGAACACATAGTGATTTCTTCGACGTTGCGGCGAGGGAGATCATCGGAGGAGGAATATTCCGGCCAAACGAAATCGTCGTTTCCGGCGAAGTAAGGTGGTGAATCGTCTTTTCCGATTAGGGTTTTTTGTTGCGATTTTTCTTCCATTTTTTATTTTTTTTTGGTAATTTTCTTCTTTGTATTGACCTTTGCTCTATTTATATTGGTGATGTATCTATAAGGGTGTTTTGGTAATTTTACATATCCTCGTTAAAACTCCCAATTTCACTTATTCATCATCGTTTTTTGGTGTTCTTGTAATAATTGTTGATAGATGTCGAAATTTCACAGCAAAAAATGAAATTGAGATAAAAAATTCAATCTTTGTGAAATTATACTACAAGCTCCGGTACGTTTGCTAGACCCTAATTTTAGTACTTTTAATTTGCAAAGTAATTAACTTGTAGAGTGTTCAGTTCACCTTGATTTTATTGAACTAAACTTATTTTTACTTTACTGAAATGAACTTATTTTTGCTCTAACTTATTTTTGCTCAACTGAACTTATTTTTACGGATTTTTGTTTATTCTTCTTTGGATCAATGATTTTGATTTTTGCTAAACTGTACTTATAGTGCTGAAATGAAGTTATTTTTACTAAATAGAACTCATTTTTACTAATTATTATTATTTTAAGGTGAACTAAATATTATTATTTTAAGGTGAACTGAATATTGTTATTTTAAGGTGAACTGATCAGGGTGTAATTTTAGTACTTTTAACTTGTAAAGTAATTAACTTGTAGAGTGTTTGCTAGACCCTAAATTTCGTTAATTTTCTTTTTCTTTTTGTTGCATTTTTTAGAAATTTGAATGCTTTGATTTGCTGCTTTGTAGTTTTTGTTTGGAATTCTGCAATTGCTTTGCATTAGATTAGTCAATTTATGAACATTAAAGGCCGAAATGTATTTGAGCCATTATAGCCTGATGAGATTGATGGTTGTACGACACTAGCAAGCATCCAGATGAATTATGCTGAACTTCTCAGGGGAATCGATCTGGTTGTATCATCTCATCAACTGAGAGCTGACACCTTTGATTCTTAGAGCAATTGTATGATGATCTCCAAATTCTCAACGTTGCTTAAGAACCCAAAGCTTAAACTACCAACTGCAGCTTTGATATAGAAAGCTTCGAAATGGTTTTAGTTGACATGTAAGCAGCAATTAAAGAAACATAAAAAAAAAGAAAGGAGAAGGAGAAGACCAGCCGAAATGGGTGAAAGGGAGGGATAAGTTTATATAGGAAAGAGGGTTCGGTTTAGGAGGGAAATCAGTAGCAAAATTGGATGGAAAACACTAAACTATGGTCGTTAACCAAGGTTAAGAGTTATAAGTTATAACCCTTTTAAACACCATTTTATGTTAATTAAATGGTTTTCTCCTTACTAATATCACATTTGGGACACAAGCAAATATAAGGGTTTAGTTTTGGGATTTTGAAAATTATTGCCATATTAGTTGTAAACTAAAAAAGTATAGACATACCATTGGGAATTTTCCATTTCATTATTATACTGTTTGTAATTGGAGCTGTGTATGCTGAGTTGCTCTTTTATGTTCCCGAGTTTTATTAAATAATTGGTTATCTGGGTTTGCCAGAACTTAAAGCTTTATACTACTGCTGACATTGTTTATTCTTCTAAGATTCTCCGTTTGCTTTCTCAGAATTCCAGTTTGACTTAATTGCTCCTCTTAGGAATTTATCATGTTAATATCTTCTGTCATCACTTGGCTAATAAACCCTAGTTTCTGCATGTTGACATGATTGTTTTGGTCTGTGTAAGGAGCAGGCCTGATTTACTTCCGCTTTACCATGTATAATGTTCGTGGAGCTCTCTCCTTGTTGCGGAAAAGCAAAAGCTTGCATACACTATCCCATGAAACAGCAAGTGATAGCTTGAAGAGAAAGATTGCTAATTTTGAGAGGAAAAGGAAGACAAGGAATCCGAAGAAATCTGAGGTTTTTGTGCAAGTTCCAGAGTCTTTATCATTTCTCGACACAGCTACTATGCCAATGATGCTTACAGCTGTTGGTGTCGCACTTTTTGCAAAACTCCTAATGATGGTACCTCTTTTTCATCCTTTTTGGCAATCATTTTTTTACTATTAGTTGTAGCAGTGTGGCATTCGTTTTACATTCTCACGAGAAGAGTGGGGAATGTTATTTGAAGTAATGATACGGCACAATCTCATTTGAAAGCATAGGTAGCATGCTTTCAAACACCATCATTACTCTTCAAAATAGCTGTATATTATAGGCCCAAGGTAGATCAGTTTGAGTCGGCATCAGGACATCCTATCAGCCTGTAACTGCAATTAATCACAAATTATGACCCTAGGTTCCGGCAAAGGCAGTAGAAATGAAAGATATAAACTCTGGTGACAGAAAAATCAGGCTATCCAATCATCCAAGTAATTACGAAAAAGGAATGTATCTAGCAATTCATGGCCTTTATGTAATGTTAGTTTATATTCTTCTGAAAGGACTCCTTGTTATAATTTTCACAAACATATGCGACTGCTGCAAGAGTTGTGCAAACTCAACCAAATAGCATTTTTTCCCCTTTTTGTGAAGATCGTTTCTGGCAATTGTGCAATCATATCTGAAATTTTCTACCAGTGAAATGCTAGAGCTTAGACCTGCCTTGCATAGCAGCATTCAAGAAGTGGGTTACTTGTTCTTTCTTTCAGAAATTCTTTGTCGCCTAAATGTTTGCACCAAGTTTTGTAGTTTATCTATATTAGCCAAGTTGTCCTCGTGCTCCTCAATTACAAGTCACAGACACAATAGAACTTAGTTTGTGCCAGATGAGCCCGTGCTATTCTGACCTGAGATACACTTTGCTTTGTTGTTGGTATTACTAGGTATGCTTCAAATTGCGAGGGTTTGGACTGCCACTCTCAAGAAGAAACACTTTGAATTCATATCCCACTTGAACCACCTAAATTCTAAACCATGTGAGTTGCTTTGGGGATGGCGGTCTAAATTTGATAATTTTCACTATGTGTCTTCAGTCCTGGTAACAGTGTCCTATTCTATATCCTATACATTTTTATTCTAAAACTGATAATATCATCTTTAGTTGGATTAGTTGGATTTTTGAGTCGCAATACCATATCTCTTGGATGAGCTGAATAGCTGATATTGCACTAGGTGATTTTTATGAGGAAGTACCAGTCGTTTTTCCCTCTTATGCTATTATGCGCGCAAACTTGAGTGTTAAAATAATTTGCACTGTGAATTCCACATTTCCACCTCTTCTGCTATTTCTTCTTTGCCTTTTTTTTAAAAAAATTTTATGTCAGTGTGTTCAAAGAATTTTGAGAAATGGGAGTGAGTGTCTCTGTTGGCTGGCAGTATGATGAGTCAAGATCTCAAGAATTGATTGAGCGCAAGATAAAGAATGCCCCTCCTGGACAAGGAACAGTTAGGATGCTCTCACGTGAAGAATGGGAACAAATGCGAGAAGTGAGGCCTAGGACACCTTTTGAGTCAAAGCTTGCCCGACCTAATGCACGGATAAGGACAGGAGGTGCTGTGAAAAAGGTAATATCCTGCTGTTCCTTTACTGCTTGCTTTCCCCCTGTTTTCAGTTCACATCCTGTATTGACTAGTTACTCTTAAGAAGGAGGTTCATTTCATATACCTTGTGCCAGAGAATCTTGTAAAGGGGGGAGAGGAGGGGGATCTGTGATAAATTTGCCGACCTTTTACCTCAGTGCTGCTACCTTCTTTCTCAAGTGCCTTGCACTGTTGCACAGTTTACCTCGTTGGCGCCTGTCAATACTTGTGATGCATATTTCAATTGTGGATGTTTATGGACTGGTGTAGTTTAGGATTCTAAAAGTGTGTGAAAGCAGCCCTGAGTTGATGACAAACAATTGAACAACATATGGACTTACCTCCAATCCAGAATTGATGCCCGGCCACCGGGAATCCCACTGCCACTGGACCTTCAGTGTGGAGTCCATGTGGCAGTATCAAGCAACAGTAATGGGGAGGGATCAGAGTTCGGTGAGAGAGATTTTCCCCATCAATTGTTTTGTTTGTAAATGTTATGTTGCTTGGCTTCTTCATTTTACCTTTAATACCCGTGTCGGATCCTTGATACTCCAACATGTGTAGGGACACTTCATGTTGGGCCAAAATTATTCATTCTTCATCTGAGTTGGTACTTACCCGTGGCTGATACTGAGTACCAGAATCCAATTAACATAGCTGGTATTATGAGGGAAAAGACCAACATCATCTTTTCTTGTAATATGGGAATAATTCTAATCTTCAGCATTTTTGTTTGTTTTGCAGGAGGACGTGAAGGATTGGGGAATCGATGTTCTCATGGATGCGGTCACGCGGGTGGAAGAAAGTGTTAGACACAATTCTAAGTGATATTCAAGTCTATATATCAGATAAAGACGTACTCAACTCTTAGCTCTTGAACAGCGTATATGCCTTCGGATATATTTAGAGTAACAAGTCCCAGCATATTCACTTGAAAATTCTGTCTCTATGATTAGAAATCCCCTAGTTAAATATCAGTCCTGGAAGAAATGTTCCTGGTATATACATTTGAAGAGTGCTTCAGTGACCTATTGTGTCAGGTTGAAATATAGTGATTATATCAATCTCTGGATAGAGCAATTTGTCCAATCTGGATCAGGCTGAAATTGGGGCAATTCGGCCAATCTCAACTCTCGCCGTAATACCAACAGAAATTTAGATATTCAAATGTTAGAAACATGAGTCTCCTGGCACATTTTTGTAACTGCACTTGGTGTAAGGCCTCCACCCTTCTATTTCATTTCATAATAGGTTGTCTAGAGTTTAGATATTGGATCAGTAGTTCTTCCATGCTATTGCTAACTGCATAATTTTACCGATGAAATGTCGCTTGTTCGTTCTTTCTGGTGGCAACGAGTGCTTTCTGATGTGAGGCACACAAAGTTGCTCGAAGAAGCAAATCAGAACTCCCTGTGATTACTCTATTTTTTCTTCATGTCACTTAGAAAACAAAGCAAAGGACCAACCATAATCTATACTCCCTCCGTTTCTCAAAGATTGTTACACTTGTACTTTTTACGCATGTCAATGCAAAACTTTGAGTATTTATATCTCTAATTACGTATTTGTTAAAATTACAAAAACTAGATATTAATATTCTACATATCAAGAGGAATCTAACAAGATTTCACATGACTATATTTTCTTTTATGTATAAATCACAAACGATGGTCAAAGTGAAATATGTGAATAGTGTAAAATGCCAAAGTGTAACAATTTTGAGGAAACGGAGGTAGTATTAGGAAGAATATTGCAGAAATTTGCAGCTATTGTTGGTTTACAAGTTCCAACCATTCAAATAATTTATTCTCAAATTGAATGACTTATTGCTATTGTTGGCTTACATCTGGAGCTTGATAACTTCTTGTAACATCAGTAGGCACAGTAGCTACAATATCTTTATCTGGTCCATCAATAGAAGGTTTTATGATAGTTATGAAAATTATGTTGTAAAAAACAGTAAAGGCAAAAAGTACAAATGCAGTATATCCTAAAAATGATTCTGAAATTTCTGGAGGCTCTTCTTTCACTTGCTCCCGCAAGTTGCCAATACTCGATACTGCAATTATTTTTGAAAGTGTTAGCGATCTTACCAATATAAACCCATTAGAGGTAATCTACTACTAATAGAGGTATTAAAAATTATTAATTATGTAAGTCGGAATTTAATATCACTATTATTACATTCTCTATAAGTGATGGGTAATCAATCTGATGGGTAGACAAAGTAGTTTCCCAACTCTTGTATAGAACTTCGATATTTCAATATTTTGAGGTAACTAGAAGTTAAGTAAAATAATCAAATGCCCCATTATTTACCTTTTCAATAACTAAGGCAATTTTCAGCTTAAACTCCTACCAGCACTATAACTTCCTTAATTACTGTTAGTTATCGAGCCGTAGTAGTAATAATATAGATGGAATTTAACTCTATGGTTTAACTTATCATGTTATAAATCTATACTAAGCACACTAGTTGACATTACTGAATACCTCCTTAATCTGAAGTCAATTTTGTAACCTATGGCACTTATTCATTATTTATGGCGTGAAAAAGAAAATGGATGGGTAGGTGATTTAACGAGTAGTAAGTTGTCACTAGTATTTAAATCCGTGCCATTGTCCGAGTTTTTATTCGTTACAATTTACTAATAGTTATTTTGATTTGCGTTTATATATCATCATTTATTTTGATAAAAAGAAGCAATAATAATTCGATAATTATTTTCTTCCATACTTCTAAAATTATGGCACTAATTGACTGATAACCTTTAGGAATAAGATCAATCTTAAGAGGGAACTATAACCTCAATATTACCTGAAGTACCCG
Source organism: Patellifolia procumbens (assembly GCA_947645195.1). Taxonomy (NCBI): domain Eukaryota; kingdom Viridiplantae; phylum Streptophyta; class Magnoliopsida; order Caryophyllales; family Amaranthaceae; genus Patellifolia; species Patellifolia procumbens. Next base: position 2,863,274 of record CANSGD010000335.1, read on the forward strand.
ACAAAATACATGATTAACTGAGCATTTTGCCTGAAGAGTTAGTTCCTCCCTTTTTTTTGACTCTGTATATAAGCTTAGAAAGTCACCATTGTAAAATTTGACTCCAAATTTTAAATTAGTCTCATAAACAATACAAAATAGAGTAAATATACTTGATATCCCTACTAGTTTTTTATTTAAAAGACGATAAAAAGCAATGATATAAACGGGTTTGATACGAATCTTAGATACCACTCTTAATTACTTTACCCACTAAGTAGGTGACATTCCAACATACTCTAACTTGTTAATCTTGCACATCAAACTTTTCCAAATAAAGAAATATTGCACACATACATACACACACTAATATAACAAGAACAAAGAAGAGAAATAAGACCTCTAATTTTAGGAGGGTTGGTTTGTTTGATGGACAGAGATTCAAGTTGTTGGTCTAGTTCATCAAGAGCTTGTCTAGCCTTATCTGGGTCCACCTCATACTTTGGTTCTTTTTCTTCCATTGCTAAAATCCTCCATCGATGTTTGCTTCTTCTTGGTGGTTTAATTGAATCTCTCCTAGTAATAATTCCTATATAACCATGACAATTATAAAGTTGCAAAGAAGAAGAGAATAAGTAGTTTCTTGTTGTTGTTGGTAATGGAGTTTGAGGAAAGAGGGAGCAAAGATGATGCATTTGAGTGAGAGATAAGGTGCTTATGTTTCATTAGCCACTCAAAACGTTTATTTCATTTCATGTGGCTAAACCCTCTTGATGTCAATATTTTTAGTTTTTTCATACTACTATTCCACTAAAATATACATTCGAATCGCCGCAACATTCTTGAAAGAGGAATGAAACCTAATCACCCCGAATTTGGCCTCGATCCGGATGTAGGCCGAAGGGTGAACCGGGTGCAAACATAAAAAAAAAATATTTTTAAACTTATTTTCTTAGAATTATTCTCCCTTTTTTGAAAACTCTAGCATCAAATGTATGGGATATTGGGATGTAGGTAAGGTTAACAATTTAGTGAAACATATTATTGAATTAGTTTAATAGTTAGATTTTTTTTCTTGTTTTTATTTTTTAATTTTTATTAGTGTTCACTCCCTCTTTAGTTATATAATAGTCAAAGGTGTAGCATATGTATGAGTGATCATGTTAATTATCATGGGAAAATTTGTCAGAAAGGACCTTTTAAAAGAGTTTTTTTGTGAGAAAAGACCTTTTAAATTTTTTTTGGCTTTTAACAACCTTAAACAAAAAAAAGTTTGCGAGAAGAGACCTTGAACTTGTTTTCCGACGTTGACCACCGGAAACCGGCATTGACCACTGCTTTTTACTATTTGCAATCTAATTTTATTATAAACATACTCCTTTTACCCTTTCCCCTCCAACTATCCTCTATTCATCTTCTTTCTCACTCACTTTCTCTCAAAATTTCCTCCATTTTCAAAATCAACAAACCCAAAACTCAAACTACCCTTTCCCCTGCCGCCGTTTACATCGTTGTTGTTGTGGTTGTTGCTCCTATTTCTATATTTAACTATTGTTGACCCAGATTTGAAGTTGAAGAGTGAGATTATGATTGAGATGATGAAGAAGATGAATTTAGGGTTTTGTTGTTGGTGAGATTAAGGTAGTCATTGATGGATTTTCATGAAAATGTGCTTTATTTGTGCTTTATTGGTCATTAATAAGTTATTGTGGTGGTGGTCTTGTGGAAGAGGTGAAAAAGAAGATTAGAAGAACATGGTGAGTTTGATGTTGTGGTTCTTTATGGAAGAAGTGAGGAAGAAGACCAGATTAGGATTGCAAATAGGAAGAAAACATTAGTCAACGCCGTTTCTGGTGGTCAACGTCGGAAAACAAGCTCAAGGTCTCTTTTCGCAAAAAAAATTTTGTTTAAGGTTGTTAAAAGCCAAAAAAAATTTAAAAGGTCCTTTCTCACAAAAGAACTGATTTAAAAGGTCCTTTCTGACAAATTTTCCATTATCATGTGATGATCATGAGATTATTCCCTAGAGTAATTCATATAGCATCCTCTCTTATTCTTTAGACAAAACAAAACACAAACTTTGTTGAATTGTTTTTAGCAACTAATATCCAATTGAATTCTTCTCCAATTTCAAAAGTATTACCGTAATTCTCCATTGTATATACTGAATCGGCAAATCACTTTAAAAAAACATATTTCATACATGCTTAGAAGATACCATATCCAGTTACCTACTATGTTCATATCCACTATACGTCCAATAAATCATATAAACTAGTTACATATATAGGATAACGCGATCAATCATCCGAGCCAAAAACTAGCAAAATTACCAGAAAGACAACTACAATAAGTAAGGGTCTGTTCGGCAACAATAGCTGTAGGGGTAGCTGTCAGCTGTAGTAGTAACTGTGAGTTGTTAGCTGTCAAAGTAACTACGTAAAATATTAGTGTTCGGTAAAAGTAGTGGTTGAGTAGCTGTTAATAAATATTTTCTTTATTATTTATTAAAAACTTTATTACTTCCTCTGTTTCTTTTTAACAGCAACAAATAAATTTTTTATGTCTCACAAATAATACCCTTTTGTTGCAATTAAAAAGAAACGGAGGAAGTATATATTTTTCAACCTCTACCTCTACCTTCAAACACTACTTTTTTTTAGCATTCTACAACCACTACCTAAACTCTACCTCTAACTGCTACCTCTACCACTACCTTGCCAAACACTTAAATTAATAAATTAAAATTTTGACCCCTACTTTAACCACTACCTCTACTTGCCGAACACGCCCTAAGTGGCACATCTACATGCTACCACATCATCATCCACAAAGCTGAAATGGCAAAGTAGTGACATAGTTATGCTCAATCAGCACATTCACATAAATCACATTCATCATTTATTTCCTTCACATAAAAACGTTTCAAATAACTTTAATAATACAAAAATACATAACACAAATTCACATTTTTCATTTTTTCACACACAGACACAAGAAAAAAGGGTAAATGAAGAAAGCCGGCGCCGATAAGAAGAAAGTCCGGCGATCAGTCGCCGGATCTCCGCAGAGTAGCGGCGGCGATACTCCTCTTAAGGTTTTCGTCTTTTTTCTTACATTTTTTTTATCGATGTTTGACTAATTTTAGATGATTTAGGGCTTTAATTTGTTACAGATCTTGAATTTTATGTTATAATTCGTCACATTTTCGTCGTCGAAGTTGTGAATTTGTTTGTTTTTTGATGTCACTTGTGATGGTTAAGTTCGTATTGAAATTTTGAATTTTGTTAAGAAAATTATGTTTTTGGTTGGTAATTTGTGGTTTTTGTGCTGATCAAACACTAATTTTGGTTTGCATGCATGAATGGAAGATAAATGCGATTAGGTGATAATTAAGTTCGTCACAATTCGAATTTGTAGAGTGTTTTTTTTTTAATGTCACTTGTGATAATTGAGTTCGTCTTGAATTTGTGAATTTTGTTAAAAATTGATGTTTTTGGTTGGTAATTTGTGGTTTTTGTGCTGATCAAACACTAAGTTTGGTTTTGCATTCATGAATGGAAGTTGAATGCGATTAGGTGATGATTAAGTTCGTCACATTTTCGCCCGTCGAATTTGTAAAGTTGTTTGTTTTTTTGATGTCATTTGTGAATTTTGTTAAAAAATGATGTTTTTGGTTGGTAATTTGAGGTTTGTGCTGATCAAACACTATTTTTGGTTTTGCATTCATGAATGGAAGATTAGGTGATGATTTTGTTGTACAACAGGGCGTTGAATGTGGTATTAAAATTGTGTAAATTATTTTTATTTGTGCATTCTGGAGTAATTTGTAGCATTTTTGCCTTCGAATATGTAAAACTGTTGTATTTGGTGGCATTTGTGATATTTAAGGTTGTTTGTTAATTTGTCATATTTTTGGCCTGTGAATTTTGTTTAAAAAAATGATGTTTTTGATTGAGAATTTCTCGTATTTGTGCTGATCAAACAATAATCTTCGTTTTGCATTCATGAATTGAAGATGAATGTGATTTGGTGATGATATTGTTGTACACGTGCGTCGAAATGTGGTGGTAAAATTGTGCAAATTATTTTGAGCACAATGGAACACTGCAATGCCAAATTGGCTTACGAAGGGAAAACACATATTTGCTTTTGAAAATCATATATGTACTTTTGAAAATACCTAATGTGCCTTGACAGGGCAGTGCTATGTGGTGCACATAGATGACATAATATTATTAGTGAAATTGGGATGGACTCTAATGTCTAAGGTTATGGTATATGGTTTATCAACTAGGTTAAGCAATGCATGTCAATTTTGTATCGCTTTGTTGAGATAAGGTACACAGTAATTTGTGGTCTCAAAGAAAGAGACTTTCGCTAGCATAACTAGTAATTTAATTTACTTTTGACTTCCATTTATCGTCCCAATTAAGATGAATATTTAATATTTGGCATATCCTACAGAAGATGGGAGAGGCTAACTATATGGTGGGTGAATATGTTATTTTTAGATGAACGGAGTATACTTGTATTCAATGATGTTTAGAATTTGGTAGTTCATTATTCAGACCATTCATGGGCACAAACACTTTGATACTTCATTTCGGGGCCGAAGTCATGGATCTTTTCTCTTAAGGTAGCCAAGTTGTACATTTAGACATGTATCCTAGTCTGCCACGAATCTCGAGTTTGAGTAACATAGCACTTTTCAATGGATTTGCTCTTGTAGATTGGTGTTTTGAAACCAGTTGAAACAATGAGTATAATAATAGCAATTGAGTTCTACTCTGATTTCTTAAAATATGTAGGATTTATGTTCCTTTCGTGGCCATGTTTACGTCATATAGCTCCTATTTTGTTTTTGAAGGGATGTGATACATGTCTAATCTCAAATCTGAATGGAACCTTTCAGAAACAACCTGCAGAGAAGGATGTGTACCTGTCATTTGCTGAGAAGGTGAGAGACCACAAAGATCTGGAGTCAAGGTGGGCAGTTTTGCAGGAGACTCGTGTTGAGTACTTTAGAGGGAAGGATTTTGTTGGTTTCTTAAAAAATCACCCAGAGGTCGCAGATATACTGGATTCAGATAAGAATCTAGAAGCAGAAGACATTGCCGATACTCTATTGAAGAAAAAGCTCATTGTAAGATGTGACCGTGTTGTGAAGACACTAAGGCCAGGCAAGAAGAAGCTGTCAACATGGCCAGCACATTTAGAGATTTTTCCTGTAAGTTTATTTTCTTGGCCAACCACTACTTCCTTTTGAAGAAGAAGGAAACTCATGTAGGAGTAAGTTTCATAACATGGAGTACTATAATTCATGAGTTGAACATATTGCGAATATTATAAACCTTGCAATCTTTTTGCTAAGTCATCTCATAGAGGTGCAATTATGCACATCTTTTTGAGGGGAGTAGATAGTGACATAGCGCTGGGAGTGCCTAATTTCCTCTCGCATAGTTGTTGACTCCACGCCTCCAGAGTGCTATGCCCTTCAGAGGATTTGTGTTGAATGTTGCTAGTCAAATGTGGCTCAGGTCAAATTTGCTGAATATGCTGGGCATGCATTCGTGTCAAAAATATTTTTGCGCAAATGCTGGTCTTTCTCAATATACTGTTTATACTACTTCACTTTTCAACTTTATTTTGTAACTCTGATTATCTGTTTCCCCTCAAAGTGAAACACTTGCCAAGATTTAACCATATTTTATCTTTTTAAAGTTTATACTGGGATGGGAAATTTGCACAAGCCTGCTGTGTGTTATATTTCACTACTATGTTGATACAACACCTTTTGTATCAGCATTTTGTATTTTCTTTATGATGCCTATGGCCTCTTGCCATTGAATCTCCTTCAGTGTAAAGTATCTTGTTTTCTTTTTTTTTGTTGCCCTGTAGCCTAGTTTCTACTAGGTTGCAGAAGTTATCTTGCTGGTGTTTCATATGCAATCTTGATTTAGTTCTGTAAAAAGAGAAGCGAAGATTAGAGGAGTGGAAGGGTGGGCTGTTGAAGAATCCCACATCTTTTTGTCAATCGTGGCAATAGCAATGTGTCCACATAATCATGTGGAGTATCTCGCTCTTTCTCATATCTTTATAACTGCTAGTGCTAGATAGCTAGGAAGTAGTTCTTCCATTTCAATTTTGATGATTGTTGTTTGAGCTTTGTCCATCCTCTGAGACTTGAGATACGAGAAATGACTAGCCCTTCTCCTCAGTTATTGGTTAAAAAATGGATATTGAGACAACCTTGGTTTAAATATGTGCAATTGTTTGTGGTCTGCAAACTTCTGCATATTGATTCTCCAATTCTATTTGATCATGTTTCACTTCTCTCTGTAGATTAGATTCATCTTGTAATGTAATATACAAAGAGGAACTTAATATATTTGGTTGTTTCCTTTTTGTGCGTACCTAAATTATAGGTAAAGGATTGGGTTTCTTACAGCTAGAATCTGGCTCTTTGTTCTAATTAAACGTTGTTCACCATCCCGGTCCTTGGTTAAACTTGGGCATACTACATGTATGATACTCCAGAGACTGGGTAATAAGGAAGAGGGACAAGGTTATAGTCGAAAGTTTTTTGTACATGTCAGCTTTTATAGATTGATCGCATCTAGGTTGTTGTTGTTTGTTGTGTGTGTGTGTGTGTGTGTGGGGGGGGTTGTTACTATTGGGAATCTTCCCGAGGGGGGGGGGTTGTTACTATTGGGAATCTTCCCGAGGAATGGGGATGTTTGTGAAGCGTACTTGGTATGGTCCTTATTGTTTTGTCTCTAGGCATGTCCTTCTACTTGTGCAAGGTAGGGCCTTTGGCGGATAGCTTCGCATGGGTTATCTTGTCCCATTTGATTACAAGTGGGATTTTTACAATTAAATAAATCAATCTCAAATAGACCAAGATCCAATTTCGGGTCATTTCTTGGTGAACATGATCTGCCATAATCTCTAAATCACCATTTGCATTCGATCGATAAGCCCAGCATTTGTCAGTTACTTTCCCGTGTGGGGTCTTTCCATTCATTTTGTTTATTTGAAGAGGAGTAATGAATTCGGTATTACAGGCAATATTTAGGTGTTGTGGTACGTGTGTTATGGATATAGTCCTGTTGGTATGCCTGTCTCAAAGGCATAATTTACTTTGTCGGAGGCCCATCAGCTGTCTCCATATTAGTTTCGTTTTTTTGTACACAGTAACGAGTTGGGGTATATGAGGTTCAAAGCTTGGTTTAGTACTCGTAGAATGGTAAACATATAGAATCTTGTGTGATTGTTCAAAGCTCTAGAATTTGATCTTAGAACTTGTGGTTGTTTTGTAATGTTTTTATGTATCGACTTTTGTTGCAGTGACATGAGTGTGAAGGGATGGCTACACTGTAGGCAATAGAGATGAGAAAAAAAAGAGAAGAGAAAAAGAATAGAGAAATTACAGTCAAAACAGGGGAAAGAGATGTGTTGTGAACAGTCATAAAAATTACATATCTAAATCAACAATACCTGTTAGAGCTTTGAAAAATTACATATCTAAAAATTACAAGTAACCTAATAGATCCTTTTCTAAGCACGTTACTTAATGAAACAATTCATGTTTATCTCTTTAAATTTTCCCCTACAATAAATTATTATTTTCAGCAGGTTAATGAGGGAGTTGAAGTTAATGTGAGATATCAAAGACAGAGGTTTTTGGTGATGTAGCTTTGAAAAGTTGTGCTGTTAGACTTGTTTGAGGCTCATTGTTCAGAGGTTGGGGACTTGTCAGCACTTTTTCGCTAACCAATTCTATATGAAGAGATGATTTCACAAGTTTGCTACTATCTCCGTCCCTTACTCCTCTTTTAATGTGCTTCATTTGACGTTATGTTGTCCCCAAGATGTGTCTTTCAACCACTCTAATTACGCGTAAGTTTAAATTATAGAAAGTATATATAAAAATATTTGTTGAGAACTTGAGACGAACCTAACAAGATCCCGTATGAATATATTTTTCCTTATATTGCGGAGAATATTCGCTCAAAACTTTGACCTAAAAATTGCAGCGGTGCGTACTTTTAGGGATAGTATACAAGACTTGTACCTTAAAAAAGAGGAAGTCTGTGTTGCCAAAGATGGACATGGAGTTGGGGTACTAAGGGAATTATATTAGTTGCTAATTATTAATGGAAGAGTCTCACGAAGGGTTGGGTGCGTGGATGGCATGGATGAGAGGGTGAAGATGTAGATCTTGTCTTCATTTCACGTAATACTGAAGAGATTGTGAGTAACTAATGGATAGGAGCAATATCATCTATATGATTTTAGTGTATGGTTGACAGGGCCGGTAGAGGAGATGAGATTTGAAGCCATTGCTCTTTGAGTATGGATTGCAAGTGTCGACACGATATCATTTTCTTTCTTTGCTTATAGATGTTCATTAGACCTATTAGCTCATATATTATATCTTGAATCGAGTTTTATGGACTGGGCTTAAGGGTGTCCTTTGCTTTACAGTTGCTACGGCAGCGCATTTGTGAAGAACAAACAGATATATTGGCATGATGCGGTGGTTAATGGCTCTTGGCTCTGCATGAGGTGTTAGATAGGGCATTGAATTTGAGAAGCCTGTGAAATAGTGGTGGGGAAACTTTTGGATGCTGATGTAGGAGGTTGGTTCTTGTCTGTCCATCTCTTTAGAGTTAGTTAGCATAAGATGTGGTTTGGGATTATGAGGGTGTTGACTGTTGAGGTAGCGTAAATTACTTCAATCTTCCCTTTTATCCTTGGTTTTTTGATCTTTTGAATCACTTCTTTTAGAGAGCGCAATGGTTTATGACTAAACAACAACAACAACAACATTACCCCAGTGCCTCAAAGGCTTCCGCCATAAGGCGAGGTAAGGGGGGTCGGATGTACGCAGCCTTACCCTTGTGTTGAATACACAAAGAGGCTGTTTCCGGATGGCCCAAAATGAAAATTGCGTTGAAAATGCATTGACCACCTGTAACTTCATATTAATAAGAAGTGCAGGTAGTTTAAGAGTCATTATGCTTTACTCCATCATATTCCAAAACCAAAGAATTTAGAGTCTTTGGCTCCATTGGAAAATGGAAAAGCAATGGTTATGACTATACATCAAAAGAATAGTTTGCGGAGGATGATTTTTGATTTTCATCTGCAATGCTCTTACTTCTAAAATCTGGTGTGATTTAAGATTAGTATGGATCCTATTTTAGTAGGTTTAATTGTCGGGTTAGTTAGGTATTCATCTGACCAGAAATTAAGTGTTTACTTATTGTGGAGTTCTTTTAGATGTAGGATTTTTCGGGTCCGATATTTGGAAGAATTTTGCAACAGCTTGATGAACGATAGGTTGGTGTTTGTATAGACAGAAGCATTCCTTTTTTTTACTTCTCCCTCTTTAGGCTTCCTCATAGGTTCGATGTTTGAAACGAACTATGAGGAAGCGCGAGAAGAGAGGAAGGTGGAAACTCTATTCATGGGGAGATTTATTATGTAGATCCAAAGAAGAGGGACCTCTGGGTTTGATGGAGTCGTGTTTTGCCCAGTAACATGCTCTTGCTGGGAGTGGCTATGGCACTGTCCTCTTAAACTTAGTTCCCTTGGCACTTGTCATGAAAATAGGTCTGGCTTTTGAGTTCACATACGTTATTTCACATTTGTTATTTATCCAAAACCATGGTCTTATTTAAAACTCAGTTTCTTTGTGTAATATTGTTTTTAGGAAGAACAGTGAAGTTCTGTTTCTATTCTTCTTCCGCCTTTTGACTTTTGGAACGCTACTATTCATGCGTTTGTCATCACAGTGGATGATTTTTTTTCTATAAAATTTCCCCATTCAATACTTAAGTGACCTTTCTTCTGGCAAGCAACACTCTTTTCAGGTCTTTCTGCGGCCGGCCCTCTGGGTGTCTCGATGATGCAAAGACTAAAACGGCGAGATTCCTTAGGCCCCTTATATCAGATGGTAAGGGAGATTATAAGTTGTGTTAGAGGCTCTCTTTTCTCAAATCTCCGAAGATTCTGGTCACGAGACCTAATGATTTGTATAGCCAATTCTTAACTAATGATCAAACATAATGGGGACTAAGGGGTATATTACATCAATTGGTGGACCAATGTAATTAGAACAAAGATAAATGGTAAAACGGAATAGATTTTGGGGGGATATATTTGTAAATTAATTTAGGCCAATTTTGACTTTTGACAAAAGAATTGATGTAATGGGAGAAAATGTTCTAACTGTTTTGTAAGCGAGAAGGACTTGATTTATCGGTCGGTGAACAACAATCCTAAAATTTGTAAATCGGCTACAACTTACTCGTTGTGTGATGGAATGGCTGAGTTTTGATTCCACGCTTAGAAGAGATTACTTTATGGAAACAAGTGAGTAGATGCTGCTGGCTTGTGGGCTATGATGGTAAAACAAAGCCTCTTGTTAACTTCCTGCTTCATGTCTTTGGATATATTCAAGCATGAATCCAGAAGTTTGTCCTTGGGATCGCAAAGATTCTGTGTTATGTAAGATCGTCAGTTCTCAAACTTCAATATCCTTAAAACAATCTTGTCACTGGCGAATGTTTGGTAACAGCTATGTGATGGTGACTCCTCAGTCGTCTGTGTCTTTTAAGCACCTAGGTCTACACCTACATAGTCCTTTTGCTTTGCTCAACTTTTGCTTTCAGATGAAGCATTTCTTTTGACCTTTGGCTTTGGTGGAAATTGGGATTGATGTAAACCCTATGCCTTAAGCAAGACTTTGTCGGGATACGTCCTGTGATATGTGCTCTATTTTGGGGAAATGTAGCATGTCTTTATCGTTTCGGCCCCATGATGTGTTGATGTAGACATGTATCTTGAGTTGTGGACTTGTCCGTCTATGATCATTTGCCAGGTCTTATTGTTGAAATTCAAATTTCCGGTGCAATGCTGGCTTTCACGTTCTATGGCGTACCTAATTGGTGGCTATATTTTTAGGGTCCTTCCTCCATTTGATTGTCCCAGGGATCAAGGTTTTACTGAGTTTCCCTATGTCCTGGGATGTGTGCTCTATGTTGAGGAAACTGTAGCATGTCTTTATTGTTCCGGCTCCATGATGTCGGGTGTCTTATCATCTCGGGGATAGGGTGTGGTACTTAGTGTTCTTGTGGGGCTCTTAATTGTTTAGAGATCTAGCAGAATTTGAGCTAAGTTGTACTCGTGATTTCCAGATAACCTTAATTCTTTGTGGCAATTTTATCAAGAAAGACGACAGGTTAGAACTGGGAGTCTTTTTCCATGTGATTAGGAGAGAGAAAAAATGACACCAGTTCAGAATGTGACAAGGCTATATGTAAACACAGGACTCATCGTTCAGTCTTAACTAAAATCTTGATTTTGTCTATATTCAATATTTGATGCATTCTCGTAAAGATTTAAGCAATGTTTTCTCCATTTTTGCTCAAGCAATTAGTCATTTTTATCATAAAGATTTAAGCTTTTCCTCTGGTGGGTGTTTATGTGTTCCTTTGCTTATTATATTTGCAGGTGCAAACATTTTCAGATAATGATGCTTTCTTTGTATGGACATTTGTAAAGCGGCATCCCTTATGGCAGACGCTACTTTCGTTCTCTTGGCCCGTTTTGACATTAGCGATATGCTTGTTTCCAGTATACCCTCACAAGGCCAAGCTTGTGGTACTGTACTCATGTGCTGGGGTTCTTCTACTTATACTATGCCTTCTACTAGGTATATTTTGTTTCGCAAAAAGTCAAATCTAGTTTACAACGGGTGTTTTTGTATACAGTGAGGTTAGTCGCTACAAAATTCAAAAACATTACCCCAAGTCACATAAAAGTCTTCTCAAAGGGGTGACTTTTGTGTGATTTGGGGTGACTACAATGAAATACGGCCGACTAAGCCATTTGCATACAATTACAGACGGCGTACTTACAATTACAAACGGCATACAGGATGTGCGCATAACATTTGTTGGCAGCTGTTGGTTGCTCTTGCTGTCCTCTTAGTCTGAAGTCATCCATATTATCATCTTTATTTCATTGTTTTATTCATAGTTGGCCTACGGAGTTGTTGCGAACCTCTTCTCTTCTATCTCCGAACTGTATTCTTTGGTATTAGATTATATTAGTACTTCAGTAGTTTACATTATTAGCTGTTATATTTTTATCATAAATCACCAGCCTTTACTCATAGTTTGGTTACTATGGTATATTTGCAAATGCAACTTGTCCTGAAAGGGATCAATTTTTCTTGATTGAGAGCTGTAAAGGTGGTTAAATTTTGTGCTGCAGAACACAGTTATGGACTAGTTTTAACTTGCTTACTGTATTCCATATCTCTGTAAGCAGTATCATTTGTCTATGCCACTGATTTTTGTTGGTTATATATACAGTGAGAGCCACAATTTTTGGTACTCTTTGGATACTTCTTGGGAAGCGCGTGTGGATTTTCCCCAACATCCTTGCAGAAGAAGCAACATTAAGTGAGTTATTCCGTTTTTGGCCTAAAAAGGATGAAGAGGATCCGCCAAAGTGGACTTCGAGGCTTTTCTATACTGTAGTATCTATTGTGGTCATTTCGGTTTTAAGACATCATGCTCCGGATGAGGCTGCTCGAGCTAGGTTAGTGTCATCTCTTTTAAATTATCTTTTTCTAGCCTTGTATTTGTTAGAGCTTTTCTTTCTTAGTTTCTTAGTTTGCCGTTGATTCATATTGGTTACTCTTTTTCTAAATTTTGGTGATGATATGGTTTATATTTTTTCATCTTTTATATCTATGTTGGATATTGGACTCTTTTGACATGGCTATGGATGTGTGAATATGAGCTACGAAACATTCCAAGATTCTTCATGTAGCTGTGAGGGCGTCCAACACTTTTCTTTTCCCCCTGGTGTTGTATACTGGTGGCAGATTTCTCACAGCTGGCATAATTATGTGGTCATAGAAGTGGTTCCATTCATATGTATTTTTATTTTGTTTTGGTACTTAAATTTAAAAATTAAATATGAAGAAATTAGGATCTGGATGGAGCTGAAAGAGAATAAGATCTTCTGTTCGATTTGTGAAACAAAGTCCGTAGAGAGGAGCTTTTTGGTTCAGAGTTTAGACAGCATAGATGTATGTAGATGAGTATAAGGTTTGTTTTTATCAAACCTTGTAAATAGACTACGTATAAGGTTTGTTTTCATCAAACCTTGTACATAGACTACGTACGGTACCCCTCAAAAAAGAAAAAAGAAAAAAGAAAGTGTACCTTGTTAATTTAACTGACAAGCAAATGTCTGGCCTTCAACAGAGACTAGAAACATACATCTGGCTTGATCTTTCTTGTTTAGCCTTGTAATAGAACTAACGGCCAAAATGTCATTTTTCAGGTATCAAAGACGGGTTTCTAACATCATTGATGATGTCCTAGAGTGGTCCCCAAAACTGGCTCTCTCTGGGATGATGAAGCAACCAACCGATGGTGTGAATGTGACGAACTTTCAAAATGAATCTGCAAGTGGTAGTGGATCAAACTCTGAGGTGCCACCATCTCCAGGTGGTGTGGATGTTGATTTTGGCGACCACCCAGAGGATGGAACTGTAGAGGACACAGAGGATAAGACTGAAGAATCCCAAGAAGATGGTGGTGTATGATCTTAAGTTTTTTTAACCTTGTTTTGCTATAAATTAGTACCAATTTTCTTATTGATTTACACATTTTTGTTGCAGTCCCTTATCTTTCGTGTAAAACCGTGTATTTAGACGTGTGATAGAAAAGCCTAAGCCTTGGAAATCCAGAGCTCCGATCTTTGTTATACATAAGATAGCACTGGGTACTCTTTAGTAGTTCTGAAATTATATTATCCGATAATAATCAGTAATGGTTTGATTTCTGGTCACTCCTCTATGGAGTTGGTATTGGCGGAATTAACAGTGTAGTAGGACAGCCTGATCCGAAGAAACCATAAAATCACAGTTGTGTCTCTTAGATTAGTTACTCGTCAGTCATCATAGGTGAACCAAGTTTTTCCGATTCTGGTATTGGGGGTCTGGATTTTGCTGATTTTTCGGTAGCTCTCGTATAAACCTATTTGCCTTGAAAGCTCAGATTACAGTGAGAATACAGTCTAGGTGTTTGTTTAGGGGCAATTTAAAAGACGTGAAAATAGAAAGGCCAGAGAGTCTATGGTGGATGGAGGGGATATAATACATGTTTTCAGAGGCCTATTTGGTACTCATGGGATCATACTTATATATGACCTTTCGAAGTATTTAATGAGCCAAGAGAGGGCAATAGGTGGGTCGGACTCAAAGGAATCTGGAGCCAAAGTCGGGTCTACAGAAAATCACAGTGATGATTCCCGATAAGACATTTTGAGGCATAGTAAGGCCCCAAACCAGTCCCAGTCCACCCGAGTGACCCCAGGGCATATAAAGATTGACTCTCGGAGAGAGGCTCGGAAAGCCTTCAAACGTCCATTTTCGCCGGCTGTAATAATGTTGCCTTCAAGACGTTCCCTAACCTCCTTTAATGGTATTCCCAGTTTGGGTTTCCACCATGGCCAAGGCCATTGGTACTCTAAAGTGTCCTCTATGGCCCCCCAAATTACATGACCCGTTTTATGACCTACAAAACTCCCCGACCATTGTCCAGTTTTTATTTTGAACCTTGAGAGGGTCCCTCAACGAGGCTAGATGGTACAACACGAGGAGAACGCCCTTCCATGGCAAGTTTACGCGATGTAGGCATCTTTACTTCATCTTGTAAAGTCGGTTCCAATAGGGTGAAACTCCAATAGCTACATGATTACAACAACGGTTTATGATGCGGTACTTCTTTGCCACTGTTTGACATTCGTATTATTCATATTCTCAGTAACTTCTTATATCTTACAAGCTAGGGATTCTATTGTTTTGATCCGCTATATAAATAGAGCTAGTATTTAGGCCCAAGCGATACCCCAGAGTCTACCTGTACTATACTTTCGCACTTCACAACTAAAATTTAGTGTAAAAAGATGTTTAGTACAATTAAAATGATATTTTTTATTGAAAACATATAATACCATTATTAGTATCGATAATAGAAGCAACAATAGTTCAATGGAACAATAACAAATTTGACAGAAGAGATGCCCATACATAAAGCAAAGCTATATAATAGACACTTCTTTTAATTGTACGTCCTTCCACGCAAAAACTTGGAAGCCAACTCATTAAAAGAACATTTTAGCTAGTTCAAACAGATTAATGCTTTCATGGCATAAAACAGCCAAAATAACTCATGGCAATCAGCCGACCGCCATTTTTATCAATATTCATATGGGGTTATAGAGCTTTCAATATCTTAAGGATTTCACCCCGTTTATATATTTTCACTGATCAAATCGAAACCCTATATTTTCAGCTTTCGTTTAATAAAATCGGAACCAAAAACGCCTCTGTTCCTCTCCTTTCGATTGCATACATGCCGCAATCCAGTAGGAAAATCATAAGTTTCTGTTCAAGCCCCAAGATTCCAAGAATGACTGAAAATCTGTGGTATAGACTCCAAATTCTGACTACACTACCCGCAATTCTTCCTCTTTTGAAATGCTATGTATATACACTACATTGACATCCTTTCAATTTTTGTCACTATCAATGCTTGAAATTTTAATGTACTCTAAAATCAGTGTTCACCTTGTATACTAGTGATCAACCCATGGATGCAAGCGTAACAACTACCAAAGACTAAATGTTCAAGCAAAATCCATTCAAAACCACAATCGACTCAGCAGTTTTTGGGTTCCGTCTTCATTTTCTAGAGTGCAGAAACCACGGTACAGCTGTTTCCCTGCAAGTAAAACATGTTGCAATAACACCTCTATGAATTGTCGGCAGTCCAGAGTATATTAATGTCACAAATACCAACCTAATAGCATCGTAACCCTAAAAACTATACAATGTACTAACACGAAAAAGAGTCATGATGACGGAACTTAAGAAAACTACCAAATTATATCTTAGCCTCATAATCTTTCCTCTCACTAACCTAAAGCTCCAAACTACAGAGCTATACTGTACATAATCCAGAGGGTAAGCCGATTAGCACAAAGGCTGTAATTTTGCTAATGCTATCCAACTTTATCCTAATCTCCCTGCCAACAAGCACTCTAAAACACAGCCAAGAATGATTTGCCGCTCAGCCATCAAAAGCCAAGAGAAGATCCAATCTGCCATTATAAGATAAAGAGAAATAGGACATATACATCTTCTATCCGGGTAATCGAATTTTCGGCCCCCTCAATATGCTCAAGCTCATCACATGGCTAGTGCACACTGAGGAGCCTGGTCAGTGGACATGCCATTACCCCATTGCTGGTTAGACTGACCCTCCCCAGCTCGAGTTCCCCCTGAGCCATTGGAGATGTCAGCATGCTCTCCCCGGGATTCATGCAATTGGGACCCTCCAGCATCTGGTTGCATGTAAGAAACTTCAGGGGTCAAAGGGAGACCATATAAATAGCATCATGAAAAGTATCCAATTTAGGAAGACCTGCAAACCTGAATTCTTTTCTCTCTCTTCAGCAGAGTGGCTGGAACCTTCAGTTTCACCCTTCTTAGCAAAACGTCCTCCTGTGCCTCTTGCCCTTCTCAAAGCATGCTGGTGACGAGACTCGTGTAGATACGGCTACAGGAAAAAAAATCAGATGAGAACCGCAATGGAGATGACATCCATAAGCACTGCAACAGAACAAGACCAGGGACTAGGGACGCTCAAGAACATGAAAGTTGTCAGAGTTTAACCTTAACTATAAAACAAAGCAGCAAGAAAACTAGAAGCAAGTATAAACCTTAGATTTACAATAGTGTACAAGATTAGAACTAACTAATGCAGCAGAATAATCCTTCAACTTTAACTAAGAGAGCTTAGTTCGGTAAAATATCAACTCCAGCTTCGCGTGAGGGAAGACCTTTTTTTTGGGGGGGGGGTGAGGGAGAATCCCTGAGATGGTTCGGTCATAGAGGAGTGATCAAATTGAAAGGGGTAAGGGAAAGACCTAAGATGGCTTGGATGAAAGTAATCGAAAGTGATATGGCTTTATTTAGGATCGATGAAGGGTGGAGTTGGAGAGGGTTGGCTAGAAAGGAGTGTAATTATCTTATTTGTTTGCTCTTTTCTTAAAAGAAATTGTCACACTTGTCAACGCCATCTCCTTTTTTCAAGAGTTTCAGATGACGATTCATGTTATCCGATCCCAAAACAATTTGGAACAAGGCCTTGTGGGTGGTTTGGGGGGGGGGATCACTGAGATAGTAGGGCTTCATATCATTCATTACCAACCAAAAAAATAAAAATACAAATTCAATCAACTTTAATCAGCACCAATACAAAGAAAACACGGTTCAAGCAATCGCTACCTTTCTGATTTTGATAAGTTTCCTTTCCAGCTCAGCTTTGGCACGCACCTGCCTCCGTCTTAAGATCCCGTGGTACTGCTTGGCATTAACATAAACAGGTTCTTGCGCCATCTCAAGAGGCAACGGCATCCTAGGTTGATGCATCCCATAGAACTGGGAAGGAACCTGGTCAAATTATACATTAGCCAACTTAGTCCTGAGAAACAAATGGTTCTCTTGCCCATGACAAAGGTCAAACTTAAATGGACACAGAAAAAGATGGTGCTCATTCAGACTCACCAAGACAGAGAATATACTTCCTCAGTTCTATACTAGTTGCAACTCTTTTGGAAGTTTCAGATTAATTGCAACATAACCTTATTTGGTGATAAGTTCTCTATATTTCTCTCCTCATCAGATGGGTCCACATGATTCTTTCACTCTATCTCTCTCCTCTTCACATGCTCTTCTAAAATCATGTGCCCCACCCCCATGTTGGGGCTAAACCAGAACTGAAGAAGTATAACACTAATTTAACCAGAAAAGGCAAATAAAACAATGTTGAAAACTCTCAAAATTCATAAACAATTCTCCACAGGTTTGTAGCAGCAGCGCTTCAGAACCAAAGAGATGCTAGATGCTTAAGGTGAAAAAAGCAAAGAATGGTTGCAGAAGGTAATTATTTCAGCTAATAAAGTGCTTCTACAGGAGGTTCCTCAGATGCAAAGAATGGTTGCAGAAGGTAATCTGTGATAGTTAATTCAGAAAGTAATATTGAAAAATTGATCTCTCCATTTCAAATATTTACATCCCAGTATCCAACATGGGAAGTCGAGGCTGCTAGTTAGAGCTCTAAAGTTACATTATATTTCTAATGTACGAAGCTCCTGATGAGGCATGATAAGACTTCCTGTTAAAGTTTCCCAACTAGCATGTCAGGTTACCCACCTTCATGCCAACGCTGAGAAATCGATGTGGTGACGTGGTAGACCTGGTAGTTTAAGGGTCTGAACTGTGACAGATAGCTTTATCAGCCATTTATAAAAAGTCTTATGTATTTTACTAATCTTGGCAGTCATTGATTACTGAAACAAAAAGTCACAAGATATTGAAGTTTCTTGACCCTTGGGGTAGGAAAAACAATTGAGCAGGTGAGAGGGAGATAATAGGTGAAACATTCAAACCACAAATCTCTCGAGTGGAAAATGACCATATACCAGACTCCCAATCAATCAGCCAGCACGCCAGTTTACAGAACATTACACATTTGTTTCTATATTCCCCTTCCTTTGACAATAATGTTTCCCTTAAAGCTAATCTCGGTTTGTATAGCACTAGAGCAGACATTTAAGGTTAATACATAACCACCACTAAACTTAAAGATAACTCTAGTCCTCATGCACTCGCCATTCCCCCTATGACAAGTAATTCTCTAGCTAAAAAAACGTTATGTTACCTACCAAGGGCTGAGGTCCATAGGCAGCCATCATTCCTCCATAGTAGAGATCAGGATAAGGAGTAGACGCGCATGCCTGCAAATAGGGAATAACAATAAAATATATATACTTTATTGTCGTTGGACAAAATGCAATAAACACTAATTGCCCACTCTGGCAAAGACAAAAGAAAGTGGCATGTATCACTTACAATTGAGTGACCAACAAGTTCAAGTTGTGGATGCTGTGAAAAATAATCCCCACTTCCGAGAGACATACTGGACTCACCATATTGTGATTTCTGGAGCTCATGCCCTGAACTACCATCTAAGACAGGACATATCTTGTTAAAATAGTGAAGAGAATCACATTCTGGTGTAACAAAAATACAAAAAAAGAAACATCCAGCCATATACACAACCAATCCACCCTCTTCTCTAGTTCTCTTCCCTTTCCCAAAATATAAGAGAGAAGCTTATATGAAAAGGCTTCTGTGTGAGAAATGAGAGATGATGCAACTTCTAAGAAAGAAGTGTTGTGGCTCTAATCTAATAAAAAATATAAAAGAATTAGTTATATTTATGACTCGGAATTTCTATTTTTGTTTTACTCCAAGCAAGAAGTTATACAGACACTAACAAAAAGTGCAAGTCCTCCTTATTTCACATGTAAGATGCTTTCTCATATAATTTGGCCTCATATCTATATATACATATATGTATATAAACTAAGAAAAGAAAAGTACGAATACCTTTTCCATATACATATGAACATGCCACTAATTATAATAAAAGTAGAACCGTACCTCGAGGGGTAGAAGTCGAACCTGTTGTTTCTGAGTCCTTACTGGTCTCATCTTCATCATCCCCTGCATTTGAAAGTGAATGGTCATCTTTAGATCCCGACATCTCAGCTGGATTTTCTACCAACGTATGTTTAGGAGCATTAGCACCAGCATCCGGTAAAGGGAATGGACCATATCCAGCCGTTCGCCACCACTGATCAGAACAGACTGCTAATGGAGTAGTAGAAGTATGGGAACTGGGCTCTGGTTGGTTTGCCAAAATAGACTTTGATGGCATGCTTCAGAGGCACTCTAAAAAGGCATCAATCTCCAGATATACAACTCAGCCTCTGCAAATAGCAATACACGTACCGGGATCAGTCTATAAAAAACTACAAGAATAGCATTTTAAGACCAAGCATGTCGTTTCAATAATTCAAAGATACAATCCAAAATCCAAAATCCTCAAGCTAAGAATATTGAACATTAATGTTCTGTTTATTAACTCTTTAATTCTTCCAACTACTACACTAAACCACCTTTTTTAACTCCCTCTCAATCAAATACATTTCTATTGATCAGTCTAATGACTCGTGTGTCGTGTGACCTTAACATAATCACCTTTTCCTCATATTTCGCTTACCGTTTCGATTTTTTTATTTTAAGTACTAGAGCTAACAATATACGGTGCTATTTACTTCCGTTACCAGAAATTGCCCATCTCCTTATCACGATAAAAACTTGAAATCTAGCAACTTCTCCATTTTTCTATTCATTACTAGTACTAACCATAGTCATCTTCTCTTGTACACCAAGAATTATCTCTTCAACCTAATCAAAAGTTACTGAAATCACTGACTTCAAATACTCAGCAAAGGCCCACATTTCAAGTCCGAACAAGAACCTCAAGCCTAATTAATGCTTAATTGAGCTTCAAAACAAAAAAAATTAACCCCTCTAAACGAAGCAGCACATTATCAGGCATGCCTAAAACCATCTAAGTAGTACAAATCTCCAAGTAACAATGAACTTAGATCCTCATGCCATTCACCAAAATCATAAAAGACATAATTGCACAAGGCCGAATCACCCTTTGCCTCGGCCTGAGGATATAGGGATTAGATATGTCCCTAGATATGTCTAAGTTTCGCGTATCCTAGCAACAGCTCTTCTTATTACCTCAATCTCATACAAATGTAACAAGGGATTTTGTCACCCAAGACAAACAACTATACTACTCCCTCCGTAACGCATTACTTGCAACGATTTGACATAAAGTGTGAGTCTTACGAAGGGAGTACAACTGATTCATTAGTGTATTCAGTTTTTCCAATCGAAATCTCCTTCGGATGGTAAATATCCCGAAATTGGTACATGCACACTGCATAGTTGTTCAAACAATACCAAATAAAAAAATCCCAAATTTTACAAATTGAAACCTAAGAACTAAGAATCAAATAAATCTGAATTCCAACACTCAATTTCAACGAAACGAAACCGAATTCCCAATGCATACCCCAACGAGCAACGACGAAATACAAACATCCATAATTAACCAAATTATCAATCCAAAGCTCAATCAACAACAATCAAACAAACAAAATCAAATATCACTAACACAAATCATCGACATGCAGAAACCCTAAGAATTCAACAACTAAACCACAAAAATAAACAAAAACCAAAATTCGAATCAAATTCTTAACCCTAACACCAAATTAACCTCAAAAAATACCGCAAAAAGATCAAATCAAACCAATCGGAAGAGGAATTCAGAAATAAAATAGACTTACTTGTACGAAATTACAAAAGTCGCAAAAGTATTTATAAACCCTAAAAAATGGATGATTTTGAATAATTAAGGATTTATTATAATCGGATAATTGAGGATAACTTGCAATTTCACCCCAAAAATTGAATATATAGTATTTTTTCAATTTTTTTTTTTTTTTTTTGCACTTTCTCTCTCTAACACTTTGTTTCTCTCTCCTCCAATCTTGTGAAGAAGAAAGTCGCTGCAGAGTCTTCGTTTGGGTGGTGTTTTTTTTTCGGGGAAATAAAATAATGAAAATTAAGAAAAGAAAGAGAAGAAGTGAACATTGAGAGGAGGAAAACAAACGACACCTCAACGAAGAAAGAAAGGTGTTTGAATGACACGTTTGAAGTCTGCAGTGCCCTCGTGTTACTTCACTATACCCCCCTCCCAACTCTTCTTCTAGCCGCCACTAGTTTTGAATTAGGGGTCGTAAACAGGTCGGGTTGATCGAGTTCGTGTTCGAGTCAATGTTAAATACATGTTGTGAAAATGTTTAATCTAAATATACTATGATGATGGTGAAAGTCTGAAAGATATTGGGTCGCCCACTCATTGTGCCCTTTGCGTCTTTCGGACTCGACCCAGAGTTAAAGCGTAAAAACAGATTTTAGGTTTGATTTTTTAACACGAGTGTAAGCTCGAAATCGTTAAAATTGGGTCTGTTCCAACGAGTGGTGTAGATAGCATTTTCATGGTTGATTCGTCCCATTATATAATCACCTCTAATGTGATCTCAAAGCATTGTGTTCTTCGCACCTTATTGTGAGTTTATTGAAATATAGTGGAATGTTTCTAACTTATTGAAACTTCATGTATAATTTATGTGATTTTAGCCAAATATTGGGTTTTATCTCTATGTCCGAGATAGTTCGAAGGCTTTGTACTTTGATCTTTTGTGTGATTATAGAAATTGATTTGTTGATCATTATTTTTGCGGAATTTGCCTGAAAGAACTCCTTTATTCTTTGATAGACTTCAATTTTATATTTTTTTTACCAAAGTCTACATAAGTTATCAATTCTCTGCTAAATTTTTTTTATCCTATTCCTCTTCCATTTGCAAGAGGTAGACTCTCACACTTGTTGATACTAATACTTTAACCTTAATGTAGTAAGGATCAAGGTATATGTAGCCTTTTTTAGGGTTGTGTGTAAGAAGTTTTGAAAGGAACATTATGAAAAAACTTGACATAAATTACTCTGATCTACACATTCTTTTTTCATAATTCTCAATTTTATACCACTTTATTAGAATGTATTTGATGCTTATATGCAACCCTTATGACTGTATATGTCATTAACCGTATAGTAATCAATGACAAGTAAACACTATAGAAAGTAGTAAGTTCTTACTCGCAATATGAAATTAATATATCATAGAAGACGAGGGCATGTTCATAATCATTTTCAGCTCCATTGAAAACCAAAACAAAAATATGAAAACTGAAAAAAGTAGGTTTCACTTTTAAAGTGTCAATTTTCAATTTTATATGATTAGCGTAAGTATGACTAGTTTAAAATTTATTATACCACTTATCTAGGGGTTCAAAGTTTAGATGAACCGTTTTGTATTTTTGTTTCCTTCTAAAGTTTCATGTTGCCTCGTTAATTGAATCATATTATTCTTCCGAGGGAACTGAATCATATACTCTATATATACTGTAGAATTTAGAACGCATCAAAAGAAATAGAAGCAGTAAGCACATGTAGTATTGAGAATTGTATGAGTGAGAGATTACGCAATTGGTTATAATATTTCTCTCGGTTACGATAACTAGCGAGATCGATTCTCATCCAGTTTATTGACTCGCTATACAACCATTTTTTTTATATAATTATATCTCTATAAATAACATTTGACATATTTTGGACATAAAAAAAACACATACATTTCTAAAAGAAGTTGAATTGGCATTTAAGGGGGAAAAAACTAAAAAGGACAACAAATATATATATAATTAAGAGTATTATAAGAAAACAAAACAAATAGGAAAATATGGTACAACAATTTTTGGATCGACCAGTGACAAATATTATAATGTTAGTCTATCTACCTTTATATATGGGCTAGCAGACATACCAAGTTCCATGTTTCCTGGCCCATAATCTATAGGAGGAAAATGTAAATTCTTTGGTCCACATTAATCATAGGCTCATAGTTTTAATATCTTAAGTTAGCACATTGTGACTCAAAGATAACATATTAAAGTTTTTTTTTAATAGGATACACGAAAAATCATTAGGTGACCTTTTTCTTAAGGGTGAAACTTAAGCAATCTAAAAGAGAAAACTGATACAAAGTCTTATCCGTCGGGACATCAAACTCCTGGACTTTTTGAGTTATATGATGTCTTTGTTTAGAGAGTTAGTCATAACATACTAATGTTATTCATCGCTAATATTGCTAATTAAGTTAAGAGATATTAAAGCTAAGGTTTTTGTTTTAATGGATAGGCCTTACGATACTTAGGGGGCGTTTGGCAGGAGGAGGGAAAAGGGAAAGGAATCAAGTAAGGGTTAGGGGAGGAAAGGAGTTCAAAACCCCCCAATTAAAACACATGTTTGGTAGTCAAAACTAGGGAAAGGGTTTGAAAAACTCCCCCCCCTCTCTTCTTCTTCTGGCTTGTCTGAGCATCCCCTCTTTCCGGCGACTTCCATTATCTCCGACGCCCTATACTTTTATCACCGGAGATGCTCTCTGCTGCCTCCCCTTCACTCTCTGGCAAGGAAATTGCGACCATCTCCAGATCTGGGTTGTGTTAATTGGTGGAGTAGTGGGTTAATTTTGGTGTTAGGGTGGTTGTTGGGGTTTGGGAATGGTTTTCCGTGGGTTTCCGACGGGGTGATATCACGTTTTTGTATAGAGTTTTCTCCTTTATTTACAAGCTAATTTGTGCGTCATTTGAGCTCTTGGGAGCTATTTTGTGCTAACTATCGTAAATAGTTGTGGTTTCGTGTTTTAGTGTTGAATTGCAGGTTTTAAGGAGTTTTCTCCTTATTCCCGAGCCATTTGGAAGCAACCACGGCTTTACGAGATGTTACGGGGCACGTAGGAAGGCTCGCGAGTTCTATGGGTAGTTTAGGAGGTCCCAAGACCCCTAAACGTGAAGTTTAGAGAGCCAAGGAGTCAAAAAGGAGGATTCCGTACTCTGATCGGGCAAAAATGGCCCGATCGGGCGAAAATACATTGATCGGGTATTGAAGTTGCGGACCCGATCGGGCGAACATCAATGCACCAGACTCGATCGGGCATAAAGTGCCCGACCCGATCGGGCTGGGGGCTGCTACATCTCATCATGATGCTGCGGATTAGGGGAGCGTGCTGGCACATTTCGTCGCTTGGCCCGATCGGGTGGCTGCCCAAGGCCCGATCGGGTGGGCCTCAATTTCTCGTCAGGCGCTGCGCTGCTGCTACCAAAGCCAGAAACGAATGTTGGTGAAATTTGCACTCGGCCCGATCGGGTACTGTGCTCAGGCCCGATCGGGTCCTGTGCATTTTCGTCGCGGACTTCGTCTTTTGTTTCCTATTTTATTTAGACTTGAGGGGGTATTATAAATACTTTTTTTTTCCTCATTATTGAGGGACATCTTTGATTCATCTTTTTACTGCTTTAGACTAGTTTTATTTCTCATTGTTCTTAGTTTAATTCAAACACTTTAGATTAGATTAAAGGTGATCAAACCTATTTCGATTTCAATAAAAGTTCCTGTTTTCCGTCAATTGGTATTCTTTCCTACCCTAATCTCTTTTATTATTCTTAATTGCTTAGCTTAGTTATTTAATTATTCATGATGCAATTGTTAGGGTTTCATATTAGTTTTGTTGTTGTTAATTCGATTATGAGTGAGTAGTTCTCTTTCTAGGGTGTTAGATAGGAAAGCCATGTTTATACCATGATTGTGATTTAGATTTCTATCAATTTCTAGGGCTTGATTAGGGTGATTGTGATGTGGTTTGTTCTTATAGAGTAATTAATGTCAGTGTACAATTTCATTGGTTGCTTGTGGTTAATAGTTGTTTGCACAGATCCGTCTTACGACTAGAGGCCTAGGACACATCAGTAATGCTGATTACGTTAGTGAACATGCGGCGTATGTTGAACTATGAGCGTTGAGTCTTAACCATAGCTCAACACATGCTCTAATCCCCCGACTCTTGACTTAGGTTTTGATAGTAGTTGACCCTATTTGATTGGTATAAGCATGGTGGACCGACCTAATACCCTAGGTTTTTATTCCATAGTTGATTCCTCGATTTAGTCCATTTTCCTTAGCTTACTCATTAGTTTAATTAATTCTTCCCTGATTTCATCTGAAGTAGCTGAATTGGTTGAATATTAATTTAGAAACTCTGTCTCCCTGTGGATTCGACCCTGCTTCCATTGACTACCATAGTTAGAGGACTGTAGGTTTATTTTTGATTAGGTGACACGACTAAAACCTATCACGGGGTAGAGTGGTTTTTATGAGGTGATGTTGGGTTTTCGGGAGGGAGTAGGAAGGTTGTTCGATGGGTTTGAATGGGATCTAGGGTTGGTTCCGGTGAGTTTGGGTGGTTCTCCGGCGGTTTCGGCGGCGGTAGTGTGGGTTGCGGTAGTGTGCCAGCGTTGTCGGTGGTGGCAGAGGTGGGGTTGTGGCGGTGGTGAATGGGATGGGTAGAGGTGGTTGTTTACAACTGGGTTGGTAGTCAAAGGTGACGGTCAAGGGTTTTCCATTCCCCCATTTGAAAGTGGAGGGGGTAGCGGGGAATCAAAGTAGAGGGATTTGGGGTAATGGAGAGGAGAATGGGAATTGCAAAACCCCCAAAACAAACAAGTTCTAAGGAAATGGAATCAGATAATCCCCTTTCGCTTTCATGTAACCCCCTAACCAAACGCCCCCTTATTTATCTAGGATTATAATAGAGAGACAAGTAATATACATATTCGTTAATAAATGACACTAACCTACTCTTTGTGTGTCATAACTCATAACTAGGCATACTTAACACTAGTTCGCATGACTTACGTTTGAGGATTAATCATTTATACATGTCTATAGATTATAAATATCATATTTACTAATTGAAATTATATGACTTAATTGAATTACGATACAAAAAGAAAATTATTTGTTTTTGTATTGTATAATTACGAAAACAAAATTAGAAGGAATTTCATAAATACTTGTAGCATTGATATTTGCAAGTAAATGTTTTTAAGTGAACTTTAAGTGATAAGATATGAAATCTCGTAAAAATCACGAAGAATAATAGAGAGATATGTTTGAGGGGTGGAACCCAATGAGTGGCGCGAGGTAAAAGTAGATTATGAAAAAAGTGTGACATCTTTTTCGTGATAAAAGTTTTGAGCTAAAAGCACAAATGATCGAAGTTTTGCTTTTTAATTAGGCTTAAAAAGATTTTCCTCGTAATAATCTTAGCTAACTTACACTTTCCTTTGCTGTTCACAGTATTGGTCAGAGTCCTTGATCTTATCAAACCCAAAGAAAAATCACTATACAAAAAATGATATATTTTTGTACCTCCCATTCTCTCTTTAAACAACAAAGATAGTTTGTTTACAATTTTAAAAATATTGTCTCCTTAACATAGTTGTTGCGCTCCCTGATTGAAAAGACTTATGAAATATTAATACTTTATTTTGGCAATCCGTACTCGTTGTAGGTAGGACGTAAGGGTAAGATACATGTCTTAATTTGAATCCCTTTTTACTGGCTTTCGGTAGATTAAGAGTAAGATACTCGTTGTATGTAACCTCTGTTTTATTTTATTCTATTTAGAATGTTAAGGAGAAAGAACATGTCCAGACTTCAACCAGCTCGGTGTATTGGTCTAACATTTGCGGGCCAGACACGTGAAAGTAGGGGGACTACTAAGGAAATTACTCTCTTCAACTTCCAAACACTACAAATGAAAGAATTTAACTCTGTAATAGTGAGATTACAAAGTGAATTCCCAACCAATTACGTCAAACAAGTTTAGTATCCTCTATTTTCCTT
The DNA here is from genome assembly GCA_947645195.1 of Patellifolia procumbens. NCBI lineage: Eukaryota > Viridiplantae > Streptophyta > Magnoliopsida > Caryophyllales > Amaranthaceae > Patellifolia > Patellifolia procumbens. Next base: position 2,890,653 of record CANSGD010000335.1, read on the forward strand.
TTCATACCCGTACCCATTCCTAACCCTAATTCATGCAAGTTTAGGTCAAAATAACTACAAATTAAGTTACTACTCATAGATTGACACAAAAGCCAAAGAAAGGAAAGAGCTTTGCTAAAGAAGCAAAGGGAACCTCGGATTCTAGAAAAGCTGTGATGAGTTTCCTATGACACATACCACATTTAATAATCTAAAGCTAAATTAAAGAAGCATTTGCTTTGATAACATACACATACCATATTCACATCATTGGAATTGCAAAAGGAATTCGGATACTTTAGGAAAAAGACATCAATCCATATGCAATTTTTTACTGCTACTGCTACTGATTTCTGATTCCCTCCTAATATTGCCATTTTTTGTCAACCCTCATTCCAAGAAGCTCTACTCACACTTATTTTCTGCATAATATTGTCTACTGCATAATATTGTCTACTTGTGACTTGTCACAAGTGACTATCTATTATTGTACTCCCTCCGTCCCAATATAACCTACTTCTTTGGTCAAATGTAGCAGTTATATTGGGACGGAGGGAGTACATGTTTTATAAAATTTCTACTTCTTCCTCCCTTCTAAAATTTTCCTCCACTGATGGAAAAGTAGTTCCAAGTTCCTTAACCGGACCCATTAGGAGAAGTAGTTAGGACTTAAGATAGGGATCATCCATTTCAATTTAATTGTGCTTATCAGAACATATACATTTATGGAGTTCCCCATAATTTTTTTCTCCGCACCTTATTTTTCTACATCACTTTCCAATTTATCCATCCACCATTCCCATTTCACAATTATATACCTCTACTCATGGGGTTCCCAATTTACTTTCTCTTTTCTATTTTCTAATACCTCACCACCTATAAAAAATGACCATCCATTACACATGTCAAAGACTGATTGAGTGTGAATATGAGATTGTGTCCCATGAGGAGAGGCACCTCAAATTAAGTAGAGGGTCCTCCACTCATGAGGTTACTCTTTTCAAGCGAAAGGGTGTAAAAGGGGAAGTAAAAATACCCCAGTGCAGCTGTTCTCAGAACATCTGGATTTATTATAACTTATCCAAGTCTTATCTCTAAAAAAAAGTCAAAATTTATAGTTCTAATGCGAACTTACAAAGTCATGAGGTCAAAGTCTTTATAAATATGCAAGCTTACTTAATATGTGGAACTTTATAAATCACCTTGATTGATCACAATACGTTGGGAATCGGAGAGTGCTCAACTCCTATTTGTGGTTAACCCACAAGCAGCAACAACGATACTAACAACAACAACAACAAACAAGCAAAAATAACAAGCAACAAGAAAGTCACAAGGATATATCTGTGGAAAGCCAAGCTCCGAGGAAAAAACACACCTTTATGGACTATATGTATCAACGGAGGTTGATGATGAACATACACAAGCATCAATGGTATATCATTGCAATACTACATACAAACTCACAAACCCTGACTTCTAGAATTACAATTTGTAAGAACAAGCACTCAATTAGATGGCAAAAACAACCCTTCTCAATCACTCTCTCTACAACTTGGGGGAAAAGGCAAAAAAGAGCCGAAAAATGAAACAAGCCTTGGTCTCGGGTACGGTAGTGAGTAGTGACCCACCTTTTTCCCAGCTCCAAAACCTGCGCATCAGAAAGTCGGTCGCGAGCAATGACGCCTCTCGCGACACGCAATCTTCCTTGGCTGAACTATCACTCACTACAAAAACTATCACTCGCTACAAAAACCATCACTCACTACAAAAATAATGAGAATAGGCAATACACAAAATTGCAACACTGCATAAAGTGTTACTTTTGATAGTGTAAGGCAACATCACATAGGTGTTAGCTTGAAATAGACTATTTACACTTGATTATAAAGCAATGGTACGAAATTGTTGCTATAAACGAGATAAGACAACAACAATTTCAATGTTGCCTAATTCTTATCAATGGCAACAATATTTTTGGAACTGTTGCATAAAAAGACAACAACATCAAACCTGATGCTTATAATCAGCAGTAAACTAATGTTGCCATTTTCCGCGACAATTACAGCATATATGTAATGTAATTTGTGACATTACCTATAATATGTTGGATACAATTAAAGCCAAAATATCAATTAATTTTCTCATTTATTTATAATTTTTTAAAAGGTTATCATATTCATCGGAGTGGGTTACTTTATATAGCATCCTAGCTAGACTCAAGACATTCCATGATATTGTGGCAAACAAGTGGTTGTGCTTAGGGATCGCAACATACAGGATCTGGACAGGGTCCTCTATGACCCAGCTCCGTCTTTAAGGCAAAGACTTAGGCCCTACCCGGATCCATTGAGTAACGAAAATGAGGACCCAACTTCGTTTTTTGACTGTTGTGTGGGTCTATTTAATGCGGACCAATGATGAGGTGCCAGACTTGTTATTAAATTTTTTCACTCTCATTGACCGACAATTTAATAAAAAGGTGAAATAATGAGGAGTGATAATGATGCGGTGTTTAAGGGTCTTGATAATTGTAATCTGGAAAATGGTATTATTCACCAAACTTCTATTGCTAAAACACCTCAACAAAATGCTAGAGTTGAAAGCAAACATCGTCATATTTTGAATGTTGCACGTGCTTTGCGTTTCAGCAGGTTTGCCTCTTGATTTTGGGGGTGAGTGTGTATTAGCAGCTGCTTATTTGATTAAAGGACTCCTTCTCGTGTGCTTGACGGATAAACACCTTATGAGTTGCTATTTGGGTGCGCTCCTGACTTTGGCAATCTTAGAGTTTTGGGTGCTTGTGTTATGCCAAAAATCTGAATTATCGTGATAAGTTTGACACTAGGAATCGCCGATGACTATTTCTTGGGTATCGTTTTGGAAAGAAGGGTTGGCATTTGTTTGATATTGACATGGGAGATTATTTTCAGTCACGGGAAGTCAAATTTATTGAGGATATTTTCCCTTTAGCTATCCCAGTGAATTACGGCTTTTACATTCTTTGTATTATGATGATATTTCTCCCGTTGTTGATAATGATGTGTATTATGAAACGGGTGAACTTGACTCGGGTCAACCTGCTGCCAATTCCCATGATCAGACCCTTGATATTACCCCTCAGCCTCATGATGATGGGTTACAATTGGCGGTTGATAGTAATCCCCCACCTGATTTGGGAGAGTTTGATCCCCATCCTTTTGTAGAGGGTATGGTTAAGGAGAATGTGTTGGGTGTGGATGATCTTGGTCGTGGTAAACGTGAGAAATATGCAAACACTCGCATAAGGATTTTGTTCGGTGGGCAGATGTAAATGAACAACTTAACACGACATTGGTTCCCCCTCAAGCCTCACATATACAGTCACCGCCTTAGGTACTCCTATCCTATAGCACATTATGTGAATTGTAATGTTTTGGCCATCGTCAGTTTATTCCAGTTGTATCAGCTGATGTGGAGCCAACCTCGTTTAAAGAGGCTATGAAGGATCCTTGATAAGAGGTTTTTAGTGGGTCGTTAGGGCACTAAGAACCGCTTAGCAACACAATTTATAAACCTAACGAGCGACTACTAAGAACGTAGTAACGGCAAGTCAAGGGTCGAACCACAAGGAAATTGGGATTGAGTTCAGTCCACTAAGTCCAAAACTACCTAAGTGAAGGGTTTTTGGGGGGTTTAAGATTGGGTAAGTTACCGACTAATTAACTAGCTAATGAATACCGACTAAGAATTAAATAGGAGAATTAATATGATAGAGAAAACACTAGAGCTTGGATTACTCGCATGAACTCGGGCAAGATATGACACAAATGCAACTACGAGGCTAAACGTGCAAGGTTAAGTTTCCCTCTAAAGTCCTTGAGTCCTCTCTCGAATGGTCCTCAAGAGTAATCAATTAATCAATCGACTAAATCCTCTCTCGAATGGTCTTTAGCCAATTGATTAATGGATTCAATTTGATTGGAAAACCCCTAAATAGGATCCTCTTAATTTCTACCCAATCTCTTGGTCTAGAAATTAAGTTGATTCATGAGAATGACTAGACAACAACAATCAATTAAGAGTAATTGAAATATAAGCCCTAGCATAAACTTGATCAAGGTCTACCCTAAGGTGCCAAAACACCAAGAACAATGCATATTAGACATGAATAAAGCAATTACAAGAACATCTACATTAAGCCCCTAATTCATACTTTCACCCAAACCCTAGATTAGGAACGACTCACTAACCATGGATTCTAAGCAATTAAGATTCAATAAATTAAACATCATAAACAAAGCAATAAAATTAAAGGAAAGAGATTGAAGAGAAATTACTTGAATAAATTAACGAATTCGATCTTCAAAGATGAAAACAATGGAGTAAACTAGTGTTTAGAGAGAGTTTAGGGCTAAGAGAGAGTAATTAGAAACTAAGAGTAATAGGTAATGACGAGTCTAAGCTAAAAAAAACTAATTAAAAGAGTCATTAAACTAAGACGGAGAAAACGGGTCAACACCCGAAGTCAGGTCACCACGGCCGTGGTGATTTTGCCACGACCGTGGCCCCTAACTTTCATAGGATCAGTTCCAAATCTTCAACCGTCTGTTTTGCTTGCTACAGGTCCCCATGACCGTGGTGATTTCACCACGACCGTGGTGACATATTGGTCAGCGGATAACTCAACTTTGAACGATCATATCTCTCTCGTCTCTTATCAGAATTGGGCTCATGACCAGTCGTTGGAAAGATATCGAAACGAGCTAACACCTCCCTCTAGAATCACCTTAATCCGATTTATAGATCAAACGTTATGTATATTTGAAGTTCAACAGTCCACAACAAGTCTTCCAATGATCATATGACTTCAAAAACCTGCTAGTTAGCCTGGAAATCATCCAAAAACAACTAAACAGATAATGAAGTGGCAATATAACTCAAAGGTGACAAAAACCATGCAATGCTAGGCTTAAATGCTCTAAACGACATGCAAGGACACTAAAAATGACCTACAATTAAGCATAATAAAATGCTTATCAATCCTCGGTGGCGAAAGGCCATTGAAGAAGAAATAGTTGCATTGGAAGAAAATGAGACCTGGACTTTTGAAGATCTTCCTCCCGGTAAATCAATTATCGGTTGTATGTGGGTGTTTCGCATAAAGTATCATTCCAACGGCATGGTTGAACGATAGAAGGCCAGGTTAGTCATTTTTGGTAATCATCAAATAGAGGGCATTAATTATAGTGAAACTTTTGCTCCTACTGTTAAGATGGTCACTATTTGCACCTTTCTTACCGTTGCTGCCATTAAAAACAGGGAATTACATCAAATGGATGTCCATAATGCTTTTCTCCATGGTGATTTGAATGAAGAAATTTCTATGCGACTTTCGCTCGATTTTAGTAATGGAATGTCTGAAAGGTGTGTCGACTTCGCAAGTCACTTTATGGTTTGCGGCAGGGTCCACATTGGTGGTATACGAAATTAGCCCATGCCTTGCGTTCTTATGGTTTCTCTGCTAGTCTCATTCCTTGTTTGTGTATCTCAAGGAAGCCATTATTTTGAATATTCTTGTTTATGTTGACAATCTTGTTATTGCTGGCAATGATCATGGCGCCATTGTTGAGTTAAAAGCCTATCTCAGTCGTTGTTTCCGTATGAAAGATTTGGGGAATTTAAAGTTTTTCTTGGCATTGAGGTGGCTAGACGTTCTTGTAGTATTTTTCTTTGTCAGCGTAAATATGTTGGTGATATTTTGAAGGAAACTGGTTTGCTTGGTTCTAAACCCGCTAGTGTTCCTATGGAGGAGAATCATCGATTGGGTCTTGCTTCTGACCCCCTATGGTCGATCATGTGCGCTATCGATGACTTGTGGGAGGTTGATTTATCTTACCATTACATGACCTGAGCTTTGTTATTCTATGCATATTTTATCTCAATTCATGCAGCAACCGACACAATCTCAATGGGACGCTGCTCTACGTGTTGTCCGTTACTTGAAGAATAGTCCTAGTTAAGGTATTTTACTTCGTGTAGATTTATCTATGATTCTTGATGCTTATTGTGATGCGGATTGGGCAAGTTGTCCTATTAATCATCGATCTATCACCGCTTACTTTGTTTTCTTGGGAGGCTCTCCGGCCCATCTCTTGGAAAACAAAGAAATAAGCTACTATTTCTCGCTCTTCTGCTGAAGCAGAATATCGAGCCATGGCTTTTGCACTTGTGAGATTATTTGTTTAAAAAGGTTTGATTCAGAGTCTTGGCATTGGGCATTCAACGCCAATTCCTCTTCATTGTGATAGTCAGACGGCTTTACATATTGCTAATAATCTTGTCTTCGATGAACGTACGAAACATATCGAGGTAGATTGTCACTTTGTGCTCGACGAGATCTTGCGTGGCACTATTACTCCTTCTTATGTTCATACATCGTCTCAACTGACTCACATCTTAACAAAAGCATTAGGGCGCGGTCCATTTCAATCTCTACTTGTAAAGTTGGGCATTTCGGATCTTCATGCTCCAACTTGAGGGGGTATTAGCATATATTTTGAATATCTTGTAAATACTAAATATCTTGTAAATATTATTTTTTCGGATAGACTAGCTTATCCTTAGCAGGTTGCCTCTTTTAGGTGATTTGTTGGTATATTCTTGCAAACCTCCTAGGCTGTCTAAAGCGCCCCTTCAATGAACAATGCACACAAGAGTTCTCCATGAATATTTCTTTTCTCTTGTGTTAATATTACTATAATTTTTTTTTTACATAACTACATTATGGCCCTGTTCTTTTCAACTTTTTAAGCATTCTAGTGCTTATTTCGCAAATGATTAGATCAGATTAGAAAAATACAAATCAAGTTAGAAAAATCCAAATCAAATATGAAAAATAATTAGATCAAATCAGAGAAGTTCAGTAAAAATACACGGTCCGTGATTTTCGTCTCGTTTGATCTAAATTAATCTAATCTGATCTCATCCGATCTGAACTTTTTGATCTAATCCACGTGAACTTATTGTAGTTGTTTTTTGTTCTTATTATTTTCTGATATGATATTAACTTTTCTAATCTGATCTGAATTTTTCCTATCTGATCTTATCATTTATGAAATAATCACTAGAGTGCTTAAATAAGTTGAAAAGAACATAGCCTGAATCAGATTAGCTTATAATAAGAACATAGCCTAGATCAGATTAGATTATAATAAGAACAAAAAACAACTATATTCAGTTTAGATCAGATGGGATCAGAAAAATGTAATTCAGATCAGATCATATAAGAAAAATTCATACCAGAAAAGTTCATATTTAAGACTAATTACCAATATCATCCATGGTTCCTTTTATATTTATTAAGATGTTCGTGAATCTTGCAACCGTTGTAAAAATATGAAGCCTGATCGTACAACGGCTGCAGAATGTCATGTCTTATCCAACAGCTCTCTCTCCACATTAGGACATCCGGCTCTATGAATGAAACCCAACGGTTCTTCATTTCTGTATCCAAAACTGAACCTGTAGGAGGAATCTGCAAAAATAAGGATGAGTTAATATATACTATTATCTTTTTTTCCTTTTTAAGAAAACTAGATACCATAATATTAATTTAATTAACTTAATATGAATCGGAGTTCAGTTATTTCGATTTTTACAAACACGACAAAAAACTTATTGAAATATCGATTTTTTGGATTCAGGTCGAAATTCGGTAATTTTGGATCAAAATTGATCACGCTTCAATCACTTTGAGTGCTCATGTTTATTATATCATGTCAATTCAGTTATAGCGTGTTAACTTTGAGTATTTATTGGATCATATTGAATTTAAATCTTATTCAAATTGAATCTATGTCGATTAAATTCGAGTTTGACTTCGGTTTGACTTAATTTAGGTTTCGGGTAAGAATCGGTTAGAGTTAATTTCATTCAAGTTATTTTGGATATCGACTCCTTTTGGATCGAGTTAGTTTTGGATTAAGTTGCTTATTTCGGTTTTAAATTGGATTATAAACTTTGTATTGAGTCATTCAGATAATTGGATTACATGAATTTTCTCAGTCTAAATATAATATCTAGTTTATATAAATCAATTATTCTAAAAAATTCGGCCCTTTAAATAAAAAATTTCAAGACCCGCCACTGGCTTCTACTATTAATTTGCAATATGTTGATTTTTTTTGTTGATGTTTCTTGGTTAGCAAGTGTCTTAGAAAGAGAGCAATGATCTGGATAATGTGACGGAGTTATTTGCTTTATTTTCAGATTGTTCTGCTAAAGCCGTAATCGACGCTATATCAGCGATTGTGTACCCCTAAATATTCTAATGCAGGCATCAGCCGATTTTGTCAGTGCAAGTGATCTGGGTATGACATGTGCTCTTGCTGGGTTATTTCAAACAAAGTTCAAGTTATGTTTATTAAGGATTCTAGTTAATTAAGGTTTACAAGAATTATACCAAGTAAATAGGGATTTTTTCATATAAATTAACGAGAGAGATAAATTCAATAGTTTATTATATTCTCCAATACAAAATTATCAAGTATAATATGATCTTGTATAAGCAAAACTCATTTCAATGCTGCCGATAACGCAATCCTTCTCAAATATGGATTTTTCTTCATTAATTTGTATCATCATCTATAAGTTGGGATTATATATTTGTCAAAAAATCCACATGTTTAATGATACTAAATAAAAAATATCTTTACAATTACATATAATTTTATTGTTATTAAAGATATTTAGTACAACCTACTAAGTTATTGTTCTGTTATGATCAAACATAGCACCTATGAGAGTAGGGGATATTTTAGTTGGATAACATATCTCTCTCGATAAAATGTCTTTCGTTCATCGAGTGCACATAACAAATTTATTGTTCCCATAAGAGTGTGTTTCTTAAGTAACCATTTTTTCTTATTATAATGACCATTTTTCTCATTAGATTAACCGCCTTTGCTGTAGTTAAAGACTCATAATGTGATCTTTTCTGACTAAAGTAACTCATTTATCTCATTAAAACTAACTTTGACAAATGGATACATAATAACATTATTGTACATCCGATGCATACTAGACTTAAATTAAGCCTCGATCTCCCAATAGCCAAAATTCTCGAAATCAATTCTTATCCTCCTACGATTTATATCATTCCACCCAACCCCAAAACCACCTATCTAGGTCCTAAATATTACTTTATTTTTTGGATTCATTGTTAGTGGATTATTAATCTCTATAGCCGTAAGCTACCACTATGGTTGATTGGTTGTAATGCCCCAGACATTAGCTAGTGAAAGTGATTAATAAGCAAATTTAAAGTAAACTTTAACTATCTTTTGAACTCTATATATCCAGGACTAAAACATATAAGGCCAAATTAGCTTTAAAGACCACATATTATCGGCCCTAACTTTGAGAATGATAGTGAATCTTGGCATTGGTAATTTCATAATACCTAAAGAAAAACTAAAGTTTGCAAAGATAATTTCATTTCCGTACAATCAAACAATTTCGAAGGCTACATGCATATCTTTTTTCAGTTTATAAAATTAACTTCAATTAATGCATGGGGAAAACCCCACTATATTATTCTCAAAAACATAAAAATGCCAAAGATACAACTCCAAGAAACCGTAATTGTGATGTTTATTATGTCATCAATAGAGTAGACATGCATGATTAAGACTTCTATGTTTAGCAAAGGAAAATTTGGTAAAAACCCCGTTACGTTTTCACTTTTTTTGAGTTTACCCCCTTTTGTTTTATTTTTTTAGATTAACCCCCTAACGTTTTCAAAAATTTTACATCTCACCCCCTTATTGCAACGTCCGTTAACTTTTTAACGGAGGTGGGTCCCACTTATACGATTTCTCTTCCAATTACCCTCCTGCATTCACCTGTCTCTTCCAATCACCCTCTTGCATTCATCTCTTTCTCTCTCAGTTACCATAGTGCATTCATCTTCTCTTTGACTATCTCTCATCCATTAATCAGGTGAAATTTACAACCCAAATGCATAATCAGTAGGAGATGAGTTGGATGACTTGGGTTCATCCTATATTATTTAAGGCACAACAAATCAGGAACAATTAAACATCAATAACAATTAAATAGCAACAAAAAATCCAAAAGGAAAAAAATCATCAACAACACAACATCAACAATTACAAAAGGGAATCAAGTACTTAAGTAAAAGGAGTTCAACAGTGCTACTTTTTTCCATTTTTGAGAATTTTACTTTTATAGAAAATAGGAGTAATTTTTTGTACAGAGCATTAAATACCTACTTTGGGCACCAACTTCTTGCCATAGAAAATTCCCATCCTTTGTCATTGTGTTTTTCTCCATAGTGACGCCACAAAAACTGATTTTAAAAAGTTGATGGATAAGTGATCGTCCAACGGAAGATGAAGGAGGGTAATTATAAGAGAGAGATGAATGCAGGAGGGTAATTGGAAGAGAAATATGAATGATGGAGGGTAATTGGAAGAGAGAGATGAATGCAGGAGGGAAATTGGAAGAGAGAGATGAATGCAGGAGGGTAATTGGAAGGAAAATCGTATAAGTAGGACCCACCTCCGATAAAAGTTAACGGATGTTGCAATAAGGGGGTGAAATCTAATTTTTTTGAAAACGTTAGGGGGTTAAAGTAAAAAAATAAAACAAAAGGGGGTAAACTCAAAAAAATTGAAAACGTAAGGGAGTTTTTACCAAATTTTCCTTTAGCAAATGACATGAATCTATGCCTTATAATGTTATAATGCCCTATCTAAGGGGGTTTTCTCAACCAACTAAAGTTTTAATCGACCACCTTCTCTAATGTCTTGGGAGGTGCATATATAGCCTTAGGGTCACTCTTAAGTGGTTTTGAGCCCTACTTTGTCTTAAATAACCTGGTCGAAAGTTAATTACTTCCTCCGTTTTTTATTAAATGTGACACTTTCTATATAAAGAAGTTTGGAATTAATTGTGACACTTTCTTTTTTGGGCAAATCCTTCTCTCTATCTCTCTCCTATCACATGGGTCCCCTTCTTTCTTTCTCTCTATCTCTTTCCTCTCCAAAAATTGTCTAGGAGTCCGTGAAATTAAAAGTGTCACAACTAATAAAAAATGGAGGAAGTAATATAGTAATACTTCTCAATAACCCAGAATAACTCTGATTGTCTTTGTTTCCTACTACGTGTCCTTTCTTAGTCGTTATGCTTTCAAAGGGTCTCCAATGACCTTGAGAGGCCTCTCATGAAGTTCTTTTTCTCGACCTCCGTGTATATTGCCAAGGAGGCGCTTATATCATAGTAGCTCATAAAAACGGTCATCTCATGGTTTTTTTTGGATTTTGCGATATTTGTTATCAGGACATCTCTGAATGCCTCGAGATACACCAAAAGCACTTGGGGGCGTACTTTGCCTTCTCAAAAGATGTTCTATTTACTTCCTAATCAACTTAAATTTAGTTTCAAATGCCTCCATTTTCCACAATATGCCTCATTCAGCCACTAGCACACTTTTAAATAGTCTCTTATGATCCTCGGAGACCTCTCATTGATTTTGCTTTCTCACTCCATCAATGTTCCAAAAGTGAGTGTTAAATTAGATATCCTATAAAACCGACTATTTCGAGCCTTTTATTTGGATTTATTGAACACCTTTCATAAGGTCTCAAGAGGCGTGTACCGTATAGCCTTATACTCTCGGGTGGTTAGGGCCCCTAGTTTGCCTTAAAATGCATTCTCACCACTTGCTTTATTGATATACTTCCGAACCAACCCAAAAATTCGTTTTGGAAGCTCCATTTTTCCGTTATGTACGCTTTCTTGGCCCAAGATATGCTTGCAAAGGATTTTCCATGATCCCGGAAGGCCTCTCGTGAAGTTTTCTTCCAATCATATGGAATACCCGAAGGCGTCTATTGTAGACCATGAAATTGACTTCTCAGACCCCATGGTGTTATTTTTATTGAGGACCTATTTGAGGTTCTTGAGATGCCCTGAACGAGTATTGAGAATAATGATTGGCTACCTGTTTATGTTGCCTGGCATGTTATATATATAGGGAGATAAAGTATCTTTACAAAACCCTAATAAGAGTCTAATTACCAAATTACCCTAATACACCCCCACAATCTTTACAGGGAGGAATCACGGATAGATTGGAACGATGTTTACAAAACAACTCAGAAAAAAAAACCTGCAACTGTGTCGGAACGTGCTTGACCTGAAGTCCACCTTTAGCGACCATCTCACGAACAAAATGATAATCAACATCAATATGCTTACTACGATCATGATGAACAGGATTGGCAGTAAGATACATAGCAGAAACATTGTCACAATAGAGAATGGTAGGCCGACGATGAAAATACCCTAAATCAGCTAACAATTGACGAATCCAAATTGTTTCAGCCGCAGTGTAGGCAACAGCACCATACTCAGCTTCAGTAGAAGACTTCGAAACAGTAGGTTGCTTCTTAGAACGCCAGGAGATCAAATTCTTCCCTAGGAAGACAGCATAGCCAGTAGTAGAACGCCTAGTGTCAGGACACCCGGCCCAATCAGCATCAGAATAGGCAACAGTCACAGTAGGAGAGCCAGTACTATGAAGAAATAGCCCATAATCAGAAGTTCCCTGCAGATACCTGAAAATTCTTTTCACAGCATGAAGGTGAGTAGTACGAGGCGCATGCATAAATTGAGAAACCGAATTAACAGCATAGGCAATATCAGGACGAGTCATAGTCAAATATTGCAAAGCACCAACCATACTACGATAATCTGTGGGATCAGCAAGAAGTTCACCATCTAAAAGAGAAAGAGTGACACGAGAGACAACAGGAGTACGTACGGGTTTGACAGTATGAAGATGAAATTTCTGAAGAAGATCAACTACATATTTGTTTTGAGACAAAAGCAAACCCTGAGGAGTACGTAAAACCTGAATGCCTAAGAAGTAATGCAAATCACCCAAATCCTTCATAGCAAATTGAGCAGAGAGAACACTGATAAATTTCTGAAGCAAAGAGGAACTACTACCTGTAAGCACAATATCATCAACATATAGCAAGAGAATGATAATATGACTACTGTGTTTGAGAGTGAACATAGAGGTGTCACAACTGCTGCACTTGAAACCAATAGAGAGAAGAAAATTGCTGAAACGAGAGAACCAAGCTCGAGGAGCTTGCTTCAAACCATAAATGGATTTTCGTAACCGACAAACATAATGTGGTTGAGAAGGGTGTTCAAAACCAGGAGGCTGACGCATATAGACTTCCTCATTGAGGAAACCATGAAGGAAAGCATTTTTGACATCGAGTTGACGAATAGGCCATTTAAAAGTAGCAGCAAGAGTAAGAACTAAGCGAACAGTAGTAGGCTTAATTACAGGACTAAAGGTTTCAAAGTAGTCAATACCTGCCTGCTGATGATTACCAAAAACAACAAGCCTGGCTTTAAACCGCTCCACAGAACCGTCAGAATTATATTTAATCTTATACACCCACTTACAACCAAGAGCGTTTCTATTGTTGTTGCGAGGCACAAGTTCCCATGTATCATTCTTTATTAATGCTTCATACTCATCACGCATGGCTTGTTGCCAACGTGAATCTTTAGACGCTTGCTTAAAATTAGACGGTTCAGACTCAACAACATCGGTTTTTAAATCCAATAAATTCCTAGTTGAAATGATTCCGTCTTTTAGACGCGTGGTCATGGTATGAACATTAGTAGGATCGACACACCTAGACGACTTTCTAGGACGCCTAGGGGGAGGGACGATAGGAGACGGGGACGACTCAAGACTAGACGGGGAGGGTACGTCACACCCATGAAGAGAGGAGACGTGTGACGGGGAAGGGGGCAGCAGACCGCCCGCGGACGCAGGGGGCTGCTGCGGACTAATAGAAGTAGGGGGGAGGCTCGGCAGCGGCACGCTGCTGCTGGGCGAAGACTGCTGCGTACAGGCAGTAGTGGGGGGGAGCCTCGGCAGCGGCACGCTGCTGCTGGGCGTGGGTGCTGCGGGCGCGCAGGGGGAGAGGCCCGGGCTTGCATGCATTCTGTGAGCAGGCAGCGGGTTGCTGCATGTGCTCCCGTAATGCTGCGGGCTCGGGGGAAGGGAGACTCGAGGACACATGCCGAGGGTCACTAGACAAAGGAAGACTCGGGATCTAACCTAAGGGGTCAAGAGACGCAGTCATAGGCGAAACAATGGGTGTGCTAGACACAAGAGAACGATAGGGAAATTTACGTTCACTAAACAATACATGACGACTTGTATAAACTTTGCCAGAAAGAGGATCAAGACATCGATAGCCCTTATAATTTGACGCATAGCCAATGAAAACACATTGAATCGACTTAGGCTGTAATTTATTGATTTTAGGATCTAAAAACAACGGAAAACAGGCACAACCAAAACATTTCAAGAACTCATAAGAAGGGGGACGATGAAAAAGCTTAGCAAACGGGGATGAACCCTGCAAAACCGAGCTAGGAAGACGATTTATCGTATAAACCGCCGTATAACACGCATCAACCCAATATCGAGATGGCAATTCAGATTGAATAAGCATAGTGCGGGCCATCTCAATAATAGTTCGATGTTTCCTTTCTGCAACACCATTCTGCGCTTGAGTCCGAGCACAAGACTTTCGAAAATAAATTCCCGAATCACAGAAATGTTGTAGTAAAGGAGTGTTATCAAATTCACGTCCACCATCACTTTGGAAAAATTTAATTTTGGAATTAAATAAGTTCTCAACAAGTTTCTGAAAAACTAAGAAGGTCGAATAGACATCAGATTTCAGTTTAAGTGGATATAGCCAAGAAAAACGTGAATAATCATCAACAAAAACCACATAATACTGAAAAAACTGATTAGATTTAACTGGCGATTGCCAAAGATCACTATGTATCAAATATAAGGGATAGGGGGCACGATGAGTCACAGACTCAAAAGGCAAACGATGTATCTTTCCTACTTTGCAATGAACACAATCATCATGAAACTTAGAATTACATGAAGTCAAGTTTTGTGAACGTAAACTTCCTAAAACTCTAGCAGAAGGATGACCAAGGCGAGAATGCCAAACATCTCCAGACTCCTTGGTGGCTAGGAGGGCAGGGACAGACGACTCTGGACAGGCTCGGGAAGACTCTGAACAAACTCGAGAAGACGACTCTGACTCTAGGAACGAAGGCTGAAGAGGGTAGACACCATTCCTACTGATTCCCCGCAAGAGAACTGCCCCCGTGGTCTTGTCCTTAACACAAACAGAAGACTCGTCAAAACAAACTATGCAAGAATTATCCTGACATAACTTTTGAACAGACATCAGATTATGTTTTAACTGGGGAACATGACACACCTTCGTGAGACGAAGGGGGCGACTAGGGGAAGACAGAAGCAAATTACCAAGTTTATTAATGGGAAGTCGTGTGCCATCACCAACAACAATAGAACTCGAACCAGTGTAAGGAAGAGTGTTAGATAGCTTACCATCCTGGGAGGTCATGTGAGAGGCGGCTCCAGAATCTGGATACCAAACGGAGTCATTTGTTTCACCACCAACAGACAGTGCAGCTAGGGCACGTGTGACACCATCAGGAGAAGAAGGTACAAAGCTATGATTAAATCGTTGAGGGCAATAGGCTGCTTGATGACCTGGATACCAACAAAGACCACAAGTATCGGAAGAAGGAGTATTGGCTAAATTGCCGTTAGATGGATTACTTCCTGCTGAAGACAAATCATTAGCAACATAATTGGCACAAGAATAATTAACATACGAATCATCATGAAAATTACCCATACCATTATTGCGGCCTGCATTGCCACGACCACCCTGTCCTCCATTGCCGCGTCCTCCATTGTTACCACGACCACCCTTGTTACGATTGTTGTTCCTGTTTTTGTTCTTACCACCCCCTTGACCTTTAGAATTCGAACCACCCGAAGAGGATGATTGTGAACCCGAAGGGCCAGACGGAACAGCAACTAAGGCCTGATGAGCTGTAGGCGTCTCGGCATAAGCACGCATAGCTTTAATGCGTTGCTCATGCTGAAGAAGCTTAGGGCGAAGATCATCAAACGACAAAGACGTTTGAAATTGAGACAAAATAGTAACAAGAGCATCATAATCACGATCCTGATCGAGAGCGGTCAAGGTATACTGAACCAAATCATACTGAGAGACAGGACACTGAATAGCAGCTAAGGAATCAACAATTATTTTAATATCACGCAAAAACACTTCCATAGACTGCTGATCAGTTTTTTTCATATGACTAAGTCGACCTTTTAACTCCATAGAACGGGCCATACTAGCATGCAGAAAACGTGTCTGTAACCTATTCCAAATCTCAACAGCAGTACGTAACTCATGCACATCCAACATAATATCACGAGAAATCGATGCATATAACCACAGTTTAATTTGCTGATCAAGTCTCATATACTCATAAAACTGTGGATTAGGCAACGATTGACCTAAATTATCAACATAAGTAGGAGAAGGAACAGGAATTGAACCTTCTACAATACCAAGTAATTGATGCGTGGAAAGAAAACATGTCACCTGAGTTTTCCACATGAGATAATCTTCGGGTGATGCTAATTTGATGGTAACATATCGGGTGATATCTTGATGGGCAAAAGAAGTCGCGGACGGAAGAGACGAAGGAACAAACGGCACGGAAAAGGGGAGTGGGTGGCTGCTGCCACCACTCGGAGGAGGCCAAATCCCGGTGGGAAATCGAGAGGATTTCGGGACATGGAGCGCAACAAACTAGGGCTGGCCGCAAGAGAAGACGACTCGCCTAGGAGTGCGGGTGGTGGCGGAAGCGACCACGGGCCTGAGGAGGCGTAGCGACCACTGGTTGCGGCGGCAGTGATGGGGGCGGCTGCAAAGGAGCCGCTGTACGGGCTGCCGTGAAACGGAGCCACGTGCGTCTGGATGTGGCGCACGTCGGTCGTCGGCGGGGCAACGACGGAAGAACGCTGATGAAACGGCGTTCGAGGACTGACAACAGAAGTGTCGGCAGTGCTGGTGGTTTGGGCGGTGGACATGGTGGATGATCGCAGGAGAAACGCCGAGCAAAGTGGCTAAAAAAATTTAGGTTTTGTGCGGAAAATAAACCTAGGCTCTTGATACCATGGGTGTGCTAGACACCCTAGTATTACTCTGGTGCGATTGAGACCCCTATTTTGCGAATTTTAACCAAAATCGGGGGCAAATTCAACATGTGAAATAGATAATAATTCTAACAAATTGAAATTATTGAAGGAGTAATTAAATTTTAGATTAACATCAAAATAGACCCTCAAACTTCAAATGTGTAATACCCCATATTACTTTTATTCATTATACTTAATGTTATCCTCCTTTTAGATATGGCTTATAAAGATTACCTGTTTATAACTAACAACGTCTCAAGCTTGAAAAGCATCATATGATTCGGAATTTCAACAAGAATATTTTTGGTGGGAATCAGAGGAAGGACAAAATTAGGTTAATGTGCATAATGATATTTGTTAGAGTCTAATCTAAGCTAGCTTAGTTCACGTGCTATGAGGTTGAGACTTGAGATCACTACCTTTGTTCATTAACTACTCGTACTGTAGACTGTTGTTAAGCTTGATCCATGAGCCAAGACAACATCGTGCATTAAACTCACTTTTTAGCATTTTTTTGATGGCAAATCATATATACGGGATACGGCCCATCGAGTTATGTATATTGAACATTAAATGGGCATTAATAAAAATAATTGATGTATGATTTTGACATAAATTTCTTATTTAATAAAAGAATGTAACAATGTTTGTATATAGCCTTAGGCCACCTATAACACAACTTTTTCTATAAGCTACTAGATTTTGATTTTTTGTTTTTTTTTTCATTGGCACCATCTTTTATTTGCTATCCAAGAAAAAGGGGCATTCACTTTTGTCTTCTCAAGTCTGCCTAGAGTGGTGAAAATAAAGAACAATTTTGGGGTTTCAGAATTGATTATTGGTTTAACCAAATCTAGTTGATCGTTATTTTTTCCTTTTTTCTCATAAATCGGATTGATATTTTCTCTGAAAATTCTTTGATAAAACTTTGTTAGTTTTAGAGGTTTCATAATGTACATCCTATTAAGAAAAATCATATTTATATCTTATCAACAATTACCTTGCTTACCATACACTAATCTTATACAGGTGAGATATAGCTGATAAGAACATCTCTATCATCAGCCCCACATGAATTAGATATATTTGAAACTATATAATTGTCATTCAACTAACCATCATCCTCTAAATTTTTAGTTATAACTTATAAGACAATTAGCTATATTGCCATTTAAGAATCTCAACCGGAAAAAAAAACTTAGAGGCGATGGTCGCGACTTTGTCTAAAAAAGGGGCGTGTTTCGAGCCAAAGGGTCGAGCCAGGTTAGGCTGAGATTTTTGTGCAAGGGATTTCAAACAATTAGGTTGGTCTCGCCGATTTTTTCAGATTTCAACTATTTTAGACCAACAAATGCGATTTTAAACGTAAAACTCATGTACATAGCCCAATATTAAGTTAAAAATTTTAGAACGAACTTAATTTTTTTAATTAAAACCCGAACTTATCAGTCTTATGGACCGATGTAGAGTTCATCATCTCTATCTTGAAACTCATGTCAAATCAATAAAATTTACCAAGATTAATAATACCTTTAGCTAGCTAGATAGCTAGCTAGCTTCCTCAAGACACAACATAGGAGTAGCCATCAACAGGCACTAGTACATATTCTGAACATATGCAAATAATGGAAACCCAAATTTATTGGTAGTTAATATGTCACAATACTGCCACACTTGCATAAAATGAGGAAAGCCCTTATCTACAAGAACACATAAAAGACATAATTATAAAAACAAAAAAAAATTAATGATTTCAAGAAGAAAAAAGGGGCAAAAAAAGGAGGGTATTTCTTGAGATTCCCTACTAACAATGACAATGATCACAAGAACCCGCACGAGCCACTCGCTTCCTTGGATTCCCTTCTAATTGATGGCTACCTCTGACTCATACACCCCTACTTATTATTATTTTAATCAAACCACGTACTTCTTATGATAGTGATACAAAACTTTAGGTCCGTTTTTTTCTACATATTTTTATAATCTGTTTTTATTAATTTATATTTATACTTTACTCTCTCCGTTTTAAATTAATTGCTACATTGGACTGTGACACAAAGTCTTAGGTAGAGTATGTGAAACGATAGGGACCACTTTTCATGTACATCCTCTGTAATAAAATAAATGCACCATTTAGCTTGGGCACGCATGCCAAGATAAAACTTTAAAAATTAATATCTCTAATTATGTATTTGTAAAAATTATAAACATTAAATCATAAAAAACTACAAGTTGAGACGAATCCAACAAGACCCCACATGACTATATTTTCCCTTATGTATAAGTCACAAATTGCGATTAAATCTAAAACTTTGAATAGTGTCAAAAATGCAAATGGTGCATTCTTTTTGTTACGGAGGAAGTATTAAAGTACCTTATAAAGTAAAGTTAAAATAATACTTATTGGATTTAGTGATTAATGTTGGAAGAAGACAAAACTAAAAACAATAAAGTGACAAGTGTCGTAGGACCCATAAATCAAGAAAGGAAACGTAGCAAATAAATTGAGACACTCATTTATGGTATATGTAGCAATTAATTTGGGACGGAGACGTGGTAGAAATTTAGATAAAGTCGAATAAGGTCTAATAATATTGAATAAAGTCGAATAGTGTCTAATAATATTTCATTTAATAAGGTCAAATAAGAAAAAATAAGGTTCGATAAGTTAAAATAAGTTTAGATAAGTTGAGGTAAGTTCTGATAGGTTGAAATAAATTCAGATAAGCCGAGAAGGATGGAGTCTTAGACCTGCAGTCCTTATTAGAAAAACTAAGTTCAGATAGGATTTAACTCTCACAAATAAGATTTGAATTAGTTATAATAAGTTCATATACGTACATATGAGCAAAAATAAGTTCAGATTAGTTTCTATGTGCAAAAATAAGTTAAGACAAGCGAAAATAAGTTGAGCGAACAAACCCCTAGCCTTGGTATACTACTTTTTGTTGTTATGGTGAAAATTAAGTATTAACGCCTCATCATATTTTCAACTTATTTTCAGTTATTATCAGAAAAAATAAGTTCAAAAAAAAAATTCGATCCTTTTACAAATAAAGTTTGAATAAGTTAAGATAAGTTAAAAAATGATTATTTTTTTTTTAAAAGAGCAAACACTTAGGCACTATTCTTTTTAAATTTTTTTAGGCTTATCTAAACATATCTGAACTTATCTAACTATCTGAACTTATGAGCCTTTGTTAGACCTTGTGCGACCTTATTACATGAAACTATAGTAGATCTTAGTAAACCTTATTAGACCTTATCATTCGACCTTATTACATGAAATCTTATTCGATCTTATTTGAACTTATCTTAACTAATCTGAATTAATTTGAACTTATAAAGATTGGAAATAAGTTGAAAAAAATGGATCCTAAGTAGTTCTCACAATCATATGAAAAAGGAGATACCTTACCTTACCAAAAATGGAAATGTATATGGTGAAGTATAATAAAATTCAAAATAGGAGGAATTATTTTTCTTATATTGGTAAGGTGAGACATCCTAGTGAATTGAAAACTCGCCTAATATCAAGACCCTCTAAAAATGAGGGGAAGGGTTAGGGATCCCTAGATCTAAAGTACATTTAGTGGGGCTTGGCGCATAATTTCAAGTAGTTAAGGTTGTAAAATACAACACTTACCATTGTATTAGATCTCATGCCCTTCGTCTCAAATTACTTGCTCTATTTTCATTTTGACATGTGGTCCTCATATTGATTATCATCATTATGTTCTTTCTCAACTATCTAATTATACGTATTTATTCATATTCTACCTTTTTTATACCAAGTGTTGGTCCAGTGGTGATGGGAACTGACTTTGGTAGGACGGACTAGTGTTCAAATTCCCGCAACACCCTTGGGAGAGGAATGAAACCTAACCACCCCGAACTTGACCTCGATCCGGATGTAGTCCGAAGCTAGGGTGAACCGGCAAATACCAAAAAAAAATATTCTACCTTTTCAGTCTGCCACAATTCATTAACACTTCACACATGCGCCTTCTAAATTCTTATCTCCAAATAAATGGACGAGTGTAAAGAGACATAAGGAGTATTTGGCGATATACTAGTATTCTCATTTAGTACACTATATATAAGTATATGACTACTATAATCTTTATATGCATAACTGGAGTATTATCTTATAATAAACTTATGGTTCATGTTAATGCACTAAAAATGAAGACCAATCATGTATAAGTCTATCATGTCCCACGCGTTAACTAAAGTTTAATGGAATTATTCTAGTTTATCCCTTTTCTTTTCCCAACTACCCTAAAGTCATAAAAAGGAAAATATATTATTTAGAGGTCCAATTTGAAGGCAACTTAATTGAATAATTGACGACTATTATGTCGTGTACATGCTGTACCATTATCTTTACAAATCATGCTGCTTGCGGTAGTGGAAATTGTCCACTTATGTACTAGTTCTATCTTATCTTTAACCAGTTGATGATAACGCACCCTTCTAACCAGTTCGATAATAACGTGTTTATGTCGCACATCTTAGAATATAAACACGTATA
Organism: Patellifolia procumbens; assembly: GCA_947645195.1. Lineage (NCBI taxonomy): Eukaryota > Viridiplantae > Streptophyta > Magnoliopsida > Caryophyllales > Amaranthaceae > Patellifolia > Patellifolia procumbens. The sequence continues at coordinate 2,912,327 of CANSGD010000335.1, forward strand.
AGAGATATGTGCGCACATGATATAGTATGTGATTGTTATACACTTATGCATCATTTTCGTGCATATATGTTAGTGTTTTTGGATACATCTATTAATTTAGAGATTTTAACAAGTTCGATGATAACGCGTTTATATCACACATCTTAGAACACCAACATGTATAAGAGATGCGTATGCAGTGCGCATGAGATAGCGCGTGATTTTTACACGTCATTTTCGTGTGTATCTTGGTGCTTTTGGATACATCTAATTAATAATTTAGAGTTGTATGAAACATCACAATCGAATTAAATTTCTAATAAATATATAAGTGGTTGTCTAATTAATATAGAAGAGATGTTGTTTATTGAACTAACATTTCTCATACATAATTCATTAATGAGCTTTAATAGTTAAAATATAAACAAATGCTAACCCGTGTAGGGATGGTTAAAGCGGAATTTAATCTATAACATTTTTTTCAATTGAAAATTCTAAAAGTGAAATTCTTATACTTGATCACCTTTTATAGAATGTGAGGACCCTTTTTATTGATAAAAAGGGGAAGATGATCATGCATTCATATATGTTTAGCTTCGTATTGCATGGTGGACCTATTCACATTCAAGTTTTGCCATTTATAATCATTTCTTAAGTATTTGAACTTGACTGATCATTTATGATTAAAAAAAATTGGACTATCTTCACACATCATTTAATCTCACTTTTAGCTTGCTATATTAGCAAATTTCATTTTAGAATCAAAAAAGAATAACTAATCATTTTAAGTTAACTCGTAGATAGGTTATTGATAAGGATTCTACGACCATTAACATAGTAAAAGTGAATAATTAATCATTTTTACTAAACTGAACTGAAAACTCTGATACAAAACAAGAAATACAAAAAATACTGGAATAATGATACATTGTTAGCAACATAGAGAGGAAATTAAGGGAAATCATAATCATTGAATGGTGTGTTATTCTTTTTATGCTTTGGAATATTTTGATACCAAAGTTAGCTTTATTTTTGCCCAATATAAACTCAAATAACATTCCACCAACCACTAAATTGGACTATCAATCAATAATCAATAGCTTTAAGTAAAGTGGGAAAAAAAAGGGATATACAAGAATTAGAGGCAATACATATTAGAAGTATGGGCGGCACAAAGAAAGAAGATTCAAAAGCATTTTGCTTTCTTTGATTTGACAACATAACTAACAAAAACACAAAAATAAAAATTTACAATTTCACACCATAAATTTATACAGTAAGATTCTTCTTCAAGCTCACCTTCACCAGAATTCCTACTAAAAACAAAAAAAAGAAAAAAAAAGAAGATTAAAAGACATAAAAAAACAAGCCCCATGCTTGATTTATCATTTTGGTCAGTAAGATTGTGACCTCTTTGACAGTTGATTTTATAAAGTTCCTATAATATGTTAAAACTTCCCAACATAATAATTACCCAAAATATAAAAAAACCTTTCGCCTAGAAGGGTTTAATCTATGCTATGTTGCACGGACTCTTCATGAAAATCGCCAGTCCGTTTTAGAGACAGTTGGCAGAATATCATTGTAAATGCCTAATAAAAACCTCCTTCACACTATTACTAGAACAATAAAAAAACTAGTGATTAATATGATAATTAAACCTATGAACTAATCAAAAGCACACTAATATATAATTAAGATAGGAAAAAAAGGGGGATTAAAATTCAAACCTTGATATCTCTCATAGCAAACATGAAGAATTTGTCTAAATCAGGATGAGCAAAGAAGGTAATTTGCCTCCTTTTTGAGTTAAACAGTTATCAATTCTTGGCTTCTTAGGAGCTGGTGGACAAGTCTTAATCTCTGGTATTTTATATTTCTCTGATTTTGGAGTTGAACAAATATCATTTGAGCTGCTAATCTTGTTTATTGATGAAGAACAAACAATATCATCTTCTTCAATTTGATTATTTGCTGAAATTTTCTTAGGAGGTGTTTGGGTGAGTAACAATTGCTCCTTCTTGTAAATACTCCTTGTAATAATCCTTCTTGCTGTTGTTGGTGATGTTTTGGGAGTTCTTCTTGAGCTTGTTGGTGCCATTTTTCTGGAGTTTCTTTTTTGTGGGTACAAACTGAAAAAACCAAGAAACAAATATATATAATAAACCCAAAAAGTAAAAAAGAAAATTAAAGTTACCCTTTTCTTCTTTTAATCAAAATAACGTAGTTGGGATTATTCTGTAATAACTCGTAGTTGAGATTATTTTGAGCGGAATGACTGTAGTTAGATTTCCGAAAAAAGAAAGTATGAGTAGTTCTTTAGGGGACAAACCTTTTTTTCTAAACTTAAAGCAGAAGAAAATTTGGTGCTAAAATGGGTTTATTTTCTCTAAAAATTCTTGATGATGAAGACATAACATCATATGAAGGAGCAGAGATCCATTAAAGAAGGGTTTTATGATCAGAAACTTTTGTGAGGAATCCAAACAAGCCCTAAAAGAAAAGAGAGAGAGAGGAGGCAGAGAGAAAGAGATAGGGAAAAAAGAGGAGGGAGGTGGGAAGAGGGAATTTAGGTTTAATTATATGTCCCTACAAAGGATATATTATATATATATATATATTAGTATGTATTATGGTAGGTTTTGGGGTGATGTGTAACCATATCTTATCATATTGGATACCAAAATTTTGATCTTTGGTTAAATCTGAAAAAATTTACTAGTTTTATTGACTTAATTAAGGTAAATTTCAATTCTATAAGAATCAACTAGTATAGTGTATATGAGGATAAAATCTTGTAGGAAATGAGGGCGAATCCTCTTGAGTCTTATTAAGGGTGAATGTTTGATTTGTGATTTGATATTGTCTCTGTTTTGGGGTTCAGTTAATTCAGAAAGGTGATGTGAAGATTAAACTGTATAATTTAATTGATGTGATTATAAGTTAGGTAAGAATTATTAAGTTCAAAAAAGCCTTTTTATGGCCTAAAACCTTTTCTTTTAAAACCTTTTTTTAACTAATATCTCATACAACTATTTGGCCATAAAGCAATAAAACCCTCTCACAAGTCACAACTCCAAGAACAATTGAAAGGTTTTGAAAATTCTTCAAAATAATTATTATTTTAAAAAATATATATGATTGTCCTCATATTAGCTATCGCATGTCAAAAAAGTATCATAGAGTACATTGATCCTTTCTCAACAATCAAAACATTAAATAAAACAAATTAATTTTCTCAAGAACCTTCAATAACCCCCGAGGTTTTCATTTTTTTGGTGTTATAACATGATTGTATTATCACATGGTACAACAAATTTGAAGGAGATTTTTCATGAAGAAACGGAAAGAACCGTGTATCACATAAAATTTAACTCGTATATATATTAAACACTCAGAAAATTATCATAAAAAATTAATATTGCCTATTACCTATTACCTATTACCTAATGGCTAATTGTTGTTTTTGATGAGAGTAGATTGCCTTAATTTTAATTACTATATCAATGGATACTCTTATCTTAAGAGAGTAGATTACCTAATCGCTTGAGTAATTATTTTTGGATTGTTGCCAAAAGAAAAAAAATACTTCTAATATTTATGGAAATTCCTTAGGCTCGTGTATAATATAATTATAATAATATTATAATCAAGTTAGATTGTGACAATTTGTCAGTATTATAGACAAACTGTCACCACTGCCACTAATCTTCCTAGCAGTGCCTCTGTATAGTCGATACTGTTTGTTTTCACGTAGATAGTAATTTGCTACATTTATTTCCACTTTTTACATTTACTTTGCTAAAAGCACAATTTTTTGTTTTTATGGGGGACTTAAATTGCAGAATTTGTTAGTAGTTAAATAGTTTCTCATTTATAAAACTTTACACCTCATTATGTTGGTCTTGGCTTACTGAACCTTAAAAAATTCAAAAGTTTGCATTCATAGTACCTTCTGATGATAAAGAGAATTTAAGGTATCTTAATCACCTAGCTCTTGACATTAAGGAATTTTTTGTAAGTAAATTAATATCTTTTTCAAGGAAAATTTGTAAAACATAAGAATTCATTGATTCGGGGGAAACTAATTATTTTTGGGCTTGGACAACTAGCTAAACTTTTTTATATTACAATTAATGTCAATTAGTTTAGAAAGAATGAAGGATTTCAATTAAAAAAAACTATATTATGAGATCTCAATTACAATATCATTTCAAATGGGAAAACAATTTACGCGGTCTGAATCTGTATCGCATATAAGAAGTTAAGTTAGAGATTTAAGTAACATTCCAACATCAATAACATCGATGAAAACGTGATTTTAGTATAGATTATCAAGTTAAGATTACTATTTGAGGAGATGCATTTAATATTCATATAATAATCTTAAGTGTTGTATACATCAATTATCATTATACTCATTCTGTCTCTTTTACATTGCTATAGATACTATACACTGATGTCCCAATTTATTTGTTACATTTCCTTTCCAGACTTGTGGTCCCTATAATAATTCTACTTACATTAGCCCTTCTTTGTCTTCCACTGGTATTATTCATATATCTCACAATTTCCTTTTTTTATATAAAGTGATGGTACCCACCACCTTCATATGCACATCCTAAAACATTGTGTCATTTGTAGCGCATCCCTCCATAAGAACACCTCAATCGCGAGCAATACGATAGCTTCCTCTTCAATGCTATGCAGCCTATGCTACATGTTTGACTTTAAAGTATGGTCCACATTCTTGTTTAATTACCTAATAATTTAACTTTTGTTTCCATATTTAGTACTCCCTCCGTTTTTTTAATATGCACAATTCTCCATCTTAGGGTGTTTTTTTAAATTGGTACCTTTTTACCTTTTGCCATAAATGGAAGGTTGGCCCACCTAATTATTACACTTCTCTCCTACTTTTTCTTTCCTTCTCTCTATCTTTTTCACTTTTTCCTTACTTTTACTAACATTATCTCTTACTTTTGCACTTTTTCCTTGGTTCTAGTGCAAAGCCTTAGGTGCATATTAAAAAAAAACGGAGGTAGTATCAAACAGATGTAGCCTGATTGGATATGTATCCCAAATAAATTGCTTGGATTTTGTTTGCTCTAGTGAACAGACATGTTCACATTAGCCGTTTGAGATTTTAAGCATGATGTCCTTAGTTAACATTGGAGATGCTCTAATCAATCGGCTCAACTTAAATTGGGCCAGCCAAGCCTGAGTAAGCTCGACCCATTTGTAGCACCATTAACGGCCATTAAAATAGGTGAGTTAGGTGAAGAGAAACAATATAACAGCGGCTGACAAGTACTGCAATTACTACCAATTTGGCGATTTCTCTAAAAAAAATTCCTACATTCTTAGCTAAGATCAAGGAATATGGTCTACTCATGAACCAACTTATTCATCTTTCCACCATTTTTATTTAACCAAAGTCACATGTTAAACCTCATTAATTTACTCTAATTATCATTGATGAAGTTACTAGACACATAAAATCAATTATGTTATGCATTTTGTAAATGTAGAATATCTCCAAGAGAAGAATATCCTTCAAATTATGCTCCTAATGTTTTGTCTTAATACTAGGGGAACATTATTTATCCAATAATTAAGTGTACATATCCTTATCTACCATTCTTTTCTGGCTATTTGGATGTCGACTAATTTCGGTTAGCAAAATATTGTATAGTAAGAGTAATACTCAACATCTATGACTGAATCGTGTTCTGTATAGCTTTATATGTAATCTACTTTTCTCTCTAAATAGTTCACGAATACATGGATGTGTTTAGGGAAACGAGGTTCAACTTAGATAGAGCCTTGCCCTATCTTCTGAGTTCGATTCTCGCCCCCAAGCAATTAGGAGGGTGGGAGTCTGGTTATCGTGTGTCTCTGGGTGAGGCTCGAGATAGGTCATCGTAAAGATATTCCTTGTACCTGTAAATAAAAACATTGATGTGACCATTTACCGCCTATACAACCTACCTCAAATTTCCGTAACAAGGTTTAGTCCCGAAAAGTTAGTTGATGGGAGATGAGGTAACTCTTGCTACATCTCAACCTATCTCAGTACTAACCTAGATGCATAAACATAACACCCTAGCTCTTTATATAATGGGTGTATTGTGTACACAAGACTTTAGTCGATCCAAATCACATGAAAGTCACCTTTTTAAAAAGGTGACTTGTTTTGACATGATAACTAAAGGTATTGCGTAATGCCCGTAATGCAAGCTTTTGGGAACATAATGTTATCAACTTGTTGAGGATTTGAACTAAGATATAGGCATATAGCTATTTAGCTTATCATCCTTTTCATATTGTTTTCCTATATACAAAATCATATCACTATCTCAATTCTCATGTACTAATAACACAACAATAAACGGCACAATTTACGCCCCCAATTGCATAACCACATTTCACACAAGGACACAACTCTTTTCTTCAGATTTTTGGTCAAAGGAAACCAAAATCAGGAGGCAAGAAAGACTATGAAAACCTGAAATAATATCATTTTGGTTTAGAATTTGATACCATATGGATTATATATCTAAGAAGATGAAGGTCAAAATAATATTTCTTACAATTAATATCCTAAAGGCTAAAACAACCAATACTATATACAAAAGCATCTACAAATACAAAATGCAGCATTGTATTGTGTATCTTAACCTTTCCAATGAATACAGAATGACACCAGAGAGAGTAACTGATGAGTAGCGAAAAAAGATACTCTCGGATGAAGTTATCCGATCTTTTCTGTGTTTGTGTCATCTGAAGGCCATATAATGGTCTGCAATAGCCTTTCGCGCATCAGCTCCAAGTTTTCTTCTGATATGTTTTGATATATTTCAGCATGATCACATTTCTACATCAAAATGACAGCAAGAAAAATGAGGTAAGAAGCATATCCAAAGAATTCTGTCTGCCTTGCATATTAAAGGATAGCGCGAAAGAGAAGATGAGTAGAGCACCTTAATCCATTTCCCATACAGATGAAGGCGTGTTACCATTATTCTTTCAGCAAGGTCTTGTTTTTCCTGTCATTTTTTAAGATGTGTAGTATGATGAGTATGAGTAATGCCGAATCAATGATAATTAGTGTCCAAACCCCATAGTATTGGTACTAATTGCACCCAATTTCATACTACAACAGTATGTTGTAATAGGATTTAAACACTTCCTAGTTCCTATTACCAATCATATATGTACATTGATAATATTATAAAGGTTTCGGATACTTTGTTTTACCGAATGTATAAGCAAATGTCTTAAAAAATTTTACCTTCCCGAGTTTACGAATGAAGACCTTCCCATCTCCAGGTTTATTAGCAACGAGGAAACTACATAGATAAAAACCATATTCATTAATTTTGAAGAAGTAACGCTTGGGTAAGATGGTCACAAACTAATTTACAGTGAGATGTCACAAACTTATGCATGCAAAATGTAAAAAGTAAGGGGTCTCACAACTAGCTATCCATTTTATACAAGATTTCACCAATTTGTAAACCAGCAATTTCTTGAATGTTTAAAGCTCTTTATGTATGTTACAAGCAGTTTCTTTTGGAATGTTGAGCACTTTATCTACATATTTTGATAGGAGGTATTTATGTTGTCTATTCAGGATATTACTGGGAATCATAGTGGACAAGTATTAACATAAGATGCATAAACATTATACTAAAGCTCTATTCAAACATACAAACTGAAGTCTATGCTTATGATTGAATTTGAGCTATTGGGTGTGTTTGGCAAATGGCTTTTGGGTGGTTTTTTCATTAGCTTTTGGCTTTTGCAGTAACTGAAAAGCTGGCTTTTCAGCCAAAAATCCTTTTACCAGCTTTTTGTGTTGGCTTTTGGCTTTTGATTCCATTTTGTACTAAGCAGCCAACATTAACCGGAACTCCATTGTTAGCCGTGAGCACACAGGAACTCCATTAAATACTTTTCCAAGCATTCAATGTCGCCACAAATGTTATTTTATAAACAAAGAAGTATGAGCATCATGAACACTATGAAACACTAACCAGTCAAATTGGCTATACTAAACAGTTCCACACCAACCAAGTCTATTGCCAGTTTTCCATAACACTAGCTGACTAGCATGTAGTGAGAAGATGAAGAGTAAAAGATACATTTAAGTAAAAAATGACAAAGATAATCATCCACTTACTTATAGAGCCAGGTATATTGAGGGGGGTTCATCTCGTAAAGCTGGTTTAGAACTGTCCTTGTAGCTTTGTAAGTAAAATAGTTGAGTAATTGCTGCACGCCAAGAATTGAGCAAATATCTTCGTCAAAAAAAAATCAAAGAAGTTGACAGTAAAGAATAGACATTATTGTTAGTCAGCAATATAAGAAGTATTAGATGTTTCTCTAGTTGACTAGGAGACTGTTTCGTTATATGATGAAGTAGTTGGGTATTTGCAAGCCCAACGAGTCCAGCACAGTTAGTGGGCAGGGGGACGCGTTGTGGGTCTTGTTCAAGTAAATGAATGCGGAGAAAAACATCGAAGAAACGAAAAAGAGGAGACGGGCCACCTTAGAACGGGCTTTAGTAACCCAACACACATAAAAGGCAACGTCACAATGGGGTGACTAAAACGTGATCGAGGTGATTGAAGCACATAATGAACAAGTTTTTGTATATCTAATCGTAGAACCTGGTATTTCTTTGTACATCAAATTAGCTCAAAGCATTATATTTCTACCTTACAGTTTCCAGCCAAGAATTTCTAAATGTATATGACTACTTCAACGTACTCCACCCAAAACCTCCATTTGGGAAGAAGTGAATCAAAGGGGAACTCATGAGAGTATTCATTAGACGTCCATATGAGCAATGAACAAAAAAAAATAGCTTTGGTACACCCAAATGTAGAATAATAGTTGTAGGAATTCAGATGTTGGTGAAAAAGACTGAGGAAGCAACATTACATATCCAGTGACAAGTTTTCGCCAAAGAAACATGACCATGAGTGTATGAGAATGCACGATTCAAGAATTGCAGCTATATAATAAACTAGAGCACTTAGAATTTGTTACATAAAACATTTTTATGATGATTATAGCCTCTTGGAAAGAAAACAAATATCAATGAAACTTTACCTAAGATGATCTACAAATGAATAAGCTCTATGACACATAGGATAGCATGAACTCGTGGTAATTTGCATCACTAATAATCACACTTCTAAATTAAAGGCCTAAAATCCAGGTGCAAGATGAAATGCAATTAACTCAAAAAACTAGGTGAACAGAGAAGCTTTTTTCATGGCATGGTTACTCGGGGCGTTTTGTGAAAGTAAAGATCAGGGTTTAAGCCAATTCCTTTATGATTTTTATTCCTTATAGTCATAACCTTAAGGCAAACTTCATGATTAGCTAAACTTATTTTTGGTTTGGCATTCATAGGAAGGATGAAAGTTCTACAACATAAACAAAATTTTCGGCTCAAGAATTAGCATAGTCTTATCAAAATCAAACCACAAGCAATCTAGACAGTGGACTTTACCAAATCTGCATAATCTATGGCTACACATACATACATACATCAGTACAACTTATAATCATTAGCAGTGTCACTTACCTGTTCTCTTCGGCTTATTTTCAGTTCAGTTCAATTATTTTCATTTCACTTCAACTCTTGACAATAATTTAACTAACACTTCAGTTTTTTTAGTTCAATTCAGCTAGATTTACACGAAGAGAACAGACCCTAATTCAATCTGAACATCAACAAACCAAACATATTCATTATAATCTATGACAAAAAACCCGAAAATCATATGTTACCGTCTTGACATCCTCGAAATTGTCCTCATACTGTCCTCCAAGTTCATTAACAATAACAGGACTTCTAATTTTCCTTTGTTTTCTTGAGCTCCTATTGTTCACAATACCCAAAAATTCTTTCCCTGAATCAACAAAAGAACTACTCAAATCCAATGATTCAATCTGCCTACTCCTTGATTGCTTTTTCCCCATTGATTTCCTCCCTAACCCGACATCGCCGCCGCTCTTAAGATTCATACTAGAGGATATGATCATAGTATCCAAACAAATACAAGGACAAGTGTGTGAAGAATCTATGACAGGGGAACTCAATAGAGAGAAAGCACCCACCATTCTTACAAACAAAACACAACCCACTTAAAATCACAAGAAATTAACAATACCCAAATGACCAAATTTTGAAAATATGTATGAAATGAAGAAATGAGCAAAAAAGGTGGGAAATTTACAAGAACAAGAACATGAACTAGAAGAAGAAAAAAAAGGGTTTTGAATGAGAAAAAGTGATAGAAGAATGAGAGAATTGAATGTAGAAGAAGAATAAGTATGATTTTTTTGAGTGAAAATTCAATTAAAAGTGATGACCAGAGAAAATTATGAGGTCCAAATCTATCGAAAGAAGTAAGAGGGTGGGAAAGTTAGTTTAACAGTCTCCCAAATTATTTGTCTTACTTTCCCTCTTTCACCTGGACGGTTAAGAGGATTCCAACGTTATGAGTTATGAGATTGTACAATACAAATGTGACTTTTGAAGGTTATTTGCAACGTGTAATGCAAGTATTATGGAATTTAATTCTGTTGGAGAAGAGGAAGAAAAAGAGTTTTGAGTTAAAACTTAAAAGACTCTTCTTTTGGAAGGACAAAACATTGTGTGTATGTGTTAGATTCCCATGTTCTTGCTCAAGTGGTCTAATTTGGCATGGAAAAGTAATTGAGGGGGAGGTATAAACACAATTGGTTAGAATATCTCGGTTGGTTTCGGGAGATTTTTCTTTGTGAATTGTTAGTTAAGGGAAATTTTATCTGTGATTTCAGGTTGAAGAGATAGAGGGAGGATGACTAACATATAAGTTTGGTAGATTACTGGTTACTCCACCTAGCTACCGCAAATTGGTTTTAGAATGGAACTTCACTTGAGCTTATGTTTGGTCAAACTATGCTCCGATGCAGGTTAAGGTGTGCAGGCCCATTGAAGATTTATCATGGATATACTGAAAAGAAAAAATGCGCCAAATGATAATTAGGTTGTGTATGTGGAAGAAATCAGTTTACGTCATTGTTTATTCATAAATATTGAGAGGCACATAATTCCTGCATTGGCAGATCATGAGCGAAAATGTGAGGTATGATACGAATTGCACAAGATTTATATGTGTCTCATAAACAAGTACATGCTCATCAGCAGCTTCAGCTCCTTGGATGTATGAATGTTCAAAACTGGTCTGGACCTGGAAATTGGTGAGGAGCGCACTTTCTTTTTATAACGGCAAGGAGAAAGAGAAAGGATGATTAGGAAACCCTCAACTCGAGGGGCACTCATAGAACAAGTGAATCTACAACTAGATGACCCGTATTTGCTCTCTAGTTAGCTGCGCAATTGGTTTCTCTATAAGCATATTTGACCTAAAAATCCTCAAATGCTTGCAGGGAGATTTTAGTACCTTCAATAATGTTCTCTATTTGCCAAGGAAAATTGCACTTCTCGTTTGTTGCATTAAAGACTAGTAAGTTGTCGGTCTTAATAATTAGTGTTAAATGAATGTGTTTGGCAGCTTGAATAACTCCTCTGTGAAGGATTGTGGCTTTAGCTACAATGACCGAAGTGTTACCCAAGTTGTGGGTTTCTACTACAATGACCTGACCTTCGTGATCCCTAATAATGAATCCAACTGCTGCATTGTTGTGTTTGACTGAACCGTCAAAGTTGAGCTTTGAGGTGCCCCTAGGAGGAGGGGACAATGCAACGTAGATGGAGTGATTGAAGCCTTGGAAGAAGGTGTTGAGGGGAGGGGAAAATCCAAGTTGGAGGGGTTCAAAGCATAATCATCATAGTTGTTCGCATTTTCCATTTGTGATCAGCCTGGCACGACGGTAGATTATATGGATGTTCAATTTGGTGCTGTTGCAAATGATGTCATTTCTCTCCTTCCAAATACTCCAGAGGAGGAACGAAAGTTTAGCAGTGACTCTCCTGTCCTGTACGCAGTGACGCATAAGACTTTTGATGGTATGATTGGAAACCGTACACCCTATCTAATACAGGACCTAAGGCAAAGTCCATAAAGGTGTGGTGCTTTGGCACCTAAAAAGAGGATTAGGACCGTACTTGAAATATATGCCATTATATTTCATTGGTTACAAATAAGAAAATACTTTTACCCATAAATTATGATATGAAAAATTAAATTGCTTTCAACGACCCGAATCTAAAAAGAAGAAATACCAATTCTCATAAGTAACTCATGATACCAAATTCACGTCTAAAATACGTTAAAGAGGGTGCGAGTGGGGGCTCAAATTTCACATACTACCTCCGTAACTAAAAAATTATGACAATTTGATATAAAGTGTTAGTAAAAAATGTCAAATCGTTGCAATCTTTTAGTTACGGAGGTAGTAAATTAGAATCACTATTTCACTTTTTCCAATTGAACACATTAAACGGATCTTTCATCTTCATATGATAATAATCCAAACCCATCAACCCATTCAACCCATCTTCCAAAAGCCCAAATCAATCAAACTACAATTTACAAGCCCATCTAAACTCTCCCAGAAAACACCCTAAACAAACACAAACACAAACACGAACACAGACACAGAGAGAGAGAGAGAGTAAAACACCCGAGAAAGCAAACACAAGATGTACCACAATTACAACAGAGGAGGGTATGTTTCAATTTAATTTTGTTCAAATTTTATGCTCATTATTTGATTCTATGTGTTAATTTTAAACATTGTTATATTTCTGAATAAAAGCTAAGCATGTATGTATTGTTGTTTTCTAATGTTGTTACATACCCATTATGAGCTTGATTTATTGTGGTTTTAATTCAAGATCTTGAGTGGGTATAAGGGGTTGGCGTAGGCCGTGACCTTCCCGATAAAAGGAAACACGAGTTGAGTTGTTATATTTGAGTGAAATGTTATGTAGACTCGGCCTCGGCAATAGAATATTATTGGGTTTGGTATTGTGATACTTGAATGATATAAAGTATAGTTTTTGCTTAATCTTTCTTGTTGGGTTTTAAGTTATTGTGGGTGATTTGAAAAATGGAAGTTTGGGTAGTTGAGCTTGTTTGAATTGAAAGAATTGGTGTTGGTTTGTTGTTATTATGAATTTTGATGCTGTTGTGATGCTGTTTTCTGTGGTTTCGGGGTTGAAAGATGCGAAAAGGATTGAAACGAGGTTTCGTTTGTGATGTTGGTAGGTTGTTTAGGGGTAATCGAAAATTTTAGGGTTTTGAGCTTGCAAGTTCTTTTGAGTTATTGATTGAATTGAATTGAGATCCAAATTAGTTTTGGGTTGACTTGTTGTTATTATGACTCTATTTTGATGTTATGTTTGGTGTTTCTGGATGGTAAGATCGGAAAATGATTGCAACTTGGTTCAGCTCAGTGTCGACTAAATGATATCGTGTTTAGCTCTATTGAGTATTTGCTTCTTTTGAATTTGGTTTTGCAAGTTGAGCTGAATTACCTACTGATGTTAAATTGAGATTTGACGCCTAATTAGCTGTTCTTTTAAATAGTTTCCGCCATTGCCTTTTACGGCCTCCTCCTTTTGGTCTCTCCTAGCAAATTTTGATATCTTCAAGTGTTTGTGTGTTTGTTGGATATATATATTGTCGAGTCAGTAGTAATAAGGATAGCTTACTTGAAGTTAGACTTTAGAGATGTAAGCAACCATTATGACTAGAAGGGAGAGATTATAAACGCTGGTGCCGGTATTTCCATTCTTACCGAAGATGAAAATACCCTTATGTTATTTTTGTTGTTTGGCTGGTCAAGTGAGCAGCTTGCTGTTTATGAGCTGATTGCGAGACCCCAATATCTGAAGTAGTGCTATTGGGTAGCTTACTGTTGTCACTGACCCTATCCAGTTTCCAGGGGATTTTTTTCTACCCCACATTGTGTCGTATGTAATAACATCTCGCCATATTGCCCACTTACATAAATTATTTAAGGAAGTTGTTTTTCAATTGACGAGGTGGAAACATCAGAACGGGAATATGATCTAAAACCGTTTCTATGTTTGTTGCTTATTTTTTGTTTTGGAACAATGACTAGATATGGTGACTATGGCGATGGTCGTGAAATGGCTCCGAAGCGACAACGGTTGATGGAACAGGGATCTTCTTATTATGGAGCTTCACCAGGTTATGGGACCTCTACTGCGTATGGAGCCTCACCTGGTTCAAGTTTTATGTATAATCCTTCTCCGTATGCGGGATATGTGAGTCAGCTTCCTCCATTTCCTGTCGTCCGACTTCGTGGTCTTCCCTTTGACTGTACTGAGGCTGATGTTCAAGAGTTTCTTCGTGGTCTAGATTTAGTTGATATCCTTTTTGTTCACAAAGGTGGCCGCTTTTCAGGGGAAGCATATTGTGTTCTAGGCTATCCTATGCAGGTGGATTTCGCCCTTCAGAGAAATAGACAGAATATTGGTAGGAGATACGTAGAGGTTTTCCGAAGCAAGAGGCACGAATATTATAAGGCTATTACAAGTGAAGTTTCAGATGCTAGTGGTGTCTCTCCACATCGAAGTTCAAGAGCTAGGTCTTATGATGAAGGGAAGGAATTGTTAGAACACACAGGAATATTGAGATTAAGAGGTCTGCCCTTTTCTGCTAGGAGGGAGGACATCAAGAAGTTTTTCAAAGATTTTGTTCTTGCTGATGATGTCATTCATATTACGTATAATTCTGCCGGTAGACCATCCGGGGAAGCTTTTGTGGAGTTTCCTGGTCCGGAAGATTCTAGGGCTGCAATGGTTAAAGACAAAATGACTCTCGGGAGTCGATACGTGGAGCTGTTTCCTGCATCAAGAGAAGATATGGATGAAGCAATCGCTAAAGGAAGGTTGCTTTCTGATCTTTTTCCGAACTTTCTCTTCTTCTCATGCAATATTTCTTAGCTATAGCATGTGCAATTTATGTGCTTTTACTTCCTCTCTTGACTGATTTTGATGTGCACTTTTGCTAATGCAGGACTATAACCATGAATATCTTATATTATCTATGAGTATAGATTATAAATAATGAACATTGAGATTAATCATTCTTGACTGAAGTATTTTACTCGATGATTACCCATTAACTGGTTTGTTTAACATATAGGGCAAATTCTCAAGACGACCTAAATGAGCCAGTGAAACATACAGGAGTCTTGAAGTTGAGGGGATTGCCTTTTTCAGCCACAAAGGAGGATATAATAGAATTCTTCAGTGGATTTGTGCTGTCAGAAGATTCAATCCACATTACATCTATGTCAGATGGGAGACCAACTGGTGAAGCATTTGTGGAGTTTGCGAGTGCCGAAGATTCAGAGGCAGCAATGGAAAAGGACAGAAAGACACTTGGAAGCCGCTACATTGAGCTCTTCGCATCATCACAGGAAGACTTGAATGAGGCACTCTCAAAGGGGCGGTGATCTTGTAGTCATGTAGCCGCTGCCCCGTTTGATGTTATAACATCTTCCTGAATATCTTAGGGATGCCTTCAGACACCCTATATATAAATTATTATCATCATTAGCTATTGGTTGATCTGGATTGTGTTTTAGAACTACTGAAGCAAGTTGTAGTGCTATCGTCATGTATCAGTTCTTGTTGAACTTCTACTCTTGTACTAGTTTTGCACTTGTTCAAAGTCTCTCATGCAGCTACAGAATTAGGATTATATCTATAGTATAGGCAGCCTGCACTTGAATTATTGATGTCTCAAAGCTAGGATTCCACTTAATCCGTGGACAGGAGCATACTCCGGATCGGAAAATTTGGGAGTACTGCTTGATGGTTTCTACGAATTTAAAGCCTGCGTGTGGTGGTATGATGTTGTAACAGGTCCGAAATTAAGTTTTTGAACACCAAAATTCAGAATTAGCATTGTTCTGAATTGCAACTCAAAATTTAATTTGTCATCATATCATTGCTCAGGACTTTTTTGTTTTGAGTTTTCCTTTTTGGGTTTGAAAATTTTCATATAAATTTAAGTTGCATGATTTATAAATTAGTCATACTTATCGCAATCTGCTATCTCAAAAACCAAGTGTAAGTTGGAAATTAGATTTTGAAACCTGGTAGAAAATTGAAAAATATAGTTTCAACATTTTCTTATGCTAGTTTTCAATATAATTAAAATAATTAGCTGATAGTTAATTGGTTTAACAAACCACATGCACGACAACACTACTTATGGGTCTATTCTCTCCAACTTATTTTCAGTTTACTTCAGGACAATACTTTTACTCTCCCATATTACTATTCTTATGTCGAATAGAACATGCCCTATATTTCACTGACAACTACAAGCTTTTCTTAATACTTGCGCCCAGAAAATGAAAAAGTAGTAATTAGTGGTCTTAAGTGCACGTAGACTTACAATAACTCATTAGTGACATTCAAGGTCATTCAACCGTCAAAAAAAAAAAACATTCAAGGTCATTTCTATAAACTGTGAGGAACAGTACTTTAAATAGAAAAGTTGTTTGGACATTACGATAAATTACTGTGGTACTTCCATTTTCATTTTAATCAAGTTGATTTTGAAAACTGAAAGCAAGATGCTGGAAACTTTGTTTTGAATTTACAAAGTTGCTTTTTTCTATTTTGGAGCTCTACTGTCAACTCAATATAAGCAACAAGTCCTGGATTTCAGTCACCATGTGAATACTCACAATCAATGATCATAAAAATGCAATTTTCGGGCTGAAAATTAACCCTCTCGATGCAAGTACAATGGCTACAATAATTACAACAATGCCGCACAGGCAAACTTCATTGCATGGCCTGTAATCTTAGAACAATCTGCCTCACATGTCTCAAAATACAGCTTAGATTGATCTCAAGTTCTAAGCAACAATTTCTAATCTACAACTATAATACTTAACCGCAATAATGAAAATCTAGGTGCTTTTACCCAGAATGCCGAAATCCCCTTTGTTACTTCAGCTGTGGACCGCCCCTTTTCTTATTTTTGCAATCTTCGCACAGCAATTCATTATAAATCTCATCTTCTTTGGGGTCGAAAAGAGATCAATGTTTCACCTGTTCTCCCAACTAATTGCTGCAGATCTGTTACAAAACAATGTCCAAACTCTTGGACTCTAATCTTACATCACGGCCTCAACTTGGTCAAACAAACTAGCTAGAGTTGTCAGCAAATGTCAATGATTGGGCCAATGCAGTTCTGACACGAAGCTGCAGTACGAGAGAGGGGGATATGAGATGCAATTTACACAGATAATTAGAAATATATGATATGGTAAAGATGCTTCAGTTGTGTTGTATAATATTCACCTTAACATCAAGGCAGGAATCAGTCGCCATATTCTTTATCTGAGAATATACTCCAGCATTACGAAATTTGCCAAGCCGGCCATATGCACCAGGGCTGCTTGGAAAAGTGAGATTTACCACAGTCCAAACTGTGGCTGTGCGTAATCTATCATCACTACTTTGTAAAAGCTTGATTAGAACAGATTGGTCATTGCTGCCAGGTGATGGGAGAAGTTGCTGCAGCACGGCTTCTTTGTGGAATTCGTTTCCAGTTGCCACATTTGCAAGTACATACATCCCCTAGCAAGACAAAAAAGATCGATACAACATTAACAATACAAGTTAGGAATTCGGGCAAAGGATGAAACTCGAGGAAACATGTAGAAGTCACAAAAATTTAGTATAGGCGATGAGACCGCATCAACATCATCTACGGCCTTGTTCACTTTACCTGTCTTTAACTAAGTTTATAATTATTTTAACCGATAAAAATAAAAACTGCTTCTATGGATTAAAACTCAATTCTTTTTGTGTTTCTCTGATGCGGTTTACAGCATTTATACATTTAAACTTATTTTTGCTGATTGAAATTGATTACTTATTTCTAGTATACTTGATTATCTTTTTTGTGAAATTCTATATGGTGACCTCATTCCTTGTAAAATTCTACGTGGTGGAAACACAAATAAATCAATCAATTAATGATGGGTTAGCTCTACTATAACTTATGATGGCACTAGATGTATAAAACAATATCACAAGGTCACCTTATTTAATGATTCTTTTTGTTTCCACCACACAGAATTTTACAAAGTAGGAGGTCACATAGACTTTCCCTTGCTCTCTTTTTTGTACTTGAAGGGTTGAAGTGAACAGAGCCTTAATAAGAAAGAAAAAAGATAATTTGACAGCTCAACATAAAGCAAAGAAGGTTGCAAGCACTGGGTAATGCCGCAATGAATTATAAAGTTACATGACGCAAATAGGTCATCAAAGCAAATTTATGTGATCTAACAGCTTACAAATTCTGTTAATTGTTTTGTACATATCAAGCAAGTTCTATCAGGTACACCAATTACAAAAGAGGACTCTGATACATGAGCAACTTTTACTTATCAGATGATACATGAGCAACTTTTACTTATCAGAAGATTAGTGCTGTTGCAACCAGAGGGAAGAGTTTACTAATATAACATCACTAGACCAACTTCCAGTTTTGAAGAAAACCTTTATAGAGTCGGAAAAAAGCAAGAGATTAACAACAGTTAAACATGAAGAGGCCTAGGGCATCCTTCAGGAAAAAAAATGGCCTAGGGCAGGTGAGAATAATAAAAAGACCAAATCGTTGTACTGTTGAAGAGTGCATAGTGAATCTACTTCAGATCAAGTTTGAAAGATTTTTCACTGAATCTGCAAGCAAGATGGGTGACCTCATGAAGTGCAATTGACCCAAGCTCCAACCTTGGAATCCAGAACACAAACCCCTTGCAATGATTGTAGCAATTATATACAGTCATGCCAACACAGTTTCTAGCACCTTTTGTCATTCAAGAAAGAACAATACAATTGATGTTTTTTTTTTTGCTGTACGGAAAAAAAAACCACGAAACCTTGGTGCTTAAAGTGAATCCATGTGACTGTGATAACGCACTGCCTACTGCCGTCAGCTGATTTCTACTCGGGATCCCAATTTGTCTTATAAAAGACTGACAGATTAACAGAGCACACACCAGAACTATGATTAAGGAAAGAGGAGATTCATCCATCAGCTTGGAAGCATATCAATAACATACAAGATACATATAGACCACATATTGTCAGTCTAAAGCCACCTAATATTCCTTGCAACTTCAGAGAGAGATCTAACCTGAATGCAAACTTCAGACTTGGACGAGATTTTCAGTTGCCTTCCTATTGCTTGTAAGATGATAGCCTCTTCAGCAAAGACATACTTAATAGAGTCAACACATCCGTCAACAAGGTTGCGTACGAACCAGATAGCTTGCTCTTGGACAGCTGGATCATGATCTGCTTTTACATGCAATTGGGGAGATCATAACATTGCAATATTGACTTTTATCTAAAGCTTAAATCATCTCCTATAGCTAGTGAACAGCAATGATTACCGCTTATGAGACTCCATAATGTGGAAGGCGTCAGCTCCAGAAATATTCCCTCTTTAAACTGGTTATCAGCAAGGAAAATCAGGTTTTTCAGAGCACGTAGGGAATTCAATCTGACAGTAGAATCCATTGATGTTGATAGATGAACAAGTTGTCTGACACCTCCATATTGAAGAAAGATTGACTTACGCGTTGTAAATTCCACCACTACGTTACTTAAGGCACTGAGTGCTGCAACCTAAACAAGAGATGAAAAAGACAATGGATCATGGTGACATATTTTTGACAATAAAGACGTTTCCATCAAAATTAAGCCAAAAAACAACAAATTAAGTACAATACTTCTGATCATATAGTCGGACTTCTCATACTAACAAACAAAATATGCATATTCAGACTGAGATCACGCCAGAAAAAAAGGAAACCGATGCGAGTAGGGGAAAGACCAATAACTACATGTAAAAGTATGAGATAAGAAGCATTAAATGAAGTGTTAGCAATAGGTGGACATCGGTTGTCTTAGTATTCAGATATAACCACTCAACAAATCACTTCATTTATTCTCTCCAATCTTAAGCCAAGAGATCTTGCCTAGACATCTAACTCAAAGGGTATATCTGATGATTCTGATCACTCTACATTCAGATTATTCCTAACCTTTTCCTATTTCTCAAAGAAAAAAATGGCAGAAGGAATTCATAGTACAGATATTTCCTTTTCCAACAAGCTTTAACTGCCCCATATATAAAAGAGTCTCCTAAGTATCTTTGAGGCTCGAAATCTTGAACCTTATTCCTGAACTAACAACAAGCCATACATTCACCCTGCACGGCCTCCACAATTGCAAGGGAGCAAAACTAGCAAAGAAATGAAGACTATTTACTATTTAGTAGCAATCCACCCCAAAGCTTATAATGGTAATAGACAAGAAAGGCATTGTAGTCTTAATATTCGAGCTAGATTCTACAAATTCATTTTTAGCATATTACAATAAGCAAATGGCAACTTGGTGAGAACAGTACCTGGACAGCAGCAGAAACATTATTTAGACACTGAATCAACGGAATCACAATCAGTTCATTCATGAAATGACCTGCACTCAGATTCTGAAGTAGTATAATATGAGATCATGTATTCCAGATGAGCAAATATACAATTAATGCAGCCCTTCATACAGATATCAAAGTCCAAACCTTGACTGACCGAGAAACACTCCGCAAACACATGCAAGCTGCAATCCGTACTTCACAGCAGTCATGATTTAATGCCTCAGCTACCAACTTGAGGACCTAAATCAAAGACATAAGAAAAACTAGGCAACATAAGGAAATTAATCGCTTTACCAAAAGGGGTACGATTCTGTAGGAAGAGGTTTGAGCTATCATAGCTCAATCTCTTAACTTCTGTAAACTCTGTGCAATGGCACTGGTGGCTTAATATAATTCTGGTGGTGATTTTGATTATTACTGGTGGCAAGTGTTTGGTGGTTGTTGAATGGCTATTTATCTCGATGATTGGGGTTGAAATGGTGAAGGGAGAGATTACTGATGGTATTTAATGGTTCGGGTTGTATTGAAGGGACAAGAGAAGGGGGTGGTGGGTGGAGGGGGGAGTTAACTAGTTGTGAAGGTGGTGTGGATGATTGATGAAAGTCGGTTGGATGATAATGGACTGGCAGAGTGGCAAAGACATAAGGGAGGAGGGCTTGTGGGGTTGGTGTGGGGGAATTAAATTTGATTAGTTATTTAATTATGCTGGTCATTTGGTTTGATAAGGATAATTATTGTATACTGGTATCAAATCTTTCTCAAAATTTAGGCTGGCGTAAGAAGGATGCTTACGAGAGAGTTTTAATGCTTTTATGAGACATCCGAAAAGAAAAGTGTTGCAAATTTAACGAAATGAAGGAAGTACAAACTATCAATGATATCCCCTGCTATCTTTCTTATTAGTTCCACATCTTAAATTTAAGAAATTCAACAATGTGAGTCACTAAGGCAGATCCTTGATACGAACTCATGCTACACCTGTTATTATTAGATGACCAGCGTCCTCGACCCTCACGACCACTAGAAACTAAAAAATCACAGCTCAGAATATTATTATAACCTCAAATTGTCAATGTCCTTCGTACCTATAGCAGCAGCTGCTCAATCAGGCAAAATCTATTCTCTACTGTATCTTGGAAGTCAACTTCCTGCTTGACTTACGCCTCGTACATCAAAGTTCAAACAAATTTTTTGAAAAGGATAGGAAAAAGAAGGAATCTTAGGTAATGGGTGTCAAGATCATATGACACGATTACATGTTTATTTTGAAGCAGGGTTAAAATATCTGAAAGGAGAATATTGCCGATTAAAGAATGCGAATTCTAGGGGAGGGTGGGTGTTTAGATACAACTATACAAGGGAAAGGAATCTAGAAATGAAAAATAAAAAAAGCAAAGTAATCAGATCGCCTCATTTCCTTAACGTGTTTGGTTGACCAATCATAAACCCCCCCTCTTTAATTTATCTAAGTTTAGTTCCCTCCTTAGTTCCCCTCCCTACTTTTTTGAACTTGTCTCACCACTCAAGCATTCACATGTTCCGTCCACAACGAGCCATCGCCAGCAACCACACCTCATACTTACCACCGTAGCAACATGGTCATTTTCATTACTAGCCTGTAGATGATTTTAGAGAAAAGAGGAAAAGGGAGGACGAAGCAGAAACGTGCCATTAACGGTTCCAAACTTCTGATGATATTCATATTAGCATGAGAGAAACGATTCGATTTCCAAATTCATCCCCATCCTTCACGTTCTTCATGCTGTACTGGCTTCCCTCCACCCTCCCCTAGCCAAAATTAAATAAATAAGCAGCATTTTTCCGATGAGAAATTACCGGGCTTTGTTTTATCTTTTCTTCTCCTCAGGTCATTTCTCTCTCGTGTTTGATTTCTACAGTTGTAATTTGTGGCAATTTTTACTACACTCTGAAGTCTGAAACAAGCTTCTTGCCTGTGGATTAGGTAGGTGCGACAGTGGTTGGTCTTGCCTTTGATGGTGGTTGCTTTTGACGGTGACGGTAGGTGGTATGATTATGACAGCAGTTGTTCATGCTGATGATTGGTGGGGGGGGGTGAGGTTATAGAGGAGTTCGAAAAAAAAAAAAAACTGAACCAAACATACACAAAGGGAAACAAGTGGATAAATTCCGTTTCCCTTTCGTACCTTTAAGCTCTGCTAATTTCTGTTCATCTACCATAAATGATTTATGAGGATAAATGCATAGATAAGAGTTAAGCATATTAATGCATAAAGTCGTCTTTAAGCTCTAAGAAAGATGACGGAATCCTCTCAACCTGACCAACACGGGACGAAAAAGAAATAATATCTAATAAGTGACTGATCCATACAAGTAACAACATTACAACCAAATTACAAGCTAGGAGAAATTAATATGGAAACACAAACCTCAAGTGATAAAAGCTTTGCCCTGCAGACTTCCAATTTTGAGCACACGTCAGCAAGAGCCAAATATATTCCTTGCAAACGTTTAGCCTGTAATGGGTCTTTCCTTAAATGCTTGTTCATTTTGTCAATAACATCTGCTTCAAAAGCTATTTTTTGTAGGTCCTCTTTTCCAGCAATCAAACTGGACAAAGCAAATGGAGCTTCATCGCCAACTTGTCCAGGATCATCAAGAAGCTCAATCAGCATATGAATCAACTTCGTTCTGAGTCCAACATCTTGTAGATGACATGGTGCAGTGTTCCAGATAGCAATCAAGCACATGGCGGCTAAAAGCCTTGTCCGAGGGAACTTATCCTTTGTTAGTTCACATACAATTCTAAAAGCTCTTCCATTATCGGCTTCGACGAACTCTGAATTAACATCAGGATTATTCCTAATGACAACGGCTAGAGCCTCCAAACTAGCATCTCTCTGGCTCAGAGAACCATGCAAAAGGTTTATAAGCCTCTTTAAGAGGCCAGCCTCACACAACTTCTTCTGCTCTGCATTTATCTGACATGAATGCGTTATAATAGTAGCACCAAGCCCTGTAAGATTCTCACTCTCACTATTCAATAATGAAATAAGGAAACACATGTTTTCCTCTAAAAGAAAGTCATACTTAGGAGCCAACTTTGACTGATAAATCATTTTCAGTGATCGAGCAGCAGCATCCACAACCTGCATAGCATCCACGGTGTAACATTACCTAGAGAAGGTTTCATTATAACATAATTCCTGACTACACTGCGAATTAAACCGAAAAACCAATAGAATTATAGAAAGCACTCAAGCAGCCACGTATGAAGCAAATTAAGCTCTTAACTCCTGCAGATGCATCAATATCATACGGATGGTTTCAGATATAAAATAAAAAAACAACTGTGAATCAATTGATTAACCGCGTCATGTGAATAGACATCTAAGCTTGCTTTTTGGACACTTAGTGTTCTGTAGTATTTCCTCCGTCACATAATATAAGACTAGTTTCAATTCTTTCGCAAAAATTAAGGATTTTAAAACATATTAATTGTGGTCTAAGGAAAGTACAAAAAACATTTATGACAATTGAGAAAAGGAAACTTATGGCAAAATTGTGGTCCAAATTTGACTGTTGTACTTTCATTATTAATTGTGATACACATTTGTACCATAAATTGGGGGTAAAATTGGAAAAATAAATACTCAACAAGGATAAAATTGGAAACAATAAATCCCACATGAGGCTACTTTGGGGCAAAAACAACATTTTACAAATGGAAATTTTATAAACAAGACTACCAATTTGGGACATTAAAAAGGAATACAAGCCTTATATTATGGGACGGAGAAGTACAATCGATAAAATACATGTACTTATATACAAGCAACATCAATTCAAAATCCTAGGCTTAATCATCAAATGCCACTCATCTACCCCGTATCAAAGGTTTTAACCCACTCCTAGCAGTGACAGGACTGGAAAGCCCTAGATCTAACACCGATTTTAAGTTGCATTGAGAAAAAGGACTAATCTGAATTCTGAACCGCTAAAGGCATGTTAAAGAAACTCAAAAGGTATTAATTACATTATATAAATATCTTTGATCACATTTGAAGGTTTCTAGTTACATCACACTTAAGTGAGTACAAACAAAACCTACCTCCAATACTTATAAGCCAACACACAATTGGAAAGATTCATCCAGATAATCAGAAACTGAAGCACCTTTGCTGGGAAACAGCTTCCATTAGTAACACATGCGTGTTAATTTGGGACAGCAAGATCACAGTTCTGCACAAATTGAGCATCTTTGCTTCGGAAACAGCTCAATTCCATAATATATGCTAGATAACATCTTGGCAGATCCTCTATTTGATTTATTGGTGGGTCCGAAAGAGAGTACCGGAAAAATCCAATATAAACTGCTAGTAAGGAATACTCATGACTAAAAATTTCTCTCATCGCCTTCATCTTCTTTATTTCCTAGCATCACAACTTTCTATCCATAACACGTACTCAAAGCATAAAATTCACGGCCGTGGGCGGAGGTGACTTCTTGCAGGTGTAAGTAACCATGCGCTTACGAGTAATTCAACCCGTAAATTGACAGCATAAGATCCCCTTCATCATCATAAAAGAGTTTTGCAAAGTATTCTCTTGTATATGTATTGAAAAGTACTTTAATAACCTTATCAACTTATTTAGTACAAATGTACAAGGCTACAATTATATTTGAATAGAATGAAAGTATATCTTATCTTATGTGTGGGACTCAATTGTATGAGCATGCTTCACAATTCTAACTGTGTTTGTAACATCTGTGTAATTTTTAAAAACACGTGTTACAAAACGGTGTTTTGTGGAACAACAAGTTGAATACCCATTAAATCATGAAAATAACTAATCTCCATACCTCATTTGAGCCAACTGAAATTAGTTGATTCTCTTCAATAACCCCCCCCCCCCCCACACACACACACACATCAACACTAAATGGAATAAGCTCTAATTCCAACTAGTAGGCGTTGCTGCCAAGCATGTGAAGTGCACCAAGCTTCTGAAAGGGCGATGACTGCTCATGTATGAAACTTTACTCCCAAAACATTAATCTGTGAATTTTGTTGAGCCTAAGCTCTAGAACTACCTCAAAGTCAGCTCTTAATTTCATATTTACCCTCATACTGACACAAACATCTCAAAACTAGTTCAATTAACAATAAAAGTCCATTCATGTAATCAAACTTGAGCTAAAATTCAATAATTCTGAACTCTAAATTATAAAAACACAAAGTCACAATTTGTAATGAATGGATATTATTAGGATAGGGGTATTTTAGGTAGTTCATAATAATTTAGGGATTAGGAACTTAGTAGAAGTTTTAGGGTAAACTTATCTATAAATAGAGCTAAGTAGAGAGAGTGTAGGTAGGAAAAATATTGATGAAGTTTCTCTTAGTTTTATTTAGTTTCATTTAGCTTATGGGAGTGTGACCAAGTCACTCGAATACTTGGCAATCTATCTTGTATTTTCCGTTTTATCAATCAAAAACTCCATCTTCATAACATTATTGTTTTTACACCAATGACCAATCCCATTCTACTTCTGTTACTTTCACACAAACCAAGTCGATTATGGCAGGCTACAACCAGTCCGCACCTTGGTCGGCTTTACCGGTCTATAACACAATTCAACGAACTTTTTTCACAATTCTAACATCAATCTCGAATAGACACACTCCTCAAGACCAACTTTACAACCTCGTCATTTCATACTCCCCCTCATACTTCCAAAACAACCCAAGAACCAGATAAATTTAAACCAGATAAATTTCACAATTCATTCACCACCAAATCCAATCCAACAAAAATTTAAACACCCCAACTTCTCTGGATCAAATAACTTACACGATTCAACACCGTGCTTTTCAGTCCCATTCAACCTCTTAATAAATCAAACATTTGTTGGAATACAAGACACCAAGGCCCAACTTTCAGCTGCTGATTAGTCCACAAGTCCAGTGCGTCATCAGCATCCCAACTCTACTGACCTCAATGCTAAGCCAGTTATACTAAGGTCACCTAGTCGGCAAAGTTGTTACTACAACCACCTTCATCCCTCAGAACAATAAAATAATTAGCTCTTCTCTCTCAATGTACATATAAATTTCTGTTCTTTCAAATGTAGAGAATAATTCCAGCAGCTCAATTCTAACACCAAAATCAGCTCAAATTTCACAATTCAGAACTTCATAGACCGAATTCCATCATAAAGTTCAAAGACAATTCCTCTATATCAAAAAAAAAAACACAAAGTTCAACACCGTTCCTCGCTTCATTGCATCTCCTAAGTCCTACTTGATGTGTTTCCCATAGTATAACTAACCCTCTTGAAATTAGGGTTTTGCCTATAGGTTTTTACCTTTCACTTGAAAGGGTTTTTCCTATTTCAGGCTTAGTTTAATTAGTTTCTTTATTTATTTTATTTTATTTAAGTATTTCTTTAATTAATTTAGATTAGTTTGTTTTAAAAAGATAAGATTAGTTTAAAAGATAAGATTATGATTCTTTAAAGATATGAGTTAGGGGATTGTCCTAATCATATTAGGTTTTCTTATCTTTATCTTTTTAGACTAGGATTGTTTTTTATCTTATTTGTTTAAGATTAGGATTAGGATTAGTCTTCCCTATTTATATGGTTGTTTTACATCAATAAAAATCAGATCTGAGTTATTAAAATTTCATGAGTCTTGCTTATGATTTAAGATTGAGTACCTTGCTTGTTAAGCATTAAAGAAAGACTGAGATCGATCTTCTACCCCTTTAGACCGAGATTCAAAGGTTACTATCCCCATTTATTGATTTGTTTCATTTAATAAGTATTAAACTACACACATACACAACCATCTTTTAATTAAAACTTCACATAAAATCGTTCCCTTGAACCCTCAAACGTTCATCCACCCTCAAGAACCCTAAAGTAGCAATCTTTGGATCGAAATTCATATCACTACTACAACAAACCGTCGAATAAGAAGTTAAACAGCAAAACGCCCTATCTTAGCATCACAGCTATTCATAATTCCAACTATAGACACCAAAATTTTGTAAATTAGTGCGACAACTTTAATCTCAAATCACCACTTCAATTCACATTTCTCCTCACACAAAAACCAGCTCAATTTTCACAATTCAAACTTCACATCAGATCACCATTCGAATTTCGACATACAATTTCAACTACACATACTTTTCTTAAAATGTGAACCACAATTCAATTCCATTACACATCAAAGCAATCAAAATCAAACACACAAACCACAAAATCAACCTAAAAACACACAAAAATCAAAAACAAAATCGAAATTCTACCTTCGCTTCGGAATGCGACACAAGACCGAACAAGATACACAAAGCGCCTGCATCAAGCACAGCCTTAACACCAGCATCAACACCACAAGCGAAGCTTCCGATTACAGCGGAAGCTTGAACAACAATGGCTGAATCGCCGGAAGAGAGAGAATTTACTACCGCCGGAACTACAACGCCGAGTTTGATGTAAGAGAGTTTCTTTGTGCGATTTCCGATGATCTGATTCTTCAATTCTCTCAGTGCTTTGTACTTTGTGTGATTTTCCGGCGAAATTAGCCGGAAAATTAGGTCTTCCGGACGGTTGTTCGTCGCTGATGTCGGCATTGCCTCCGCCGCCGACGGTGGTTTTTCATACAGCGCGGAGGAGATTGGAATGGGGAAGGAGAGAGAGATGTGTTTCTCCTTGCCTCTTTTATTTCTGTTATTTTGTGCATTTATCGGTCTATCTATATATTTAACCTAAAATATTAGCGTGTACGGTTTTAAAAGTATAATCATAAGGGTCTGTTTATTGTCGTTTTTTGTTTTCTGTTTTTTTGAAAATTAGAAAAAGTGGTTTTCTGTTTTCTGTTGTCAGTTTTTAGAATTAACATGAGTTCTATTTGTACGACGAATTTCAAGTTATTTTACAACTTGTATCATATGATTCTAAAATTATAAAAACCAAAAACAGGAAACTGACAGTGATACCGAACAGGCTCTTAACATAACATTTTGTAGTCACTTACATGCATACAATACTTATAAATAAATCATCGTAAAATTGCGATTTGAAAAAAGATTTTGCGAAAACAATGAAACGGTTTTACGGGTCGAGTGACGAGGGCATTTGTTATTCTTTATCAAATTTATAGTTATATTTTCCAATGAGCTTTTCAAATAAAGAATTATGCTTTTTATAAGTATTATTTATAATTTTCATATCAATCATTATGTTTTTATGTTCAATAGTTATGCTTGTAGAGTTGTAGTATTATATTTAGTTAAGTCCGACAAAAAACTCCCCTAACATCCAACACACTCCTTCAAAACCCTATCTCGACCAATCTCTCATCGAACAAGCTCTTGAAATTATTCAGTTTTAGCATTGGTTATGATGTAAGGTTTTATTAGTAATAATTTACATCCTATTAGCTAAACATTTATGATTCAATGAGCATTAGTTGTAGTTTTATTAGCAATAGCCCATGTTTTATGGAAATAGGTATAGATTTTTAGTAAAACATAAGGAATTTCTATCAAATAGATCCATATATGAAAGGATTGGAGTTGGCTCAAGTGGTGAGTCTTTCCATATTCACGAGTTTAGTCTAAGGATCAATTCTTACTCCGAGCATTTGCTTGTGATTTGAGGAGGGGTTGGTAGTATATGGCTTATTGGCTTATAATGGATCTCTGGGTTGGGGTCCTATTCGATGGCAGCCCGGAAGATTATTTTTCTTACCTTAATATAATCTCCTACTTATAAAATGAGATTATATTTTAAAAATAAAGAAAGACATCCATATATGAAGGAAAAATCAACCACTCCTAATTCATCTCGAAGTAGGAAACCTCAATTCTCCACTGATTTGTTCACCTTGAGAAAACCCTAGTCCCCTTAATACCTAGTAATTGGCCGACCACCACATATCCAATTTACGTTTTTATCTTATTTTAATCAATGTTACAGATAATGACCTTATCAGATTAATTATTCTAATTGTATGCACAAACATAATAGGCTATTAAATGATATTGATTTTATAATAAGTAAATTCGATTACTAAAATAGTTAACTTATAATCGCTATAAGTACATTTCTATTTACATTTAGTGATTGTAGTAAACGTATTCCTTCAATCTCCCACTAACATCTACTAAAAAGATAACATCTTATATTGCTGAATAGATCTTTAACTACTATTGCACCGTCCCATTATAAAGACTTATTTCTCAGTTCTCACTAAAATTAAGGTTTGAGAAAGCTATTAATTGTGGTTAAAGAAAAGTACAAAAACTTGATGACAAAGTAAAAAAATTAATGATCCAATTTTGGGTGTTGTATTTTCGTCATTTATCGTGGTCCAACTTTTACCATAAATCAAGGGCAAAATAGGAAAACTAATACTCAAATAGGATAAAATTGAAGAAAAAAGTACCACATGAGGGTACTTTGGAAAAAAACAACAATTTATACACAATAGTAAACAATTTGGGACTCAATAAAAGAAATACATGTTTTAGTGAGTATTCATCGTAGAATCATTTATTTTTCAATCAACCACTTTTCTTTCTCTCTCATACTTTTTCAAAAGCAAACGGATATCAAAACTAAACTGAACTGATTGGCGCTGAACTGAATTGAACTGAATTGAATTGAACTAAATTGAATTTAATAAATATGTAAATAATATTTTAACAATAATAATATGAATATTAAATAATAATTATGATGATAGGTAATAATAATGAATAATTATTAATGAATAATAATAATTGTATTTTGGATATTTTAAAATGATAATTATAAATAAATAATATTAATAATCATAAATTAATAATAATAATGATTAATGATTATAATAATAATTAATAATAATTATTTATAGTCTTTGTATTAATATATTAATACCTGATGATGATTATATAATAACAATAATATCTAAAAATTAAATTAATAATTAGATTTAATTATATATTAATATTTAGTAATAAAATAATGATTGGGTCGGACCGTGCAAAATTACATCATAAATTGTTTTGACGTGATTTGATTGGATTATGGGCTGAAAATGTGGGTTTAATTGTGCCTTAAACCTAAACCATATTCCTCCCTAATGATAATAATAATAATGAATAAAGCTATAATAAACAAAATAATACACAGATAATAATAATAATACTTAATAATAATAATATAAAAATAAATAAATAATAATAATATAATACTAATAACAATAATAATAATAAGAGAAATTAGTAAAATAAATTACACTAACATAATAATATTTAACAAAATGGTTATAAAAGAATGGAGCTGAACTGAACTGATTGGAGCTGAACTGAACTGAACTGATTAGAGCTGAACTGAACTGAACTGAAATTAAGCTGAAATGAACATGCCCTAAACATTAAATATGAACAGAAGTATATGATAAAAGTTGTACATGCGTTATACTTCATCCGTTTCTAAATAAGTGACACACTTCATGTTTTCACGTTTGCCAATGTATTTTTTTAAACATCAATACCTATAATTATTAATAACTAAAAATTATAAAAAATTGATATTAAAAATTTTCACATTGAGATGAATCTAACAAGATCTCACATGACTATGTTTTTTCTAAAATGCAAATCACTAAAGTTAATTAAAGTCTAAGCTATAAATAGTAAATACTATACAAATGTATCACTTATTTAGAAACAGAGAAAATATTATAGGACGGGAGGAGTGCTCAGTTTTCTTTTAAAAAACAGTAAAATATGGTAAAACTCTCCATTACACATAAACCGCCTCTTCCGGTTCCCCATCCCCATAATCCCATTACCCCATCTCCAAATTTAAACGACTCACATTCTTTCTTTCTTTTCTCTTCTTTCTCCCCATTTTCTCTCTCTTTCTTCTCTTAATTTCCACTCCATTTCATCTTCACTCTCAAACTATATTTATTCCCACATCACTTTACTACAAACCCATTATTGTAACACCACAATTTTCACAAATGACCAACAAAAATTCCAACTTTTTTAGTTCAAGTTAGAGAAAACAATCAAAAGTAGGCAAAGCAACATAAAAAATCATCTATTTCAATGAATAATCTTCACAAATACGTTACTTTCATCAATCTGTTATTGTAAAGTTTCAATCTTTAAGAAGAAAAGTGAGAAAAATGGTGATGATTCAACTCATTGAATGCTTGGAAATGGATTTTTGCACCATTTTTGTGGGATTTTCAAGGTTTTGATTTATGGGTTTTTGTTGATTGCTTTCTGTAGATCCATGGTTTTCTGATTTTGGTGAAGTTATTTCTTCATAGGATGGATACAGTTTCTGCTCAGAATCATATTAATTCTTGTGAAATCAGTAAGCATGTTTTTTACTTTAATTAGTCAGTTTCTTTTTTCCTGTTTTCTTGATGGTAATTTTTGTGGGTTTCTGTAATTTTTTTTGTCTTTCAGTTAATTTGAGATTAATTATCTTGTTTATCTGGTTATATATAATATTGGGTTTTTTATTTTTTTCATATAGTTTTTTTGCACTGTCTGCTTCGTATAAATTAGAATCTGGGATTTGTCTGTGCATAAATTTATACTGCTATCTTTTGCTAGGTGGTAAATTGGTTACTCAGACCCATGTTGTATTTTGTGTCCAAGTATCCGACTTGTCCATTTTATGCAAAAATTTCCTTGATTTTGGTCCTAAATAGAGTGTGGGTGTATCCATACGCATGTTCGAGTGTCGAGGATCTGACATGGGTACTTGAGGTAAAATGAAGAGTCTTATGATTGCCTGTATGAAAGATTGCATGTGTTAAAAGTAGCTTTTGTTGACTCTGTGTCAGTGACAAATTCGGTGGGTGTATCACAGAAAGGAGAGGTGGATTTCCTAATTGTTATCTATATGGGTTATTTACAATTATAAATGGCTGATTAAAGGGCTGTTTTATGATTATCAGTTTGGGTTTCAGGTAATTGAAAGATGTATGTAGACTCACAACAAGTGAAGTTGGATTGTTTTGGGACCATGGATGCGAAAACGAAGAGTTCTAGTGAAACAATGGAAGCCAAGATTTCGTTTTGTCATTTGCTTGAACTTGCTGCGGATAACGATGTAGAAGGTTTCAAGCTATATGTAGAGTCGAACCCAACTGTAAGTGATGAGATTGGTTTATGGTATGGCCGGCAGTTGGGTGCGCGGGGGATGGTTTTGGAGTACCGAACACCATTGATGATTGCATCTATGTATGGAAGTTTGGATGTGATGAAGATTATTCTTTCTCTGTCGAAGGTGGATGTAAATCGTTCTTGTGGTCCTGATAAGTGCACTGCCCTTCATTGTGCTGCTTCTGGTGGATCTGTTGATGCCATTGATGCCGTGAAGCTGCTTGTAGGAAGTGGTGCTGATCCTAACCTAGTTGATGCAAAAGGGAACCGACCATATGATGTTATCACTGTCTCTCGGATGCTTCCTCAGCTCCGAGTTGCCTTAGAAGATATGCTTTTTTACCATGGTTCTAAACAGAAAGATCTTTGCGATTTAGTCAATGATTTGAAGGTTACTCCTTTGTCTATCCCAACCATTTCAGAGAGCAAACCTCTTTGCTCCACGTTGGAGGTGCCTTCACCTTCAATGACTTCAAAGAATGGCACTAATGGTCCTCCAGTTTTTGAAAAGAAGGAATACCCAGTAGACCCATCGCTACCTGATATAAACAACAACATTTATGCGACTGATGAATTTCGAATGTACTCATTTAAGGTTCGACCTTGCTCACGAGCCTATTCCCATGATTGGACCGAGTGCCCGTTTGTCCACCCCGGGGAGAATGCTAGGAGAAGGGACCCTAGGAAATATCATTACAGCTGTGTCCCATGTCCTGAGTTTCGTAAGGGTGCTTGCAGGCGTGGTGATATGTGTGAATATGCTCATGGTGTGTTTGAGTGCTGGCTGCATCCTGCACAATACAGGACTAGACTTTGCAAAGATGGCACCAGTTGTAATCGTCGTGTTTGTTTCTTTGCTCACACCCCTGAGGAACTGCGACCTCTATATGCATCAACAGGATCTGCTGTTCCTTCGCCCCGTTCTGTGGCCTCTGCTGCTGCTGTTATGGACATGGCTGCTGCACTGAATCTCTTTCCTGGCTCACCATCTGCAGCATCTGCCATGTCTCCTTCACCGTTCACCCCACCGCTCTCTCCTTCGGGAAATGGGATGTCTCACTCCTCTGCCGGGTGGCAGCAGCAGAACATTCCTACCTTGCATCTCCCAGGGTGCAACATTCAAACCAACAATATGCAAACAAGCCGTCTAAGATCATCTTTAAATGCAAGAGATATCCCAGCCGAGGAGTTTAGTATTTTGCATGATTTAGAGCAACGACGTATCCTTAATGACATGACTTGCTTTTCACAGCCACAGTTCAACTCACCTACCGGAAATCTCCCAACTCGATCAAATATGCTGGCACCATCAAACCTTGATGATCTATTCTCAGCTGCTGAGATCTCATCTCCCTCACAGAAATCTGCATTACTACACCATTTCCAGCAGCAGCAGCAAAGCATGTTATCACCCATAAATACCAAATCATTCTCCCCTAAACCAGTTGATCATACACATGTGCAGGCATCATTCGGGCCATCTTCTCCTGGTATTATATCTTCACCTAGGTTGTCTGCACTTGCTCTGCGTGACAAGCAGCAGCAGATGCGCAGTCTGAGTGCACGTGATCTTGGTCGGGATTTCATACCCGACAATAGTGGGATGGTTGGTTCTCCTATGAGTGTGGGGTCATGGTCTAACTGGGAATCGTCCTGTAACGGAAGAGCTGATTGGTCTGTCAATGGCGATGAGTTAAATCGTTTGAAACGTTCACATACATCAGGACATAACAGTGAGGAGCCCGATCTTTCTTGGGTTCAATCGTTGGTCAAGGATTCACCATCTTCTGACAATAAAGAGGTCCAGAATAATGCAGGATCGAGTTCAAAGCTTTGCGCTGATGGTTCGAACTCTAACTCTCAGGTTGAATCTGTGGATCATTCTACTTTGGGGGCTTGGCTTGATCAGATTGCTGCTCAGTGATACAGTTTAGTGAGTAATATGAAGCATGCAGTTAACAGTAGGAAGGGAGGTGCAAAACATTCATCAAGATTCAATTTTCCCAATATTAATTGATTATTTATTATTATTATTACTAAAAAACAGAAAAGAAATGATTAAAAAGTTGGAACCTACCTGGGTTATTTGCAAAGGTATTGCCCGGCTAGATAATTCTTTTGGTACTTCTATTTTTTACATGTAATCAATTAATCTCTATGTTTTAAGTATTTCATTTGTTCATGAATCTTGATTGTACTAAAGTAGATCAGGGAGTCCATTATTACAATTTTACTAATAATACTTTCATTTTTCGCACTATTTAGATACTTTGTTTTAAAAATATATACTTCTTCCGTGTTTTTAATTTGCATAGGTTGGGCACACGGTTTAAAGAAAAGATTACAAACGGTAAACAAACCAATTTAATTTTTATTGTTCTAATTTTGATATTCCATATCTTCCCTCCAATTTGTTCGTTACCTTTAGTATCTTCTTTAGATTACGTGGCCGATTTAATGTTGCAACTAAAAAGCGAAGGAAGTACAAATTAAGTTTTAAAGTGATTTTGTTTTCTAATCTTTACTAACAGATAGAGATATTAGTGATCAACGTTTATAAATGTAAAGTTATTGCAAACCAATAGGATTGTGAAAACATTATTATTATTCTATTGCTAATAATTTTATTATGTTCATATTTTTTGCACCACTAAAATCTAAACAAAGGCAATTAAAAGAAAATAATTTTGGATAAGATGGAAATAATTTACGCGGCTTCTTTTTTCTCCCTATGCAAATGAATTATTGTGGGGCTTGAGATCGATAGGTGGGTGGGGATATATTTTTATTTGGTTTTTTACTGATGTAACATTAAATTAAAAGTTTAAGCAAAATAGGTAATTTTTGTTTCATATTTCCAATATTGTCCTTTTGGTCTCTTTTTTGGATGGCCTCTCATTCATTTATGTTTCCTCTCTTTCTTGTTTGTTTCCATCTCTTTCTATTTTCATGAAAGCATGGAATCTATGATGTGGATCCCAATATGCAATAGTTGATGGTGGGTGAGACTTAAGATCGGAGAGAGATGGTGTGGAAAGAGAAAGGATCTTACTTGGAAATTGATTTTAGCACTCATATAATCTTATGTAAATCCGAGTGTAAGACTGTGTTCTTTTGACCTGTAAAGAGCTGAACTGAAATTAACTGAAATGAAATTTATTGAAATACATCTAACTACAACTTTTAGCTCAGCAGATTTTGAACTGAATTGAAATTAATGTAAGTTCTTTGCAGGTCATAAGAACAAGGCCTAACTATACTATTAAGGCCTAGTCTTAGTGACGGATTTAAGAATTTAGCTTTTCGGCGTCAATTATAAAGGACATAAAATTTGGAGTTAGCAAAATCGACACTTAATATAATATTCTAAAACTTAATGGCTCATTTAAAAAAAAGAAACATTTTTTCATTTATGGTGCCGTTTACCACTCTTGTGAGTCTTGTCTTAATATAGATCCTTACTAAATATACGCTCGAGTGTCTCAAGTTCTAATAAGAAAGCCAAAAATTCTTTTATGCTTATTGATGAGCTCTTAAAGAGGAATTTAAATGAAATAACCACTATTTTTTCGAGAGCTCATGTGCCAATAGGGAGAACACATAATACAAGGATATATGAGGGGATTTACGAATTACGATGTCGTAGATATTCATATATCCGAGTGTATAATGAATGAACTTGGAATGAACTCGGATGATGATGTAGCTCCTTGAAAATGAAAGGAGGAAAAACTTTGTTTTAAGTGAGGAAGTTCAAGGATGATGGCAAATAAGCCACTTTTGATGCCATTCCCCACTTAAACCTTAAATTGTTGGCTTCTTTTCTGAAGTGGAGAATATTTTTACGTACTACTTTCTTTATTTGTGGTTAAACTGATAATATATGCTAAATCCACGCCAATAATATAGTAGTAATTCTTTTATCTGAATTTGCGCATGGTGGAAGAATCATTTGCAGTTTTAAAGGGAACATTATCACCTTTGTAAGTGTGTTTTGGATGCGATTTTGATGGATGGATTGCTTAGTTTATGTTACTTATTCAACTTGCCCACTTTGAATACGGAGCTTGTACTAGTGTTAATGCCCCCATTATCTATAATTTATAATATGTGGATGTATGGTGTTAATTGAGCGAGACAACTCGTGAGCTACTCGAGCTCGACTTAGTTAAAACCCGTCAACGATCGACTTGAGTTAGTTTGGATCGAACTCGAGCTCCGATCAAGACGCTAATGAGACTAAGTCGAGATACACAAAACTCGACTCGAAGACTCGCGAGAAACTCGAATGATATGGCTAACTCGAATTGAGTTCGACTCGAGATCATAACAAGTCGAGTCGAGTTATGCAAAACTCGACCCGACTCGGCCCGTTATCATCCCTATCTGGATGGCTTAATGCCATCTAATTTAGTTGGTAATTTTTTGTGGACGCGATATATAAATTTTGGGATCAAAACATGTTTACAACATTATGCTCTGTCTCTCTCTACATCCAATAAATCGTAGTTAGATCTATGAAAAGACAGTCTTAACTTATTTTTGAATTAAATAAGTCATTTGAAAAGTGACATGTAAGCAAATATGCAACAACTTTATTGGTTTATGCAACTATGCAATAACTTTATAAGATAATTACTAAATTATCAAGAGAATGTAAGCAAGATTTTAAGTAGATTCTATTAGGATTTGTTGTAAAGGATGGATCAGGATCACATATGAGTAATTAAGAATCAAACTTTGGAATGGCAACCCTGACTTCTTGTTCATCTTGCTCGGATTATTCTATTGTTTTATACACATCCCTAGCTTCATCGATTAATTTATTAGACATCAATTTTGTAAATATATGGTATCAACTTCTATGATGAATTGATGATACGCTTGAATTTTTTTTATCAAAATTATGTTAATTCTTGGCTAAAATCAAAGTACTACGACCTGAATTCTATATAGGTTTTTTGACTCTCATAATTTTTTGGTCAAGTATATATGGACCATACACTTAGAAATAGAGGAAAAGGTAGCACACTTGGAAAGATTTGGCCTTGTGATCGATTTCAAAGTCAAAAAGTGATTTCCCAACCAAAATACCAAATACACCAAGAAACCTTGATTCCTTTTATGCAAGGAGATGAATTATCTTTGGTGGAGTGGCTTTCGGAATTTCTAAACTTAGCTTTTATTTTGCATCAAATCACCAACACACTAACGCGTTATTTTACCAACATGAACAATCAATAGTCAAACACCAAACCTAAATCACCAATACAAACAATCGGTTAACCAACAACATATAATAGCCAAATAGAAACAACCAATTACCAAACACCCCTATATATTATGAATTTATGTGATACGGAAAGATGAATTAATTGTAACCAAAGTCATTTGTGGCTAATTTATCAAGTTGACATTAATAATGATAAATGATTGGTTCTTTGGTAAAGATGCATACATTATGGCATGAAATAGACCACCTTATCTTTTTTTAGGGGATGAAACATAAAACATATATATTAGGTTAGCTAGTACACTGTACACCACCATTACATCTATGCAAATTGGCATTTATTAATATCTGATTTCACTCAAGCTAAGTACATAGTAATAACTTATTGTATTTTATTCATAGATTGCGAAAGATAACTGCTTTTGATAGCATTAGTACATTATACTAATATGAGTGACCAATTTATGGGCCTAAAAAGCTAAACAAACTTAGGTAGGTTGTGTATTTAATACCTATGTGCTTACAATATGAAGTATGATGGTAACTTTAATATTTGAAAAACATGAATGAAAGCAACCAATTGTAGATGATTTCATCCCAACAAACTTGTCACATTTGTTTGAACTCCCATGGATATATAATCACACATCCAACTAACAACATGCCCAAATTTTGATTTGCGCATACAGTAGATGTGTTTTCAATACAAATTGTTTTTTTTTGTTAAACTTTTTCGACGATTAGCCAGTGTCATAAAATATAAAGTGAGTTCTTCTATTAGAGGCGATAAGTTCATCGTACCTCCTCCGATTTATGAAGACATCCCTCTTTTCGTTTGGTCGTGTTCTATAAGATTCTTTCCTATTTTGTTTTATTTGATATGTAAACCTTTTTCTCTCTTTTATCTTTTTACCCCACCACATAGGTCCACTTGGTCTATTTAATGATATCCGCATTTCTAAACATCTTTCTCTCTCATACCCAAAGTCTAATAAAGGACCTCACTTTCTACTAACTCCTCATTTCTTTGGTTCTTAAACTACAAAAACAAGGAAGGTGTTTATGAAATGGACATAGTATATATAACTTGAATTGCTATCGACTTCTGCTCAACTCAATTTATTAGATTCAAACCAATTCTACTTTTAGGTACTAATTCCCAATTCACCTATAAAATTAGAAAAAAGTTTATTTGGCTAACATTTAGCTAAGTAAATGTCATATTTATCGACACATTTACCCCGGAAATTGTGTTTTTATTTCTAAAATGACATCACTAGGCAAACCAACGATTTCAGAAATAAGGCTAGGTATGTCAATATACATCTGTTTTTAGTTGGCTCAAATTTTGCCAAATAACATGACTCATAAAACTTATGCATCACTAAAAAGCCCAAAGAAGAGGACACATGAAAGTATTCATATAAATGCTACATCAATGATACGATATTAGGACTTAGGAATGACCCATCACCACCGGTCCCCTAAACAGGTGTATAGGATACTATGGTGTTGGTTGTTGCACAACCACTTTTTGATGTGGTAGCTAGATTTTCTGGTGATTTTAGGATTGTAAGACAAGAAGAGTAGGGAAATGAAAAGGAAAGTAAGATGGCAAGGATAAAATCAATAGCAAAACTGATTGAGGGGTTGTTAGATCATTAGATGGGTGCATTTGAGACCGTACCAACAAAAAATCAGAATGTCTAATAGGCAGTTAGAAAATAATCTATGCAATCGTTGTATACTCGACATGGGGTAACCAAGTACCCATCAACCAATTAGATAATTCCACAATTTTCAAGTTTATAAGAGGGTTGCATTGACATGTGGCATAACTGATTCATTGAAACACACTTTCGGCTACTAACACATCTTTTCTTGGGCTGAAAGTGGGCCACTTCTGATTCAAAACAGTTCCCCAGCAAACAAGGAGTAATATCAGCAGAAACATCACTAGTAATAAAACAAAACAACACAAGATTATGCTAATGGCTGAAACTAATGATTCCAAGTTCTGATAGTACTAGAAAAAGACATTTAGAAATGTAAAAGAAATCTGGAATCTTACAAACATGTAATGTTTTTCCCTTGTCCTATCTTTTTATCATGGCCAATGCATAATGCTTGGACTAGAATACTTTTAAGTACAATTCTTCTTGGATTTTTATGATTTTAGTCATATTATGAGCTCAATTATTTCATTGTAGCAGGAAATTATGTTGGCTAGAACTTAAAAAGTAGCTTCATGTTGTTTCGGTCACTACCACAGAAACGATAGAACTGATAATGTCGTACAACAGTAAAAATCATTTCTTATATGGACCCGGTCCACGACAAGGGATCCACACTCATTTCTGTGCAAAGTTACCCTTCTTAAGGTAGTGTTTTAATGCTTTGAGTTCTAATTTTCCTGGTCAATTAAGGTCATAAACATATAAAATGGTAATTCTTGTAAGACCATGTAAAAATGGACGCTCAAAAACAGCGAGTATTTTTTGCATGAATGCACACTAATGTCATTGCAGACTGGGTTTATACAAGATTTTGAACAGTTGTTTCAGTCAAAAGCAGAAAACAGGACCAGGTGAAACAAAAAAAAGGTTCAAACAGGTAAGTAGATAACTAGGAATTCATATAGCCTGGTGAAAAGACTGAGCATTCAGCTAGAAATTTCAGTAATTTTTTCATAATCGAACTCAAGATTAATGCACTGAAATTAAATGAAGAAACTCAAAAGAATTGTGGAAAAGTATACTACTAATATCTGTAGCTTACTAGCTTTGAATATTTAATGATGAGCCAATTCAGTTTAAAGTAGGCAAAAGGTAGTACTTTAACGATATAGTAGTAGACATTGGTAGTTCACTCTCTATAGAGCCAAAACTCAGATGCTAAATTGTTACTCCCTCCGTCCCACAAAGTTCTTCACTTCATTATTTTATACCTCACATATATTCAAGAAGCGGGAAGAACTTTGTGGGACGGAGGGAGTAACATTTAACAATGTAGACTTTAGGCTAATCGAGTTTTAAATCCGAATAAGTCTGGCCTGATTCCACCAGGAACCAGGGTTGCGTCTCCCTAGAACCCAAAGCAAAGGTTTATGCTATCATTTGTTTAATGATTTCCTTTGGCTACTACTCAAATATCCACCATTTATATAAACTTAGAAAGGCGATGCCATGATCAAATAAGAGTGAAAAGATAAACTTTGTTGTAGATATTGAGAGGTGAATACAAGAGAGAAAAACAAGGAAAGAATTTGTTAAATAATTAGTGAGATGATTATATACTTACTCAGATGTGCTGTCTGTACTTGAACATAGATCAATCTGCAGCTTTTGGCTGCTGCCATGTTCTGCACAGCTGCAATCATGTGGCGGCAGAAGTTGATGATCCATGAAGAGCTGGCTGCTCAGAAGTCAGATAATAACTGCTCTTCATTCCCCAATAACTCTTCTTCGTGTACAACCCACCAATGATCAAGGATGTAACCATCATCCTCTAGTGCAAATGATAGAGACTTCAGTGTTGCATAAATTTCCGCGCCTTTGAAGCACACCTGATCTCCAGCAATAAAACAGTGAGCCTGATTTTGAATAAAAATCCAACTCATTCCCGGGTTCTTCCTCATTCCCTTTTCCTTAAGATGCATTCTTAGATCTCTCACTTCTGACCAAAGACCCGCACTAGCAAAAATATTAGACAACAGTATATAATTACTGGCATTTGTAGGTTCTATTTGCAGAAGCTTCTGAAAGATAATTTTGGCCAATTTCAGTTCAGAATGAGCTCTGCAAGCACTAAGGAGAGCTCTCCAAATAGAGGCATCTGGTTCAAATGGCATTGAATGGACAATTTTATTTGCTTCATCTATGAATCCAGCACGCCCGAGTAGATCCACCATGCAACCATAGTGAAAAAGCGTGGGAGTTATGTTGAAATCATGAACCATAGATCTAAAAAGCTCAGAGCCCTTCTCCACCATACCAGAATGACTACAAGCAGACAACAATGATAATAAAGTCCTTCCATTTGGTCTCAATCCATAGCCTAACATCTGTGAGTAGGTATGTAGTGCATCATTTAATTGACCATTCAAACCATAGCCGGCTACCAAGGCGTTCCAAGAGCTAATATTGCTTCTT
This sequence comes from Patellifolia procumbens, assembly GCA_947645195.1. Taxonomy (NCBI): domain Eukaryota; kingdom Viridiplantae; phylum Streptophyta; class Magnoliopsida; order Caryophyllales; family Amaranthaceae; genus Patellifolia; species Patellifolia procumbens. The sequence continues at coordinate 2,954,335 of CANSGD010000335.1, forward strand.
TGCATGCTTTTGAAAATCTTCTCAGCATTCTGCATACTGCCACATCTTGCATACATTGATACCAAGGCATTCGCTAGCGACAAATTCAATCCTCCAAAATATTCTTTACGTATTGTGTAAGCATGTAGGCATTTGCCTAAAGGAAGACTAGCTACATCAGTGCATGATGAGAGAATACTTATGATTGTCATAGAATTGGGTGTCTCATCCAAGATCATCTGCTTAAAAAGTGGTAGAGCTTGATGAGCTTGGTTATTTCTCACGTAACTAGAAATCAACGAATTCCACAATATTAAATCTCTTTTTGAACACGCATCAAATAGATTCCTGGCAGCTGCCTCATCACCACAGTTCATGTACATCTCTAGGAGTGCAGTAGTCAATTCTATATTTACTTCGATTCCATGTTTCGTCACATAACCATGTAATGATCGACCCAAATTTAGATACGATTCATCTTTGCAAACAGCCAGAACAGCAATAATTGTGTGCGAGTTGGCCTTAATTTCCAAATGTAGCATTTTCTCAAAGTACTTCCAAGCATGATTTCTAAAACCATTGACAGCCAAAGCAGAGATCATTATATTCCAGGATATCACATCCAGTTTAATCAACTCATTGAATAGCATCATTGCTTCATTAATGCAGCCATGCTCTGCATAGGTTCTCAAGACTGCATTCACAATTGATGTATTATTTAAAAATTCCTCTTTAATTATTTTAGCATGTATGGACATACCAACTCTTAATTCACAACCCATTTCTGAACAGATAGTCAAAAGAATGGTAATTGTCGCTTGATTTACTTGGAATCCTTCCGATTGCATCCGAGAAAACACTCCCCAGGCCTCCTCATGCCATCCACACTCTAAGCAAGCCGATATCATTGAATTCCATATAGCAATATCATACGTAGGAGCCGATTCAAAAACCCTATATGAAGATTCTAAACAACAAGTTCTACCATACAAATTAAGCAATGCACTTGCGATATGTAAGTCTTGAGCATACCCGAACTTTATAGCTAGTTGGTGAAGTTGCAAGCCCAATTCTAAATACCCAAGCTCAGAACATGCCTGTATGGCAGGCAATATCGAAACATTATCAAACTCAATCCCTTCTATCAACATTTTCATAAAAAGATTTAGTGCTTCAAGTTGATCACCAAACCCTAAGTAGGCACTGATCATTGTGTTCCATTCAACAACATTCTTCATACCCAAGAGATCGAACATTACACGAGAAGCCATCACATCAAATTTCACATAAAACCCAATAAAAGCAGCCCCAAGATAACAATTTGAAGGAAGAAAACCGTTTCTCAAGCAATACCCATGTATCTCTTTCCCTAATCTCAACTGCAAAAGCTCCCTACACGCGACAAGCAATGCCACCAATGTCACCGCGTTAGGCTGCAAATTCTCACCCCACATCTGTTTAAACAACAACATTGCTTCCTCATAGTAACAACATCCTACATAGCTATTAATCATCACATTCCACAAAACTACATCTCTTTCACTCGTTTCATCGAATATATGGCGGGCATCTTCAAGATACCCACATCTTCCATAGAAATCAACAAGAGAAGACCTGACTCGAACATCGTCTACATATTCTTGGCACTTGATCTTAGAATGAATCCTTTTGCCTGTGGCAATGTCATGAAGCTTTGAGCAAGCCTTCAAGATCAGAGGCAAAGTTCTGGAATCAGGGGAAATGTGTAAACTTTCCATTTGGGAAAATGTATTTAGGATTGCTTGATCATTTTTAAGTTTTGCTTGATCTTTTATCAGTGAATTCCAGTATTTTGGGTCAATTATGGGGGTGTTAGTGAGACAGGCACAAATACTGTGGAGCATTTTAAAGTGTTAGCTATACAGTTGATATTTGGCGGGAATTGAGGATGTTTGTTGTGGCTGTAAAGTGTGTCGATTAGATTATCTACTCCAAAATCTAATAGGACAATTAATTGTGGAAAGAGGGTATATACTCAATTCCATATTTCCATTACATACTTATTGAACAACTTGTAAGTGACATAAAGTTTAAGAAATAGTTAACTTATAAGGTACTCCCTTCGTTTCTTGTTATTTCTTTTTGAGATCGAGCAAAACCAATGCAAATTAGAGCAGAGTGAAATCTTATATTTTAATAAGCTATCCTACAGTGGGCTCGTGTGAAAATGACAAAGTAAAAAAATATGTAAAGATGTGGTTCTTAGAGGGTAAAATGTGAATAAAGATGACACTGAAAAGTAGGAAAGACTTTTTGACACGGACTGAAAAAAAAAACAAGAAAAAAAAAAGGAATGAGATTATCAACTAAAATAGATAAAGAAAAAGGGAACATGTTGCAATGGATTTTTTATTGGTACAAGTAATGGTCTTACTCCTATATCCTATTGCAGGAAGGTATACTCTTGCAATGGATAGAGATATGATGGACAAATACAAATGATGGCAATAAAAAAGGAAAGTATAATATTATTTTGAGCTTGCAATGCTTCTCACCAATTCCTGCATGGAATTTTTTTCTTTTGCTTCTTTTTAAAAAGAACTTCCTATATGGCTTCCAAGCTAGCAAAGATATGATAAGTTGATAACCCAAAATGAGTTGAATAAAATATACAATGCACATACTGAGTCACTTGGCAATCAATCTGGAAAGCATGCCAGACTCAAATGAATCACTTAGTAATCAACTTTTGGGAAGCATACCAAACGAAAGTTAAATTTATATACATGTATTGAGAAATCAAGCTCACTATATTCGAACCATTCTGTTTCAGCGAAGGGGAAAAAGAAATATATACAAGGTTTGCTAATCATCTAATCATCAGATTTAGGCTCTGAAAATAACCACAAAGTTACCATGTGAAGGAACAAACAGACTAGTAAAGGCTAGCAGCAGCCAGCATCACCTGAAAAAAATCAAGAGAAAGAATTAATATTCATCATAACAGCGAAAAAAATTATGTGCGGAAGGGTCCATGAACAATCAACTTACCATGGAATAGGCTGAGTATGAAAAATCAGATGCTCCAAATTCGATGACTTGATGCCATCAAAAACAAACATCAATGCGTTCACACGAGACACGACTCGTGAGTTGAGTGAGGGCTACAAAATACAGTTAAGATAATGTAATTAGTAACTCACAAGATACAAGCAAATGAACATGTATAAACCCAACGCTATTTATTAGAGATGCAGTCTTGAACAATTATACTTCTATACTATATATTTAAAAGATGCAGTCTTAAAGAGTCAAAGAAGATTTAACAAGTCTTGAATAAGCGCATTCATTAGACACCCAAAGCTATTTATTTTTCACTCATTTGCTCATTTGAAGCTCCATTTCTCGCACAGATTTTGCTTATGAGCAAGAAAATAGACTCGGGTCTAAGATTTGGGTATATGATAAAAGTTGTAGTCTTGGACCCAAAACCTTTGATTTTCTGAGGTAAGTGATGGTCAGTACAATAGATTGAGGTAATGTAACTATGATGGGAAAATAAGATGAAATTAGATTTTGTTGTTAGTCTCTCAGGTCTCCCTTGCATAACCACCATTCTAATCATAATTCTATCAATTCTATATAATCTCTGCTTCACAAATACCTGTCCAACTTGCCACCACTTATTGCTACTCGGCCTACCCCACAATTTCCCTCAACACACATGCCACCATATGAAAAGAATTTTGATAAAGTTTCGCGTTATTTTGAAATAAACTCGAAAGAAAGCACGGGAAGAAAAGCTAGTTGTAAAGAACAAGAAGTTCTGGTTTACTCACTTGTAAACGGGCATCAATTATAAAGGATCCCAGCTGCCGTATTAGGATTTAATAGCAACAATTAAGCTTCAAACCCAAGATAGGACAGAATTGAATTAAAGCCAACACCATTAAAGAATGCACCAAATGTCAAGCCAGCGGTATCTTCTCGAATGCATCTCTTATTCTTCTTCTATCTCTAGTAGTCATTTTTTCGCCATATCTTACAAAAATGTCTCCTAAATCGAATAAGCCAACCTCTCTCAATTTCTTCGCGACTTCTTTGAACATTAATGCACCTTCCTCATTTGAGTAGTAATGCAAGAATTTGTTATAGTCAAACCTCGGCACCTCAAGTCCTCCTTTTAAGGTTCTTTCAGTATACTTTGTGGCTTCCAAAACTTTCCCGGCTTTAACCAAACCCCCAACAAATATGGAGTCAAAGTTAACCAAGGGGTCATTTCCCTTCCTCCCTCTCTTCCCTAGGTGCCCTTGCAGCAACATGATATAGGTATGCATAATAGGTTCACATCCTTTTCTTATCATCAGTCTAAAGACTTGCGTTGCTTCACCAGGTTTCTTCGAATTTAGAAATCCTTTGATCAAGGCATGATACATGTTTATATCTGGTGTCTCCGAATTTTCCATAATCAAATACGCCTCTTGAACACGATTCTTTGACACGAGCCCATATATTATTGATGCCAATGTTGCATTATCTCCTTGGATTCCTCTCTTTTGCAATTCTTCATATACCACTTGAGCCTGAGAAAGCTTGCCCCTTTTACACATCCACTCGATAACTATACTATATGTAGAAAGTCCAACTTCCTCCATCCTTTTTACCCTCATAGTTTGAAAAAGTCTTAGGCCTTGATCAAACTGATTATTCTTGAAGAGCCTCTCTATCATCGTATTTACAGCATCTATGTCCGCATCAATTCCTTCATCCATCATCAAATTCCACAACTTTGACGCCTCAATCACATCTCCAACATCACAGAACCCACAAATTAAGTGCTTATAAGTAACCTGATTCGGCTTAATCCAATCCTTCAACTTCACCACAACGTACTTAGCCTCCTCAACTAGCTTATCCTTACAGAGGGTCTCAACAACCTTATTCAAAGTCTCCAAACTATAGCCATACTCGTGAGAATTCATCAAGTGAAAATATTCCACACATTTCTTCAATTCCCTAGCAGCAGCCAATGTTTTCAAAGCAATCCTAAATGTCTTATCATTAGCAACTTTTTGCTCTGTCACTTCACGTAATACTTCCCAGAATAGATCAATATTTCGAGACTTACCAATCACGTCAAGCATCTTATTGAAGGTGACAGGGGTGTGACTGAACTCGGGGCAAGTCAAGGTGAATTGATAGAAGCGGTAAACTGGTCTCCATGAAAGGGGGAATCTGTTGCATACTTGGATGAAAAACTCATGGTTAAGGCTGAAGTGAGTTTTCTGAAGGTGCATCTGAAGCTTGGAATCTAATGCGTCTTGTTGCTGGTAGAGGATAGTGCAAACCTTGAGGAGATGGTCCGAGTTGAGCGGGGTTAATGTGTTGGTTGGAGTGGTGGTAAATGGTTGTAGTGTGTGACTGCATCTGAAGAGGTTAATTAATGGCCTGGTGGCAATGATTCTTCTTAAGTTCATCTACCTGAACCAAGCAAATAAATAACATATGAGGAGGAAATCCAGATTCCAAAGAGCAACAGTCAACAAATAAGTAAGGTTTTTATTGCTGAAACAAAGCTAGAACAAAGCAACAGAAAACTAAGGATAAAGGATCCTATTGATGAAACTAACAACAAAACAAACAAATAGCATATGAGGAGGAAATCCAGATTCCAAGAAGCAACAGAAAACTATAAATACTGGTTTGCATTGCTGAAACATAGATTAAAAGCTTTCATGGTATCAACTATAAGGTCATCACAAGTCACTCATCAATCGAAGCACGTTGAGGAGAAACAAAAGGATAAACCCTGCAAGGTAAATACTATCTCCATATTTTTTTTGAAATCTAATGATCACATCACAGCATTATAAGAAAGTCCATATTGGCCAAGCTAAACTGAAACAATATAAATCTATGAGTAAAGCAAATGCCTTTACAAACCAGGGCCACATAATTCACTGGTTACGCCCCATGAAATTCTTTTAGCTGCTCTTTCCAATTTGCGGTTTTTCACCCCAAATCAATGTGATTTGTGAGCTAGAACAACTTCATTGGCGAGTTTTGTCCATGCTTGAAGGATTAATTGGAAAAAATAAGTATTTTCAGATCTAGGGTTCGAAACTTCAAATGGTAAACCCTACATCTGGAAACTGAAGGTGTAACTTATGGATTTAAATCATCAATTGTCGGGGCTTTTGTTAGAGAAGGTGCAGCGAGTCCTTCGGGCTGATTGCTGAGTCCCGGGATGCAAACAAGATTTTTCGGCGCAGGCAGACAAGATCTGGTCATCTTCTTTGGTTGTTTTACAAGTCTGTAATACTCGTTTTTTTTTTCAATAACCTTTTTTCTTATAGTTTTCTGAAGTATGTAGCATTTTTGGTAATACGACCCATTTCAAAAGTATATTCCTAATTATTATGTTATTGTGTTAGATTTGAAGCTAAAGACTGTCCTTCAGAACAAACATAAATTAATAATCCCAAAATTCTGAAGTTAACAACTAATTCTTAAAGCATACTACAGACCAAGATCAAACCAAATTCACCTAGTGATAGTGAACTCCGTTCCGCATTCCAGATGAATTGTGTGACTCTGTTACAAACACCACACTTGTGAAAATTCCTCTTCAGTGATTGACCAGATCCAAGAGTAACTGTATACCTCATATTTCACTGGATTCATGGCTAGACTGGAGTTACACATGAACACCAATGGAGAGGAGGGGACGGGGAAGAAGACCAGGGAGCTTGTTGACAAGAAAAATCCACAATAACTCTTAGCTTTGATGAGTGATTATCTATTCATATACCACAATAGCAAAATGACTAAACTCAGTAATAGTTCGTGATAAGAATTACCAAAGGGATGTAAACTCTATGTTCCCATATTTTTCTCTCTTCACTTGGTCCTGTTTTATTTCTTTCACCAAATTTTTTAAGATTGAACTTCAAAACAAGTACAACCGACAAAGAAAGAGCTCAGTCCCTTAAATGTTCATTCTAAGTTCTCATCATATCTGCAAGCACCTATTTGTCGAAGTGTTAGTCTTATACATCAAAATAAAAGATAGACCTATTCCCTCCCCTCACTAAAGACTCAAATCACACGCAGTATTTGCATTTAGCAGCTTCACACAACATGGAGAAATAGTATAGTATCACTATTGAACAGCATCTTACAACACCAAGAAAACTTTATGTAATAAAAGATTCACAGCTTAAAGTAGATGATTCTTACCTAACTCGAAATATCAACCATAGAAATCTACCTAGAAAGGTAATAGGGAAAAGGGCAATTTATGCGTACAATATTTGTATAGATTTTTTTTCCAGGAAATTCTAAATTATTGCCCACCTTTACTAACCTAAGACCCTAGATCGAGTACTCCTCTATGAAAGGCGGAATATCTAATTCAGACATGAAAATAAAAGGCAGATATAAAGCACTGAACAAGTAATACAAGTTGAACACAAATTGTACAAGAAGGATAAATAAACAGGAAGAATTTCACTTATACTTACTTGCAGACAGGTCAAAGAAGAATAGGATAGAGGAAACAGACATTCAGTAAAGATGCTGTGGAATGGTTTCACTTATTTTATACGCCAAAAAACAAATTTCTTGGTGTTGATGCTACGAGACTAGAAAATGATTTCCTAAACTCTAACCTCAAGTTGTAGTAGGTGTATAGAACAAAGATCAGAAGTTATAGCCAAATAAGAACAGCAGCAGCATATTCTGACCAGAAAGCTAATTTAATCAGTACATAATTTTCACTGTGTATAGGCAAACTGATCTTAGCTAAGGAAATGATCTTAATTAAATAGATCTCCAGCAAATATAATAATATCCTTTCTTGTTTCAATTATATTCTTGTAGACTCGCAGGTTTAATCTCTATACCTATGCTCTAAATCTCTAAGTAAGCCTTTACCCATATACGAGCACGACGACAAACAAATTATTGGTGATCAGGCACATAAGAATGAGTATAAACCTATGTAGTTACATCCGCGTTGCACAAAATAATGGATTAAAGGATACAATTGAAGAGTCATAAAAAACGGCCAATTGCACTTCAATCTCCCAACACTTGATATCATCTTCTTTAAACCAAAATTTTCATGATTCAACCTATCTTTATAATGACAGCCTATTGTTCAAACACATTACAATGAGTATATACTTATGTAATTACATCCGTGTTGCCAAACTAAAAGGATAAACGAATCGAATTGAAAATGATAACACCAACAATTATAACGCACCTCGGAATACATACTGCTATGTATCACAACCTACAATCTCATTGTTTTATTCTTATAAGTCCACTTAAAGTTTATGACTAACAAATTATCCAGAGGTCGTATAATTCATAGGGTCCGTAACAAGGATTCAAACCCAATGAGATTGTGTCTTGTGAGTATATACTATATACTATGTGAGCGTTGCCAAGTCTCTAAACAATGTATATAACGGTGGCAAGAATTGTAAATAATTAAACAAGTTCATTTACGCATATACTTCTAAACAGAGTCTTATAATACTTTATTTCTTTCACATACTACTTTAATTGTTGCATATACTAATGAACTTTGACTATATACTACTTCAATTCATAAATATACTACCTTATTCATACTGTTAGATATGCATTGAATATTTGTTGGTTCGAACAACCAAGCACGGGGGTCTCGCTAATAAATCTATAGCCGTATTGAATTTATTATTCACTCATCTGATTATCTTAGTGTTGCCTAACACTATTCTGTATTCTGTTTCTCTCCTAATAAAACTAATCCTTCCCAGCACATTGCTAGTGAACCACGTTAAACTATGTGTGTGCTTTTATCCTTCACGTTCTATATTATTTCTTTAGCGCCTCCTCTCTCATAACACATACTACTTTGAATATATACACACATACTACTTTGCTATTAACTTCATAAATATAGTACCTTATTCATTGAATATACTACTTTAACATTCACCTCTCCCACTCTACTATATAACTTCAACCTCGTTAAAGACTTGGCATTTCTCCATACTATGTACTCTTGAGAGTACCTTATAACTTGCGTAATAACAATTTAAGTATAAAAATGGCTAATTTCACTTCAATCTCCAAACAATCAATGTATCATCTTCCTTATACCAAAATCTTGAAAATTCAACCTATATACTTCAAAACTCATAATCGAATAACAAAAATGTAGAAATAATACAGTTTATTAAGAGCTCAAATGCTTAATAAATCCTACATGTGATCAGTTACTCAAATTCAATATCAAATTCATACAATCTATCAATAGAATTCTTATAAAAAAGTTAGAGAAAACTTACAAAATTAAATGTAGGGTTAGATTGAGTGCTTGACGCCGGAAAATTATGCGATACAGCAATCGCCGCAGGAGGTGGACCGGAACTCGGTAGAGTTAGACCGGAATTCGGTGGAGTTAGACCGGAACTCGGCGGAGTTAGACCGGAAATCGGCGAGTTAAACCGGAACTCGGCGGAGATAGACCGGAACTCGCTGGTAAATTGCCTTTCGAAGTGAGGATTTTGTTCGAGGGACTGGGGATTAAAGAGTAGCTTGAGAATAGTACATGGAGGGTTTGTTTTCTTTCGCATAAAATAGCTTAATTAGGGATGTAAACGAGTTGAGATGATGAGTTTGAGTTCGACTAAGCTCCTCGGCTCGGTGGTAACTTGATTGAGGTTGAGCTTGGCTTGAAGCTCGATGAGCTAGTCAACTCAAGGCTTGAGCTCGGCCTGAGTATTTTTTTTTCATAATTATTGGTTAATATTCTTGCAAAAAAAAGTAAAATATGCAATAATTTAATATAGATAAATTTATTGTAAATAAGGTCTTTTATGTCACTTAATATTGAACAACCGATAATTTTAATTGTCTACTTAAAGTTCAAAAATCTAGGAACAACAACATATAGTTTGAGTAAAAGAGGCGAGCCTTGTTGGGCTCGAGCTCGGGCTCGGATGTCTAAGGCTTGGCTCGAGCTCGGCTTGGGCTCAAAATTGACCGAGCTCAAGCCGAGCTTTGACCTACCCGATTTCGAAGGCTATACGAGTCAACACAGATCACTTACACCCGTAAGCTTAACTGAACTGATATTAATATGTGATAGTAAAATTATTGTCCGAAGAGCAAACCCTAATACTATAATTTATACAGTTAAACTAAAGCACAAGCCACAAAAATACTTCTCATTTCTTATTCTTTTTGGAACTTTGAAGAAATTCTTATTATTCTTGGGAATTAATAAAGGTGAAACATATTATAAATTCATAATTTGAGTTCAATTTTAATGTTGTATTTGTGGATAATAATTTTTCTTTGTTTTTTTAAACAAAATAGCATTAATTGAAGTTTTGAGTAGTCTGTGCACTTGTGCTCATTGATCTAGCCAATTTAAATCAACAAAAATAATTAGTAGAATTACAATGAAGTAAATAATTAAAGATAAAAATAAAAGGAAAGGTATTACCGTATTAGGGTTAGAAATGAAAATATTTTTTGGAGAACCCGATAAGGGAATCTGAACTATACAATGGGATGGATGAATGTGTTATTTATGTAAGTTAAGATCAAATACATCACACATCAATTAGTGTAACTAACACTTGTTGAATACCCAATATTTTCCCTTTTAGTTACAAATACAATTGGTGTTATTAATGTTTATTTGACGCATTTGGTTGGTTCAATCATAAATGTACCTTTAATATATTTAAATGAACATATTCAAGAACTTAAATGAACATTTGTATTATGTTGTTTGGACATACTCAATAACTTAAGAGAATAGTAGCGTTATTTGGTTTCAATATAGTTAATGCAAAGATGTTCTATGAGGTCCAATATTAAAAAAATATTTGAGCTCTTTTAATTTAACGTAATGTTCTCTTGAGTAAGCGAGTCGTACTTTTACATTAGACTAAGTCTAATGATTAGTGGATATGTCATATGTTTACACCTAATCTCTACCTACAAGGCTACAACGCGAAAACTTTATCTACCCACCGGGTAGACTACCCACCACTAATAGAGAGTATGACAGTGGAGTCCAACTCAACATGTTTAATAATTTTATAATACATCTATTAGTGGTGGGTAACCTACCCAGTGGGAAGATGTAGCATTGCCCGGCTACAACCATGTCCACCTTCTGTCCTTCTCATTATTGGTTAAACTATCTCAAGATTACTTCTTTATTTCATTGTGGAAGGTGCAATCATTTTGTCTAACATGATAGTATTTGCTTTAAAAGCTTGCTATTAGTAACTTTGTTTTGGCTGATAATTTTCAGAAAAAGCAGCAATAAATATCCTGGTGTACACCTTTTACCAGAAGAATGAACTGGAAACTAAATTTATAAACCACAACATAATTTACAGATTAATATAGAATCCAGATACACATAACTACACATAACTTAGCAGCACAATACAAACTCTTAAGCTACAATATCCTGGTGCACACCTTTTACCAGCAATTTGAAGTAGCTACCTGTGTACAAAGCTCTAATTCAACAATTCAGGGGGCTATTATTACTTAAAAGATCCTCACTTCGGTTTTAAGTTAATCAAATGGCACGAAACTTAGGCCGAACCATAACCACCCCCGGTCTACCATCTTCGAATTTATACCTGCAATATCAAGTTCACCATTTTTCAAAATGAATACAAAATAAGCTCATTGATGAGGTTAATGTACTATGTACATACAATGAGCCATACAAGGACTTACCCTTTATCAGAAAGGAATGTCCTCACTGCAGTTGGAAGTGTGGCGACTCCACGACTATGTTTTCCTACACCTGCCAGTAAACAATGATCAACTTTAAGTGCAGCACAATCAGAAATCAGAGTTCATATGTGTTCGCAAACAGTCATGCCATTTCGACAAACACAGCCAAGCAATGGGAGCAACCTTAGTCGAGAATCGGTGCCATTTGAATATAGTACACAAATCAACAAAGCTTAATAAAGAAAAACTAAGAAAAGCATCCAATATTGCATTGGAAAAACATTAGATATTAACTTGAAACAAGATTAACTTTGAGCCTATATACATTAGAACTAAACCAGATAAAAGAGGTGGTTAAATACCTGTAATAACTTCCAACCGAAGTGGTTTTCCCACGCTGCAGCCATCTAAACGTGAAGCATTCAAGGCTTTCGACTTGCTCTCGATCACAGACAGACGTTTCTTGACTGCTTGGATAGCTTCAGAAGCATGAAGACCATGTAAGTCCAATTTCATAATTCCATTTTTCTTGTTTTTAATCCTCAAAATCTTATGTGCAGCCTCTGCATTGAGCCTATGTGCATCTTTCCATATCTCTCGAGCTTTCCCGAAAAACTGTTTGGCAGAAGTGTGATCACCTCTTGAGGAAGCATCTTTCGCAGCCTTGGAATGACGTAAAGCAATGCTGTTTAGAGAAGTTCAAAAGATAGAAAAATATAACATTCCATAACTCATTATCATTGATAATTTCATATACTAATCCTTGAAATAGAGAAGTAAAAGTTTGCCTAAAATGATATTGAGGATCTGTTCTTTTCAACTTGTTTCAGTCCTTACCAGAAAAATAAGTTTAGATAAGCAAAAATAAGTTGAAAAGAACGGAGCATGAGTACTACTAGTTAGTTTATGAGTATCTAAAGATAGCAGATACACAAACCCTGCCATCTCGTTTGCTTCCTTTCGACAGCTGTTGTATATCTCATCATTTTCCCGCTGAAGCTCCTCCTTCTTCTTCTCCCGCTTGTGCTTACCAGGTTCACATATAAACGGGCGATCAAAGAGCTTTTCAGCAGGCAGAGTAAATTCATTCTTTGTATCTTCACTATCATCATCCCAGAAGAATGGCTCATTGAGATTTTCTATAATTGGATCATTGAGCTGACTATCATCACTCCACAGAAAAATCTCATTGAGCTTTTCAAAAACCTGTTCAAATATATTTTCCGGGAAATTATCCTTGATCTGATAGCCTCTGGAACAACGAGTTCGAGACAGTTGACTATCATCAACCCAAAAAGGATTTTCAAAACTCGGATCAAATATGTTCCCGGGATTGGCAGAACAACCAGCCTTTTCAAACAGCTTACTATCATCACTCCAAGCGAAAAAGTCATTGAGCTTTTCAACAAGCGGATCAAATATGTTTCCTGAGAACATATCGCTGATCTGATGGTCTATGTATTCAGCCCCTTCAGACAGCTTACTGTCACCATCCCAACAGAAGTGCTTATCGATCTCTCCATAGAGCGGATCAAATATGTTTGTGGAATTAACATCGTTGTTCTTGTTCTTGTTCTTGTTCCTGTTCTTGTTTGAGTGGCCATCAGAGCTACCAAACTCAGACAGATTAGTATCAAACGTATCGTTGATCTGATTGTTTATGTATTCACCCCCTACAGACAGTTTACTGTCACTGTCCCAACTGAGATATTCATTGATCCCTCCATAAAGTGGATCAAATATGTTCGTGGGAGAAACATCATTGTTCTTGTTCTTGTTCTTGTTCTTGTTCTTGTTCTTGTTCTTGTTCTTGTTGTTGTTCGAGTGGCCATCACAACTACCAAACTCAGACGGATTAGTATCAAAAATCCAGCAGAGCTGTTCGTCAAGCCAGCCGGATGAGGTCATGATTCTGAGTACTGAAGTATGATTTTCCTGCCTTTGCTGCTGATCAAATTCAGACTTATCAGAGCTTCTGGATACCTTCGAGTCAATCTTGTTCGTGTATCGTGATCGAGTCACTTCGAAACTGATTACAAGGGTCGAACCACGAGCTAGCTAGCTAATTGCACACTACAATGAAGGACTAGAAATAGATTCTCACCCACCAGAAAGTTTCAACTTTTAACTACAATGAAGCATATTAATTGCAGTATGTAGTGTACAAACAGATAATTAGAATTGCAGTATGCACTATGAAGATCATGGATAATTAAAATTGCAGTATGTACTATGAAGAATTTGAAGATCATGGGATATTCTCATATGAACTTGTACATAATTTTATCCTGAAAAGTTTTTGAGCACTCAATAATTACCAAAAATAGTCAACACTCAACAGCTTAACTGTTCTTCCAAAGTTCCAACTACAGTTGCCTAGCAGTTTTAAGTAAACAAATATTGTGGAGGGCGTATAGCTAGTACAGTCTTGAGGGGTGGTACTCAAAACTTGGAAATTAAACCGTCTACATCATTGCGCTTTATCGCTCTCAAAGTAGTAATTACAGAAAGTCGCTGGGTCAACTGCAGTCTTCCACTGACCAATCTAAGAAAAAGGACAAAAATATGTCTCTGTCAAGAAAATAGTTTTCTTGATAAAGAAAGACTAAAAACAGTAGTAGAAGTATACGGTTCATCCAATTATCCCTCCGTCACCCTTATTTGCTCATTTGCTTTTCCGCAGTTTGCAAGATACAATTTCAAAATCAAATATTTAAAATGAAAAAAATTACAAAAATTATATATGTGAAAAGTACACAGTGAGACAAATCAAACAAGATCTCAAATGATTATATATTTGTTACGTATATAAACTCAAAGACAGTCAAACTAGCAATGTAAATAGAGCTCAAAGTCAATGTGTAGCAAATAAAATGAGACAGAGAAAGTATTTGACTAAATTACTCAAAATTTACTTATGAACAAGATTATTATTTCATAGAAGAAAAGAAAAAATGATGAAGCAGATGATGGTAGTAAACTAGGAAGTTTCCTCCATATTGACTTTTATAATGCAACCTAGTGTACTAGTGTTAGGTGTTTCTAGCTTTGTTGCCTAGGTAGTCATTACAGGCTTAAGTATGGCAGCATATCTTATGTATAACGGTTAGAGGACGTCGTGCCCTCTCCCTCTAAACAAATTTTACAGTAGTAGTTTTTACTAGAGGGAGTGGGAGTAAATGGTGAAAGATAAGCACAATATTAGCGGTGAGAGTATTTTCAGGCTTAGTTATAAGTAACATTGTTGAGGGTACTAACATTGAGCTTTCCTAAAAATATTGTAACTAATGTTGTTGTAGTAGTTACCATTGTACTAAAATTTTATACTGAAATTTCGTCATTGTAGATCAGGAACGTGGTTTTTCCCTACTGTTGAAGAGGGTTTTCCACGTAAAAATATTTCTACAATTTTCCCGTAAAAAGTATCTATTGCTCAATTCCCCAGAGAATGAACATCTGATTCTGTAACATTCCATTAAGATCAACTCTTCGCGTTCTAGTGAAGTTATAAAACGAGTAAAGCTAAAACTCTTACCTGCTACAAGTTCCAACAATAACTATCATGGTTATGCTCGAATCTTAGTTACAAGTACGTCTAATTGAAATGAGTACAAGCTCTTCAAATCTTAGTTATGCACGAATGCTATATCCAATTGTTTTAGCATGGCCTTATAAACAGTTGGTAGTTATGCAGTGCTTCACGACGAGGTGAAAAAAGAAAAGGCAATTTATGTACTCAAGCAAAGATCAACATAGTTTCCCTTTGTTTCAACTATACTGATGACTAATGCCTCAGATGATACAATCCTGTTCGCTGTTAAGTGTACCCTATTTAACTTAGAATGCTAACAAAATTTTATCTATCTAGTTTACATATTAATACATAATAAATAAGATGATATGTTCAATAAAGAAATCTTAAGTTCTGATGAACTCAAAAGTCGAAACTACTACAACGAGATGGCTGGAGTCAATTACATGGATAATCCACCATAGAGTGATTCGATACAGAGAGTTGAAGTTGATGGGTTTTTTTGTTGGTAGAATCACAAGTATTTCGATAACCATGGAAGTTCCTGAGAGTCCTTTAGAGCAAATGTCACGTCATCGCTGAAATAATACAGGCAAAACAACAGATGAATGAGGAACACTTGGTGTGGTTTGCAATAGATTATGCTACACCGTTACCACTGCAGTTGAAATGTTTTCAGTTGTGAAGTATATAGAACAGATAAATCATCTAAAATATGTTCAATTCTAGATTATGAAAGAATCATATTTTATAAATAGCTTCTCATGATTTAGTAGGTCAAGCACCATTTTTTAGAATTCTATTTTGATCACTGACATCTTTTAGTTTGTAGAGAAAAATAGGACCATTAGATTCATCTTCAAAGCAAGTTTGTAATATTCATTTTTATAGAACTAATCAGCATGTATTAAGAGTAATCAACTGTCGTAGTTCAAACTTGACAAAACTGCGTGATATAAAAAGGAATGAAGGGAGCATTATGAAGCTAGCAAATCAAAACAGATTTTGTAACACAAAAAGATTAAAAACCAAGATAATAAGTTTGTAATGGACCTAAAAACTAATAGTATCGAACTACAAAGTCTTTGCTAGCAAGAACACTAAAAACTAACCTTGGAAAATTCAACTGTAACTTCTGCAGCCTGTGTCTCGAACCTGGCTCACATAGGATGATTCGGCATTCACCAAGTTTACAGCTGTATGAGAAAACAGAAGAGTGTATCAAGATTTAGTAGTCAGTAACCTGGACAGGACTGTAGTCTCTTTTCTCATAGAATTCGACTGCGATCAATTTTCTACAAACTGTCGAGTCCCTATAATTTAGGGATGGCCGAAGAAGAATGTACCCATTATTTAGCGATGGAGGGAGTTCATGTTGTGTCAATCTTGTTAAGGTAGTTTGGCTCATTGTTTCTCATGGCAATTTAGATTATTTGATAGTTCATCATTTGAGCACAGATTAGATTAAGTTGAAGACCAACTAATAAAAGGTAAAGAATATCATGGCCTAAAGCATCAAATTTAGTAAAACCAGATGAGCAAGAAATTAGTACTTACCCTACTCTTAAAAGAATATCCCATCCAGGGAACTCCTCGTTATTGCTTGTACAAAAGCAGGAAACAGTGAAAGCCAACTGCAAAAGTAACAAAAGGTATGGAGTTGCTTTAGAAAAGGTTATCTGTTTCTTGCCTTGCACTGAGAATGAGTAGTGTGAGCAATCCGGTGCATGTTCGCCTTTTTAGCTCATCGAACAATTTTCAAGAATTTAGGAAATGGAACATAACAAAGGATGTCAAGGATCTGAAGTAGCTAACCTTTTCAAAGGTGGTTTCGGCCATTCCTGTCTTGTAAAGCTCATGCACCATAGCTGCCAAAAATATCTTGCCCATTTTGCATGAGCTCCTGATCACCTATTGATCAGAGAACAAATGTTCAGAAACATTATACGAAGAATAATTAGATGCTTAAGGTGTTGCAAGAGGGTTCCTGAAGAATTTAGCAAGCATAAAAGAGGAAGGGGTGATTGAAATACAGGAAGTAAAGCAATCAAGGGTAGTTGAAGGACATCCATATTTGATGTGCCTGACATTTGTGTTTTTATTTTAGAAGTGTGAAATGCTATGTTCAATAATTATGTATTAAGTTTTACTCACTTGAATGTGAGGTGCCTGGAACATTTCCTGTATAGCTGCTTCAACTTCTGCCATTCCAACGCGGGTTTCCTCTGAGAATTCATGAACAGACGAAGTCAACAAAAGTGTTCAAGGAGGATCATATGAAAAGGTGAAGATGCAGAAAGGCCAATAGAAAGGTCAAATGACAAAGGTGTACAAGACATGCATCAAGAATAAGGGGATCCATAAAGCTAAAAATGACACTTTTGCTTTAGATATTACATAAACAGAATTCTTAAACAGAAAATTTTGATTTTGGATTAGTATGTACCGGCAGCAGCAGTATCAGCTGGAGAGACCGGATTCTTGATACGGTAATCTGCAATTTCTGCTGCACGCCGACATATCTCTAGAGCCCTACGTGCATCTCCAGAAATAGCAGCTACCTGATTATACAGATTGACTTGAATATCATCACAATATATGGGTGGAGAATACAAAGTGATGAGGAACAGTGTAGCTCAGATAGGACATAATTTTAGCAAGTTAACTATACTCACCTTTCTAGAGGCGAATTCCACAGCTTGCTTATCGAAAGCATCAATTCCTTTAAGTCTACTCAAAATGATTTCTTGAAGTTGCTGGTAAGTATAGGGGCCAAAGCAAAGTCTGTGTATTCCCATTCGGCTAGATATACGAGGAAGCAACTTCTCTGGAAGGTCCATTGTATTTGCTATGCCTGCAGGAAGGGCGAGGTGAGTCTTGAGTATTTCTACAATTATTTGAGACACCCTAAAAGGCTAAAACAAAAAGAAAGGAGTTGAAGCTTCACTACAATAAAACAACGTAATCAGAACAGAATTCTACCTATCACAATGAGCTTGGAATTTGGTCTAGTTGGCCAATCAAGAATGTTATAAAGAACCTGAAACGAAAGAAAGGCTAAAATATAACTTTTCCTTATGACAGACTAAGTAGAGCTGCCTAAAAAATATAGAAGGCAAAAGTTACCGATTGGTTTCTGGTTACAAGAAGATCAAGTTCATCGATGAGAAGAATGCATGGTTTATTCTGTCCTTTGCCTACTTGTTTTCCTTCTGAGAAACGTTGGTTGAGAAAGTGTAGGGCCTTTTTCCAACTGACCCTGTGTCCAGTCAGCGCTTCATATATAACCTGTCATTAATTCTTTCAGAGTCTAGGTCACAAGTGTTGATCAAAGCAATTTTGAAGCTGCTTACCCTATATATATTCTCTGCCGTAGCTAGTTTCAGACCGTTGATCTCGATGAAACTGTAAGGCTTAATACTTCCTGAATCAAGTTCAGACTTAAGGCTCCTCATCACAGCAAGTACACTCATAGTCTGCAACATGCCATAGTGAAGGTTTAAATATTGTGATGTTATTCGATGCACCAAAGTTCTTAAAAAAGTTGATGAAGTTACTTCACCTTGCCAGTCCCAGGGACACCATGGATGTACAGGCAACGTCCAAGACATTGATCATCACATATAGCACCTTTTATAAATGTAGTGATCTCTTCCATTTCTCTGAATGAACACATATATCAGTAAGAACTGTAACAAAAGAAATAGTGGAATAAAACAATCACCTCAGACATACTTGTCGCGGCATGGGAGTGACTTGGGCAATGTTGCTAACAGCAGCGTCTGTTTGGCCCTTTCAAGCTCTGTTTGTTTATGGCATCTTACATGACGCGGGATACTTTTTGTACCTATCTTCTGAAACCCAACGATGCTTCCCTTCCTCGAATTCTGTTGAAAAGTAGAGATCAGATAGATTTCATTTTGAGACCAGTGGAGTAATTTAAGGTAAAGAGTATTAAACGTACTGCAGCCAACTCATGAGAGGATGGTCCAGAAGATTTTCTCTTTTCAATCTCCTCCTCAAAGTCCATATCTTCCTCTGACTCAGATTCCGAGTCCTTCGTAACTTTCCAATCTTCATCACTAGCACTATCATCATCATCATGGTCATCATCCTATGAAATGCAAGAACGGTAATGTCAAGCTTCAGACAACCTCTGCCTCAGGGTACAGAACTGATGAGAAGGCTTACCTCAACTTCATCATTGATCTCTGCAAGCCGCTTGAAGGAATGCCACCTTATGTCATATTCATACTCGCAAAAGAAGACATCATCCCCTTCATTTTTGGCTTTGGCATACTCTTTTGGGCTCATGACATAGCAGTGCCTAATAACAGATTCCATCTGTAGCAGCAAGTAAAAAACAACACTTCATCAACATGCAGCACCATCAACTTTAGTGGACTCATCAGCGGTAGCATATCTTTCCGAAAACACTTTCTAGGGAACTGATCTAGAGCCCTTTTCCATCAGTTCTAGAAGATTATAAGGTGTTATAATGAATGAAAGCATCATTCACTAGTTGCTGCACAAAAACTAATTCCTTTTTCATGGTTGCATTGCAATCTTATCAATGGCAAAATCATCCGAAGTGGTTAACCCTGTAAATTCGCACATTAAGAACAGCAACTATTAAGGCTGGGTCACCTTATCACTTATTAGCTGGGCAACTAGTTAGTTCGACATTACTTCATGAAAAATCAGGTCTCCCAACATACCCTTTCAACTCACCCTAACGGCCAAATAAATCATCGATTATCTTCAAATATGAACAAACGCATTTACTCCATAAATTCTACCTGTTTTCGTATAGCCGGTCCAATAATTAAAGAGGCTGCATATCCAACTTTAAATTGCCTTTTTCTCAATATACAAAAGAGCAACCTAGTTCCTATGTCAAGGTAAAATTGCTGCCAAATATTCACTGTAGCCCTTGTAAACATTCAAAATAAGACAAATCCAAATGTTTTATCTCTTTAAGTCATTCAAGTATTAGTGCTTTTCATATCACCCCTTCATTCTCCAACTCATGCATAATCAAATATTAAATGACATGACTATTGTTCATGAGCAGCTAGTATGTAGACAAAATGAATCAAAAAATTGACATAGTTTTGAATTCCAACTCATGCTACCTCTACATCAGCAAAATCGTTGGTATGATACAGCTCTCGCCTCAAATTATGTGACTGTCTTCCAGCAGCAGTCTCCTCCGGGATCATGTACCAATGTGCTCGAATCCAATAGGTTCCATTCACTTCTCTCCATATCCTGAATATCACCAAAAACTCAACCACATTATCCATCCATTTCTTTCAAATCATCTAAGTTTCTAGCTTTATCCCACAATTCGAATATCCCACACCTAATTAGTGATCCAATTTAACAAACAAAATTCAACCACATTATACATCCATTTCTTTCAAATTATCAAGGTTCTAGCTTTGTCCCACAATTCGAATATCCTAAACCTAATCAATGATCCAATTCAACAAACAAAAATCATTTAAACAAAACTCAACCACATTATACATCCATTTCTTTCAAACTATCAAGTTTCTAACTTTGTCCCACAATTCAAATATCCTAAACCTAATTAGTGATCCAATTCAACAAACAAAAACCATATAATCAAAGCTATAACAAAATCAAAAACACAATATACCTATCAATCCTAGCAGCCCACAAATCGCTCGAAAGAAGCTTCTCCCTCAAAGTCCTAACCCTCTTCTTCCCCTTAGGTGGTTTCGGAAGCTCAACCTCCTTCCCCAATTTCTTCCCCTCACAAAAAACACAAATCCAATCAACTTCAGGAACTTCCTTCAATGGAGGCTTTAAACACTTCAAATGAAACCCACCAAGGCAATCATCACACTCGATCATCACCGCCTTCCCACCTCGAAAACACACTCTACATTCCTCCACCTCAGGATCCTCATCATCAGAGCTAGCATCCTCTCTTCTCTTCACATAAACATCATCCCCAATTACAAATTCAGCCCCATCATACATTGCTTTCTTATAATAAACCCTCTTTTTCGACACACTTCTACCTCGAACTCCACCTCGAACCCCACCTCGAGTTCGAATTCTACCCACATTTTCCAATTCACCCTCTCTTTTCCTCTTCCTTTTTTCACTCAAAGCAGGTGACTTTGGTGTAATTACTTCACTAATCAACACTTTCTCAATCTGGGTACTTCCACATTTCACTTTTTTACTCGATTTCGGGGTTTTAGGAGATTTTTCTAGGGTTTTGGAGGGTAATTCCTTGATGGGTTTTTCTGGGGTTTTGATAAAATCGTTGGAATTAAGCGATAATCTACGAGACGATCTACGAGGCGGATTCGGTTCGGTTTCGGATGAAACGAGGCGGCGATTGCGGATTGATGGGGTTTTGGTATTGGGGGTTTGAGGAGAGAGGAATGAAGAAGGTGAAGATGTGGGTTTTGTGAAATCTGAGGGTTTGTTTGACTTGATTGGAGTGACCGCCATTGGAGCTCTGGAAATGAAGCTGATAAGTTTAAGAGAGAGAAATTGAAGAGAGAGAGAGAGAGAATGAGTGAGTGAAGGGAGGAAGAAGGTGAGATTAGTGTAAACAAATACAGTGTAGAGTTGAGAGTATGAATTTGGCGGGAAATGTTATGCTCTTTTTATAAGGGGCTTTTAGAGAATATTTAGCCGTTGGGTTGGAACTACTTACTACTAGTCTCGGCCCGTGCTAATGTACGAGTGTTTAAATATAAATAAGAGAAAAAGATAATAATATTGTCTCCATTTTTTTGTTGTAACACTTTTTTAATTTGGAATTTTCTTAAAGATTGTAATACTTTTTTTTATTTCTTATTTAGTAAAAAAAAAAACCTATGAAATGACAACAATACACTTACTTAACATAATTAACATATTTTTTGTTGCGGTTTTTCAGAGACCATGCACCGTACACCCGGGTGCACCGTGAGCACGGTGCACCCGGTGGCATTTTGGTGATTTTCGCGAACTTCAGTAAAACAACTCTAATACTATTTCCTTCCATTTTACATCATTAAGTGAAAGCTACCTCAGTGGTTGGGCCTCTATCCTCTCTCCGCGTTAGAGGGTCGCGGGTTCGAATCCAACCTCTACCACTCTTTGTTGTTGTTTTTTTCCTCCTTCAACTCATTTTTTATTAATCTTCTTTTATTCCTATTTTTTAAAAAGAAATATATTATTGCTCATTTAAAAGTTATATTGCTCATTTGAAAGTTACGATGCTCATTTAGTTATTTTTCAAGTTCAAGTATAATCTATTTGCTCATTCGAAAACAATATTGCTCATTTACTTGTATTATAACTGATTACTCTATTTGGTATTTATTTTAATACATTAGAAAATATATTTTCTCATTTTAAGATATATTTCTCATTTGAAATATATAATGCTCATTTTAGCAATATATTCGTCAATGTGACACAGTATATACATGTTTACTAATCAATAAAGAATTATATAATTGCTCATTTAAAAGATAAATTACTCATTTATTTATTTTCCACGTACCAGTGTTAAGCTACTACAAGTTAGAAAATAATATTGTTTATTTTCTTCTTTTTTCTCAGTATTTATTTTTTATTTTTAGACATTCGAAATAGACATTTAATTTGCTCATTTAAGATACATCGTTCATTCGAACTATCTATTGTTCATTCTAGTGATATATTGGAAGCTTAAAAATTATAGTGAATTTAAAATAATTATATATTCTACACCGTAAAATAAGACAATTTTTGCTCATTATAAGGATGTTTTACTCATTTAAATTATTTTTTGCTCCATAAATATTCAGTGGTATTTTTAATAATTTCATTAAATGAGCAATATTCTAAGAGTTTTTTGCTCATTTAAGGACTTTTTTGCACTAAGTAACATATTTACTCATTTCAAAGCTATATTGCTTATTTCATTAATTTTTCAATGGGTATCTTATTGTTTGTTTAGTTTTTATTTGTCCACATTCAAAAAAGAATTGGAAAAAGTTAGAGAGTGGAAAAGAAAAGAAGAATATAATAAGAAAAAATTAAATCATAGTAACAACTCATTTTGTGAATGAGCAAATTTATTACCTCACTCAAGATCAAAATATTTACTGATCTTCCTACGTAAAAAAGAATGCTCATTTGATCAAATGAGTAAAATAAAATTGCTCATCTGATCAAATGAGTAAAATAAAACTGCTCATTTTGTGAATGAGCAGATTTATTTTACCTTAATTGAGATCAGAATGTTTACTTATCTAAACAAACATGCTCATTTGACAAATGAGCAGATTGATTTCTCTCCAAGACAAAATAAACTGCTCATTTGATCAAATGAGTAAAATAAAAATCGTTCAATTGTGATGAGAATGTATACTGATCTTGCTGCACAAAAATGATTGCTCATTTGATCAATTGAGTAAAATATAATCGCTCAATTGTGATCAGAATGTTTACTGATCTTGTTGCACAAAAACGATTGCTCATTTGGTCAAATGAGTGAAATATATTGTAAGAAATGGAAAAGGTTAGTGAGTGGAGAAGAAAAGAAGAATATAGTAAGATTTTTATCTAAATTTTTTTTTGAAAATATATTGTAACAGAATATGGAAAATATCAAAAAGAAAAAAGGCGTGTTATAATAATTATATATTCTACCCGTAAAATAATTTTTTTAGAAATTTAAAAATAACAATTATAGTACAACATCCCTCAAAAAAATAATTATATTACAACAATATGCAAAATAATTGAAAAGGATAAAATAAAAAAAAAGCTAAAATAAGAACTAAGACTATGGAAGAAACATGAAAAACAAAAAAAAAATTAAATGAATCCAAAAGAGGAGGAAAAGACAAACGTTAAAAAAAATTATAAATGGTTGGTATGGGAGGGAGTCAAACCCATGACCAACTGGCAAGCAAATAAACCTCAACACCAACTGAGCTAAGCTATCTAAATGGTATAGGGGTACGCTTTTAATACTTATACTGTTGCCCAGATTTTCGCATTAATTACAATAATGCCACCGGGTGCACCATGCGCACGGTGCACCATGCGCACGGTGCACCCGGGTGCATGATAATAATTGTAGTTTTTCACACTCTCTTTCATACTTTTTGCACAATTAAAATACACACACTCTCTCATACAATTAAAATACACACACTCTCTCATACTTTTTGCACAATTAAAATACTCAATGGTCTCCACTTCCCTTAAGTATATACCACACATTCACCTAATACCTCATTAAAAATTTTGGATATGAATCTTTGTTTTTCAAAAGTGTTGCAACAAAAAAAAACTGAGGTAGTACTAAATTTGTTTTTTGTTGTATTGTATTTAAGGGTGTTCACCGGACCGGAATCCGAGAATTTCAATTTTGAAAATTGGAAACCGGACCAGTTATAATTTGAATCGGAACCGGACTGAACCGGTAAAACCGGTCCAAACCCTGGCCCAGGCCAATTAGACCGGTAAACCAAAAAACATATACGAAATGTAATGGCTTATGAGTTATAAACTTTAAATAAAAGACAAATTTGAGGGGAAAAATAATTTCCTACACAATAGTTATTAATTATTGTATGCATCCGAACATATTAGGAAATAAAATACTACATTATTTTTTTGTGGCATAAGATATATAATTTGTAAATAAAGGCAAAATAAGTCTAGTGCGGTTCAAACCCGACAAATGGGCTGGACCGGACCGAAAACCGAAAAATAGAAATTAGAGAACCTGTTATCGGTCCGGTCTGGGTTATTTTTCAAGTGCGGAGCGATTTTTGAATAGTCCTAATTGTATTAACTTTTCACTTTAACCTCTTTCTATTCTTTATATGTTGGGGATATTATAATAAGTGAAATCTAGTGAGATTTGTCTCGGTATAGTTTTCATATATCGTAGATATTATCGTTTAAACTTGTGTATTGGCGAACATGCCAAGGGTAGTTTTGAGGCGTTTCAAGGATCAGCAATAGCTAAGCACTGTGGCCATCACGGTTCAAGCTATGTATGGCTGGCATGATCGCCGTAAGGAAGAGGATCAGAGGAGGATATAAAGATTTAGGTATAATATGGGATAACACTCTGGATAATCCCATTAAGACCAATGCATCCTCTTTCTCAGGTTGAATAGAAACAAAATTATTATCATATTTGAAA
The DNA here is from genome assembly GCA_947645195.1 of Patellifolia procumbens. NCBI lineage: Eukaryota > Viridiplantae > Streptophyta > Magnoliopsida > Caryophyllales > Amaranthaceae > Patellifolia > Patellifolia procumbens. Next base: position 2,979,780 of record CANSGD010000335.1, read on the forward strand.
ATTAATGTCATAATTGATGGTGGGTGAAGAGTTTCGAGAAAGGAGTAACGATTAGGGTGAAAATGAACTCAAACAATATTGTTTTAACGATTGCTTGGAAAAAGTTGTTGTTATGCTTGTTTAGTGTTAAATGGGCTGTTGAGGGGGATAAAGGCCTTCAAAATCGGATCTATACTTGAAAATACTTGATTTGATAGTACAATAGATGGTAAGAAACTATTAGCGTAATTATATTTTTAAACTTTCATGAGGCAATATTATTGAGATATTATATTGCTAAATTTTACAGTTTTTTTAAACGTTAATTTTGGGATATATTTCCTAATTTTCAACTTAATTTCGTGCTTCCAAAACATATATCTTACTGATTTGACCTTTGCTTGTAAACCTTAATTGATTTTAGTTTTTTGCATCATATGTATAATTGGTGATTCTCATAGATTAAGGAAGTTTTTAGTTGTTTTTGAGTTTCAAAAATGTTTTGGCCGGATTCATTAAGAGTAGAGCAAAACTTGTTTAGAATGATTCTACAAACCCACTAACTTTGCTTTTGATAATATTGATTCCCATCTCCTCTCAAGCTTGTTTTGAAAAGGGAGTTCACTTGGAGTACCCCAATCAAAATCGAAAGAAGCCTGTAACTTGAAATATGTAGAATCCTTGAGCAAGATACCTTGACAAACCGTATAGCTACATGTCTAAGAGCATGATCTTGATAAAATTGTATACACAATCGATTAAAGATCATTTTCAGTTAAGAAAGTATCATTAACATACACACTTGCTACATTTTCAGAAGCAATAACTATAAAATATAGCAAAAAAATATGTACTTTTAAGACGATTGATTTTCATAAAAAAATAGAATAACAGTCTAGACGGCGATATTCAACCATTTGGAGTACCATATGTTAATACTCCATCCCTTTATACAAACATATTTGTCCATGATTCTAGATCTTTATCATTTGTATGTCATAAATCTTTGTACATTCATCATATCAAGCAATTCCTTAATTATTCATGGTATTTCCAAATTATATAGTACTAAACTACTAATATGCTACTTGATCAAGTATTAACCCTTGCAAATTCATTAATGTATACATATATATATTGTATTACACATTCATGAATCATGGTAGATAAAGTAAGAATTTAAAGGTAATTAGTGATAAATCATTAGAAATTAAACATAATACAACATTTGATTTGTGCTTAGATATCCTTGGGAAGTTTCTGAGGCTTCTTCAAACCCAAAACAATTAGGACGATGAGAAAGTAGTTGAAAGAAAATGCTGCTCTCAAGAGTTCAAGCTTGGAACTACTCCAAGGAGGATATCTAAACCAAAAATCTGGAAATAAATCTCTTTTAATCACAGGTTTCTCATGGCTGAATGTATCAAATGAATACTTGCCATGGTATCTTCCAAATCCACTTTCTCCCACCCCTCCAAATGGAATTGTGTCAGCTGCATACTGCATTTTTGTCACAAAGTTTTAACAATCACATTAGCGGAGCTAGAAATTTCATAATAGTTATGCATGGGAAAATAAACGAAAAAACATAGATATTGACCTGTGACAGTTGTTAATGTACAACTTTGATTATTAATAGTATTATATTATTATTGTATAATATATATATATATATATATGAAAAAAATCATATATCAACCTATGTTTTTAAGTACTTATTCTACTTTGACTATGCATATTTGTCAACGCACAACGTTGACCCTCAATATAATTTTAGTTTTAATTACAAACTATTTTTTTTTGCATAGTAAACATTGGGATATATCTAATAACATACTAAGCATGAAAACATTTGTTTTTATGTAAGTCTATACTTCAAAGACTCAAAAAGCGCAAATTCTATCCTCCACACGGAACAATGAAGAACAACATGCGCACAACTCAAAATGCGTCAGTCAAATGAACATCAGTCAGTGAACAATTAACATCACCCAATGAACACACCCAATGAACATCAACCAATGAACAATGAGCGTCACCAAATGAACATCAGTTGGACATCACACAATGAACATCACCCAATGATCCACCTGATGAACAATGAACATCACCCAATGAACATCAGTTGGACATCACCCAATGAACACCAGTTAGGGTATGTTCTCTTCGGCTAATTCTAGCTGAACTGAACTGAACTTATTGGAGCTGAACTGAACTGAACTTATTGGAGCTGAACTGAACTGAACTTATTGGAGCTGAACTGAACTGAACTTATTAGAGTTGAACTGAACTGAACTTATTAGAGCTGAACTGAACTGAACTTATTGGAGCTGAACTGAACTGAATTGAATTAAAGTATAATAAGTATATGAATAATAAGTAAATAATTATTATTATGAATATTAAATAATAAGTAATAATAATTAAATTAATAATTTAGAATAATATCAAATGAATAATGATAATATCATTTTGATGTTATTATGATAGTTATAAATAAATAAATAATAATAAATTAATTTTAAAAATAATAATTACTAATAATAATAATAATTAATAATAAGTAATTACAATTATTAGTATTAATATATTAATACTTGATGATGATGATATAATATAATGTCTAAGAAGTAAATTAATAAAATTATCATTATAATAATAATTAGCTTAAAACATAGGTTGATGTGTGCTTCTAACCAAACCACGATTTGTGGTGGGTTGGTCTATGATAGAAATTCACCAAACCGCCAAAGTATATTTAATATACAACGTAACGACAATGTTGTATTTTAAATAGTACTGCAGTATCATTAGCAACTTTGTAATTTTTTCATATTTTCTAGCTTTTGTAGCTTATTTGTATGATGTAATAGTGAATTTTATTCAGTAAAATAAAGCAACAATTGCAAATTAGAATACTCGTATTGACATGAAATTTGGTTAAACCGCGCACCAACCCAAACTTTGCTCAACCATAATAATAATAATAGTAATAATACTGAGTAAAGATATCATAATATATATATATATATATATAATTATTATTATTATATAATAACAATAATAATAAGTAAAATAAATTAGACCAATAATAATAATATTAAACAAAATGATTAAATAATGAATGGAGCTGAACTGAACTGAACTGAATTTATTGGAGCTGAACTGAACTGAACTTATTGGAGCTGAACTGAACTGAACTTATTAGAGCTGAACTGAACTGAACTTATTGGAGCTGAACTGAACTGAACTTATTAGAGCTGAACTGAACTGAACTTATTAGAGCTGAACTGAACTGAACTGAACTTATTAGAGCTGAACTGAACTGAACTGAAAATAAGCTGAACAGAACAGGCCCTTAGTTCTTTTGATTTACTTTATTGTTCATTTGAGTGAACTTAATGTTCTTTTAACATAAACTAATGTTCATTAGTTGACATTTTCAAATTTTCAAAAATTTGAAAATTTTCATGTCAAATCAATTTTGGAGTCTTGTTCATTGGAGAACTAACTATTGTTCTTTGTGTGTGAACTTAGTGTTCTTTTAACACAAACTGATGTTCACTGGGTGACATTCATGGGTGACGTTCATTGAATGATGTGCAACTGATGTTCATTGGGTAATGTTCATTGATGTTCATTGAATGATGTCCAACTGATGTTCATTTGGTGACGCTCATTGTTCATTGGTTGATGTTCATTGGGTGTGTTCATTGGGTGATGTTCATTGGACAGTGGGTAATGTTCATAGTGCGCATGGTACTCACCATAGTTCCGTGTGCAGGATCTACCAATTGCTCAAAAAGGACCTCTGAATATAATAGTGTACCAGTCCAAGTAGAAAAGGTAAAATAAAATAAACGGAGAGAGTATAATTTAATGTAATACTTATAATATATCGCATAAAAGAATATAGTCATTGTAAGATGAAGTAGATGTATACTACTTGAAGTGAGAGTAAAACAAGCAAAAGGAAACAAAATCAAGTAAGACTTGATCTAGTGATAAAGTCGACCCACTAAGGACATTTGGGGTTGAGGGTTCCTTTACCATCCTTCCTTCCCCAAGTAATCAATACCGACCCACAAATATGGACTATATGAAATTGTGGGAGTTGAGGCTTTATTAGGATCTTTTTCCTAACTAATTTGGCTCCTTTTTGGGGGCAACTGTTTTGGGGCAGCAGTAATTACCCTCCAAAACTGTCGCCACTTTTTGCATGGTCCCCACATATTTCTCTCTTTCTTTTTACTCAATTAATATACCCAATGGTCCCTACTCCCATTAATTATATACCCAAATATTCACCTAATACTACATTAAAATTTTTGCATTGGTTTCCGTTTTTTTAGAAACATTACAAATAAATAAAAACGGAGGTAGTACTTCCCATTGTTAAGACAATATATTCATACCTGAACAATTGTGTCATTAAATGCGAGTGCACCAGAAGAAGTCTCTGAAGCAATTCTTTTCATGAGCTTATTGTTGTTGGTGAAACAATATAGCACGAGTGGCTTCGGCCTTGAGTTTATAAAGTCAATACTATCTTCAATTTTCTCCAACTGTGCTCACAAATTACAATTTTGTTAAGCATATGCAATTTTCATGCTTGATTAATGTTGAGGTAGGAGTATTTCTTACTGTAATTAGTGGGAGTAACGGCCCAAAAATTTCTTCTTGCATAATTTCAGCATCGAGGGGAGGATCTACTAAAATAGTTGGCTCAATAAACCTGCACAAGATAAACATACTACATTACTCGTTCACATTGTTAGAATCGCGATCCTACTTTAGAATTCTACGATTCAAATATGCCATGCGATTTTTACTTACGATTCTATAACTTTCTTTCACCTAGCGAAATCTTTACAAATTTATTTTGATTTAAAATACCAAGAAAGCTATTAATAAACATGTATTATTAAGTATTCATTAATTTAATGTTTAAAAGATTATGATGTGTCTAATATCTGAATTATGCGTGTTTGCATAATCGTACAATTTTACAATTTGATTCTACAATCCGATTCAGAGATGCCTGTGTATAGTAGCTCCGGCCCCTATGTATAGTAAACTATAAATTTCATAACCTTTTTGAAAGCAAACTTACAGCTTATTTTCGTCCATTAAACCACCATGGACTATAGACTGCTTGACTCGAGGGTCATTATTAACAAGTCCCTTCAATCGTTGAAAATGATGTCTATTGATTATTCTTGCAACACATTCTTCTGGATTTTGTCCAAATGTTTTCTTGATTCCATCCCTCAATAGCTCAACCTGTATATTTTACTAGCAAATTTAAGTAAATTGAATAGTTTTCAGAGATGAGCAATTATATAAATAGTAGTGATTGATTATTCTGTAACATAAATGATAAAATCATACCAGAGTTGAGCATAGTTTTCTTTCTACAAGGATATAATCCACCCCAACACAGACTTGACCACCGCATGTTCCAAATTTCCCTCCAAGCAATCGTTTGATGATGATCTTGTGACGATTACAAGAAAGATAAGAGTAAGTCAACTGCTCAAAAAAAGAGTCAAACAACCAGGAGCGGATCCAGGTTTTGGAAGGTTGGGGTACGGTTACAAAAGAAAACAACCATTCAGCAACTTTTTTAAAAAGTAAACAGTTAAATATTGCAAAAATCAATGTAACCATAAAATTAAACGTTATGCAAATAGTGGATTTTTGTAAATTATATCCTACGAGTTTTCATATTTTGGAAATGACACATTCCATCATCATCACTAACTTCCAAGAAAAGTTTCTTAAAAATGGAGAAGATGACATAGAGGATCTTTGTGACTTCCCTTCACCTCCCTTTGAAAAGAGCTCCACGTTTTTATTTTTCATCTTCTAATACCACAATTATATAACCATTAACCAATCATATATTTGAAAGAGAGGAGAGGTGAGGTCTGATCCAGTGAGGTGAGTGGCGTGAAACTGAAAGAGAGAGATCGTGCAAGTCCTTATTGGGTGAAGTTTGTTTTGCTCCAAAATATGTGTTTTTGAGGTCTTTTTGGCCCATATTCACCCTAAAAAGAGCTATCTATACATATACTATGGGTTAGGCCTTCCGTTTTTTGCTTGTTTTTCATATTTTGGAGTCAGAGTACGCCTGTACCCAATGTACCCCCTAGATCCGCCCATGCAAACAACTCAAAATGCAAGAAAATTGAAGTACATTTCTTTTACGTTTTTTGCAACATTATAGACTCACTATTTGATTACATACTAATAATAATCATAAAAGTTGATGAATTGATAGTATAAAATTTTTTTATTTATTAGTGAAGTAATTCTATGATAAAAATATATTAAGCTTTATTTTAAAAAAATTTAAGGCAGAGAAACTATGCTAATAAAGATGGCATTGGGTTGGGCTACCAAAACATAGCCCGAGAGGACCCAAAACTCATCGTGAATTTGTGATCTGTCATCTTTGTGTCGGGCTGCATACTATGATTTGGGATGACTATTTTTGTTAGGCATGGCCCGATAGTCAATATCTATTATTTTCAATATTCTGGCTAGTCACAAATTATATACTTGTATGTCATTTTGCTTGTATGCACATTTGGTACTTTGTATCATTTTACATCGATAAAAGAAGTACTAAATGAAATAGGTTGGCTGGCCTGACGGCTCAACAACTAATGCAGGCCATGATTTGACTTAATCTGGAATCAAATTATAGCCTGGTTAAACCCTGGCCAATTTTCATCTACGAACTCATCTTTACAGACAGTTCAGAGACGGGACGTTTAATCAACTAAGTTATCCCTAACTCTCTCATAATACTTCACTATGAGCCAACGAACTCCCGTTTGCAGGGATGATTTGGTACCTTATTCTGAGTCCTGACATATGCTCGTCTCGTATGGACTAACAAATGAAGAGTAACTTTTAAGTATTACCTGTTACTGCAACAGAAAATTTACCTCAGTACGCCAAGATGTCGATAACGAGTCAACTATGCAAGGACTCTTTCCACCCAATTCCAAACTTACTGGTGTCAAATGGTTTGCAGCAGCAGCCATAACTATTCGTCCCACTCGACTACTGCCTGTTGGAATGTACTAACCACAGCTTCAGTGTTGCCATTATCCCTTTGGTTAATAGCACAAATACTTACTTTTCTCGCGTTGCTTTGAAAATAATTCACATTCTACGGTCCATTTGACATGTGGTAAATTTATAACAATGTAACAGTAAAGAGTTCGCGTATAATTTGAGAAGAAATTCAATAGTAGTATTGTAGTAAGTAGATAAATGGATGAACTGAATAAATATATCTAGGTGGAAAAGAATGGACCTGTGAAGAAGATCTTGTCCCATTTATATTGCAAGAGTTGATCAGAAACATGGACTCCGCCTTGAATGACCTTAACAGCTCTATAATCGACGTAAGCTGGAATGGATTCAGCGAGAAGTGCAGAGGAAGCAGGGGCTAATTCTGATGGTTTTAACACTGCTGTACACCCTGCTGCTAATGCACCTATAAGGGACTCAATCGCTATCCCTTCATTATTAAAAACAAAACAAAACAAAACAAGATTTATTAACATATCATGTTTTCTTCGAGTAATTATGTCCCTCTGAGCGCTTATGAGATCTAATTAGGCGTAAATAAAAGGTGAAATCAGGGTTGATCATATAAATCTTTATTCAGATTGTTCAGGTGGAGAAAGTGTGCCATAATTAGTAGTACATGATATTCACATGTTTTCATTGTTGATCCTGGCTTACCAAATGGAAAATTCCAAGATGATATTATGAGGACGACACCAAGAGGCTCCGCGACCAGGTTTGCTGAAGTACGATATGCAGCCAGTGGTAATTTTATCTGCTCAATCAACAGTTAAATTTATCAAAATATATTCATGCTGTCAGCCTGTCAGTACTGTTGATCTTTGTTCTTGCAAATGTTTGTTCATACTATATGTAAGAATTTTATACTCAATTTGTTTCTTTTAACTTGCAATATTTTCTTTACGAAGATCAAACTCTAAGACTGCGTTCTTTCACTAATCTATCACGTATGATTTTAATTCTTTTCATTCATATTCAAAATGTTACATTGAAAAAACAAATGTTGCAACTGAAAGACACGGAGGAAGAAATATATCGCATTTCCAGATATAGGATGTATGCCGAATTTGTGTAGAATTTCTAAAAATGTGAGAATATGGGCACTGATATGACCTTTTTACCAGACATCCAATTTGCCAAGTTATCCAATGCTACTTGAATGTCCTTCATCAATGTTCCTACCTGCAAAAAAAAGAAAAAAATAACTACAGTGTTTACCAAACAACAGCTCTGAGTTCTTAAATATGGCCAGATGGTCCGTGCTGGGAACTAGACCAGCCCACTAGAGTGGACTAAGCTCTTTCATGGGTTGGGTTAGGCCGTTAGGGCAATGCTAGTAGCCTAGTACGGATATATAGTGATTGGTGCGTTCTTTTTACCATAAAAGAAGTTTAAGTATCGTATCTAAGTTACAGCTCTAATAAAGTTAGACAAGTGTAGTTCAGCAAAACGTCAAAGTATACGTGAAAAAATGCAATTAGTCCATTAGGGTAGCACGTTTCTTGGAATAGCCCACGGGATAGCTATATGATTTGAACTTCACATTAGACCTAGACGCCCCGTTCCAAACCCTTGTAGGTTGCGGGGCTGGAACACCAATAATATTGAATAAAAAGGAAGAATGGTTATGACATTAACTTCCAGATTTCAAGCCAAAAGATATTGTTTTTAGACATAAGGGAACACTTAAGCCCGCTACTTTAGCAAAAAAAACCTAGCATCGACAACTAAAGAATTATCTACCGCGAATTATTCCGAACAAACCCAGACTAAGAATTAAGTATTATCTTGAATATAACATGATCATATAACCCATAAGGCATAAATAATGAATTTTTTATTTTTATTTTTTCATTCACTTTTAGACATTCGAATGTGTAGGCTTCCATTGTACATATTACTCTAAGAAGCGCGGAAAAATAGGTAAAAAATACTAGCCGAGTCAAAATAAATTTGATGATTATGTAGTCAAAACTTTAAGACAATCTTCAAAAGTCTAAAAAGACCTCACTACTATGAGTTGCGGAGCCAGGATTAATCTAATAAGCTAAGCCGGCCGAGTTTGCACAATGTTTATTTTAAAATAATTTCTCAAAACAATTGAGGTAAGGAGAAAAAGCGGTCTAGGGAAGTTCAAACTTCAAAAATAAATATGAAGTCCCTAATAAATTAAACCATCTAATACGTACTTTTAGTTGATATCCGAAACCAGGGGAGGCCAAGGCCTACCCCGACCCCCTTAGATCCGCCACTGATTACTACAAAGGTGCATCTTTCTCTTAGAAGAGATAAATCTTACCTCATCTCTATATGATTCAACTGGGTGTTTGCCAAGATCTAGCTTGAGAGCATTAAATATATCTTCTTCTTTCTCAATCAGAAAGTTGAGCAAACCTTTCAACTGTTGCTTCCTCCATGACTCTTCTCTTGTTTTCCCTGTCCTAAAATACTCTTTCACTTCCTCTATATCTCTCTCCATATTTCTCCTTATGTTTTCTTCTTGTATCATGTAGGTTGGAAGATAGCTAGCTCTATAAATACTAGTGCTATTAATTCACTTAACTGCTTCACTATGGAATGATCATAGTAATTAATTTTGTAGTCCCCCACTTGTTAATTACTACTTCCTCCGCTTTTTAATACTTGTATCATTGAAGGTGGGCACGGTATTTAAGGAGAAGAAAGAGATAGAGAGAATGAATAAAGGTAGTCCATGTGATGGGAGAGAGTTAGAGAGAATCTATTTCCCAAAAAGGAAATGATGCAAGTAATTTGCAACTTCTAAAAATGGGAAATGATACAAGTATAAAAAAAGTATAACATTAATTATAGGGGTGTCTAATATGCTAAGCTAACCCTTTTAGACATTTTGTCATTTTATCAATTTCAGTTGAGAGTTTCAATGGTGTATGTAGGTGGTAGTTGTGTTTTTTTTTCCCCTTCTAATTGGAATGCTATCTTAACTACGTTAGAAGAGACACTAATATAGTAGGGGACCAGGGTCTTCACTAGAGCTTGGCTTGGCCTGGACCAGTAAGAGAGACACGAGGGTAGGTTACGCATAGACATTATTTTTGAAATTCAGCACTAATACGATTGATTGATCCGTATGTTAAACTGCTCATTTCCTATAACGAAAATATCTTAGGATAAGCTCACACTAACCTGTCAATTTGGGATAATCCAATTCGGCAATGGTTTGCAAAACTTTCTCATGATTTAAAATCTCAAAGCTACTGGTTCCGTCATACTCTATTCTAGTTCTTTCTACTCTAGTATTTGGAGCTTTTCACAGTCAAAGTCAAACGTTTGTCCTACGGTTCAGAGACTCCTTGAATCTACTTCTGAGTAGTCTCGACTCCAAGAACATTCATTAATTTCTTTCTTCCTCGTCGACCACAACGAGCCTTCCCTATTTCTCGATCGGTTCAATGCTCATTCAAGAGGTTTTATACCGTGTTCGGTATCGACAGAGAAAGTAGGGAAGGACTCGAATAAGCCGCTTGAAAATAAGCGGCTATTTCATCCCTGTTTGTGCTACGCTGCGAATAGACCACGGGTTAAAGACAAGTTTTAATTTTTAAAGATGTCAGTTGGACATGTGACCGTGGAGATAATTAAAAATAAATTATTTTCAGTTCTTCAAAACATTTAATAATACGTAAGAAAATGAGGTATGGTAAAATATAGGGAAAATTGGATCAAACAGCACAAACTATACGTTTATTGCGTAAAACAGCACCAACAAAAAAAGGTGCATAAAACTGAATGAACTTTTTCAAATCAGTGCAGAGCATGACCTAAGTAATTTTTTGACTTGAGATTCCATCTTTCCGGTGAATCTTTATTATTTTACCTTTATTTTCATTTTTCTATCTTTATTAAGCAATTCAATCTTTCTAACCATTATGTCCCACGTGTTCTCCCCACGAGAATCATTTAATTTATAATATAAAAAATACCATTCTTCCCCAATTATAAATGTATCAATGTATGCCCATCAACGACTATAGAGCAACACTCATCCAAAAAAATAGGTTTGAATTCTCATGAAGTCTGAGTATTGTTGATCATTGAATTGACATCATGACATGAACAAGTAACACTACTATTGCATTAGTAGTGTCTAAGTAGGGAGTATAAGTATTACTACATAGTGCATACTCTGCGTTAGGAGTAACTATTAAGCAACATACATGAATGAGTACGAAAAGTAATCTGTTAAAAAAAAAAACGAGCGATATTCTACAAAAATTGGGTGGGTGCTGAATATTAGAATTTCGCTTCCTAGTTTAATTTTAGAGGTTCAAATCACATTTTCCTTAAATTTAGAACTTTAATTACGGAGATCCAAATTGCATTTTCCTCGAATATAGGGTATTTTAAATTGTTATGGTTTCTTTATGGAATAAAACTCCATCACAAATTTATGATATACGATTCCCTTATTTTCCCAACACCTTAAAGTGAATTTTTTCTTAGCTAACGTTTAAAGATTATAAAATTCCCTCTATACGTCGTTTTTAAACTTATTTACCATCATACAGTCCACATAGGTTTGGTATGACATTCGTTTTTTTTTTCGCGAAAAAGGTTTAAATCGCTACTCCAAGTAGCGGTTTTACCTTTACAAAAATACAACCCCCACTTACAGTAAGTAAGTCACAAAACTTCAAAAAAGAAACAAGCGCTTCCATCCTCTATAAACCGCTACTCCAAGTAGCGATGTAGTGCTGAAGCTGAAAAAAATAGGTTTGTTCTTACCCATTCCTACGTGGACAGTATGAGGGTAAATAAGTATTAAATAACGCATAGAGGAAATTTTGCAATCTTTAAACATTATCTAAGAAAAAATTCCCTTAAAGTTAGGCAATCGCAATAAAATTAACCAATATTCTACAATACAATGAGCATGTACCCTGTCGCTCAAAAAATAAATCATGTGAATGGTGCACCAATAAATATTAATTGTACTAATTTACTAATGTACTATGCAGCAGCGTTATGAAGCAGCTACCCATGTCCTTTAAGGAGTTAAGGTTCTTCGATGTAGCACCAGTATTGCAGCAGAATGGTTGTTCAGAATTTCATCTTTCATTTGACCAGAGACCCACATTCATAATGTTCGATTATAAGCTGGAGATTAATCCTTTAGTTTTTGAGTAAAGTTAGCAAGGTGAAAGGTTAGGAATTTGAAAATTAGCATGAATAATTACTGTTGTACGAGTGTAGTAATCTTAATTAGTTTTAAGAGTTAAGACTTTCAGCAATTTCATCATACTTTGGGACAGGGCTAACCAGGGGCAGAGCAAAGGGGGGCTGGTGGGGGCTAAGATGACAAGGATATGAGGTATCTAAGGTGTTAAAACTTAAAACGATTTGAGCTACCTCTTATTATTGCAAAGCTTAACAGGACTAAAATATGAACCTAACCCGACCCAGCCCAACCTAGCAAATGAGATAGGACATGCTTGGGCAACTCTTAAGATTTTGGCACGAGCATGACATGATGTGAATTTTTCTTGATCCTTTTAAAACGACCCAATAAGACACAAATCCCGTCTCACCCATGCCCACCTCTCGGGCGACTCCATGGATCCATTGATCCAAACCACACTCGCATTAAATACAAATGCCTAAACAATTGAGCAACTTATCTATTTCAGTTACTACCTTCTAACTAGTATTTAGGCTCATGCGATGCTCTGGGATTTATATGTATTATACTTTAGTATTTTAATAAACTAAAATCTGGTGTCGGAAAATGTTAGTAAACAGTTATAATCTATGGTTTTATTCCTAAATGGAATCTTAATTATTGTTTTTCATTAAAGACATATTATATCATTATTAGTATTGATAAAAGAAGCAACAATAATGTAGTGGCGCAATGGTTCGAACATTTATCTTCCATACTCGAAGTCTCGGGTTTGAACCTTCTCATGAACAATTTGCACTTTTTTATGAAAATAACATTGATAAAATATTGTTAAACAAACCGGAGAGTGAGACGTGGCAGATAGCAATCCGTGTTTACGCTTTTTGATATATATATTAGAGGTGTTAAAAGTTGACACGACACGACAACCCGACATGAATCCGACTCGAAATTAGCGGGTTTGGGTAAAGACTTTTGACACGTTTAAGTAAATGGGTTGACTCGACACGACACGTTTATTAAACGGGTTGGGTTAGGGTTGAACTATTTGACACGAAAACGACACGACAACCCATTTATCCACATATATTTTAAAGTTTTTCCTTATTACATCTTACCTTCATTCATTTATTTTTGAGTTTAGTTTATTTAGTGCTACCTTAATGAACTATTAGATGTTATTTCAACTACCACATGAAATTTAATAAGTTCCAAACCAAAAATAAATGAACTGCGAACATCAAATATATATGAAAAGTTAAACGGGTCAACCCGAACTCGACACGTTTAATTAACATGCCGGGTTAGAGTCAAAGATCTTGACACGTTTAAGTAAATGGGTCGGGTTAGAGTCAAGGATCTTGACACGACACGACTCATTTACCACCTCTAATATATATATAGATGTCAGCTAACATTATGTCTACTCTCTAAGTAGTAATTAGGTAGTGTTGGCTAACATACTCTGATAACTACGACCAAAGTTGACGTTTCACACTCCCACACTAATAGGTAGGGATGGCAATAAATCATGGACCCGACCCAGACCCATAGACCCATTTATAAGAGTCTAGGTCCAACTTTTTTAGACCCAATGGGTCTAGGTCGGGTCTAGGTCCAGAGGCTATCAGGCGGGTCTGCGTCTGGGTCCAACTAATATATCAAACCCCAAACCCGGCCAAAACCCTACTCACATACCCGTTTACATAAAAAAATTCAAAAAAAATAAAGTTATAATTTGTGACTCTATTTAAGACATGTAATAATGTAAGTTTAAACATTTTTAATATTTTATGAGCTATATTATGTTAATCATTTCGATACAAGTCTTAACCATGGTCAAACAAACCTATAAAATAGGCGAAATAAATTTATTAGATTAAAAAATACTATTAAACTTCAAATTCAAAAGGACCCACTAAGAACCCTGTATGGACCCCAGATCCATCAGACCCAAAGGATCTGGGTCTGAAAATTCTGGGTCGGGTCTAAGTCTGAAAGAAATTAATGGGTCTGGATCTGGTCAGACCCGACCCAGACCCTACCCATTGTCATTCCTACTAATAGGTACTCGCATTGTTTCGGTTGTTTTTACATAACAAAACGGCGTATCCACTAGAACAAATCTATCTATATCAAAAAATTATCACTATGGTGTATCCACGTATCATCATTTAAACATTACAGCTAAACGACACTAGACAAACGGAGTTAGTGAGTCATACGGTCGAAACTTGGAATGCCTTTAATCTGCTATGTTATCAAGCGCTTTGAATGACTAGTGTAACTGTTCTATTTTATGCTTTGGTTCTAATTTTCGGTCCATTCGGGTGCTATATAAATCTTTAGATCCTTCTTTGCCTTTATGAATTGTAAAAATGTATAGTATCATCTATTCTCAAAGATAATAAGTTAGTTTCTCCCCTACTAGTGGATGTAGCTATTGCATTGTCATTAAAGTGCATTATAGATTGTTTCTCGATTTGTTTCATTATTTGTTTATTGTCTCTGTGATAGCATTTCCTTTATCCATATAGTTCGACTCGATTCTCACAAGTTGGTCACCGTGCCTCGACAAGAAGGCACTAGTAGTAGTGACGCACATAACAACCGGAGTCTAGACTGTATAGGGAGATAAGACAGATAACCACGACATTGGTTTGATACATTATTTAGAAAGTAACGAGAAGTTAATCAACTTATACTTGTCAATCCCTGAGATAGAGAGACTTGCGTTGATTCCCAGTATCTCTTTAAAAAACAATAACAAGAAGTTAAACTTTTTGAGGCTTTCTACACACCTAAAAATAATTCATGGTCGATGTTATCTGGATCCCAAAGTTTACAATTAATACTTTGGGAAAGTTTTCTATCTTAACTGTACCAAAAAAAGGAGGTGTCAATCACATGATCTTGCCTTTTGGTAGGGTTTGATTATTTAAGTAGTTAGTACACATTATATTCCAATTAAGCAAGCATAGAAGCAACAACCACAAGCTTCTTCATCAGTGCTAATGGATGTAACCCTGCCTAGAAGCAGCCACTATAATGGAGCATTTATATTATTTTGTTGAAAAAAGTTGATAGGACGCCAAACATTTAGTAATGATGCATCACAACAGTTGGAAGATTATTACTTCCTCCGTTTTTTTTTTAAATGTGACACTTTTGGTTTGCACAACTCCCTAGGCAATTTTTGTTAAGATGAGATTAAATGAGGGAGGGAAATTAATTAAATATAAAAAACATTCATCAACACCACCAGTCCATCACCATCCACCACCACCTCCCACTCCACCCAGACGACCACCACAACCCAACTCCACCGCCATTGCCAACGTGCTGCCACCATTCCCACCACCATCATCAGCGAAAGCCACCAACACGACCCAAAACACCAATGTAACCAATAATCCATAAATTACCGCCACCATCAATTGAAGAAAGAGGTACAGGGAAGGATGTCGAAGAAGAAGGTGGCGAGGAGAGAGAAAGCTGACTTAACAACGAAAGAAACCAAAGAAGAAGTAGATCTGGGTTGTTGGTGAAGGATCTTGGTGGTGGTGGTGAGGAGAAAGGAAAATATCGGTGGTGGTGGAGTTGAAAGGGAAGATTGTGGTGTTGGTCGGGAGGAAAAAGGAGGAGATCGTGGTGTTGGTCGGGAGGAGAAAGGAGGAGATCGGTGGTTGCGGTTGGGAGGATAAAGGAGGAGATCAGTGGTGGCGGTCGGTTGGTCGCCGCTGCTACCGGTAGCGTTTGGGGGGACGCTTCTGCTGGCGGCAGTTGGCAGTCGTTGGTTGGTAGTGGTGGGTGGTGATGGGTGGGAGAAGATGAGAGAGAGTGTGTGATAGGTGGTTTTTGATGGTGTTGATGGGTGGCTGGCAGGAGAGCAGAGAGACATTAAGGGGAGGTCTTAATTGGATTATTAATTTAATAATATTGGGTTAATGTATATGAATGTGTTTAATTTTATAAATTAAGGGTATTATTGTAATTTTTTGTGCAAAAACTTACCATATAAGGAAAGAAAAAAAAAGTGTCACAATTAAAAACAAACATACCCTAAAAGGAAAGTGTCACATTTAAAAAAAAACGGAGGAAGTATTAGAATATAGTGATTGATTAACATAAGGATCGGTTCCTAATTATGTTGTTGAACATATGCAAAGCGAATGTGATTCTCACACTCCTACTCTAAAAGAGTTTTGGAATTTTTTTGATGGATACACGACCTTTTCCTAGTCATCTAAATCTTATCAGGGGGATTGCTTGTGTCTAGTTTCACTATCGGTCCTATCTATCCAGCTTACATTGCGTTTGACAATAACTTTTAAAGCCATCTTTAAAGATTTGAGGAGGTTCAAACTCGATGGTGAATATTGGTGTTTGATAAAGTAATATTTCATAAAAGTTACAAAGATTACCCTTTGGGAATAACAATAGTTTAGTTTTTGACTGTAGAATATAAATTTTTTTTGCTATTTTAATCAGGTACTTCTCTCAAACACTATATATTATTCTATTTAAATAGATATTTTGACAGCTAACTTATAACTGCTCACAACTAATAAAACAACTAACCGCCATCGTGGACACTAACCACCATATCACAACATAGGCTTTTGCGAACAGATCCTTGTAAGCTTGGCCCAACTCGTACAAGGGTGAAGAGCCTGTCACCTCTATCTACAACTAGTAGTAAAATTGGTACACCCATGGGCCAAGACTATATTTTTGCTCATTTGGACATCTCGAATGAGCAAATATTATACGTTCAAATGAGCAATAAACAAAAATATAGTCTTAGGTATATCATACTTTTGGTACACCCGGTCGGGTGTATAATAAAAATTATACAGTACCTAATAGAGTATTTACAACATCATGTATTTAATCATCTCATGAGCCATGAGGTAGTACACTAGACTACTAGTATCAGACATTAAATGGCGCTATTAAGAGCGTCAAGGGGTAGATAAAGAAGCAAACTAAAACATTTACTCCACTTTTCTTTGAAAGTGAAGTGTTTACTTCTTAAACTGATAAGTGGTAAGGCGGAGCAGTAGACCACCCCGAATGTTCACGCATATCATATTAACCACAGGACGGGCTAACTGGCAAGTTGACAGTCAAATAGATTGGCTTCAATGGATCGTCATTGTTCATAAGACTTATAAGAGCATAACAGCTCTATTCATAGAGGTTTCAGGCGGCATCTTCAACTGGCTTGTTTGCAATCAACTGTTACTTATCTTTTACTAGCAACTAGAATTGTCCAATGGGCCTAACGGCCATTTAAATTCCCAAAACAGCCCAGATTTAACCAGGTCATACCCGTTTACACTTTTGCTGGGAGGGACCATATAACAGGTCGACCCTTTATGGATTATACTCTCACCGTTTTCACAAATTGTTACCTTTGTATAGATGATACTATTTATAAACATTATTTTAACCAAATTTTCTAATCTATACCTAATGATAAATGTTAAGTCATGTGAGATCTTGTTGGATTCAATCAATATGTATGTAACCAATACCATACAGATACATAACTGAAGATATTGATACTCAAAGCTTTACGTTAGCGGTTAGCATGCGTGAAAACAAGAATGGTAACGATCCTTATGGATAAAAGTAGTAAAATAGCATTACATGTCTTTTCCTTCCATTCTAAACGACTACCCACCTCTTGTAGATCACAACCACATGCTTTAGAATATTTAGATAATTGGACTTATTAAAAGAACTAATACAAATAATTCAACAAAAATTAGGCAACACACCTCTTATTCTAATTTACTTTTCCTAACCAATCCAAGAGTCCAATTTTAAGTCTAAGAAATTAATCTGTTCTTTTGGCCTGTAAATAACTTAATTTAATTTCACTTCAGTTCCTGCTGAGTCAGAATTTACAATTAGATGCAATTCACATCAGTTAAATTCAGTTTAATTTTTTGCAGGTCAAAAGAACAGGGTCTTATGAAGCTAAACCAACCACCTTTACACAAGAGATCATACTTACTTTAGAAGGTCCTTCCGACACTTTTAGTGCAAGGAGTTAACCACATCAAACCGTATCTAATATAATAAGATAACTTTATTTAAGAATTTGTATAATTGTAATTTTGAACTTTTATTAACTTTTAACTAGGCCAAACTTTTCTCATTTTTTTTTTCAAGAAATAAATTTTTCCTATTTTTTTCCCCCTTGACGTTTCTCAATTTTGCTAACTTTCTTAGAATAAATAAAAGCAAATCAAGCAGACACTAAAAACAGAAAAAGAAAGAAAAACAGGAAAGCAAAGAGGAAAAAAACATCCTGATCCGAATCTCCGTATTCCCATCATCATCTCATCACGTTCACGTTGCCACCTACCTTCCTCACCCTCATCACCTCCTCCTCCTCCTAATCACTTCTCATCTCCCATTCCATTGTTCCATCTCCCTCTGTCTCTCTCCCTACAACCAATCAATCATACCATGAGCTGGTGGTGGGCCGGTGCTATTGGTGCTGCTAAGGTAACCAAAATCCCCCCTTGCGCCTGCGCTACTATAGTCGATCTGGTTCATTATAGTTTCTTTAAGACGAGTTTAATTTAATATTATAGATGTTGTTTGGGCTTCAATTAATGAAATTATTCAACCCTTGTTTTTATCTCACTATTCATTAATAATCACTCATTGGATTCACTCCTATTATATCCATTCATTATTATGAAATTAATTTTGTTATTTTACTAAATTTGCAGAAAAAGTTTGACGATTCAGAAGATGTAACAGCAACAACAAAGAGCTACCAAAGCGTAGCGCTGATAGTTGGAGTCACAGGAATAGTCGGAAACAGTTTAGCAGAAATCTTGCCACTTTCCGACACCCCTGGAGGTCCATGGAAGGTTTATGGTGTCGGGCGTCGTACCCGACCCAATTGGAATTCGGATCATCCAATTGAGTACATCCAGTGCGACATCTCCGACCAAAACGACGTCGTTTCAAAGCTTTCACCTCTTACAGATATTACCAACATATTCTACGTGTGTTGGGCTAATAAAGTCACAGAGGCTGAAAACTGTAAGGTTAATAGTATAATGTTTCGTAATGTATTGAATGCAGTGATTCCAAATGCGGTGAATTTAAAACATATTTGTTTGCAAACTGGATTGAAGCATTATGTTGGTCCGTTTGAGAGTTGGGGGAGGATCGAGCGGACGCTCGATCCTCCCTATAGTGAGGATATGCCTCGTTTAGATGTACCTAATTTTTATTATGATCTTGAGGATATACTCTATGCTGAAGTTGCTAAAAAGGAGGATATAACGTGGTCGGTACATCGACCAGGGTATATATTCGGGTTTTCACCGTATAGTATCATGAATGTGTTGGGTACATTGTGTGTTTATGCTGCTATTTGCAAGCATGAGGGGGTTCCAATGCGGTTTCCGGGGTCGAAAGTTACGTGGGAGTCGTACTCGCAGGCATCGGATGCGGATTTGATCGCGGAGCATCAAATATGGGCTGCAGTGGATCCGTATGCGAAGAATGAAGCGTTTAATTGTAGTAATGGAGATGTGTTTAAGTGGAAGCAGTTATGGCAGGTGTTAGGGGAGCAGTTTGGGGTGGAGGTTGAAGAGTATGATGAAGGAGAAGGAGGGTTTAGTCTTGAGGAGATGATGAAAGGAAAGAAGGGTGTGTGGGAAGAGATTGTGAGGGAGAATAGTTTGGTGCCTACAAAGTTAGAGGAGGTAGGAACTTGGTGGTTTGTGGATGCGGCTTTTGCTATGGATTGGCCATTGGATAGTATGAACAAGAGTAAGGAGCATGGATTTTTGGGATTTAGAAACACTAAGAATTCACTCATTTCTTGGGTTGATAAGATGAAAGGTTATAAGATTATTCCTTGATAAAGCTTAAGTTTGTTTTGTATATGTTTTATTTAATTGTAGTAATTTACTTCTCTTTACTTCTCCTTTGGTGGGGTTGGGGTGGAATGTTGTAATTTCAATAATATGGGAGTAATGTGCCTTTTGTTTTGTATTAGAAGCTCCCATGTTTTTCTTTCTATTTTGAGTCAATTGTCTTAATAATACATCTCTTTATTTTTAGTTTTCAACTATTTGATGGCCAAGTTTAACCATACTTTTTTTACGAGGAATGATTTAAGCACTCTAAATTTTTATTTAGGCACTCTTCCTTTTGAGTAATGTATAGGAAAATGTGCTCTCATAATCTCACAGAAAGAGTGCCTAAAAAGAAATTAAAGTGCCTTTCTATCTTATGCACTATCTTTTCTTTCACCATCAATAAAAAAAAAACAAAGGGATTGGGCTAAAAGTAGAACTGGAAAGGTGGGAGTGAGTAAAGAGAAATGGTTATATATGATGTGTTGGGCTCCCCTCATGTCCCAAGATGGAAGAAGGAAAGTGAGTAAAACTTTGTAACAACTAACAAGGGACTGTCTCAGAGTAATAGATGAAAGCCATGCGGTTGGATTTGCCTATAATAAACTCTTATTATTGTCACCCTATTTATAGAATATACTGATAAATAATTTCAGATATTAATATTTCAAGTTGTACTATAGCGAGTGTAGAAGTTGAAGCGTTGCAGCATTAAGACAACAGTAGTAGTATTGAATTGTAAATGCATCTTACCAAAAATTATCTCAGACCTCTGTGGTAGACCTACAGAGATTATCTCCATCAAAAGGTTTGAACCTGTTAATGTCACAAAAGAGACATATTTAGGGCAATGTGCAAAACTCTAGGCTTATTTCAGCTCAGGAGACCAAGTATTAAAGTTACTCTTCTATACATAGTTTGCTCCATTTGGCTCATTTGAATAATTGAATACTACCTTAAGGTAGTTGTAACAACTATTATCTACTTTTAATATAAACATATGTTACATACAATTATTGCCTAAAAAAATAAAAATATGAAGCTACAGACAGACCCAGCAACACACAGCATAACAACTGTGCCCATCATTAATAAGGATTCCCCACATCACAAACCTAACCAAAACTGTCCCCCTGGTCTGATTATGATATATCATGACACTTAACCAATCTCAGCAGAATTTGGCTAACAAGTAACAACTGAGGCTTCGTAATCATGGATGTTCCGATATATCGACATGAAATAGTGCCAATGTCACTTATCTCTTGGATCCTCAATGGACCACCAACCTGAAGTTCTCAATGCAGATTTTATGATGCTGATATTTGTTTACAGATTCCATAGCTTGTCGAGTAAAAATTATTACACAGTCACGACTTCTTTTCTTTGAATTTTTGGAGGATTTGTCCGTGTTTTTGTTGGTGTGCTTCCTGTAAGAAATGATGCAGATATTAATAATTTGTTGCGCTGCCCGGGAAATAATTTTTTGAGAACTATCTATAACATAATGACCTGCATCTTTATCGGACTTCCTTCTGCTGCGCCATAAAAGTCGAATAGGTGTACCAGCAAATCCAGCATCTGTACGCAACTGTTTCTCCATATAGCGACGATATGTCTCAGGGAAGAGCTTTGCATCATTGACGAAGAAAACAAATGTAGGAGGCCGAATAGCTGCCTGTTACACAATGTGAAGTTAGGAAACTTCCAAACTGTAATGCAGCTCACAAATTAAAAAAAGAATCTCCATCTAGAGTTCGCCTAATGTTTATTAAAAATATTGCAAGATATCCATAAATCATTGTCACTCTCCTATAAGTAATGGACAACTGAGATTAGATTTCCAAGATACCACCATTTAGATTAAGTGGCAGAGAAAATGGGGATAACACAACTATCTACAAGGGTTGTTGGTGAGAGCATATCTAATTCTTACAGTTGAGGGATGGGATAGTCTGTGTGGCTATTACTGAATGCAGAGAAAACAGTTTTGGCCTTTGTACCACTTTCTGTGAAATTTACTACTAGTATGACATATCCTTATTGCAGTCTGTAGGACCAGTGCCATTCAAGGATAGGAAACATTCCATTTGAAAAGACGCCCCAAATTAAATGCCTTCTTTTATTTGCCTAGGTAGCCAGGAGTTGAATGGAAATTTCGATGTTCACATGAAGAATGTTTCAATTATGCCTGACTATCGTCCCTCAGCAAATGTTTAAAGATGTTACAGGAAAGAGAGGAAACGTTAAGTTTTAAGACACACTGCTGCCACAGTGACTTGTGTAGTATTTGGAAGTTCTAATTTCTAAACACGAGCGGCCTTCATGCTTCTCGTGTAGCACAGACATTTGTCGTGGATGGCATAAGAATGCGTCGCGTAGCACAGGGTAACACTAATGGGAGAAAAACGCTAATCACTGAGAGTAATGTTTCTTCAAGAAACTGTAGGTCCCACTAATCATGTTCCAAAACATAGTAGATAAAAAATAGGTTCTTAAGGAAATCAACTACAAATGAAGAATACCTGTGTGCAATAATAGACACGTCCCCTCTTCCCTGCCCGAGTCCTTGGTGGAGCTTTAAAAGCCACAGCCTCTCGAACAACTTGGTTCAATGTGGCCGTACTTAGCCTCCTTGATCTCTCTTTCTCAACTATGCTGGCAGCGATTATGATCCTATAAACATTGAAATAAATTAAAATCAACATATCTGCAAGGATAACGGCTGTTGGTCTGTTGAATGTAGTATATATACTTTGCTTGGTCCCAAGTTAAATACATGATGTAATGTAATCCATGACAAGATATTCCAGAACTAAATGATTTATCCCCATGAAATAAAATCAAGACTACAAGCAAACTCAATAAGGTCCATTTTCAGAACTGTAATATCTAAGAATTTTCTATGATACAAGTGGAACCCTGCCACGTATCCCACATAGTACTGCCAACGCCTTCACCACAACAAAACATACCACAAAACTCGGGCCTGTCATGTAGCTCAGTAGCTCCCATCATAGAGAGTCAGAAATATAGAATACAACTTCAGAAATGTTTCTGTTAGATTTGAAATACCTATCCCGATTCAGTATCAGTCATCAGAAGACATGCACCGTACGTTTGTGAAATCTTGTCGCTGTTCTATCCCTTGTTGTGGCCCGTTTGTTAAATGGTAATAAATGGTGGAAATAGTAATAATTATACATAGTTTTGTTTGAGAAATATCATGTCAACTTCCATGGAAATGCTTAGCCACCCCCAAACTAATGATTTTCTTCATCCATTTTAAAAGTGGTATCAAGTGGAAATGGAAATTTGTGAATAAAAACGTTTGGGGATGAAATTCAATTACCGTGGTACTGAAAAGCAGACATCTACTTCAGCATTAAATATGATTTCATTACACATCACCGTTATATAGTAACGCCTACCAAACAGGCCTTAAATGTCTGAAACTTACTGCAACCAACTATAAAAGGCTCCTCTACCTCTTACACTGAAAATTCTACTGAGAGTCCGGACCAGATTGATAGTTTGAAGGGAATGGAAGTTAAGAATGTAAACCAAACTTCCATGGGCCACAATAGTTTTAATAGAAAAGCTTAACTGTGGCTATAGTTTCATAATGACCATGGGGCTCTATTCTTTCTCCTTGTATCTTTCCATCACCTAATCAGTAGCTTAAGCTACAAGCCATTTGCATACAATTTGAGTAAATCATTAGAAGATATTCATCAAACACAGAACGTTGCAATCTAGAAAGCTAGACCAGCATACACTTGCAAACTAGTGATCAGCATTCAGCAATACTGCTGACTTTACTATTTGGCATTCCCTTACAATTCAAATCAGCAGCTGTTGGGCTTTGCCCTCTCTTGCACCGCCCAAAAAAAACATTCAGATCACCAATTCTATCAGTGTTAAGTCGTGATTCTTGCATGGTAAAAACCAGCTTTGGCTCCACATGCCAAAGCCCTGCATCCCTCAGAAGTGAGGATACTAAATATGGTCATTATGCCAAAAACCTCGCAATTGTTATGTTTGGTGACATATGGGCTTTACATGAGCACACCCATAATAGCTCTGCAAACCAAGAAACTAAAAGGGCAGGCAAGCACTTGAATAGACTTGCTCCAACTAGAATATCATCCCATAGAAAATCAGCCACTAACTAATCACCCTAACTGACAGATATGCATTTCTTCAAGCATCTTAAACCCATGAGTTCCAAGGAAGTCTCTAGAGTACTTATTGACAAAGAAATCTAGTATTAATAATCATCCATTAGGATTTTCAATTATATCAAACTCGAGTGTATGCATAAAGATGATTATAGAAATTAGAACCAACATAAATTGATAAACAACCACGTTTCTCATTTATTTAATATGATGAAAGGAAAACACTGGGATTGTTCATACTTGTCGATACTTTGACCAGATATAGCAGCTGCGTAAACAATGGGTGCCCAATGAAGACTGCGAAGTTTCTGTCGAACATCTTGCTCATACACCATTGCTGTCTGTTGGTTCTTATTTGGTATTGTGTCCCATTTATTCACAACGATCAAACAACCCTTCCCTTCCATTTCAATTTGTTCTGCAATCTTGTAGTCCTAGAAAATGAGGCATATTATATCAGTCCCTTCGATACTTCGATCAAAGTACTCAAGCTGTAAGAGAGGCCATCAAGAAGCATAAACAGTTTTAACTTCAGTTTACGTGAATGCAGGAACATAAAGCAAATGATAATTATCCGCTGGTCTGTTGACTCAAAGGGAGGTGACATCATAAAGACAGAACTGCATCCTCTCTCAATACTAAATAATACTCACCTTTCCACATAATCGTAAAAACGGACACCTAAAAGTATTCTTTTCACCCGAAATTCATCTATTTGAACAAGTCTGAATATATGGGAACTTATGGTGCTTATAGAACTTAATGTAGATGTTATTAAATTGGGTAGCCCTTATAGAAACTTATTGGAACTCCTAAAACTTAGTTTTTGAAATTGAAAGGAACACGTCTCAGCGGAGTTAAATCAATACCATAAGGAGATCTTCTTCTTCCCCCCCTTTTCCCTTTAGGGCAGAAGAAATCAAGAGCAATAATTACATTCAGGGAGAATAAATAAATTCTAAAGTGATTTTTAAGGGATATAGAAAACTAAAAGGTAAAGGAAAGCTGAACCAGCATTCTAAAGAAGCTTTCAGAGTGTTAGTACATAAAGAAAATTGAAGGTAAAAGTTTTAATATTTCAGTATGCTTATATCTTGCGTAATTAGCCCCTCTCCAGCCACAAAACCCCCAAAGAGGGAGAGAACAGAAAACAGAGGGGGGGGGGGGGGGAATCCGAAAAGTTTCTGTCCAGCCCCATCTTTATTTTGTAAGTCTATTCATTATACCATCCAAAAAAATGCAAGGATACAGGGAAGCACCTCTGCGTCCCAATTCCAAAAGGATCAAAATGAACTATCAGTATCATGGCACCATCTCTAGGCATCAGTACATCTATGGTAAAAGAAATAGAAGTTAAAACCAACAACGATGAAGATTTTGAACCATACAGATGCAGAACTCTAGAAAAGAGAAAATTGAAAGCCTAGCTTCATCCAGATCCCTACAAGAAACAAGAGTTTGAGGTCGATGATTGGGATATACCCTGATCTTCGATGCAAATTAAGCAATATAAAAATTAGAATTCTATCATCTTAACTGCCCCAATGATGGTAAAAGGAAAATTAACCTGTTCTGTTATACAAGCCATTGCCTCAATCACCAGAGCTACAACATCAGAGCGACGAATAGCACGAAAGGCCCGATTAACAGATAAAGCCTCGGTTATGCTCCCTGAAGACGCAACAGCTGCTTTTCTTCGGATTCCAGCAGTATCAATAAGCCTAAACTTCTGCAAAACATGTTTCAGTTACAAATATCTCACCATACAAGTCCACTACCATGCCCCCTAACAGCTGAACAGGACAGGCAATGGAGGGACGAACAGTATAGCCAGCGAGAGCTGGGAAGGGGAGGGATAAGTGGTAAGCAGATATGTCATGAAGCTGCACACGTAAAGAGTTGATGACTGCGATGGAGGGAGAAAAGGGAGTGGGAGCTGCAATTGGGGGGGAAGGTCATGAGGCGGGAAATAGCAGACTTTAGTTTCCAACATATCCCATTGTTTTGACTCCTAAGAAAAACTTTGAAAACTGAAGAAGATAAGAAGGCGCCAGGGGTCTCACTAGCATGCAGCATTCACTAGCAGACCACCAACAAGCCAGCATCCCAGCAGTTTCCGGAGGGGCAGGTAAAGACAGGATGGGACAGGGAGGATATTAAACTTAGGAGAGAGAAAAGAAGAACTAAAAAAAAAGTTAGGTTCTGTGCAAATTCTCTTCTTACCCAATTGTTTTATTTAGAAGGAAATCTCAGAAAATTGTTGTGAACAGCGAAGTAGAAAATTAAACTGGGGACTGGCCATGTAATGTTCATATTTCATACAATCAAAAAAATATCAAAGTGATAAAAATCAAGCATTTGTATCATAAATATCAAAATAAGATTTAAGCTTCAGCAGGAGGTTAAAGAATACACTAGAAGACGCATTTCACACAACACCAAAAAGTTGTCTACACCCCAGTGCCAACATTGAGCAAAATAGATATTATTCATTAACGGAGTCAAACCTGGCCATCTGGTCCCGTAAATTCAGTATCTATAGCATCACGAGTAGTACCACTGATTGGGCTCACAACGGTCCTGTCCTCTCCCACCAATGCATTCAAAATGCTACTTTTTCCAACATTTGGCCTGCCCACAATTGCAATAGCAGGAATGTACTTTTCTTCTTCTTTAAGATCATCTGGCTCCTATACTTGCAAGACAGACAACATGTCAAAATGTGCACATCATCAGGCTCCTATCCTTACAAGATAGGCACAACATGTAAAAATGTGCACTCCATGGGTCATAGTACTAACAATAAGAATCATACTCCTATGGTTCCAAATTATGTGCCATGCTTATCTTTTTGGGTTGTCTTAATAAATTTGCTACGTACCCTTTTTGGCAATCTTTTTCTCTCCACTTTTCTTTTCTTACATTTGGGCCCTATCTTTTCACACTCTAAGAAATTTGTGCCAAATTGGTTTTGCAATCAATTTGGGACCGAGGGAGTATGAAAGACTGTACCATAAAATTCATATTAAGGCACTAATGCAAATTCTAAGAACAGTTTACATTTTATAGCTTCATGCATCATCAACACCAGGGGCGAATCTACTATGGGTTCAGCTGAACCCAGTGATTTTTGTAAAAAAATTCAAAAGTTTTCGGAAGTTTTAAAGAATAAACAAAAAAACAAAAACAAGTCATATACTAATGCAGGGAGTGCTATGTCAAAGAAGAAGGGAAGCCCAGCTGGTATGTCCGTGTACCAGAATTTAGCATCAGATGAAGGAGAGCGCGCTGCGCGGGATCAAATCCCCCTAACCCCCATTTTGGTTTACATTTTCTTTTCCCTTTTCTAGATCTAATTTCATTTAAGTTTTAGGTTTACTTTTATTTTCTCTTTTCAAGATTTTATTTCATTTTGCTTTACTTTTCTTTTCCCTTTTCAAGAATTTATTTTATTTAAGTTTTCGTTTTACTTTTATTTTCTCTTTCCAAGATTTTATGTCATTAGTTTAAGTCTCTTTTCAAGATCTTAATTCATTAGTTTTAGTCTTTTAGATACTACTCCTCTATTTCACACAACTCTAAGCCCTAACTTTCTTTGCACATCAAAAAAAAGAATCAATTAGTAAATAGGTATTTGGACATTAAGGTGAGCTAATATAATAATTTGGGTTTTGATTGATTTATGTTAATTTGGGTAAGTGACAAGTAATTTTTTTAAAATTTTAAGTTGAAGGATCGATGATCTCCCTAATTATTAGTTGTAATTTGGAATTTGAGTTAATGTATTGAACTATCTAATCACTTTATTTTCGTCTTATTTTTTGAATGACTTCGAACCCGTAAGATAACAATCCTGGATCCGCCACTGATCAACACTGAGTGTAAAATAAACCATAAGTAAGTAGTTAAGACTTATTTTGCCTCATAAGATATCTCCAGTTTTCTTCTTCTTTTCTTACAAATAATATAGGTTAGCAGAATAATTTTGTAATACTGACATCCAAATGCTACCTCGATTTTTGTCAGGCCTGAACAGACGAGGTCAAGGAGCTCTCCAGTTCCACTTCCAGAGATTGCAGATACAGGAATAGGCGTCAATCTATACTACCAACAGCACAAGAAAAGCATTTCAGAGAAAAGGCAAAACAAAAAAGGAGGGAAATTTAAATTTTAAATTTCATACTATGATCTCTACCATGGTAGTGTTAAAAAAACATGAGGCAGCTTTCGCTGCACTCCTTCCAGTTTCTCAGATGAGATTGTTTTTAAACAAACAACAAAGCAGGTCAAGATATCATATAATATTTAATCATAATCAGACATGCTGCTTGTGTTCATGATATTTCATACTATTACACCAGCTTTGCAGACTGGACAGCCATACTAATGTAAACCAATTTTATGATTACAGTCCCTCAATAGCAACAAACTACACCCAGGACAAATCCCGCTAAGACAAGGTCTTGGACTAGGAAATCTAGATTCTTACTTTGGTAAGTCCAACATTCCAACACGGCTATGGTCTCGATCCGAGTCATGAAAAAAGCAACAAGGTAAAAGCAAACAGAGTCGGTGAAAAAAGGTGACTGAAAAATCACACAGCCGTGTGGTGCAACGTCGGGACTACAATTGTTTATTAAAGAAGGAATGTACTCCTCTGCTGCAAAGTTTTCCCTGTTTCAGCGACGATTTAGTTGTGAAATCGGGTGAGAGTTACAACACCTTGAGAGTTCAGTTCAGCGAAGGGATTCATAACACACAATCTAGGAAGATTATGCGGTGGTTCCTCGAATTAGAATTAGCAATACTTTGGCTGCCTTTCCTCTACTTGGTAAGGAAGAAGTTTACCACCTATAAGTTGGTGTTTGTCATTATTCCTCTTTTTCTGTTGCACCTAAAATTTGTTCATATATTTTATTTTGTTTTGTGTTTTCTCTACCCTATCATTAGAAAGAAAAGGAAAGGGCCACTTAGGATCTGCAGCCTGAATCCTATGTTGGGCCATGTGACATTTCACCTAGGACTATTATTCAATCTCATTCCAACTCTTCTTAGGTATACCCCTCCTCTTGCAAACCCTCAAGGGGGTCTTAAAATAGGCTTTCGACCCCCCCCCCCACACACACACACGTTAAAATTTCACATGCCCAAGCTAGCTTAGCCTCGTTTCACGCATGTTTTCAACAATACAAGCCTGCATTCCAGAAAACAATGACCTTGCACATGGCAACCGCCGACCGGTAACACAAAGGTTGGTTTGAAGTTCTTTCACTGATGTCAATCAACATGGTTTATTGCAGAATCACAGAGCACTCATAAAACCATTACATGCATAGGCAAATACATGTGGCCAGGCATACTAATATCTCAAAGAAGGAGTGGCAAAATTTGAAGAGAATATACACTTAGCAAAAATATAAGAGCACAACAGAAAATTTAACCCTAAGATTATCATGAATATTCCCATCAGGGAAAAAGATAGCGTGAACTTTGATACCAGCTAAGAAAAACTTGAGCAAACATATCCAACAAAGCTACATAGAAGTATAATGCACAACTCACCCCAAAGACCAAAACTCTGATGCCTGCATTAGCCCTTTACTGGGAGATTCACATTTGTTGACAACAAGTATAATATTCTTGCTTGAATAGTTTTTACGTAGCCAATCCGCAATTTCTACATCACCTGCAGTTAGGCCGGCCTGTTCAGAGATGTCTTGATGAGAATTACTTTGGACAAGAAACAAGCAGATATGATCAACTAAATCCTAATGTAGTGCAACCAAATTCATAAATCAACACAAAACACTGAATTGTCTGCATCACCGGTATTCATCTCAATATTTTCATCATCCAGTCCTCAGAAAACAGCCTATACTCCGAATACAAGATTCACTAGAGAAAGATCATTATAGAGGAGAAGGGAAAGCTAAAGAGAGAGAAGGAATGGGAATGTTGGCCTTGTGAGATATAACTCCTTAGCAAATAAGATCACCCCAAGAAAAACCATAACTAAAACCAAGCTGGGCCACTTACTTAAGCTAAGAGAGTAGTGAACACAGAAAAGGAACACAAGCTCAAAGAAAATAGAACAGAAGTATTCATTTTCTTTTCTTCCCAAGCAAAAGGCGCAAAGTCTTCCTGGAGGGCCCAACCCAAGTTCGGTAATGGCATTGGCCACTTTTAAATTTTAAACAAAATGCTCATTAACAGGTTGCGTGAATAGCAGGATACAAAAATTAAGATATACTTGGCTAGGAGAGAAGCACACCTGACCATCAACGACAAAAATGATGACTGATGACTCTTCAACAGCTACAGCTGCTTGTCTCTCAATTTGAGAAGGCATTCTAGCCACAGCAGCCTCCCTAGTAGCCAATGGTATTCCCTCCATACCGATAGTTGTGGATACATTCAAGTCCTCAACAACATCTTCCTGTGATTTGGATAATGTTACAACTCCACCAGTATCTACGACCATGAACTCATGGTCTCCCCAATAAGATCTTCCATATAAACGGTCCCTAGTAACCCCAGGCTCGTCTACAACAATTGCTTTGTTACCCTACAGGGAGGAAAAATGGAATAAATCAGGGAATTGAAAAGGCTAAGGAGTGAAACTCGAGGTAAGTATGATAGAAATACCCCCACAAGACGGTTGAACAATGCTGATTTACCAACATTTGGCCTTCCAAAAATCGCAACCTTTGGAAGAAGATGATCAGGTATCTGCATGTGCAGAGTCAGATATATTAAATGTAGACATTTATTTATACCAAGCAATATAAATGCATATAACATTTTCCAGTGAGAAGTTTTTGTGAATCCAAGATATGTAGCTTAGTAGTTATCACTGCTAGAACTTGCAATGCCATGAGCCACATAATTTTGGGATGCATCAGTGGATTAACACTAACATTGAGTATCAACCCCACCCCCGACAGCACAAAAAATCAGCGAGTCAAATAAAAACAACATATATATACTAGAAGGTTAAGAGAACTGACATTCCTAGGTACAATTTTCTGCTGTTTCTGTTTTCCACCAGTTCCTTTGCCATCGTCTTCTGCTGAAGGATCAATATAAAAAAAAAACTTTGAGCCTGTTTATTCTCAATAAAAGGAGGATGAGGAGAATGAAACCAACTCTAGCTTCAATCAGTTCCTCTTTTTCAATGAAAT
Source organism: Patellifolia procumbens (assembly GCA_947645195.1). Lineage (NCBI taxonomy): Eukaryota > Viridiplantae > Streptophyta > Magnoliopsida > Caryophyllales > Amaranthaceae > Patellifolia > Patellifolia procumbens. The sequence goes on from CANSGD010000335.1 coordinate 3,011,284, forward strand.
CCGTTAATCTTTATTCATAAAACAGCAAAGCAACTAACTCCACATATTTTCACTCCGCAGCAAGCTCCAACACTCAAATTCATTAATCTCTACATAAAAAGCAATCAACTACATATTCTCCAGAAATTACGAAAATTACAACACTTAATCTGTTAATTACATACACAACCTCCACATAGCAAAACTTTTAGAGTATATATCGAAGCGAGCTATGTATGCAATTGACTTGTGCCACTATAATTCATATCAAACAAAAAATACAGGCAGCTAAAATTGCAATATCAGCAGGAATGCATTGAAATCAACAACCTATTTGTACAATAGCAAACAATTGATTTGACACATATCTGAAAATTGAACTTCAAAGTTCGATACCAATCCTCAATTCGCGATACAGACATAGAAAACTCGCTTCAGCATATCTAACAATGAAATCCATTAATCGATATTAATAAAACAGCAAGGCAATCAACTCCACACACTTTCACTTTGCAGCAAGCTCCAACACTCAAATTCACTAATCTCTTCATAAAAAAGCAATCAACTACATATTATTCACCAATTACACAATAAATCTGTTAAGTACATACACAACATCTACATAGCAAAATTGTAAAGCATACTCCGAAATGTGCTATGTAAGCAATTTACTCATGCGATTAGTATCAAACACAGAATTACATGCAGCTAAGATTGCAATATCATCATCAACGCATTGAAATCAACAACCTAATTGTACATAATCAAACAATTGAGTAGCCGCAACACACAAACACGACAATTGAGCTTCAAAGTTCAGTACCGATCCTCATTTCACGAGATACAGACATCGAACACTCGCTTCAGCATATCTAACAATTAAATCCACTAATCTTTATCCAAAATCAGCAAAACAATCAACTCCACATATTTTCACTTTGCAGCATGCTCCAACACTACAATTCACTAATGAATTACACAATTAATCCGTCAATTGCATACACAACCTCCACATAACAAAATTTTAGAGCATACCTAATCGAATTTATATCAAATAGTGAAAATATACTCATCTATAGTTGAAATATCATCATTAACACATTAAATCATCAACCTAATCGTAAATCAGCAAACAATTGAAATTGACATAAAAATGAAAATCGAACTTCAAATTTCAGTACCGATCCTCAATTCACGAGAAATAGACGTCGAAAACTCGCGAACAGCAATCCTAGCTTCAGCTTCAAGCTCTTCTTCATCGATAATGAAATCGTCATCACTTCCTTCACTTTGATAACCTTCGTAATCCAAAAACTCCTCATCATCTTGTTGTTCGTATTCAGCAGAAACGTCAGTTCCGCCATTGGAGGAAGAAGAACGAAGAACTGAAGGTCGATAATGGAGGTTTCTAGAGAGCTTAAGGAAAGGATTAGAGAGAGAAAGAGAAATGGGAGCAGGATGAGAGAGAGATAAAAGGAAAGATAACGCTCGAGAATTTTGTGAGAGAGGAATTGGGAGAGAGAGGTTTTTAGAGAGAGAAATTGTGGCTATGTCGCCGGAAATCGCCATTGTTAATGTAGTTTTTTGGGTGAGTGGTTTTTGGGGGGTTTATCTTCTGTTATCAGTAGAAGCATAATGGGAAGGATATATAGGTGCTTAACGTGATGCTATAATGCCAAAATTGCGCGCCCGGGTGAAACTCAAATAAAAAAAAGAACGGGTCGTTTTATAGTAGATTTCTTAGAAAAAGGCTATTATTAGATGACCTGTCAAATGGGTTGGTCAGAATAAATTATTTTTGGGTTCGAGTCGAATAAACCTTATTCAAGATCCATTGTGTTCGGTATCGGGTCGACTCAACCGGTTAAGGGATTTGTATTTACTCTTTCTTTCATTTGGTTTTTTAGTCATATATGTAACAAAATATACACAATATACGTTGGAAATAGTAAGTTATACAAAATAAAGTCATTTATAGTTGAATTATACCATTAAAATTACATCCACATTTAACAAAATTCATTTTTGGAACCAAATACTCTAGTTGAAGCTATTTTTAGCAATAAAATTCCCATAATTTCATATTATTTCTAAAAATATAATGACTTTTCGATCGATCGGGTAAAAAATGGTTTTTCCTGGTTCGGACACAATCGGTTCGGGCCAAAAAGTTGTGTTCAAAACCCACTATTTTCGGGTCGGTTTTGGGTCGGGTTTCAGGTCGGGTCGAATTTTGACAAGTCTTTGGATATCAATACATTATATCAGAATAGTCAACTTTGGCAATCTTGTTATTTTCTTTTTAAGAATTCCGTGATTTTAAGAAGGTTTTTATTTTCGGATTTTTTTATTTTTTGTAATTACTGTAATTTGTTATATTAAATATTTGATATTTTAAAACTAATACTTAATTTATATGGTATACTACCTATATTTGTAAGGGTTACAATACATTATTTTATAGGTAGTCCCTAATGATTTGGGTACAACTCCATTAAGGTCTTCTTCTATGCTGTCATTAACGAGTTCTTCAATGGCGTAATTCGCCCTTCACTCACTTACCTACTTCTACTTTGCAATTATCGGTTTCTTCAATGTTGAGATAAGTCGTATGTGAATCTTCTTCAACCTCACCAACCCTCCTTTTCAACAATAATATATAGATTAATTTTGAATAAAATTAGGGTTCATAAGAATTATTATGAATTAAACTAGGGTACAAACGAATTATTCGGTTTTTGTGCATATTTATAAGATTTTTGATGCAAAACTCGAGCTCAATTGGCAGTTATTAATGGCGTGTATCGAATTGGCAAAAGGTTGAAGACGACTGCAAATTAGAATTAACCAACTTTGCGCATCAATTTACCAAATGTTTCGTTTAGACAGCAACCTAGCATGTTCTGGTCATATCCATAATGGTGACAGTGAAATAAATATCGGTGATAGCCAAAGCCATAATCGGACGTTGCCTAACTCTATGTTGACTATGATGTACTTTTGTTTGTTATTGTAAGCTACAACTTATTTGTAGCCTAAGGCATTAAGGATGTATTAGAAGAAATCAATAGGGAACAGTCAATTACTAGTCTAAACACCTCTAGATTCATAAATAAAAAACACATCACGTGACAATTATATTAAGAAAATTGTCTTATGCAACACTAGTGATTTCAAACAACCTGTGCTAGTAAAAAAATGGCCCTTTTATCTACTTTTCCTTCTTATTTGATTTATTTTGGTTATGTTGGATGAAAATTACTACTGCGATTGAAAAGGGGACCTTGATAATCTGAAATTCTAACTACTGAAGGTATAATTGCGTTAGGTGACAGATTTGTCGCTTGAACTCGCTTTTGGTTGCAAATTTGGTTAAGGGGCCTAAGTATCTGATTCACTAATATAATCTTATCTAATATAATATATTCTACTATTATAAACGGAAAGTATTAGGATCACGAATTTTCATTATATGAATATGCACTTTTCACGTAAACCAGTTTTGCATTTTGGACCACACCTTAACGTACTTTGGACATCGCTTACGGGTTAACATGTATGAAAATATTGGTTACGATCAGAACCTCTTCCGCACATTGCCGAAGTTTGAGTAGATCTTTAAATAAAAGTACTATACTGTCATTTAAAAGTCCATTTTTTATTCTTTATAGGAAAAATTGCCTAGAATAATGCAACCTTTTAGCGATTCACAAATAATAATGCAACCTAAAGATTATTCTGGAATAATGCAACCTTTATACCCCATTTATTTTAAACAAGACAAAACCGGTTATGACTTGAAGAATAGGTAAAATAGACACTTGTCGCATAATAATTGGCTCTGATAAACAATTTTAAAAAGTAAAACAAAAACAAAATAACAAAAAATAAATAAAATCAAACCCACCCATTCCCCCCATTGTCAGCCCCCTCTCTCTCCTCCCACCCACATCCCACCACTTCATTTTCCCAACCACAAACCACCAGAGCCACCGCCAACCTCACCCCACCCAGTTTAGCCGGCGAGGCAGGTCTGAGCACCAAGGAGGAGAGAAGACATCTTTCGTGGTGGCGCGACGAAGGCGGGGGGAGGGGGTTTCGTGGTGGGTAGATGAGTGTGGCGTTTCAGAGAAGGGGGGGGGGAGGTCGTCCGGTGGTTGGGAGGTGTTTGTGGCGTTTCAGGCGACGACGAGGATTGAAAGAAAGAGAAGGGGAGGTCGTCCGGTGATGGGGAGGTGAGTGTGGCGTTTCAGGCGACGACGAGGATTGAAAGAAAGAGAAGGCGGGGGGAGGTTGTGCGGTGGTGGGGAGGTGAATGTGGTGTTTCAAAGAGAGGGGGTTTCGTCCGGTGTGGGGAGGTGAGGGAGGGTGGGGCTGGGGTTGGGGTGGGTGGGGACATTCGTGGGGGAGATTGGGGCTGGGGTGGGGGTGGGGAGGTTGAGGTTGGGGCTAGGGTTGGGGCTGGGTGGGGGGTGGGGAGGTTGAGGTTGGGGCTGGGGTGGGGGTGGGGAGAGGTGGGCTGGGGTGGGGTGGGGGGGGTTTATTAATTTTTTTATTATTAATATATTAATTAAAATTTAAAGTTTAAATAAAAAATTACCTATGGTTCAGGTTACAGGTCATTTGACCTGTTTAAAATAAATGGGGTATAAAGGTTGCATTATTCTAGAATAACCTTTAGGTTGCATTATTATTTGCGAATCGCCAAAATATTGTATTATTCTAGGCAATTTTTCTTCTTTATATTGGTTCTTTATATTGGTTACTACCTATCAACTTTGAGTACATATCGTGTTTTGGTCATACCCAAAACACTAGATATGCTACCAAAACTTTTGATTAATTAAAGTACGTTATTACACGCATTATCATTATCGACATGTTTACAAAGGTTTGATGATATGAATATTTATCTATGACAATTTATACCCAATTGCAATAAGTCCATAAAAATTCAAATATGACATTAAACAAGATAAACAAAGCGCATTAATACTATATCTGCAGGAACATTAATATTTTATTTACAAACTACTATTACTACTACGACTTATAGATTGAAATTGAAACTACAAAACCAATTCATGCTAGTCCATCCAAGTAGTACATGTATTGACATTACACAACTTACAATTCGGTTTAAAGCTAATTATGGGTGTCCTAGAAAGTTCTACGAATCTGGCTGTAGTCCATAACAAGGCCTTGCCCTTCCTCGAAGGGGTCGAACCGTTCTCCATAGTCCATGTACTCTTCAGTATCAAATGCCCACAAAGGTGGGTATTTAAAGTATTCCACATGTTCTTCGCACAATTGGCAATCGCACTTGAATTCAACAATGATTGGAGGGAGATTTTGTTGGGAGCGTAGTGCTACGCTATAATGGTAATCATCCCACGATGAGAGGCGAGACCCATAATACATTGAGTAGAAGTCAGGGTACGCAATCCTTTCCATTATGTTCTTTGCCCAAAACTTATAAACTTGCAAACAATTCAAGAGCGTGTTAGTATCAAGCTTGTTGAAAACATGAGAACACATGATGTCCATGTCATCTGCCACCCTCTCATTCGCATATCCGTTCAACAATCTTCTTTGTGTCCACGGATGCTCTATACTTGAGTCCTTACCACAAAGTCTCCTTATGAATCATTCAAACTTTGCCCTTTCTTCCTCCTGAAAGAGCTTGTAATCTTCTTGTTCAACACTTTTTCTTCTTAAATGGTGGTTTGGACAAATTCTAGTATACGGAAACTCACTCACTTTATTATCCATTCTATCTTAGTGTATGATGAGCAAAGTATGTGAGTGAATGAAAGAATTGTAAAAAACCGAAATTTATTGCAATTGAGAAGATCAACCGTAATGTATGAAGCAAAGGTGAAGAAGATGAATAGGGTGTGTTGTTTTAAAGAGGAAGGAGAAATTATCTCTGACAAGGAGGAAATTTTTGGCAAAGTAGATAAAAATTGATTATGAAGATGAAGAAACAAATGTATTTCATTTCTTGGTAATAGGGAAATTCGGATTTTAGGTCATACCCATCATGACCTTCACACATGGGGAGACGTGCTCAACATTAGTTTCAAATTTCTTAAAATTTAAAGGTCTTTAGTACTAACAACAAAATACACAAGAAGGGTTATCGTAAATTTTGATACAACTATGCGCTTATATTGTTCATTCTCAACACGACATAAACTTGATTTAAGCGTTGGATTCAAAATAAAAATAAAAGTAATGAAAAGTTGGTTTAATAACTGTCGGATATTAAATTATCTATTAAATCGAAATCAAACCCAAATTTAATCGATATAAACTCGATTTGAATAAGTTTTTTTGATTACTCAATATGACCCGATAAAAAAAGGAATTTAATACTCCATCTGTCTCAATTTGATGTTCTCATTTTCCTTTTTGGGATGTTTCAAACCGATTCTTACCTGAAATCTAAATTATGTCAAATCAAACCCAAATTTAATCTACATAAACTCGATTTGAGGACAGCTCGAGCAAGAGATGTTTTTCTAACACCACATGTACCCACAATAGTAACTCCGTTATTGCCATCACCCAAGAGTAACTCAATAATTTTCCTGATGTCATCTTTCCTTCCAATAAAAGGCCTTGAGTCGTCTAGCTTATATGAGCTGAGTGTTGCGGTGTTTAATAGTTGATTCCCTGGGATGTTCCTCTTCCATTGTTGTAATATGTCATTCAACCTGTTTTCCAGCTTGTGTATCTCACTAGAGTTAATCAGAATCTGCAAAAACTGTGAGGCACCCTCAGTTATCTTGGCTACAACTGAGTGACACTTGTGCTCAACCTTGAGTGCAAATTCGTCCATCAAATCCTCTACATCATAGCACCATATAGTGAAGGACTAGACTTGATGTTCAAAGGTAATATATTCACCCTTCACCATATCAAGCACCTTCCACGGTTCAAGAATAGTAATATTGAGCTTTTTTACTGCCCATGCATCATCTTTCATCTCCTCAACTTTCTTCAGTAAGGAAGAAAGTGCGGACAACAGTGGTCTAACTGCAGACAAAACTTCCATCGCTATGCTTTACAAACTTGTAGTTATTCAACAAAAATTTAGGAAAAAAAGGTGAGGTTAATACATCATGAAGCAAGTTGTAAAACCTGATGGAATTTAGTTACCGCATGCAAGAAAACAAAAATTAAGTCTCTTTATAAATCACAAAAGTAAAAATCTGATATAAACTACTTCATATATTAATCGATAACTAAACTTACCAATTTGCTGGGCAAACTGCTAGTGAACAGTGGGAGACGGTGGCAAGTCAATTTCCAAGGAACGCCGAGAGCAACTGCGCATAAAAGTGAAGCGGATAGCATAATATACGAAAGTAGGAAGTGAATAAACTTTTGAATAAACACTGGTTATGTACTGACCAGAATATCAAACAACCACATATTTCATGAGAGGCTAGAGTTAGGTATGATATTGAATTCCGTCTTCATGTAGTATTTTAAACTTTTGAATAAGAACGAACCGAGCTAAGTAGAGCTCGTTCGATAATCACCCCAGCTAGAAGTATATCAAACAGATTATGAATATTATAGAACCAAAATTGTTGGGAGGCCAGTGATGATAAAAACAGATCCTTCATAAACTACAAAATAAAAATTGAAATAATCATTTTATTGGTTTGTTTTAATTTAATGTTATCATGAATGTTATCGGTTTACTATAATATTTGTTGTGCATTTTGTTGACAATAAAAGCATAAGATTTTGGCAATTAAAACAAATTTTGAGCAAGACTCCCCATGTGTAAAAGCTACGATGGGGATGACCAAAAATTAGGATTTCACTAATACCAAAAAACCTAAATCCAACTCCCTTCACCTCTTAATTCAAATTTGCCAAAAATATTATTCTTTGCCAAAGATTTCACTACTACCAAACGGCAACATGCATTGCTATAAATATTATACAAAACACTCATATTATTTCTAAATTTTGTCATTATTATAGAAACACTTGAACACAAACTTAAAAATTATTTATTAGTAGTGCATCAGGTTAGATTTATATTAGATTAGATTGTTGAGTTGGTTAATTAGGCCAGTTAACCAAATTGAAAATAAAAACGTATCTCCTTGTACGCATTGGTAGGCCAAACCAAGCATCGACCAAGTGATAGAAGTGCAATCTTTTCATTGTATGGTTAAGCAACTATCTATATTTTTCTCTTTTTACAAACTAAAAAAAGCCCTTAATCACGTAATGTAACGCCCTGAAGTTTTAATAGCTTTGAATAACACATGCCAGTACCAGGATCGAACCAAAATATTACATCATGTTTATTTAAATAGGATATTATAATGTTTACAGGACATTACTGCCGTATTCCTAAAAATAGAAATACTAGGCAAAAGTAAAGCATATTAATGACATAATAAAACTTATGATAACAGTACTGGTAACTTATATCATATATATATTCCTATCATTTTATAACCTCATTCTTGGCCCTCCCCGTCTCCTGTACCTGAAAACAAAACATTTAATAAAAGTCAACCCAAAAGGGTCCAGTACATTCCCAATATCACGTAACAACAGTTTATTAAACCTTTTGCAAATAATATCGTAATATTTCAATTTATTAGGTTTATTTATGATTTCCGGTTAGGCAAGAGAAATAACCCGGGCTTAAAGCCCACCTCAGGTTTTCCTGGTTATAATCATAATCTTCTCTTTCTTTCTTATTTTATTTCCGGGCTTTTAGCCCCTCCTGAAAAATCCGTGTGCACACCTCCTCATTGACGTACGTCACTCCGAATAATATACAAGTGTCCTTTCTCTGCCATATACCTTTCATCTTATAATAACAACTTCGTATAACATTATTATTATTACGTATGGTAGAAAAATCATAACATAGCTATACCATAAGCTTTAATATTAGCCTATTATTAATAAATAGCAATGTACCTTTACCATCAAAACCATTATACCAAGTTAGTATGAAACTCATTTTTTCACACTAAAACATTATCTAAGAATATTAGTATAACTAAAAATATTTTAACAAAACAACACGAAGAAGGGATATTCAAGAATGTACCTTATTATCGTGGGTAAGAAACGTAATAAAATTTTGGGTTGCACTTAATTCTCACTCACTTTTATATGGTATAAGCATTATGTGTTTAAAGAGAAGTAACAACTTATAGGTATTTATACTAAAACCTTGCGGCTAATGGACTTACTTGTTGCTTTTTATTTGCTCATCTAAGAATCAATCTACATGCAGACTAACCCTTATTTTTGCTAAGTCTAATTGGTCCATCTACATTTTCTTTCTTCCTACGTAACTTTATATTGTTGCCAACTTTACACCCTATAATACTACCTATATGTAATACTCTTGTTTCCTATTTCTTCTAGTAATATCAATGCATGAAAATAGTTGACTTAAACATGCTTTCAATCTCTAACTCTGTAACACCTCATTTTTAGGACATGTAACTTGTGCCACGTAGAAGTAAATTTTCTCTTTGATCCCGAATAAAAAAAAATCGTACATACCATTGTTCGTTAATTAAGTAGTAATTGTCTAGCCCTAAGTAGAATGATTAATAAGGATTCCAAAAACTATAAAATAAAGGTTATACGATTTACCATTTTAAGATATGAGTACTTTAGTGAAAAGTGGAACTTGTTAAAAATTCTACTAGATACTTTTATGAACCCATAAGATAGTAATTGATAATTTTATTAATCCTTACCTAATATACTATACTATGGTATTTTCACTTGTAACAAAATGATAATACATATCTATATATTTTGTCCCACATAAATGTACAAAGCCAAAAAAACACATAATATCACCTAAAGTAGCCATATAAGTACCAGAATTACATATATAGGAATATAAGATATACATTTCATAATTCTGTAATTATTATTTTATTATTTATTTACTTATTATTAGTTTTATTTTCAAGTTATATATATTTTCCCGGTTATTACATCCTTCCCTTCTTAAAGAAGTTTCGTCCTCGAAACTGAAAATTACCTTAAAATAAGTGTGGGTACTTATCTCGCATCTCCTGTTCAACCTCCCACGTTGCTTCTGTTTCAATGTGGTTGGACCATAATACCTTTACCAAAGGGATAACTTTGTTGCGAAGAACTTTGTCTTTATGATCTAAAATTTGAACAGGTTGCTCTTCATAGGTCAAATCTTCTTCAATTCGTACCGAGGGGATATTAATGACATGGGATGGGTCTGGTATATAACGACGTAAAAGCGAAACATGAAACACATCATGAATTCGAGAATATTCATTAGGAAGTGCCAGACGATAAGCTACATTCCCAATTCTCTCAATAATCTCAAATGGTCCAATGTACCTTGGACGAAGTTTTCTTGCTTTTCCAAACCTCACTACTCCTCTGGTAGGTGAAACCTTCAAAAATACCGACTCACCAACTGAGAATTCTATATGTCTTCTTCTAAGGTCAGCGTAACTTTTCTGGCGACTCTGTGCAGTTTTCATTTTTTCCTGAATGGTTTGGACCTTGTCAGCTGTCTCTTGTATCATTTCAGGCCCAACTATTTTTGTTTCATCTATGTCACTCCAACATAAAGGGGTTCTACACTTGCGACCATATAGAGCTTCATACGGGGCCATATCAATGCTAGCATGGTAACTATTATTATAGGAAAACTCTATTAATGGTAAATACTTTTCCCAAGAACCCTTGAATTCTAACACACAAGCTCGCAACAAGTCTTCTAGAGTTTGTATAGTTCTCTCGGTTTGACCATCTGTGGCTGGATGAAAAGCTGTGCTAATATTTAACTGTGTACCCAAAGCATTTTGTAGCTTTCGCCAAAACTTAGATACAAATCGAGAGTCTCTATCAGATACAATAGAACTGGGTACTCCATGAAGCCTAATAATTTCACCAACATATTTCTTTGCTAACCTTTCAAGATCCCAAGTATTATGAACTGCTAGGAAATGTGCACTTTTTGTAAGCCGATCTACTATTACCCATATAGAATTCATCCCTTGAGGGGTTGTTGGCAATCCTGTAACAAAATCCATTGCTATCGATTTCCATTTCCAAGTGGGTATATCTAAAGGCTGCAAAAGTCCCGAAGGGCGCTGATGTTCTATTTTTACTTGCTGGCAAGTCAAACATTTGGCAACGAATTCTGCAATTTCTCGTTTCATGTTGCTCCACCAAAACACACTCCGCAAATCTCTATACATCTTGTTTCCTCCTGGGTGTATTGAATAATGAGTATTATGTGCTTCATTCATGATTTTTCTTTTTAAATCTGCTTGATCTGGTACACACAATCTTCCTTGAAAATGAAGTGACCCGTCTTCTTGTATTACAAAACCAGTTTCCTTCCTAAGCACCACCCTTTCACGAATCTTCTCTAACTGGAGGTCTGTATTTTGTAGTTCCTTAATTTCTTTACTCAAGGTTGGTTTGATTTCTAAAGCTGCTAAAGATCCTTCCAAACCACCTATAATCAACTCAATTTCTAACTTTTGGATTTCTCTTTGGATGACAGATTGAGTGCTAAGTAGATTAAGTGTAACATAGTTTTTCCGGCTAAGAGCATCAGCCACCACATTGGCTTTTCCAGGGTGATATTGAATATCTAATTCGTAATCCTTTATGAATTCTAACCACCTTCTTTGTCTCATGTTAATCTCTTTTTGAGTGAATATATATTTAAGGCTTTTGTGATCGGTGTAAATTTTACATTTAACTCCATATAGATAATGTCTCCAAATTTTCAATGCGAATACAATTGCGGCAAGTTCAAGGTCATGGGTAGGATAATTATGTTCATGAGGTTTCAACTGACGGGATGCATAAGCTATCACTTTCCCATGTTGCATCAATACACACCCCAACCCTTGTTTCGAGGCATCACTATATATTTCTAAACCTTCTGTACCACTAGGAAGAGTAAGGATCGGAGCTGTGGTAAGACGAAATTTTAGCTCTTGGAATGCAGTTTCACACTTATCACTCCATTCAAATATTGTAGTTTTTCTTATAAGGTTTGTGATAGGTTGAGCTATTCGGGAAAAGTTTTCCACGAACCGACGGTAGTAGCCTGCTAATCCTAAAAAGCTTCGTACTTCTGAAACATTTGTGGGTCGAGGCCAATTAGTGATTGCTTCAATTTTTTGAGAATCGACTTGCACTCCATCTCTAGATACCACATGCCCTAGGAATGATATTTTCTCTAACCAAAATTCACACTTTTTAAATTTTGCATACAACTGGTTCTTTCTCAGAGTCTCTAAGATTATACTCAAGTGTTCCTCATGATCCTTCTTATTTTTGGAATATACTAGAATATCATCGATAAAAACAATAACAAAATGATCTAAATAAGGTTTAAAAACTCGATTCATGAGATCCATAAAAACAGCTGGGGCATTAGTAAGACCAAAAGGCATAACTAAAAATTCATAAAGTCCGTATCTGGTCCTAAAAGCAGTTTTTGGAACATCTAAAGGTCTGATTCTTAATTGATGGTATCCAGATCGTAGGTCTATCTTCGAGAACACTGATGCACCCTGCAATTGATCAAAAAGGTCATCTATACGAGGCAAAGGATATTTATTCTTGATGGTTATCTTGTTAAGCTCCCTATAATCTATGCATAACCTTAAAGTTCCATCTTTTTTCTTTACAAATAGAACAGGTGCTCCCCATGGTGACACACTTGGTCTAATATATCCTTTTTCCAATAATTCCTCTAGTTGTATCTTTACTTCCTTTAATTCTGCAGGTGCCATCCTATATGGTGCTTTTGAGATAGGTACAACTCCAGGTACTAACTCAATAGTGAAATCAATTTCTCTTTGTGGAGGCATATCTACAACTTCATCGGGAAAGACATCTTGGAAATTTTTAACAACGGGAATGTTAGAGATTTTAGGTTCAGATTTTTCAGTACTAAGAACATCACAAAGGTACCCTTCACAACCTTGTTTTAACATCTTTTGTGCTTGAAGAAAAGAAATGATTCTAGATTCAGATTTTCTTTCATTATTTTGAAAAATCACTTGATTCCCTTCAGAATTTACTAAGGTTACGATTTGTTTTTGACAGTCTAATATGACACAATGTTTATTCATCCAATCCATCCCTAAAATAACATCGAATCTCTTAAGGTCAAATTGAATTAGATCAGCATCAAACATGCTTCCCCCTATGTTCAAAGGACAATTTTTATATACAGTTTGACAGGGAACTATATTTCCAGTAGGGAGGCTAATGCAAAATTCTAAGTTTGTCTCATCAGGGACCAGATGCAAATCTCTAGACATGGAAGGTGATATAAATGAATGTGATGCTCCGGTATCAAATAAAACATGTATTGGGAAAGAGTTTAGAGAAATGTTACCCGTAACCACATCACTTGAACTTCCAATCTCTTGTGGATTCATCAAAAACACACGACCATGGGTTGGATTTTGACGTTGGATAGGTCCACCTTGGGGCTTAAGAACAGGTTTTGGGATATAAGGATTGGCTGTAGCTAATTTTGTATTTCTACCTCTTTCCAAAGGACAATTCCTCTTCAAATGATTTGGACTTCCACAAGAGTAGCAACGATTATTGACAAACCTACATTTTTCAGTTGAGTGGTTGGTGTAACCACATTTTGCACAAGGGGGTCCTTGATAGCGGCCTGGAGGTGTAAAGGTTTTGACATTACCAATATTTGGCTTTTTCTGAAAATTCCTATTCATTGCATGAGTTCCTTCCCACTTTCTTTTATGAATTGTATCTTCAGCCTCTCTCTTTGATTATTCTTTCAGCATTTGCTGCCTTATCATACATCTCTTGATAACTATGGCAACTATGGGTCGAAAGTCGGTCACGAAGTTCCCAAGTGAGACCTCTTTCAAACTTATTCATTCTTAACTCCTCACTGGAAACAAGATGTGGTGCAAATCGAGATAATTCCATAAATTTTGCAGCATACTCCATAACAGACAAATTACCTTGCTCTAGCTGATTAAACTCTTCTTCTTTCTGTCTTTTCAAAGCTGATGGATAAAATTTCGCTCTCATAAGATCTTTCAGTTGGGTCCATCCAAAGTCCTTCTCCTTCCTCCTTTCTTTCACGGTTTCCCACCAAAGATCTGCCTGCCCGACTAGATAATAAACAGCAAATCCTACCTTCCACTTTTCAGGACAGTTTATCGCATCGAAAAGTTTATCAATACTTTTTATCCAATCCTCAAATTCTACAGGGTCAGACTTTCCATCATAGGTCTTGGGGTTGTAACTAGCCATTCTTCTAAAATATCTTGCACTTTCTTCTTCCTCGTTGTTTTTGTTGTTGTTTTTGAGCATTTCAAATAGAAGTGTCGTGACTTCCCTAACATTTCCTTCTCTATTGTCATTGTTTGAGTTTCCATTATCAGGATTTTGAACTGGCTGGTTTTCTTGAGTAGATTGAGTATTTAGGGATTGCATTATCCTAAATAACGCATAAAAGATTAGGGTTAAAATCTCATTATAGTTAAGCAGAACAGAATTATAATAACCAAACATATATATACATATATATATATATGACTTGATATATCTTATACAAATCAAAAGATCTAAAACACTAGTAAGTTAAAACATCAGATAGACTAACAGTAAGCATGCATCATACTCCCTATATTCTACATAGTGTTAACATATATACAACAAAAGGGTTAACACTTGACAAAAGAGCCATCTCTAACTCCAGAACATTCTACTTGTTGTTACTAGCACTTGGTTCCTCTTTCGGTTCCTCGTTCAGATTTATTTTGGTTGACGAAACAGATTCATCATCTGACAAGAAGACCATGTGATCTCTTTCATAAGCTAAAAGTTCTCCAGCAAGCTCGGTAAAACTCGGGGTCCATCTTGGTCGACCTAATCCAAATCGTACATATTTCTCCCAGTTGGGTGCCCCTTGACCATTAAATCAGAATATTTAGTTTTGAAAGTTATCCACGGAAAGCTCGTGGGGAGTGTTTGGATCAAAACATAAGCTAAATACGGTGTGGTCATTCCAAGTTCCGGGTACTGTGCGTTAAATTCGTCGAAAAACCTTTCTAGACGGTGGATATGTTCCATAACACTACAACCAGAATCCATTGCTAACATGTGGGGACTTATGTTTCCTGCCATTCTAAAATAGATAAACAAATGGTAAATATAATATCATCACCTGCATTTATAAAAATAAAGATAAGCAATAAACAATAAATATCCCAATATCCCTTTCTCTCATGTGGGTTTCTAACAATTATTTAATTATTATTGTATATATTTTAATATATTTGTTAACGTGGCTCGGATACCAAACTGTAACGCCCTGAAGTTTTAATAGCTTTGAATAACACATGCCAGTACCAGGATCGAACCAAAATATTACATCATGTTTATTTAAATAGGATATTATAATGTTTACAGGACATTACTGCCGTATTCCTAAAAATAGAAATACTAGGCAAAAGTAAAGCATACTAATGACATAATAAAACTTATGATAACAGTACTGGTAACTTATATCATATATATATTCCTATCATTTTATAACCTCATTCTTGGCCCTCCCCGTCTCCTGTACCTGAAAACAAAACATTTAATAAAAGTCAACCCAAAAGGGTCCAGTACATTCCCAATATCACGTAACAACAGTTTATTAAACCTTTTGCAAATAATATCGTAATATTTCAATTTATTAGGTTTATTTATGATTTCCGGTTAGGCAAGAGAAATAACCCGGGCTTAAAGCCCACCTCAGGTTTTCCTGGTTATAATCATAATCTTCTCTTTCTTTCTTATTTTATTTCCGGGCTTTTAGCCCCTCCTGAAAAATCCGTGTGCACACCTCCTCATTGACGTACGTCACTCCGAATAATATACAAGTGTCCTTTCTCTGCCATATACCTTTCATCTTATAATAACAACTTCGTATAACATTATTATTATTACGTATGGTAGAAAAATCATAACATAGCTATACCATAAGCTTTAATATTAGCCTATTATTAATAAATAGCAATGTACCTTTACCATCAAAACCATTATACCAAGTTAGTATGAAACTCATTTTTTTCACACTAAAACATTATCTAAGAATATTAGTATA
Source organism: Patellifolia procumbens (assembly GCA_947645195.1). Lineage (NCBI taxonomy): Eukaryota > Viridiplantae > Streptophyta > Magnoliopsida > Caryophyllales > Amaranthaceae > Patellifolia > Patellifolia procumbens. Next base: position 3,027,434 of record CANSGD010000335.1, read on the forward strand.
ACTAAAAACATTTTAACAAAACAACACGAAGAAGGGATATTCAAGAATGTACCTTATTATCGTGGGTAAGAAACGTAATAAAATTTTGGGTTGCACTTAATTCTCACTCACTTTTATATGGTATAAGCATTATGTGTTTAAAGAGAAGTAACAACTTATAGGTATTTATACTAAAACCTTGCGGCTAATGGACTTACTTGTTGCTTTTTATTTGCTCATCTAAGAATCAATCTACATGCAGACTAACCCTTATTTTTGCTAAGTCTAATTGGTCCATCTACATTTTCTTTCTTCCTACGTAACTTTATATTGTTGCCAACTTTACACCCTATAATACTACCTATATGTAATACTCTTGTTTCCTATTTCTTCTAGTAATATCAATGCATGAAAATAGTTGACTTAAACATGCTTTCAATCTCTAACTCTGTAACACCTCATTTTTAGGACATGTAACTTGTGCCACGTAGAAGTAAATTTTCTCTTTGATCCCGAATAAAAAAAAATCGTACATACCATTGTTCGTTAATTAAGTAGTAATTGTCTAGCCCTAAGTAGAATGATTAATAAGGATTCCAAAAACTATAAAATAAAGGTTATACGATTTACCATTTTAAGATATGAGTACTTTAGTGAAAAGTGGAACTTGTTAAAAATTCTACTAGATACTTTTATGAACCCATAAGATAGTAATTGATAATTTTATTAATCCTTACCTAATATACTATACTATGGTATTTTCACTTGTAACAAAATGATAATACATATCTATATATTTTGTCCCACATAAATGTACAAAGCCAAAAAAACACATAATATCACCTAAAGTAGCCATATAAGTACCAGAATTACATATATAGGAATATAAGATATACATTTCATAATTCTGTAATTATTATTTTATTATTTATTTACTTATTATTAGTTTTATTTTCAAGTTATATATATTTTCCCGGTTATTACACGTAAGCATTAAGACGTGAATTAAGTTGTTCAATTTTAAGAGATTAATTATCTCAGGAAGAGAATAAGTCACTATATGGGTCAAGTATGTATCAATGAAACCAACTGCTAACCCTTTTACCTACGTGTGAAGGTAATGATGGCAAGTGCCCTTTTACCTAGGTCTAGCCCCTTTACCCATAAAGCAAACACTGATTTTATTTTTAAAATTTGATCATCATTATTGCATATTCTCATAAATAAGCACGTTGATACCAAAAGTTAAGTTAATCGAGAAATTGAAATTTAATTAGGCCAGTTAACAAAGTTGGTGATAAAGCAAACCCTGATTTTATTTTTAGAATTGACATAAGTATAACATCTTACTCGTGACTAACTTAATCATCTATCACTTCACATAAATAAGCAAGTTGTGGGATTGTAGCGATGAATTGATTTTAAATTATGATAATTGAATTGCATTAAATTAACGTTGCATTTAGCACTTATACCTATATGTAGAGGTAAAGATGGTAAGTGCCTAATATGAGAGTAGACCCTAATATGACGTCTATCCCTTGTTCACATAAACCAAATACTGATTTTATTTTTAAAATCAGTCATCATTATAACATCTTCTATTGACTATCTTAATCAGACATCAGCCTATCACTTCATTTGCATTTGTATCTTGTAGGCTTGCAGTGGGAATAAACGATTGTGTTCAAAACTAGTTAAAAACGCCATTTTTTGAATAGTACTTGAAGAGGACATATTATTTTGGGCGGTTATTAAACCTAAATAAATTTGCCATGTTTTTTGAATCAGTTAATGTATACACTTTTAACGGTTATTATCTAATTAAGAAATTATGAGAATTCAAAAAAATATTGGTTCATCTTAATATTTTGATGGGTGATTAGTTTTCTCTATTAAATGTTTTTATTCTAAAAAATTTGGCTACTTAAACAAAAAAAATCAAGATCCGCCATTGTTTACAGGGGCAGGGAAAACAAAACAAAACAAATAAAGAGATAAATTTACAGATAGTTTAGAGTGGCTTAGATGATCTTGGTCCTGAGCTGATCCAAAATAAAGCTTATCAAGCGAAAGCAGGCGATCCGAAGGCTTGGCCAACCACAGTGACATCGCGCTCTAATTCTCTATCTTATCTTATCTTTGGCTGATAACACAACAAACAAATACGTTTTATAAACTACTAATTGATTAATTTAATTAATTGATTGATTGATTAATTGTAGAGGAATAGATTTCCATGCAACAAAAATCTACTACTACAGTACATGCATTCATTCATACATGAACTAACTAACAAGTGCAGTAGTAATCAAAATATAAATTTAAAAATTATTTTTTTAAAAAAACCAAGTGAATTAACGAACTACTGTAACATGAATGAAGTGAGATAAATAACACAAACAAACGAATCGAGCCAAGGATAATTCATCTATCTATCTATCTAGTCTAACAATGAATGGAGATCGCAAGAGCTTTTTTACTTACTTACAGAATCGAATCGAATCAATTTGTGAGTATGGCGTCAGATGATCGGGCCAAGTTTGTTAAAGTGATTCTGTCCGTTCTAGTGTTCTACCAGAAGAGACAAGAGAGAAGAGAGATTTTCGCGTACTCTCCCAATTTACCTAATCTAATTATATTCTCTTCTCGTAAATAAAACCGCAAGGAATCTTTAAAGTGGTTTCATTTAGGGGTATAAATGGATTTCGAAAAGTTCAAAGTCCAATCCAATCCAATCTAAATTGTGAGACTGGATCGGCATTTTTCGACGTTCGGATCGGACTTGGACTCAAAAATCAAAATCCAAAATTTTTTGGACTGGATTTGGATTCAACCTATTGGAGTCCAAAGTCTAAATATAACTCCAAAATTCTTAGATTATGTGTATGTGTTAATGTGTATATATATATATGTATGTATACAAGAGTACACGATTGTTATTTGTCGTTCTCTAAAGTGTCTTTGACTGATGATGATGTAATGGATTTTGAATAAAAGAAAATTTGGATGTATACATGCATGTTTTGAATAATAGTATTATATTAAAAGTGTTGTAAGTAAGTAAAATGTTTTAAGGTCCTATTTTTATCAACTTATCTTAAAAGCTTTCTATAAATAAAGTTCAGTTTTATAATGATTAGTTCAATTTGAATTTTGATTTGAGTTCAAACATTAAAAAATGGAAAATTTGACGTCAACAGGCCAAACTATTGTCCATCTTCTATAAAAGGGCTGAACTATTGATAATCCAGGAACAGTCCATACTATTACCCTAATCTTCCAGAAACAGTCTCATTGATCTGTTTACCTGTTATAACTGGTAAACTTAAGGTCACGTTTTATTTTTTTCGCCTTTTTTTTTTCTTCTGTTTCACTAGCACCCTCCACTCTCTCTCTCTCCAGGCTCCCTCTCTGAAACCCCAGCAGCCCACCCTTCATTCTCTCTCCACCTCCAACCCCTCCCTAGCAACCACCACATCCAGTAAACAAAAACCCAGAACTACTCATACCTCCCATCGTCCCATTTTTCACCCCCCAGTATCACATTCACAGTTGTCCCACCCCCTCACCCAATCCTTCAATTTCCGCCATGGAAGCACACTTCAAAGACGAAGAACTCAACTCATTCACACCCTCTCCATCCTTCCCTCGCACTCCCAAAATCTTCGACAGATTCGACTCATCTTCCTCATCCGACGAAGATTTCTCCCCTTCTTCCTCCTCCTACACTCTCCAAAACTCTAATTCCACCACCACCTCAAACAGCGATGTCAAATCCGCCGCTAAAAAGCTCGATTACATGATCCAATTCCTCGATCGCAAACTCTCTAAAGCTAACTCCAACAATGGCGGTAACAACAACAACAACAACAACAACAACAACAATTCGCCGTTACCGGAGTTCATCGGTTTCGGTGGCGGAACCGAGATGTTTAAGTTACTGGTTCGGTCAGCGGTTAGACCGGACCGGCCTCCGAGTGTTGAGATCAGACCGTATCCGAGGAGATAAACTCAAGTAGGGCGTGGATTAGGGTTGATTATATCTACTGATAAGCAGTTATGGGGTGGGGGAGATTGTAGTGTTAGGTGTTGGGAATTGTCTGATGTTTTTACGACTCGTGATGATGATGATGATGGGGGTGGTGGATGTGGTTGTGAGGATGGGGAGGATTGTTTGTGTTCGAGTGCCGCGAGGGCGGGGGATGAGATGACGGCGAGGTTTCGGGAGTCGAAGGAGGTGGTGTGTATGGTGGCGGATGAAGGGGAGAGAGTTGTGTGGAGTGGGCTGAGGTGGGGAAAATGGGAGATGGGGGACTGAGGTGGGGAATGGTGGTGGCGGTGTGGGTGTGGGAAGGGGTGGGGGCTTGGGGGTGGATGGCAGGACTGAGGTGGGGGTCTAAGATGGAAAAAAATGTTTTTTGTTTTTTAAGTTAATTAAAAATGGTATTAAAACCGAAAAGAAAAAGAAAAATAAAAATAAAATAAGTTTTACCTGTTATAACAGGTCAACAGGTCATAGGAACTGTTTATGGAAGATTGGGGTAATAGTTTGGCCTGTTCATGGATTATCAATAGTTTGGACTGTTTATAGAAGATGGCCAATAGTTTGGACTGTTCTTGTCAATTTTTCCTTAAAAAATTTGTTTAGGGTTTGAAAAAAATAAGTTTATTTCGGTAAAAATAAGTTCAATTTTTCAAAAATTTGCATAAGGCTACAAAGTGTTTAATGGTTAGTAGAAAGTTATTGGTACTAGTTAGTGTACCAATAATACTTCTGGTAAAAGCAAAATGCTTTCAAATGGTAGCAAGTTGAGCTAGCCTCAACACTTTTCCATCTTCCAAATCCCTCTCATTGAACCGCAAATTATTTCATGCACCGAAAGTATGATGCGCATCAAGCTACAAGATCAACATACGTCTAAGTTTTAACTTTGTGTGTTCGGAAACAGTTTCCCTGCATGCACCTGAGGTTAGCACCTAGATGTTCGAACTCTATGATCCGACTCATCTGAGAGCATGATCGCATTATACTCTCGGTTGCACAAAATAACAGTGGCTGCTGTTCACAACAGAAAATCTTAATCAGCTTAATGATTCGGCAAGAATATGATTTATTTCATAAATGAATGTAATACTCGTACATGCATAACTTCAGTGCACTGCATGCCTGTAGGACCTGCTAAGTTGTCTTTGGAAAACAAACAGCAGAAACACATTTACAAAATTGGCACTCATCATCCTCTAACACAACGTACGCAAGAGTCTAAAACAGCTGCAAAATTTTCTGTTTTAGCTGTTGCATCAAAGTAGGCGATTGGCTATTCTTCACCTCTTGTTCGGATTCAACTCGTTTACTAGTCACGCTTGAAGAGCTGATACTTTTCGCCTTCTCGTTGATACCCATTTGAGGATCCTCTGCTTTAACCTTGATTTTTATAGGCTTTCCGAGCTTTGACTTGTCTTCCATTCTGGCTATTTCGAGAGCCTTTTCACACACTGGAAAACCTTCATCATCCCAGAACTCGAGTATTATGCCAGAGCCAATGCAAGTCTTTCCCTCGTAGAAGGCAGCAAACTGCCCAGCTGCCAAGCCTTGATCATCTTCTGATAGATGTACAACTGCCACATCTTCATTGCAGTTTTCAGCAGATACCATTCTCAAACTGCAGCAATAAAAGCTAGGACCATGCCGGACCTGAAATAGTTCAAGAAAAAAGAGAAAATAGATCATAGGTAAGGCGACTCATTATGTATGTTGCATAGTTACCCCTGCATTAACAACAAGGTTCAATTTGATGAGCGATCAAAACATCTAAAGATGGAACATGAATTGCTACACTATAATTCAATAATATTTAATCTATGCTAGGGCATTTTACCTTGCACTGCAGATCGTTCATGTTGTCTGAAGGCAACGAGCGAAGCCATTTTAAAGACCCAACGCGAAACACACGCCTTCTTTTGTCAACTGAATAATAGTTTCTCGACACAAACACTAAATTGTTCTTAATGTCCTTCTGAACAACATACCTATGTGCACCCACCAAAAATTAAAAAAGAAGTTGGCAAAGAAGCAACTTTAAAGTATATGTAGTTGAGAAAACGAAGGAGAAGGGCACACTCGTTTGTACTCTAATAAGTAATAACTCGCTTAAGCCACAACAACTAAATACCAAAAAAGAAAGAAAAAATGGAAGCTCTCATGCAATTTTATTCTGATACATTATTGTTGTCCACAAACTACCAAAGGCAAAACAATAGGGAGATTCTCATACTGCCATTACAGATTCATACTCGCGAAATCACAGTTGTAGTCTTTTTTATTATAAAAATTAATTTTTGCAGTCATTAATTAACCAGACATAAGAATAATGAAAATCCACAATCGAACTGTTTAAGAGAAAATACCATGGTCCCCCAGGAAGGCGTAGACCTTGCCGTTGACCGATTGTGTAGAACCAAAATCCACGGTGCTTCCCAAGAAAATCTCCTGTCTCAGCTTCCAATATAATACCTTCCATCTCACCGATATGCCGTGCAACAAAGTCACTGAATTTTATCTATCAAACGAAGCGCAATTGTTAGCCGACCCCTAATCATTTTGGGAATAAGGCTTAGTTGTTGTTTCTTGTTGTAAAGGAAGCGCAATAGTTATGAGCTAGCAGTCAGCATATCTCAAACACCAAACTGTGGTGGAGCTATATGAATAAAACAAATGGGTGCTAACCCCACCCCTTCCACAAAATGCAGTGGTTTGAACTATTGAAGTACTTAAGAAAATTCCTTATTCTAGAATGTTCAACCATCAACAGGGGATAACCATAAAAATAATAGATCTAGCAAACAGTTTACAGCGTTGTTCGAAAACATTCTTAGTCACGGGGTTGTTCTTTAAAACCTCTTTATAAGCAAGGAAAGAAGCAGTGTGCCGCAACTTTCAGGGTAACCTACAAACCAACCTCATTAACTGAAATATCATAGACCAAATATGCCATTAGATCATTGAGCCACATAAACACAGCTAACAAGACTAAACAGAGCCACAAACTTTGAGGCACAATGTATAAAAACATTACGGGAACCAGAACATCAAACTCCAATAAAATTTGTGAATGCCCAAGAGAGAACTCACCGTGTTATCACATGAAGATTATAACATGAAACAATACTCATTGAAGCATGAAAAGCTTACGAGAGAGAGAGAGAAGGGCAGAGGGCTTTAAATGACTAGTTTAATTGGTAAAACGTACTTTTCCTAGGAAACAAATCCCTTGTGAATCCTTCCTATCTTTGTTTGGAAGAGCAAACATGCTGGCAAGTTTACGGACCTCATCCTGAAAGCAAATGACATATTCATTGATGAAAAGATCCATAGGTACACAAATGACGGATAATTAATATGATTAAAAAATGAGGGCAACAATCAGCAAACAGCAGTTTCCAGGATACATATACAGCCCAAGTATATGGTCCCTGCATAACAGCTTTCTCCTTGGGGCAACAATCTATAGATCCACTTCACCAGCCACCCAACAACTCATCTCATTGGCTAAGCTAACCATTATAAAACTTAAAAGCATTAGATCTATATCATACTGGACGCACAAGATCCATCAAGTCTATAGGTATTACCTCTATGAAGTTATAGTTATCACTTGGTAAAATTATACTACATAGCTCATAGAGCCAATTATTAGTGGACAAACGGGAATACTAAACATCTGGATCATCATGTCTTAGATTATAAAAAAACTGCCATATAAGATAAATTGTCCCGAGGAGAAGTGTTACATGTGTTTTATTCACAATATTACATACAATCCTCCAAAAGGTATATTTCCTGCCAATTGTAATGTCATTTGTTATTCTTTTATCATCACTTTCAACAATTTTCCATAGTTAACTAGTTTGTGGCCCCGGCGATGCCTCGGGTCCATTTTTTATATTAATTGAGTTAAAATAATATCTTCATTGATAAAAATTTAAGGGCATAATTTTATAACAAATTAACCAATTTAAAAGGATCATGAAAGATTGTAATGAAAGAAATTTCTTTACTTTTTCCCAAAGTTAGATTAAGGTATAAAGATATGAAGACTAAGAAAATGAAATAATTCATATCATCTATATTATGCATTTGATTGTAGTTTAATTCTTGATTGTCATTTTAACCCCTTAATAATATTTTTATCGAATATAAAAAAACGTATTAAAAGTGTGGTAGAGTAGTGATTAAGACTCTTTATTTCACGTGTGGATATCATGGGTTCAAAACTCCATATTGATAACCTTTATAATTTAGTCTTTCTTGATTGTCATTTAAACCCCACAATAATATTTTTATTTGTGATAAGAGAGCATCAAGAGTTTGGTAGCGCAATGGTTAAAACTCTTAGTTTCATACCCGGAGGTCATGGGTTGGAAACTCCATATAGACAACATTTATAATTTATTTTTTCTTTCTTGTTGTCATTTAAATCACATAATAATATTCTTATTTATGATAAGAGAAGCATGAAGAGTGTGGTAGCACAATGGTTAAAACTCTTTATGCGAAGGTCATGGGTTCGAAACTCCATATTGACAACATTTATAATTTTTCTTATGACAATGACATGAATAAAATATAATTGAAAAGGGGAATAGCGCCACGTGACGACTGCAATGCTTGTTTACGCTTTTTAATATATATATATATAGATAGATGTTAATTAACTTCTTGTTATGACATACTCAAAATAGTGATCACAAGACTTCTTAACCTTCTTAGTATTTGATTCACGATTACAGTTTCAGTCTCCATTACTAAAGCGCTTTCACCAATTACTTAAGATTTTGTGTCATTCATTAAAAAATTGGTATTGGATTTCAATAAGGATATGACTGACATATTTGAGGCTATCAATGTTATGAGTAGCTATCTTTTCGTTTGCCTTAAATATTTAGAAAGAGTGGGGAAGAGGAAACCGAAAAGAGTGCTTAATTTAAAATCAAAAACTATGTTATAATTCATGACCAGAGACCAGTGGCGGATCTATGTTGGGGAAAATGGGGTCACTTGACCCCACTTGAATTGGTAAAATTGTAAAAATTACCCTTTCACAAATTTGATTTTTTGAAAATTGTTCTGAAAAATTGACCTTTTTGACCCCGATAAAATTTAAAAATTATGCTTTGACCCCGCTAAATAATTTTTCTGGATCTGCCACTGCCAGAGACTATATTCAAGTTCACGACCTGAACTCTTTGGCTGTAGCTCAAGCCTAAAAAGTTTTCAATTCTAGAGAAGGCTGCAAAAATTTAGAGATTTTAAGGAATGAGAAGCATAAACACCAATCACATCCCACCTTCGATGTACGTCCCAGAGGAAAAATAAGGCGTTTAAGCTGGCTTTGATCAAGATGCGACAGAAAATAAGTTTGATCCTTGACCTGAAATATCAAAAGTTCAAAATAAAATAAATGATTCCCCGTTAGATCCCACTTTCCAGGGAAGTTCAAAACAGGTAGATTACGTTGAATGGCTACTCAAACAACCACCGAAATGTTGGAAACTACCAAGCCTTCCACTAGCAATATATGGAAAACAAGAAAATAGATTAAACACAGACAGCAACATTACCATATCGCTTGACAGCTCCAGAATAGAAGGCTTATTCAGGGTGCCAGCAGATGGATGAATCACATTTGCATAATGTCCTGAGGCTACATAATCAAAATTCATACCGCTAATTGCATCCACGAATGCACCTGGACAAGGTTAATGAATGCACAATAAAGCTAAGACAATTATGGGAAAGAATAACATCCTCCAAATTCCAGAACTGATGAAAAAGGAGATTGATTCCTCTAGGCAGGAAAGTGCTCAAACTGCTAATCTACCTACCGAATTTTATTCTTGTATTACAGAGCACATCAGGATTAGGAGTTCGGCCATTTCGATACTCTTCAATGATGTACGACACCTATTAGATATTTCCATGAGTCTAAAACCTTAGAGCACATGGAAAAAAAAAAGACACTAAGATATATGAATAAACATCTGGCAATTAGAAAACCTATGCTACACGGAAAACATACCACTTTTTCCCAGTATTCATCTGTCAGATGCACAACTTCCAATGGAACATCAACCTGAAAAAATGTTTTTCCAGTTCAGTGGGAAGTCCTTTAGTGATATCCAAACAAACAAACAACTTTTAAAATATTTTTTTTCTCCTCCTTTAGCGTGTAGGTGGGAAGGGGGGTTAATGAGAACCAGGGTCGTTAGTGAAACCGATACCAACCATGCGCCTCACAATAATCACATATTTCGAGCGATTACCTGATCACAAACAGCCTTAGCATATCCCAAATCATCTTCCCATGGGCACTCTGACCAGAAGTTTTCAAAGTCCTCCTACAAATATCAACATTTAGGTCCTGCCAATGTCAATAAAACTAGTCTAAATCAAAATTTACAAATAATATGGCCACACGCATATCTGTGCAAACAATACATTCCCAACTTCTCGTCCTTTGACTAATCATCAAGCATTGATATGTGCCATACACCAAAGTTCCCGAGAACTGGAGCCTTAACTTATCTTAATGATGCTAGTCCATAAGCTAGCCACTCTAAGTAGTGAAGTACACAAGAACTGAGTTTGTCATTCCTAATGGCCTGAAACAGCCCCTTGATTGAGCATGTGCTCCAGCCTTCCTCATTACGATTTAGGGTGCATTCTCTTCACAACAAAAGTTTCATGTCTAATATGTTCAAATAACTGCCAAGAAGTTCATATAAGTTCTCACACCTTACAAAATGACCAGCAATAAGTTCTATTACGTTCCAATAAGTTCCGGAAGATAATGCACCCTTAGGGCACATCAAGATCATGACGTGTTTCTCTCACTTAATTAGAGCAACAAGTCTTTTAAGATTGCTAAAAACAATTATGCATCTTGTGGGGAAAAAAAGAAGAAAAAAAACATATTCCAAAGGCACACCAAGGTACAACTACCCGCAACTACAGTATTTTCAAATTTGCTTAGTTAGCTGTTAGGTCATACCTTCCATTTCCATAAACAAAAAATACTAATTATCAATATAAACGTCCAAGTATCTAACGACAAAGGGACTGCTGGAACCCGTTGACCCTTCAAACCAAGTTGTTCGGCTTTCTCTTTGCGCGCGCGCACAAACACATACATACATCCTCACAACACACACAGAAACAACTTTCCTACCTTTAAGCATACTTCAACCATGCCGGGACGAAACAAACATTTAATCATAAAAGAGACAATAGCATTCAAGCACTCACATTTCAAAATCCGAGGTAACCTAGTGCGCATCATAATTCCACAAAATGCAGTCCACCGGCACTGAATCTAGTTCACATCGTAATTCCACAAAGGCACTGTATGAAACTGTTGAACCTTCAAACCAAGTTGTTCACCTTTGTCCTTTCGTGCGCGCACACACACATACATATACCCTCACAACACACACACAAACAGCTTTCCTACCTTCAATCTTACTTCAACCATACCAGAACAAAACAAACATTCAATCAAAATAGAGACAGTAGCATTCAAACAATCACATTCCAAAATCCGAGGCTATCCAGTTCATATCAATAATTCAACAAAATGCAGGTCCAAAGACAAAGGCAGTATCCTGCGCGCGCACACACCTACATACACCCTCACAAAACACACAGACAGAAATAGATTTTCTACCTTTTAAGCATACTTCAACCATACCAGAACAAAACAAACATTCAATCAAGAAAAAGACAAAAGCATTCAAACAATCACATTCCAAAATCCGAGTCTATCCAGTACATATCATGATTCAGCAAAATGCAGGTCGAACGACAAAGGCACTATCTGAAACTGTTTGCACACGCACACACACACATACATACACCCTCGCAACACACGAGCAATGCCTAGTTAATATCGGATATGTGCATATATCCATCGCCTTACTTTTTTGGCGGTATATTTAATGAAAATGGTAGTACATTTCATATGTGTAGTAGTATATTCTAATATGTATGGTAGTACATTTCAATGAAAAATTATATGTCAAATACACACTATATAGTTATATGGCTGTGAAAATATCGATTGTTATATACTACTTTTTTCAATAAATGTACTACCATGTATAAGGAATGTACTACCAAATAAGTGAGGCGATGGATATATGCATATATCCGATATTGATTAAGCATTCCTCCGCAACACACACATTAATGGCTTTCCTACCTTCAATCTTACTTTAATCATACAAGAACGAAACAAATATTCAATCATAAAAGAGACAATACACAATATCATTCAAACAATCACATTTCAAAATCCGACGCAATCCAGTCCATATCATAATATCTACAAAATGCAGGTCCAACAACATAGTTCACCTTTCTCCTTCCGCACGCACACACACACATACATACATACACACCCTCACAACACACACAGAAACAGCTTTCCAACCTTCAATCTTACTCTAACCATGAGGAATGCCTAATCAATATCGGATATATGCATATATTCCATCGCCTCACTTTTTTGGCAGTACATTCCATGAAAATGGCAATACATTTATTGAGAAAAGTAGTATATAACAATCGATATTTTCACAGCTATATAACTATATAGTTTGTATTTGGCATATAATCTTTCATTAAAAAATGTACTACCGTACATATTAGAATATACTACCATACATATGAAATGTCCTGCCATTTTCATGGAATGTACTGCCAAAAAAATGAAGCGATGGATATATGCATATATCCGTTATTGATTAGGCAACCCTCCTCTAACCATGAGGAATGCCTAATTAATATCGGATATATGCATATATCGATCGGCTCACTTTTTTGGCAATACATTCCATGAAAATGGCAGTATATTTATTGAGAAACGTAGTATATAACAATCGATATTTTCACAGCTATATAACTATATAGTTTGTATTTGGCATATAATTTTTCATTAAGAAATGTACTACCATACATATTAGAATATACTGCTATACATATGAAATGTAATGCCATTTTCATGAAATGTACTGCCAAAAAAGTGATGCGATGGATATATGTATCCGATATTGATTAGGCAACCCTCGTCCAACAACATAGTTCACCTTTCTCCTTCCGCGCGCGCGCACACACATACATACATACACACCCTCACAACACACACAGAAACAGCTTTCCTACCTTCAATTTTACTCTAATCATACCAAAAACGCAATAAACAATCAATCAAAAACGAAACCACAACATCATAATTTCAACAAAATGCACCATAATTTCAAGAGAAAAAGAACAAACCTGAAACCAAATCTTGAGATAAAAAGCAGTGCAAGAATGACCAGCAGCATGAAGAAGTCTCAAAGCGACACTACTATCAACTCCACCACTAACAAGAACAGCAACTTTGAGACGCTTACCAGGTAACGAACACGATAAGTAAGGTTCAACATCGAAATCTAGGGTTTCAGAATTGGTTGATGAGATTGGTGAAATTGCAGAGGAGAGAGAATGAGAGCTCGAATTGAAATTGAGGTTGCGAAATTTAGGGTTTATGCAAGGTTTAGGGTTTGAGAGAAAGGGTTTTGTAGGGAAGAAAGAGAGAGAAGGGAGGAGAGAGAAAGAGGAGATAGCTCTCGTGGTGTGTCGAAGTAGCATTGTTTCCGACCGCCGGCGCGTAAACTCAAATACTTCATGTAAAATGTAATGTTTGGCCAAGAACACATAAATAGTTCTAGCTTCTTGTCAAAGAAATACCACCCACTAAACTTTTTCCAAAAAAAATTCAACAATTTGTTACAAGTTTGAGTAGTACAAATTCTTTGCGGAATTTGTTGAATATACCGTTGTGGGAAATTAGTTTTAGATCGTTGATTTGAATTGTACATTGTATCTAACGGTTAAGAATGGTGATCCATGTGTGATTGTGTTAATAATGTTTAAGTCATAGATTAGATTTGATTAATGGTTAAGATGAAGTAATCTTTCCATTGTTGTAATAACTTTGATCAACAAACATCTCTATGCAACCCAACTAGAGAGATATAGTGGGAAGTTAGTTTTAGATCACACAAGTAGTTCTAGCTTCTTGTTCCCCCACCACCCTACACACACAAGCTTTTTATTAAAAAAAATAAACAAATTGTTAAAAGTGTTTGAGTAGCACAACTTTTTCACGTATTTTGTTAAATATGACGTTGTGGGAAATTAGTTTTAGATCGTTGATTTGAGTTGCACATTGTATCTAACGGTTAAGAATGGTGATCCGTGTGTGGTTATGTTAGTAAGGTTTAAGTCATAGATTAGATTTGATTGATGGTTAAAATGAAGTGTTTTTTCATTATTGGATTTTACATATCTATTAATTTTGCTCAACAAATGATATTAGAGCAGTATTAGAATATGTGTTCTAAATATAATGTTAGCACGATTAAATAAAACTTTTATCATGAAGACCTTCTTATAAGAACAAAAGAGTTTGATATAGACATATGGTGTGTTGAAGTAGCATTGTTTCTGGCCACTGGCGGGTAAACTTAAAACTTATTAGTTGTTAGAAATAAACGTATGTAATTGCCAAGAACAAACAAGATTGACATGTAATTCTAGCTTCTTGGCAAAAACACCTCCCACTTTTTTAAAAAAAAAATCATACTTAAAAGTTTAAGTAGCACGAGTTTGTTAAAAGGTTGAGTAGTCACAACTTTTTCATGGAAATTGTCGAATATAACGTTGTGGGAACTTATTTTTAGATTGTTGATTTGAGTTGTACCTTGTATCTGACGGCTGGGAATGGTGATCTGTGTGTGGTTGTGTTAGTAAGGTTTAAGTCATAGATTAGATTAGATTAGATTAATGTTTAGGATGAAGTGATTTTTTCATTGTTGGATTTACATATCTATCAATTTTGAACAACAAACATCTCTAAGTTACCCAACAAGTGAGACATGTGAGAGCAAGATTTTAATAGGCAAAAATCGAGTTAGTGAGAGTAATAAGGTGCACATTAAAAAGACAAGGTCTTATACCCCATTTCTGATCTTCATTTGTGATGTGATACTCTTGTTTTGTGATTGTCATCAACCTTTATTGCAATGGCAAGAGACCAAATCAGATGTTACATGTTAGGTCATCATTTTTGTTCATGCCGGTAAAGAAGCCCCAACCAACGTTACTAAACAAGCCACAAAGCTTTACAGAGTCAAAATTATCATTAACCGCAAGAGGGTTTAGTGAATAGGAGGCTTTAGGGGAAACTTGCTAATGACTAATGAGTGCCATGTGGGAGTCAAGCAATTCCTCAGTCAGCGGGTAACGACTTTAACTCGGGTCAGACGCCCGAGCTTGGTGCTTGTCCGAGGTTGGTGTTATGATACACGAGTATATATGGTGGTTTACGGGTTTATATTTAATGGTTGTTTGATGTCGATGTTTTACATTATAGTCGATGTTTCAAGGTGGTAAAATGTTTTGCTAATAGCCTAAGTCATCTTCATCCACACCAACTTGCTCATAACAACGTCAAAGTTAGCATGTTTTTTCACAATGTGAGCTTCAAAGCCACGCTTGGTGGTTTTGGATGGAGTGATCCATTTGGGTATTGACCCGACATCCAGTCGAAGTGTTGATGTGTATATGGGCCAGAGGTTGTGGCCGGCAAAAGAGATGGGTGGCCAAGACGGAATCTAGAAGTTGTGCAGGAATGCGTGAGGGGGATGAGAAAATCAAGATGGTTGATCGATTGATGGGCACCGTGGTTAACAATGATCGGGTTGTTCGAGTTATGGACATCAAATTGCTTTCCACCTTGCCTGAGAAGTGAGAACAATGGAAGACTTAAAATGGAGGAAGTAGTAAACTTCTTGACCTGACAACAGATTGTTTCTTAGCCAAGCTGCCACAAAATCGACCCATTGAATTATTTCCATGCAACAGTATAATTCTATCTACAACTACTTTTACCCAACATTAATTATTTGAAAGCTAACATCAACGGATCTACCTCCGCAGCTTAAAGCTAAAATTTAAGAGTTAAAGCTAAATACTAAAAGCTCAAAGCTATTTTGTCGAACAGACTTAGCGGAGATTACATTTGTGCTTCTTTTGGCTAACATTGAGAGATAACGAAAATTAATTGAATCATTGTATGGACAGCAAGAATTTAAGGGCAAGTGGATGATATATGGATTAAGTGAGCCATTCTAGCATTTTACAGACAATTTACATTTTACTGTAAATATGATTCAAGTAAATAGCTGTTATTATGTTCATATTTTAGATTCTATTAGGAAAATAATAGTAGTACATTTCATAAACTTCGATAAAATTCCTCTACGATGAGATAAAACTGAGCAGCTGATTAGCATACACGACAACTCAAGCACATCCTGAACGGTTCCGTTCACACCACCGAACTGGTAGCTTGCAAACAGCTTGTTACAGTAAAAAAGCAGATGAACTATTCAATTCCATAATCTTGCATCTAAAGAAATGGAGAGCATGTATTCAAAACTGATCCGTAAGGTTCTTATGTTTCAACTCTACGCACCCTTTCGCAAAGGAATCTATAACACTAATCATTAAATTAAAGATGCTGGAAAGAAAATCTAGTACATATTTGATTCTTACATAAAACCATATGATCCAAAATCATTGAAGCATGCAACAAAATTACTATGGCCTCGACATAATCCCAAAATCAACGGTTAGCCTTTGCAACTCTTTCAATCTCGTCTTTCTTCTTAATAGCATAACTACAGAGCACAAAAAAAAGAGTTAAGTTACAGCACTCAGAATCTTACAAATCATGAAGGGGATATGAGCAACCCAACATTGCAAATAGTCTCAAAATTGACTGAGCAGCCATTACATATTTACATCTATCAAAATTGACTCAGCAATCAAAAACATTATGATCTTTTGCTACTTGTTAACTAGTAATTAACAATGGTCACAGTAACACAAAAAGTACTGTAAAGGAAGTTTCATGGCAATGCGGCAATGGCCATGATTATGGAACATCATCCCCAATCATCTGTTTTTCGTGAATTTCCATTACCACGCAAGACCACCTCTCAAATGGCAATGCAATTTCATGAACAAAAGAATGTAGTTGAGGATGGACAACAATTACTGGCGAACATTGAAATGAGACTTTTTTCACAGATTATTAGCAGTAATAGCAGTTATAAGTTTATTAAATGGATCATAAGAGCGTCACTAAACGACCTGAAAACTAATGAATTAAACAAACAACTGTTTTTCATGGCAAATCACAGACAAGACCATGAAATGAAATAGCAGCAATAATGTCAAATCTACATTTACGAGAAACAATTCGCCAAAGGGCGGCTAAAAGACCAGTAGAGCAAATCACCTGTTGGATGAACCCTTGGCAGCATTGATGAGTTCATCGGCGAGGCACTCAGCAATTGTTTTAATGTTCCTGAAAGCACTCTCACGAGCTCCTGTGGTCAGGAGATAGATTGCCTGATTAACACGCCTTAGTGGTGAGATATCAACGGCTTGACGCCTCACAACACCAGCAGAACCGATTCTTGTAGCATCTTCTCTTGGTCCACTGCATAAGAAAACATGGTTTCAAGAAAATGAGAAAATCATAGAATTGAATTCATATACAATGCGTTAAATAAATATTAGGACTTAAGAAAGCAGTACCAAGTATTATTACCTTCACCATATCATATACGCAACACAGATATGAAGTGTAAAGAGAAAACAATATTATACCTGTTAATAATGGCGTCAACGATAACTTGGATAGGGTTCAAATCAGTTAAAAGATGGATAATTTCCATGGCATGCTTAACAATCCGAACAGCCATCAACTTTTTCCCGTTGTTGCGTCCATGCATCATAAGAGAATTGGTCAACCTCTCAACAATAGGGCACTGAGCTTTCCTGAATCGCTTCTGTTGATATCTTCCAGCAGTGTGAGGCACATATACAGCATGCTTAACAGAAGTCGCTCCGATGTAATCAGCCAGAGCAATATCATGGACCTACATTCCCAAGCCAACCGAATTTAAACATAGAAAATGACTTCTTACCACAAGTTTACAGACAATTTACATTCAACAACAATATTAATGACTTCTTGCAACATTCAAATTCTAACCATCAACACACTTACACACCATCAAAATCAACTGCCGAGATCATTGAATTTAACAAATACTTCCTCCATTCTTTTTTATTCACAACACAATTGAAGGTTAATATCTCAGATTTGATATTCATTAAGTAAAGCATATACCGAGGACGAAAGTATCAAGATGTAAGTATATTTGGTAATCTACAATCCTCAACAATATCAATGACTTCTTGTCACATTAACCATCAACACATCATCAAAATCAATCGCCGAGATCATCCAATTTAACACCTCCTCCATTCCTTTTTATTCATTCACAACATACTTAAAGGTTAATATCTCTAATTATCTAAGTAAAAACTATAAACATTCGATATTAATTAAGTTTATACCGAGACGAATCTATCAAGATGTAACCAAAGCCAGGGAGCTAGGTTTTCCTCCATTCTCTTTTATTCACAACACATTTGAAGGTTAATATCTCAAATTTGATAATAATTAAGTATATACCGAGACAAAACTATCACAATGTAAGTATATTTGATAATCTACACTCATCAACAATATATTGCCACATTAACCATCAACACATCATCAAAATCAATCGCCGACATCATCCAATTTGACACCTCCTCCATTCCTCTTGAAGGTCAATATCTCTAATTGTCTAAGTAAAAACTATAAACATTGGATATTAATTAAGTTTATACTGCGACGAATCTATCAAGATGTAACTAAATTTATTCGTATGCATTGTAATGAGTAGTACTACATAGGAATACAATAAATCTATAATTCGGACATCAATGCACAAATATTATCCGTTCACACATTGAACCACTACTTATAATTAGCGTTTTCAATAACTAATTCAATTAGACAAAAGCAAAACATGAATATAAACAACATAATTTACAAAACATTTCACAATTATATCAAATCAATCAACAAGCTAATCTTATCTTAAGATTAAATTCGGCAAAATAGAAGAGAAAAAGGAGGTTTTACGAACAGTGACTTCATCGAAACTCCATCGGCCGAAAAGCTTAACTTCATTGTGTAATGCATCAGAGGATTCAACTGGAACTGGTACATCTACTTCCACGGCCGCCATGGCTGGATCAAGAAATTTAAGAGAGAGAAAGATGATACAAACTGGAGAAGAACTTAAAGCTTGGGGAAAACCCTAGAATGAGAGTGAGACACAGCTATATGTGAAGGAGATTATGGATATGGGCTCAGGTTTGAGTATATAGTCTCGACCCATTGTTTGGGTTTTTATTTAAGTTGTGGGGAAAGTCTCAATTCCTATTCGATAGATATGAACAGTAATATCTATCAGATAGGAATATATTACATTTTTAATGAAATATATTACGATTTTTTATTGTACTATAATTTTCAGAAATTATACTACTCTAAACTGTATATAAATATATTATATTACGCTAAAAATATATTATATATAAGTGTATTACATTTTTTAAAACAGAGTTTGAAATGTGCACATTTCCTATCTATCTGATAGGAAATGGGCAGCCCTCTTAAGTTGTGTGTAGATTGACTTATTAAATTGGTCGAAACTATTCACATACCTTCTTTAATTATATTTTTTTAATTAGGAGAGAAAAACTAGATTATCCTCTTATAAAGGAACAAACTAAAGCATTCTTTCGGATGGTAGAGTTAAGAGCAAAGTCGGTAACTGAAAACCTATAGCAGAGGGTAACGTCTTGATGTCCCTTATGAGCAATGAAATTTGTCGCTTGGTTCGCCTCCTTGAAGCAATGATTAACTAACATCGTATTGAACCTTTTCAAATCTTCGATCACCTGCATCGCAAATAAGAGAGTTAATTTTCCAAGGGACTTTTCAAATATCTTTAAGTGAGTTAATAACAACCAAGTTATCTCCTTCGATGATAATGTTTTCTATATTAAGAGAATGAGCAGCTTTTAATCCTTCACGAAGCCCCCAAGCCTCTCCTGCTAAAATCGAGCAGCAGGGAGAAAGAGCTTTCGCTCCAGTGAGACAAACCTTACCACAATGGTCTCTAATAACAAAACCAAAGAAAGCTTGGCCATTAGAAAGTTTTGAGCCATCGAAGTTTAATTTGTGACAAATAGTAGTGGGGGATACCACCGAACATCTTTAGTGGGCTTAAGGGATATTCTGAATCCAGAGCCTTGTTACACTTTGAGGCTACCAACCAATCTTTATAACAATTTGAGATGAGCAGAGAGGTGCAAGAAGGAGAAGCCTTATCCGAGTTAAAAATGATTTTATTTCGGGCAAACCAAATGAACCACCAACTAATACTGATCCTAGCAAAGTTCACATACTTTATTTTAACGATATTATTATTTTACAAATATAAAACATTTAAATGTTTTATATAGTAGTTTTGTGTTGGGGTTTTACGTTTTAGTTTTACGGATTTGAGAAACATGATTTATGACATATACAACAGACTAGCAATCGATAATTCTAAAAGTATGACCCCATAGTCCCCGATAGTTAACGGCTATATCTCTGCCCTGCGTGGATGGAACGATAGAAGTTTTGAGAATTCAAGAGAAGGTCACAATAAGCCGAGCCATTTGTCATGCAATTTTGATCACGGTAGACACACTTTTTAAGCACTTTGTATTTAAGATTCATGTTCAAGGTATTCTTTATATTTTGGTGCGTGATTTGATAGGTTTTTGATAGGTTTTGCACGATTGCTGACTTTAATGAGACCTTTTTGTAATATTGAGAAATTTCTATTAAGCAAAAGTAGCTACATAATTTCAGTAAACAATATTGTTGTCAGGATTCGATAGTGGGTCTCGACTCGAGAATCATACGTAGGGATAGAAACGGGTGTGATTTAAGTCAGGTGGACCATCACTCGTTTGGACTAACTATTACCCATAGTTATTAAAATCTCAATTCAAATCGTAGAAACTTAAGATTTTACGGTTCAATTATGGTTATCTATGCATTTTTGTGTACAAGTGAAAACCTAATACATCTAAATTAAATTTAATCAAACTACCAAAGTTATTAATAGACATATATGGTCGATATCGCCTATTCAATGGATAAACAACTATTTATTTCAATTATTAGTCATTTTAAACTTATAGTATGAACAATATATAGATCGTATATATTCGTAGAATCACATAAGATTCTACTTCACAACTCGGTTCTAGCTAAGACCACTTTACCATTCAAGGTATATTCCAATTTGAAAAGCTCGTCCGACACCAGGAAAGACTATCACCCGAATTTCATCCATTCACCACCCGTGGACATGTGATAATTCGTTTAAGAGAAATAAACAAGAAAAGATAAACTAAATTCCAAAAATGACAATTTATACATTAAGGCTATGTTGTTTTGGACTGAATGGAACTAAAGTGAAGTGAAGTGAAATTAATGGAACTAAAGTAGAATTAATGGCAATTAACCCAATCCAAAAGAGCATAGCCTAATTTCTCACGCTAATCCAAGGGAAAATTTTATACTAATGTCAAAAAATGATAAGATATGTAAGAAAATATAAGAAGTGTGTGACGGAGCAAGTGATAAACGGGTAATGGATCGGGTGATGGGTGAAACTTTCTCACGCTAATTCCATCCACCACCCGTCGCCCGCCATCCGCTTGGCCGACTATGACCCATTAACTCGATTTTTCACGCTTTTTGTTTTTAGGAGAATCTGGTGATGGATCATCCATTGAATCTTGTCATCTCTAATCGGATACTACTTTATCAGTTTGGCAATTGACATGCATAATTTATATTACATCATAACAAATGACAACAAAAAATAATAAAACAAAGATTTAGCAATATAATCTTTCATCAATTGAATAATTGACTATTCTTATTCCCCTAAATCTATTTCCTAACAAAAGAACTAATACTTCATCAATCATTCTCATCTATGTTTGAGTACAAAATTGTTTCAATATAAATACAAAGCCAGCATCAAAGCTGAAAAATTAATTGCTATGCTAAGAAAAGAAAATAAAAATGAATGAGAAACATTACAAAACTACCTTAGTTTAAATGCTTAATCACAAAACCTCTGCCCGTACATCCGGGTGTACCTAGACTATAGTACACTTAACGCCAATCTTGTAATCATTTGCTCATTTGAAGCTCTCGGACTATAATTTGCTCATTTGGACCTCTTGGACTATAATTTGCTCATTTGCCTTGGGTGATCCATGTAAGCGTACAATAGAAATTGCATCTATAGTAATATCAAGTAGTACCTCTAAAAGAAACACCAAAAATAAGAGAAGTGAGAAACAGAAGGCGATCATACGTTGCAGAAGTTTCAACAGTTAAATCTTGAAGAAGATCTTCAAATTTCATAACAAAAGCACTAAATCTTCTCATTGGTGGAATTAACAATATTAATGGCACAGCTGAGAAAGCTGCTCCTAACAACACTTGCAACATCTTCCAAAAATTCTTCTAATTTGTGGATGTAAATGAAACAAAGCAAAATATAAGTATTGAAAAATATGTGTGTTTCTTCTTCTGGGTGTTTAGTATTGGTTGGTTGAATGATATAATGAAATCATAGGAAACAAAGTACTATGTAAACTTGTTATTGTGGGACCATGATAATACGATTTAAGGGTTGGGTTAAATTTGAAGAAATAAATGAATGTATGTAGACTTAATTTTGGGGTATAGAGAATTAGAGATAGCGTATTTGGATCTCATCTAATCACTTCATATTATAAAGTCATTGATGAGTTACAAACAAAAGTATGGCAAATGGGGTGGCAAGGTTGAATTGTAAAATGATCTAGAAGGGGTGTTGCTTTGACATGATAAGAGATTAATACTCAACTTGCAAAGTTCCAAGTAATACATGTGAAAATGTGACTTCATTTTCAAATGGGACAAGTTGTCATATTGTATATCTAACATTATTAGCAAGGTGATCCTGTAGGCACGGAAAAATTATAATGTGTCATGTCATCAATTTTTATAAATCCAGTAAAGTCAACCGTTGACTTTATAAACGTAAATGATAAATGGTATTAATTAATTCGGACTTATAATTAAGTTTGAGCTGTTTTAATTATTAGTCATTTACTGGTTGGGTTATGGCCTTATAACAAAATAGGCTATTTGGATAAATGATGGCCATGAGGCCCATGGTGGCTACTCATTAAAACCTAAACCCTAGAAAGCTCTTTAAATAGAGCTCTCCAGTCTCATTTGGAGGAGGTCCAGAAAATAAACCAGAAGGGAGAAACAGAGAAAAACCAGAAGGTGGAGAAAATCTAGAGTTATTCTAGAGTACACAAAAATTCTCCGGGACTCGTCAACCAACATCAAATTCTTTTAACCTAGAAGAAGAACAATAAGCACCATAAATCAACGTGCCGTTCTCTTCTAAAGAAGAATACTGAAGAGATCAAGCCCGGTGGCCCTCATTCAAGAAATCAAAAGATGACTGGAGAGATCAAGCCCGGAGGCCCTCATTCAAGGAAATCAAATCCGTATTACGTAGGTGTCAAGCCAAGTTCGTGATACAGCAAGTCAAATCATTGTGGAGATCGAATCAGAGGATTAAATTAGAGATTGTACCCAAAAATTCAAATCAATAAAACTTCTTATTTTGTTACATTTATCTTGACTCTTTTTTGCAGACTTAGTTAAAATTTGTGGTTACAGATCCATATTGAAAATCCAATATGATATACGATTAATTTCTCGATAAGTATGTAATAAACAACACTTGGAGAACTTCATCAAGAGTAGCAAGATTGTGTCCACCAACACGCGTAGCTTCCAGCGAGCATAGCATAGCATCATCAAGGAAGTTATGTACAATTACGTAAGGAAAATTAGAGTTGCTCATGGGTTGAGCAGGCTATTGCTAAAAAGGTGTTCTGTTTTAGGCCAACTCATCCACATAGGCTCGATCTCGAGCCAATCTTGTGTCCAAAACCCGGAAACCAGGTATTTTCGAGTCTTATTCTAAACAAGCCTAAAAATTATGCTCAAATCCCCCTTTACGCAAATGTAGGATGTTATTCCACACGGCTCAAGTTGGGCCGTCGGACCACGATACACTTAAGCCTTGTTCTTTTAGACTAAATTAATTGAAAACTCTTTTAGTTCAGTTCAACTCATGTTGTCTCAAAATTCCAGTCCAACTCCTTTTGTCTCAAAATTCCAGTCCAGTTGAGTTCAATTCAATTCAATTCAATGTAGTTCAGTTCGGTTCAACTCCATTCTGTCCAAAAGAACATATACTTCCTCCGTTTTTTTTAAAATGTGACACTTTCTATTTTAAGAAGTTTTAAATTAAATGTGACACTTTTTTTTTTGGTCAATAAACTCTCTCTATCTCTCTCCTCTCACATGGGTCCCCTTATTTTTTTCTCTCTATCTCTTTCCTTCCCAAAAATTGCCTAGGAGTCCGTAAATCTAAAAGTGTCACATTTAAATAAAAACGGAGGAAGTATAAGATTATTCAAGTATAATGCAACCAGGGTAATGTTTGCTAATACCCAAAAGAAGCCAAGTTAGGTTGGGCTTGGGTCATTTGGCTATTATTATAGACTTTAAAAAGGTAGAATGTAATGAATCTCAATTTGTTACTCATAGACATAGTTTGTACCACCCACAATTACAAATCACTAGGCCTAATTCACAAACATGGCTAATCTTTACAAATTAAAATGGCTGAATGCTTAAAATTGGCCCAATTGAGCGTCAACTGAAACGCGCAAAGTAACAATTCCCTCAAAACGTAAACGTTAAAAAAATTGTCGATATAGCTTGCACGTTACGCCTTCGTAGCTCGTATCATCAACTTGTGGAGCTCTGGTCCTCTCTCTATCAATGTCGATTCATCGAATTCAACTTCTTCATTCAATTATTCGGTGAATTATTTCTCTCATTTTTTAGCTTCAATTTTATATAGTATTAATTTTCGCATTACTTATTTCACTGCTCATTACAATTAATTTTGAGAATGTTGATGAAGTTTGAGATGATTTTTACATATTTTGATTTTTTAGTAGCATCTCATCAGAATGTTAGTTTATATCCACAATTGTCATTTTATACCTTAATTATTAATTAACACAATTGGTATATTTTTCGGCTTCATTTTAATTATTTATTTTCGTATTTTACTTATTTCAGTCTACATTGCAACTAATTTGAGCATGATGACGATGTTGTAGATAATTTTTACATAAACAATTGGAATATATATACTGCGTTGGATGGCGTGAAACTGGATATGTAGTGAATAAAAAAAGAACGGAGGAGGTACATTATAAATTACATTATAGGATTAAATTCTTGTTGAAAATGGCAATGTGTGAAGGTAATTATTAGGGTAATTTGGTAATTAGACTCTTAGTAGATTCTGTAAAGATATTTTGTATCTCTATATATATGATGCCAGGCAACCTAAACAGGTAGCCATTCATTTCCAATACTCGTACATGGTATCACGAGCCTAGGTTTAGAATTTTTTATTCTCTCTCTTCCGCTCACATTCTCTAACCCTAAACCTAATTTTTTTATTAGACTCTCCGGCTTCTAATGGCGGACAGCACATCCACCGCCACCGGATCCACCCTCCTGCCGGCGGTTTCTGCCGGCCACCGCAGCCCCACCACGCCGGTCCACCAACCGCGGGTGGCGCCGCCCCCTCCGCAGCCTCACCTTGCTGCGTCAACGACGACTGGCTCGCCTCACGCGCAGCCTCGTCTTTCCGCCACGAGCGTGGCCGCAGCCACCACTCTTGGTGGCGCGTCGTGGCTGAACCACCAGCCTGCGGCTTACACTCAGGCGCCTTTTCTGCCACCGCTGCTGGCCCAGTCCAGCCCTTTCATGGGCGGCTCTCCGTCCACGAGTGCCACACGCATTCCTCCAGGGTTTGGCGCGCCCTCATCGTCTTATGCGCCGACCATCTATGCTCCACCCGCCTCTTTGATTTCTCCTCCGCCGTTGCTTGCACATCAATTTAACAATCACGACATCACACGGTATGTGACCATTAAATTAACGACTCCAGAGGATTTTCTCGTCTGGAAGACTCAGGTTACATGTTTTTTGTTAACACATCAGTTACTTAGTATTGTTGATGGTACTATCTCTATACCTTCATCTACTTGTGTTGATCATCTTGGAAATTCCACTCCTAATCCGCAATTCTACGAGTATTTACGTTTAGATCAACAAATTAAATTGTGGTTGTATGCTACTTTGTCACGTGATGTTATGCTTGATGTTCATGAATTACATACTTCTGTTGAAATTTGGAACCGTTTGATGTCTAGATTTTTACATGCTAGTATGGCTAGGTCTATGGAATTGAAAGGTCGATTGAGTCATATGAAAAAGCCTGAACAGCAGACTATGGAGGTCTTTCTGCGTGAAATTAAGATTCTTGTTGACTCCTTAGCTGCTATTCAGTGTCCTGTTTCTCAGTATGATCTTGTCCAGTATACTTTGACTGCATTGGATCAAGATCGAGATTATGATGCTCTTGTTACTACTTTGTTGCAATTTCAAACGTCCTTGACGTTTGATGATCTTCGCCCCAAGCTACTTCAGCATGAGCAACGCCTTAAGGCTAAGCGTGCTTATGATGAGACCCTCCCTACTCATCAGGCTTTAGTGGCTGTTCAGTCTGGCTCTTCAGGTTCACAATCATCTTCTTCAGGTGGTTCGCATTCTAAAGGTCAAGGGGGTGGTAAAAACAGGAATCGGAACAATACTCGTAACAAGGGTGGTCGTGGCAACAATGGAGGTCGCGGCAATGGAGGACAGGGTGGTCGTGGCAATGCAGGCCGCACTAATGGTATGGGTAATTTTCATGATGTTTCGTATGTTAATTATTCGTGTGCCAATTATGTTGCTAATGATTTGTCTTCAGCAGGAAGTAATCCATCTAACGGCAATTTAGCCACCACTCCTTCTTCAGATACTTGTGGTCTTTGTTGGTATCCAGGTCACCAAGCAGCTTATTGCCCTCAACGTTTTAATCATAGCTTTGTGCCTTCCTCTCCTGATGGTGTCACACGTGCCCTAGCTGCACTGTCTGTTGGTGGTGAAACAAATGACTCCGTTTGGTATCCAGATTCTGGAGCCGCATCTCACATGACCTCACAGGATGGTAAGCTATCTAACGCTCTTCCTTACACTGGTTCGAGTTCTATTGTCGTTGGTGATGGCACAAAACTTCCCATTAATAAACTTGGAAATTTAACTCTGTCTTCCCCTAGTCGCCCCCTTCGCCTCACGAAGGTGTGTCATGTTCCCCAGTTAAAACATAATCTGATGTCTGTTCAAAAGTTATGTCAGGATAATTCTTGCATAGTCTGTTTTGACGAGTCTTCTGTTTGTGTTAAGGACAAGACCACGGGGGCAGTTCTGTTGCGGGGAATCAGTAGGAATGGTGTCTACCCTCTTCAGCCTCACCTTCTCGAGTCAGAGTCGTCTTCCCGAGTTAGTTCGGAGCCTTCCAGAGTCTGCCCAGAGTCGTCTGTCCCTGCTCTTATGGCAACCAAGGAGTCTGGAGATGTTTGGCATACTCGCCTTGGTCATCCTTCTGCTAGAGTTTTAGGATGTTTACGTTCACAAAACTTGATTTCATGTAATTCTAAGTTTCATGACGATTGTGTTCATTGCAAATTAGGAAAGATACATCGTTTGCCCTTTGAGTCTGTGACTCATCGTGCCCCTTACCCCTTATATTTGATACATAGTGACCTTTGGCAATCGCCCGTTACATCTAATCAGCTTTTTCAGTATTATGTGGTTTTTGTTGATGATTATTCACGTTTTTCTTGGCTATATCCACTTAAACTGAAATCTGATGTCTTTTCGACTTTCATAGCTTTTCAAAAACTTGTTGAGAACTTGTTTAATTCCAAAATTAAATTTTTCCAAAGTGATGGTGGACGTGAATTTGATAACACTCCTTTACTACAACATTTCTGTGATTCGGGAATTTATTTTCGAAAGTCTTGTGCTCGGACTCAAGCGCAGAATGGTGTTGCCGAAAGGAAACATCGAACCATTATCGAGATGGCACGCACTATGCTTATTCAATCTGAGTTGCCTACTCGATATTGGGTTGATGCGTGTTATACGGCGGTCTATACGATAAACCGTCTTCCCAGTTCGGCATTGCGGGGTTCATCCCCATTTGCTAAACTTTTTCATCGTCCCCCCTCTTATGAGTTTTTGAAATGTTTTGGTTGTGCCTGTTTTCCGTTGTTTTTAGATCCTAAAATCAATAAATTACAGGCTAAGTCGATTCAATGCGTTTTTATTGGCTATGCTTCAAATTATAAGGGTTATCGATGTCTTGATCCTCTTTCTGGCAAAGTTTATACAAGTCGTCATGTGTTGTTTAGTGAACGTAAATTTCCCTATCGTTCTCTTGTGTCTAGCACACCCATTGGTTCGCCTATGACTGAGTCTCTTGACCCCTTAGGTTGGTTCCCGAGTCTTCCTGTGTCTAGTGACCCATCCCCCGAGCCCACAGCACCACGGGGGCACGTGCAGCAACCCGCTGCCTGCCCACTGGGTGCATGCACGCCCGAGGGTCCCTCACCTCCCAGCAGCTCTGCTGCCTACCCGCAGGTGAGCCCCGCGCCCGCAGCGTCTCTCCCTTCCCCCACACGCAGCGTCTCTCCCTTCTCCACACGCAGCGGCTGCCAGCCCGCAGCACCATCCCGCGCCAGCGGGATCTTCTCCTCCTTCGCCTTTTACTCCTCCCCTAGCTGTCCCACATGAGTCATCTTCGTCTCCTCTTGTCCCTCCCCCTAGGCGTCCTAGGAAGTCGTCTCGGTGTGTCGATCCTACTAATGTTCATACCATGACCACGCGTCTCAAA
Source organism: Patellifolia procumbens (assembly GCA_947645195.1). Lineage (NCBI taxonomy): Eukaryota > Viridiplantae > Streptophyta > Magnoliopsida > Caryophyllales > Amaranthaceae > Patellifolia > Patellifolia procumbens. Next base: position 3,056,453 of record CANSGD010000335.1, read on the forward strand.
GACGGAATCATTTCAACTAGGAATTTATTGGATTTAAAAACCGATGTTGTTGAGTCTGAACCGTCTAATTTTAAGCAAGCGTCTAAAGATTCACGTTGGCAACAAGCCATGCGTGATGAGTATGAAGCATTAATTAAGAATGATACATGGGAACTTGTGCCTCGCAACAACAATAGAAACGCTCTTGGTTGTAAGTGGGTGTATAAGATTAAATATAATTCTGACGGTTCTGTGGAGCGGTTTAAGGCCAGGCTTGTTGTTTTTGGTAATCATCAGCAGGCAGGTATTGACTACTTTGAAACCTTTAGTCCTGTAATTAAGCCTACTACTGTTCGCTTAGTTCTTACTCTTGCTGCTACTTTTAAATGGCCTATTCGTCAACTCGATGTCAAAAATGCTTTCCTTCATGGTTTCCTCAATGAGGAAGTCTATATGCGTCAGCCTCCTGGTTTTGAACACCCTTCTCAACCACATTATGTTTGTCGGTTACGAAAATCCATTTATGGTTTGAAGCAAGCTCCTCGAGCTTGGTTCTCTCGTTTCAGCAATTTTCTTCTCTCTATTGGTTTCAAGTGCAGCAGTTGTGACACCTCTATGTTCACTGTCAAACACAGTAGTCATATTATCATTCTCTTGCTATATGTTGATGATATTGTGCTTACAGGTAGTAGTTCCTCTTTGCTTCAGAAATTTATCAGTGTTCTCTCTGCTCAATTTGCTATGAAGGATTTGGGTGATTTGCATTACTTCTTAGGCATTCAGGTTTTACGTACTCCTCAGGGTTTGCTTTTGTCTCAAAACAAATATGTAGTTGATCTTCTTCAGAAATTTCATCTTCATACTGTCAAACCCGTACGTACTCCTGTTGTCTCTCGTGTCACTCTTTCTCTTTTAGATGGTGAACTTCTTGCTGATCCCACAGATTATCGTAGTATGGTTGGTGCTTTGCAATATTTGACTATGACTCGTCCTGATATTGCCTATGCTGTTAATTCGGTTTCTCAATTTATGCATGCGCCTCGTACTACTCACCTTCATGCTGTGAAAAGAATTTTCAGGTATCTGCAGGGAACTTCTGATTATGGGCTATTTCTTCATAGTACTGGCTCTCCTACTGTGACTGTTGCCTATTCTGATGCTGATTGGGCCGGGTGTCCTGACACTAGGCGTTCTACTACTGGCTATGCTGTCTTCCTAGGGAAGAATTTGATCTCCTGGCGTTCTAAGAAGCAACCTACTGTTTCGAAGTCTTCTACTGAAGCTGAGTATCGTGCTGTTGCCTACACTGCGGCTGAAACAATTTGGATTCGTCAATTGTTAGCTGATTTAGGGTATTTTCATCGACGGCCTACCATTCTCTATTGTGACAATGTTTCTGCTATGTATCTTACTGCCAATCCTGTTCATCATGATCGTAGTAAGCATATTGATGTTGATTATCATTTTGTTCGTGAGATGGTTGCTAAAGGTGGACTTCAGGTCAAGCACGTTCCGACACAGTTGCAGGTTGCTGATATTTTTACTAAGGGTCTTGCTTCTGAGTTGTTTTGTAAACATCGTTACAATCTATCCGTGATTCCTCCCCGTAAAGATTGAGGGGGTGTATTAGGGTAATTTGGTAATTAGACTCTTAGTAGATTCTGTAAAGATATTTTGTATCTCTATATATATGATGCCAGGCAACCTAAACAGGTAGCCATTCATTTCCAATACTCGTACAGTAATGATAGATGTCATTTTATGTGATGAAATTTGATTTGGATGCTTAATGTGAAGTGATTTCTGCGTAAATGTAATGTAAAATTACGAAATCAGTGAGAATTGAGTTTGTTTTGAACAAAATTTGATGCTGAAAAGCCTGAAAAAGGGGTTGATGATTTAGAAAAAGGGGGAAAGTTGTGAAAGTGATGCTATAAGCACGTTTTAAAATTTTAATTGTCACTTTTTTTTGATGATTTTTGGGATTGTTCATGCATTAGGGATTACTCCATTTTGTTTAATCTTTAAGGCACTTGATTTTCCAATGAAATAAGACTACCAGATCAAATCCTTTCAATTGTATGATGTCAAATGTGGGAGCCTTGTCTATAAACCTAAGTCTCTTGTCGCGTATTCTATCATTTGTGATTCTTTCGGCCCAAAACTCAAAGTCCCTAAGACCTTAACTGTTATAAATAATGTAATAAAATTTCGATCAAACCTCTTATAATGTACTCAAATTTTGTACATTCTCCGAAAGAATCCCATATTTTCCCCCTAGTTGTCCCAAAAGTCTCTTATCATAAACAAAATAGGTTTATAACAGTTAGAAATTGGGTCAACGGAAACTGTCTCGATTGGATTAGATTATACAACAATGTTGCTCACTAGCCAATAGAGTATGGGGCGGAGTCGCTAAATCTTTTTTCTTGACCTCACTCCGGATTTCTCTTCTTTCCGTATTTTTTATTATGATTTGTTTTAAATATAATTAAAATGTGGTTGGCATAGTATTAATAACTACTCCCTCCGTCCCACAATGTTCTTCCCACTTCATTATTTTATACCTCACATATATTCAAGAAGTTGGAAGATAATTGTGGGACGGAGGGAGTACAAATTTTTAAAAAGTGTACACAAGTTCCGATAGAGATTATTTTGATTCCTTAATGAGGTTGATAGTTTTGTCTGGCTTGTCATTTCATTGATAATAATTTTTTTTATATTTTTAAATAGTGACTTGAGAGTTGAAACGTTACCTTTTTCTTAACAGTGTGCCCTTTGTATATCCTACCCTAAGCAAGATCGTCATCACTTAATTTTAGTTACCACATCTTTAGCTCTTCATCCATTATTTTATTTCAATTTGGTGAAAGATTGAACATAATCATTAAAGTCACATGCTTAAATGTTTATAATTTTCCACCCTTATAGTAAGGGTGCTGTTCTAGTCATATTTTTTGGCTATGGGAATCATTACAGTCCCCTTTGTTTATTTTAGCAGGTGATTTGTGTGTCTAAAATAGTACTATAGAAGTTTTCTCAATTTGCTTGGTGGTCCTGAAATTTGAGAATTTAAGTTAACTCCTAGCATTACGTATATACTTATTCTGTTCTTAAATGTTCACTACATAACTATTGGCGACATTTTAAGGAAATGGAAAAAATATAGATATATGGTCGACATATGGTTGACAATTGACATATGGTCCCAAAACCCATGTGAAAAAGTACATATGTAAGAGAGAAAAGTTAGTGTAAATTAGAATAGTGATTAGTATTAAACTATCATTAGGGAAAATTGAGTAGTGATTATTAAAGAATGGAGAAATTATATATATTTATCAGAAAAGCAAAAATTTTGGATGCTATTGATGAACTTTTGGACCATGTAAATCCTTTTTATTTTTGTTATTATTATTAATTTGATGGCCATGGACAATATAATTCTGGCCTGCAAAAGAATAGATATATAGGTTTCATCCCACAATTGGGCCTGCCACTCATGATTCATGAACAGGGCATGTTTGCTTGCCCAAGATAAAGACTCTACCCAGACTACAGTAAAGAGAAAGCATCAGAAAGTTACATCCCTTGGAGTAGCTTCCATGTTATCTATACCTTTTTACACTATCCTGCAGTCTCTCTTATGAAGATTTATTTTTTTAATTTCTATTCTTTTGGGGACATGCTGTCTTGTTTGTACATAAAAAAGTATTGGATATGCTTTTCTTTTTTGTTTCTTTCTTCTCTATCTCCCCTTTTTGTTGTTTGATTTTGTTTTTGATAAATAATTGTCAAATGAAAGCATGAGAAAGTTCATTCATTTGAGTAGCTTGCATGCTATGTAGTTCTGCATCCCTATCTATATAGAAGTTTATAGTATATACTAGCAATATCTCTTCAACTTTTCTGGGATTCATTTATTTATGTGTTACCTTCCTCTTGCAGTAACCTTCACTTATCTTCTGAAATTAATGTTATTCTTGTAACCTGTTTGTACTGTACTTTATTGTAGTTTATGAATTGTACTATTATATATGAAAAATGGAATCTAATTGAGTTCTTTTAGTATGATTAGTATGCATATCATGTGAGCATTTTAAGGATCTTGGAGATTTGAAACTGACAGTATGGAGACCTCAGGGGACTTATAGGATGCATTTTTGGGTAAATTGGGGCTCTAGAGGTGTTTGGTAAATGGTTGTTAGGTAGTTTTTTATTGGCTTTTGGCTTCAGTTTTCATGTTTCAAGGCACTGAAAAAACCCTGAAAGTTTTTAGTAAATGACTTTTTAGATAGCAACTGAAAAGTTTGATTTACTAGCTTTTGTATTCACTTTGGCTTTTGGTTTTATTTTGCAATAAATAGTCAAACACCAATAATTTAATTTGTAAACAACCAATAGTCAAACAACCAAAGTAAACAACTAAGTAAAACAATGAATAATGTATCCAATGCCAAACACCCCTTGATGTGTTGCTTGCTTGAATTGGGCATCCTACCGCCTAAGCAACTATGTTACTCGGAGTACCTCTAATAGCTTGGTACATATGCCGATATGCGTATGATCCTTGACACAAGATAAGTACAAAATACTTTATATTTTAGGCCAAAATTATGATTTCTTTCCATGAAATATTCAAATCCGACCATTGGACACATACGAGTGTGCAACGCAAGTACCCACTTCGGGTAACACATGTATTTGATTTTATTACGAATCTCTAATAGTTTTTTCTTCTAGAGTGAAGGTTTGGAGGTCATGGTATGAAGAGAATTAGAACACTTTGACTATTTTCTCACTTGATTAGCTTAGGTCACAATTTATTTGAACGTTGCGTAAGCTTCTTCTTCACCTTGATCAAAATTAGGATACTTGATTATTTTCTCTCTTCATCCGCTAAGGTCAAATTTTACTAGCATTTAGTGTAAATTTCTTTTTCACCTTGATCCAAATCAGAGTACTATAATATTTTCCCTCTTAATTAGCTAATGTCACTATATTTGCTAGAGTGTAGGCTAAGCTTATTTTTCACCTTGATCCAAATTAGAATCCTTAACTATTTTCTCTCTTGATTAGCTAAGGTCACTATTTACTTGAATGTAGCGTAAGTTTCTTGTTCACCTTAATATTAGAATACTTGACTATTTTCTCTCTTGATTAGCTAAGGCCACAATTTACTAGAATGTCGCGTAAGTTTCTTATTCACCTTGAACCTAGATAGATTACTTGCGTACTTTCTCTCTCAATTTGCTAAGGTCAAAATTTACTAGAATATAGCTGAAGTTTCTTTATCACCTTGATCAAAATTAGAATACTTGGCTATTTCCTAACTTGATTACCTAAGATCAAAATTTACTACAATCTAGCTTAAGTTTCTTTTTCACATTGATCCTATATATTACGTGTCTTTCTAAGAATCACAGGTAAATTAATCATTGTGTCCATGGTACTGACTATTGTGGATTGGCTATTGGGTAAATTGGTTATTACTTTTGGATTCTCTGATGAATTGATAGAGTACTTTTTGCATCTAGAAAGAAATGCTACATTACAGTAAAGCAAGAAGAAAAGAAACATGAAAAAATATGTAAGAATAGAGCCTTTTCTGCTTTGTTCCCTAAATATTGACAATTGAAGAATCTTTGTGAAATTGTTAACAAAGGTTATTTTTTGTCTACATTATAAAAGTGACATACTTTGTCTAATCAATTTCCCTTAACCTTCTATGATTAACCCTGTGGAAGCACCTTGGAAATTGCTTAGTATTAAATGAGAACTAGTACATCTTATTTTATTCCATTAATGATCCTTTTGTATACATGATTCAAGGACTAAACTGTTTTTGTACTCCATCTTTGGTACTACTTTATTTTGTAACTCATACTTGTAAAATTCAGCTTCAACAGGATTTTAAATCTCGGTTGTGATCACGACAACTCACGGAACCATTCTTCGTGTGCATCGTTTGAACCTGTAGCGGCCTAGTACCATGTTCGTGGTAAGCTCAAAAATCTTTACAATGGGTGAGCCAGTGACCTGGCCAAAGATTAATACTATGCTTACAACAATTAAAACATTTCTGTTGTGTTTGATTGTTCTTAATCTAATTATTTACATGACTGATACATAGACATTACAGGTGCAGCAAAACTCTGATTTACTGTACTTGTCAGAGGGGCTTCTTCCTCTTTTTGTCATAACATTTTCCTACCTCGTTATTCATGCTTTTATCTTATTTTAATGAACCAAACAGGTAACTGTAAATTTAAGGAAAAAATATAATAAACTGCATGCTTGAATCATAATGCACTTTAATTATGTATGATCAACTGAATCAACAATAAGAACTTATTGCACTTAGCTTAGTGCAAAGTGACTGATGTATCTACCATATGGCTTTACTGTTTTCATTTATGGGTCCCATTTTTATACTTGATTTCTTCCTGGAATTCCTCATAACTACTTGATTATGATCCAGGTGATGGGGGAAGATCTCCAAGTGCACAAAAGTGGTTATGTACTTAACCCTCCAATGGTTTGTCTGTAATTCAAACAGTAGTACTGTTTATTTTGAGAAACATTTCATACTTTTTCATCTTATAACTATAACTTCCTTACCATTTCTTTCACCTTTCCTTTTCATGTACATTTGCCGGGTCTAAGACCGGATGGGAATCAGGATCCTCTCCATTTACGCTCCGTAATCAACGGTTGAGAATACATGAAGGGGAAAAATAGGAAAAGAAACGGAGAGGATCCTAATATGTTTACAACTAGTGCAAATTGTGCAATGACTGATGATCTGGACTTATGATAGTTTGATGCGTGGTAATACATTCTTATTAAGCTATTATTTCTCTTTATGTTTCTCCTTAACTTCAAATACACGTGTGTATGCATGAGAGAGAGAAAGAGAGGGTGGAAATTCTCTTTTTTTTTTTTTGTCAAGAGATTATGTGTTTTGGAAGCAAAAATCTTGGCTTGGTTAGAAAACAAACTTTTATTTCTCACGCTGCCCTATGATCTATAGATGATATGAATGATGATTACCGTGAGAGTGAAGAAAGATAAGTATTGGCAAAAGACAAAGCCATGGAGTCAAAGACAAGACCACCATTTCTTTCTCTCTCTTGCTTTCACTCCCCTTTTATATTTCTATGTTACTTGACAATTACTAGTGTCGGATACGGGTACGTGTCCAAGTGTCTGACTCAACTAAATTGTAAAAACTTCTCATGATTTTAGCCCAAAATCAAATGTCAAGTGTGCACACCCTTGTTGCGTTGTCAGAGTATTGAGGATCCGACACAGGTACTTGAGATAAAATGAAGAGTCCGAACAATATATATATTTTTGAAAAATCTCCAAACCGTTTTTCACTTGACCTATCAACCAACACTGTCCCCCCTTCTTCTCTCTCTCTTCCTCTTAATCTAAGCAAACCCCACAACCATCAGCTTTCATGATGATCATCACTGCCACTATATGATACCTGCCTACATCTTTCTCTTTCTCTATAAAAGTCTTTGAAATTCTGTACATCACCCTACTTGGAGAAATTTACTCTGGTCCATCATTCCTCTCCCTTTCAAAGGGATTTTATTGTGGGATCAGTAAGTTGGAAGCTAAAATTAACTATGAGGAAGCCTACTGATCCTGCAACCAAAGGGAACGGAAATGGCGGTAACCCTAATGCCGGTATCAAGCTTAGGAAGGGCTTATGGTCACCTGAAGAAGATGATAAACTTATGAACTATATGCTTACTAATGGCCAAGGTTGTTGGAGTGATGTAGCAAGAAATGCTGGCTTGCAAAGATGTGGTAAGAGTTGTCGCCTTCGTTGGATTAATTATCTAAGGCCTGATCTTAAGCGTGGAGCTTTTTCTCCTCAAGAAGAAGACCTCATCATCCATTTGCATTCACTTCTTGGAAATAGGTAGATTACACTTTTTTCCCTGGTTTTTTTTTCTCTTATTTGTCATATTCATGTAATCATGTCCTATTGGGATTAAAGCTTTCACATTGTTGTTCTTTGGAATGGGTATTAATGATTTTAATAGGAAATAGTATCTCATGTTAATGGAGTTTTATTAGGAAAATCTTTTAATTTTTCTTTTACTATATTTAAGGTAGGGTATTACGGCTAATTCTCTTGTTTACACATAGTTAGATGTATATAGTCTTTCGCATTGAGAAGTTTGCTATATGTTGTGGAATGTTTTTTTCTTATTATTCATTGATTTATGCATATCTATATGATACTTCCATTTTCATATGGAAGGTTTTACTCCTCCGTCACAATGTTCTTCCCACTTCTTGAATATATGTGAGATATAAAATAATGAAGTGGGAAGAACATTGTGGGACGGGGGTAGTATTATTCTTTTGAAATTGTCGACAAATGGTCCTTTGTCTTGATAATAGGCAAGAAAATAGTGATGATTATCAAGACCATGAAGTTGAGAAACGTTTTTTTGATCCACAGTTTAAGATTCTGATTCATTTTCTAAGCCCCATGTTTTGATCTTAGAGCATGCAACTAATAAAAGTTTGTCTATTCTCATTTTGAATATATGGATTTGTATTTCAATGACTTTTGTGCTGATTTTCTCATTTTTCTTTTACGGAAATGACAAGCATAATTAACTCAGTTGAAATTTTTGTAATCTTGTTCTCTTTTCATATCTATGCATCATTGGGTTTGTACAAGTCTCTGTCTTACAATAATATTATTGCTCAAAATATTCTGATGTTCTAGAAAAAGATTAAACTTTCGTCTTGAAGTATTTCGGAATGAAAAAGATGATCATACGAAAAGGAGTAGTGAATAACTCTTCTTAGCTTTCGTTTTCTTATCTTTGAGTTCGGGTACCATATGGTGTCTGTTGTTGAAGAATATGACAAAATTTAGGGTTTTAGAGTCAACCTCCTTCTATACCTTGTGATGAGGACAGGATCTTGTATCCTTGTCTGTTAATTTTATGAGTTTGAACGCAGTCATGTCCAGCTAAGTTGCTCTAGGACAAAGGAATTAGAATATGTCTGGAAATGAAATATCTGAACATGGTAGAACGACTTAGTTTCAGGTTTTAAGTGTTAAGCGCACTACTTCCTCTGTCCCAAAATAATTGCAACAGTTTAACTTTCATGACTTCTCAATATAAACTTTGACTATTCATATCTTTAGTTGTCTAGTTTTCAGATACGAATAGTTGATTATATATTAACGTGTGTTTTCATATATAGTCAGATTAGAGTATGTGAATAGTGCAATAGTTGCGATTAAGTATTATGGGACGGACGGGGGAATGTGCAGTTAATTTCCTAGAATGACTGACCCTAAAAGAAAAGGCAATGTCCTATCCAAATATGGTTGGTGTAGCACATGGTGTGTGATTCTTGCGTGAAACTATATCTTCTGTAAGTGGGGAAGCCAAGCTGAAAATGACACTAGTCTTTCTGTTGTTTTTCATTTTTGCTAATATCTGCACTTTGAGTTGAAGATACTCCAATTGTCCTTTTCCTTTCAATATGAAGTTCATGCAATAAAATCCATGCATACTGAAAACGCAAGTCAGGCTGTCTGTTGTCCATATCATCTTTATCATATACGTTTTTACGACCAATGCTTTAGTTATTTAATCTAATCTGATGATCTTTTTTGTATGAAATATTAGGTGGTCCCAAATTGCGGCTCGTTTGCCTGGACGAACTGACAATGAGATAAAGAATTTCTGGAATTCAACTGTCAAAAAAAGGCTAAAGAGCTCATCAACCTCCTCATCATCACCTAATGCGAGTGATTCGTCGTTGTCTACCGAGCATAGAGATGGTATCGTTGGCGGATTCATGACAATGCAAGATCCTTGCAGTATCATGGCAATGTATGTGAACAATAATAACTCTGCTTCACCAACATCAACATCCATGCAGTCCATGGTTCCTCTACATCATCATGGTATGATGGATCCCTTATCCAATCTGGTAAATAACAGTACTACTAATAATACTAATACTCTAGACATGTCTGCTTGTGGTAATGGATACATGGATGCACCATCATGCATGAGCATGGCTCATGTGCATGGTATGGGTAATGGTGGTGATGATGGATTGATGATGTGTGGGAGTTATGGTATGCTTGGAGGTCACAATTATAATTATGGGTTATTGCAAGGGGAGCTTTCTATCCCTTCATTGGAGACTATAAGCATTGAAGAAAATACACAAGTTTCTGAGGATGTTGTTTTTGGTAGGAACACTAGCAACAACCATCATTTTGACAACAACAATAATAGTAATCATTTTGATCATAACCACCACATAACTAACTCCACAAACAATAATACCACTCCTTTAAACAACTCCATTACTTGTGCTAAGAAATTCGAGGTCGTGATTCCCGGAGTCGGAAACAATTGGGAAGGAGGAGAGGCCGATTCGAAGTTGGGAGAATGGGATTTAGAGGAACTTATGAGGGATGTTTCTTCCTTTCCCTTCATTGATTATCAAGTTGAATAGTAGCCCTCGTTTCCGTCCTTTTCCATTTTTTAATCCTATATATTTCTATATCGATTTCGTCTACTTGAAAATTTTACAGCAATTCCTCCTATTCAACTACTTCAACCATTTCCGAGCACCCCATAGCTTAAATGGATCGGGATTCTCTCCAGTAACTGGACGGTCCAGTTCATGCTCTTGTAATTAGGTCATGGAGAGGGAAAGCTTATTGAAAGTTCCATAATTAATAAGATCGCCTACAAAAAAGGTTACATATATGTAGCTAGATATATAGGTTTCACAATATTCATAGTTTACATTATACTTGATATTATATATACTTTGTAACTAAGGGGCAAATATATGGTGTTTTTCTTCCATTCTTGATCAAACTCTTATGTAAGTTCAAAATAATGTTTCATGTAATTGTGAAGAGAAGATATGTGAATAGTCATCATAAAGATATATACAGAAACTTAAGCTTTTAGGGTAGTTGGGTAGGAAACTTTAGTCATGTAAGAAAATCATTTGTACAAAAATTCAAGTATTGCTTTGTTGAGGCTGGAAGTTTGTTATTAGTGGGCTGCATGTTGATTGTAATACACATTGATGTGAATGAAGACTCTTTGTTTCTCTCATTATCTCTCTCTTAAACATCATGATATCTCTCTAGTGTGTTTAATCACTTTATTTATGAAAGATGTGATTTAATTGGGTTTTCTTTTATTTTCTTTGGTGCTAAGATTATGTGATTTAATTGTGAGACAGAACTATTGCTTATTGTTATTGGCCTTGGTTGTTGGGTACTTGGAGTAATTATGGTTGCACTTAACTTTAACCCCATTGCTTTTCATTAGGATAAAAAGGGCTTATGGTGAATGAGTTTCCTGCCACCTCCATCCCAAGTTCAACTTAATCGTTCTGTTTTTCTAAATTCTACCCACTTTTCTGTCTTCATTTATTTGTTTAATTTTTTTACACACTTTAACTTTATTTCTCGTTTAGTGAAGGGTACATCTTCTTTTTCTTTACTATCCCCCGATATGAGACCTATTTTTACTTTTCTCTCTTCGAAGTTAACTAAAAATCACATCGGATTGTCCATTTTCCCCTATACTTTTGATAATTAGAGTTGTAATAAGTGCATAGAACTTGAGAAACTGAATGGATTAATGTATGTTGTCCTTTTATCACTTTCCTCTTCAACTTAACTTTGGGAAATAAAACAAGTTCGGATAAGGTTTAGTTGTAATAAGTTTTGATAAGTCAAGATAGGTAAGAATCACTTGATAAAACGCATCTTAGTAAGTTTTATTTTCCTTTAAAGTTTAACTGCATGCTTTTTCTCTGAAATTATTGTGATGCAGAGGGGAATACTAAAGACTCCATTTTAGATGTGAGGAAAACTTTTTCTCGAAAATCATTTTCTCAGAAAACTAATTCTCCCATTATCTTAAGTTTGGTTTGTGAGGAGTCATAATAGTCTTTTTAAATGGTAGAATTAGGTTTTCATAGAATTTGTTACTAATTGGAGGTAAACATCTCTAATTCTTACCATTTTCTTCCCTTTCTCCCATTTATCCTCCCATTATTTTCCATTTTTCCTTTTTCTCTAATTTTTCATGTAAGGAACAAATTAAAGGAAAACTATCATTTAAATTGAGTTTTCTTTTTGTAATGATTTTCCGTCCAACCAAACATAGCCTAAGAGGTAAGTAAGCAGGAAGGAAGCTTACAGGTTAATGACATCACATGTGAGATTAATTAGTTACTAACAGACAGAAAGTTAGTATAAAAGTTCAAAATTAATGGAGTTGATTGACAAGGAACGTGATAAGATAGTACAATTACTACCTTTAATCAATTTCGTTCGAGAATTTCAGCTGTGTATAATGGCATAACTAACTTGTCCCTCTTACTTTTTATGCATTTTAATCTCGAAGGTTGTAATCTTTGGATGGTGATAGGAGGGCTGATGAATCCATGAACCTTTCGTAAAAATGAAGCTAATTATTCTGAAATAGACTACCAAACTCACTTACTAATTCAGTTTATCAATCTTCTTGAATAATAATCAAGTTTACTTGGCAACTTTTCATTGGATCTTCACTTTAATTATGGTGATAATTACACCCCGTAAGTTTGCTCAAAGACGAGTTTAGACCCCTCAACTTACCCTTGTGGTATTTAATCCCCACAAGTTCACCAAGTAGTGATAATAAATCCCAAAACTGAAAATCCTCAAGTTATTTTTAATTGATATTTTTTAATTCAAGGGTTTATTATCACCTTTTAGAGAAGTTGTGAGGGTTAAATACCAGAAATGTAAGTTGAGGGACTTAAACTCAAATTTAATCAAACTTAAGGGTGCTAGCACCACTTTTTCCCTTTTAGAAGGTTAGGGTTAGAAAAGATAATTATCCAAAGTAGTATCCATTTTCAAAATGAGGTGCATGATTATACTTAAAATTGACAAAACAGATCAAAAGAAATTCGAGACGTGTGGATTAATATAGTCGCAAGAAGAGCTTGTTTGGTTGCACCAAAATTTTATGGGAAATCAAATTTCTTAGAAAGTGTATTTTAGTTGTGTTGTTTGGTTGACCCAAAAGTCCCAATTGTAGGAATTGATTTTTCTAGGAACTTCGAATTCCTATATAATATAATGTAGGATTTAATCACCTAACTACCTCTGGTGATTCAAAACTCTTGGGAAATTTGATTTCCCTAATATCAACCAAAAAGAATAAGTCATTTCCTAGGAAAATAATAATGGAAGTTAGTTTCCATGAATTGTAACTTACCATGGGAAAGTAATCCCATTGCAACCAAACAAGCACTTACTCTAAGACTCTATTTTTTGGTTGGACAAATCATTTTTCGAGGAAACTTAACTCTGGATTACTTTTGTGTGTTTGCCTACTTGAAAATTTATAGAGGAAAAAGGAAGAAGGAAAAGGAGATGGGATGAAGAAAAGAAAAAGGTAGGAATATGGAGGAAAAATATTTCCTCTTCGAAAAGGAAAATATTATCCATTCCTAAACTAGCACAAACCAAAAAACGGAAAAATAGAATTATTTATTTATGAAAGTATTTTTTTCCCAACCAAACACTTCCTAGCATTTTTTTCATCTTTGAAAAAGCGAGTTTCATCAAAAGTAATTTCAACTTTTGAAAAGTGGTACATGATTAAACTCAAAATTGACAAATCAGAAGGAAAGAATTTCAATAAGTGTGGATAAATATAGTCGCAATCAAGCAATTTATCCTTTCTCTAAGCCTCAGTTTCATTGGACATAAAACAATTTTTCTTTCTAAGGGAAAACTCAAATGTATATTAGTTTTCCTTTATTTAGCTTTGTACTTGAAGATGCAAAGATAAAAGGAAGAATGAAAAAGAAATTGAAAGATATATAGGAAAGAAAGAAGAAGGTAATAAATAGGGAGGAAAATATTTTCCTTTTTAATTAGGAAAGAAAATATTTTCCGTCCAACCATAAGAGTCATTCCTCTTCCACTATATTTCACTTATAAGTGATACCATAATATATAATTAGCCTTATATGCACACAATGTGTGCAAAAATTATATCATGGTAGTTTTGGTATTTTGAATCAGTTTTTTTTATGTTATTTATTTATTGAGGTTGGGTAAGTGGGTAGTTATTTTTTGTGATGTAGTGGGATTGTGGGATGATTATAGGTGGTTTATTTATTCAATTTTTCTCATTAAATTATTTATTTTTTATGATAAATTATTTTTTTCTGTAAATTATTAATTAAACAACAAAGGGTAAATTAGGCAATACATTAAGTTTGGTGTCCCACCCCTCTTCCCTTACAGTATAGAGATAAGAGTCAAGATAGGGTGACAAACAAGTTTTCACCTTTTCGTTGAGAAGTGAGAAGGATTTAAAATTACAAACTTATAATACTTCTCCATTAACGTCACAACACCCTTTCTAGTAGAGTTGTAGTCATCACATAATATATAAACATTATAAAGAGTTTTCAAGTTTTCGTTTTTCATTTCTTACAAAGGTTTCCTTCTCATACGAAGAAATATAACATAATAAATTCATTATATATAAGTTTCTCATTGGATTTGTTTGACGACCAATAATAAGAAATTTATGCAAACTTTTTTCCCAAATCATTAAATAACATACATAAAACAAAATTCTGAAAAAGAGTTTACGTATAAGATCTTATAACAACGACATCAAGCTTTTAGTCCAAATAGGATGGAATTGGCTCGTATGCGTCTAGCCGTATAGGTCTTATTTTCATTCGACGTCCACGTAAAATTAATGTCTGCATTGTCATTTATCAAATGTTATATGCTACCACATATTTAATTTTTCCATATCAATCATTCTTAACACCATTTAGAGGTGAATTATTGTGTAATAAGTAAAGAAACCTTTCTAGGTCCAATAGAAAGTAAAAATTTCGACAAAAAGGGATTTCAAACTCAATTTTACCTTGATAGGCTTATCATATACACATATACTTAAATATAACATTTTATACTCAAGAGTCGACACTGAGTATTCCTCTACAAACTCAAGTTCCGGACAATTTTACTATCATCCCAACGGTCCACAATAAGGTTGCATCATCTACGCCACATCTCATATGTCCAAACCTTCATAATAACTCCAAACTTCTAGGAAGTGCAAAAAATATTCCTTCTCCAGCCACTACTAATCATATAGGAGTAAAAGTTAACTGGAATTAGGCCCAAAAAAATGGAGAATAATTATTCTTTTATGTAGTTGTGAATTGTGATTTTTGTATGTTTGCTACTTTCTTAGCTCATACGAAAGTTACTAATAGACTGTATTGTGCAAGAACTTTTCTTAGATGCCATTTTCAGTCACCTTAAGCAACTAACTGTTTAGATAATATTTTGATTAACGGGCTCAATATTTGAGTATTGAGGGGCTAATTATAGCATTGTGGATTGCTAATTCGAGGTTGCAAAATAAAATAAATCAATGTAGTATTTTAATTTTTTAATTGTCAATAAAGAGAAAGTAATAACTTTAATTTCAGGCATCACATCCCTTGCCTCAATGAGGTTCTCCATTGATAAGATAGGTTGAAAGCCTGAAACTTGAAAAATCTTTGCATTAGTCATCACTCATTAGAAGAAGATAAAATCAACACATGTTTATCGTGGGCGGAACCAGAAAGTTATTATAAGGTAATCAAAATGTTGTTGGAGTATTTTAGAGGGGACAAAAAGTAAAACTACACCTACTTCAACCAAAATCCAATTTTTTACACTTCTCGAAAGAAAAAAATAATTGAGGATGCGGGGCTCTCACGAGTCACGAACCAACAACCCCTAATATTCCGAGCCTCTGCTTAATAACTTTTTTAGGATTATTTTCATACTGTTCTCCATTTTGTATAACCCTAGAATTTTGAAATTCTTATCAGGACCGACTATTCCATGGATTAAACGGAGAGATTTGAGTTTTGTTCAAGTCAATTCACCTTTAAATACGTAAACAAAGCTTTGAAGTGCACAGTTTATGTGTGTACAATATCAGGACATTCATATACCATTATTCCTTTAATCCTTTCAATTGAAGATGCATGGTGTTGATCACTTTGAAGCAAAACTTGCTAAGTGCCTAAGAGTCAAAGTATATATCCTTCAAGATAAAACGGTTGACACATTTCTAGTAATGAAGGAGAAAATAGCATATTTTAGAGGTAAAACTTATCTATCAAAGGCTCAAAGCAAATCAACTCATGCTTGTTTAGTTGTTTCCTAGAGCAAATTAATAATTCTTGGGAGTAAGGTAACTTTCTTCAAATAGTGTTTTCTTTAGCTCAAGTGTGGTAAAAGATCTTATAATTTGTACAACCAAAAACAAAGTCTCAATATACATTTTATTTATTTCTCTATTATTTGCATACTATTTTCACTTTTATGACATGTTACCATTTTACGATTAGTCTTTTAATGTTATTGATAGTCGCGAATGATGTTGCACAACCATAACTAATGGATGCACACTACCAAATATAAAATTAGTTCGAGGATTTTTACTACTACTCCCTCCGTAACCCATTACTTGCAATGATTTGACATAAAATGTGAGTAGAAATTGTTCAATCGTTGCAAGCAATAATTTACAAAAAGTATATATGGTTATTTTAAATGTTATTCTTTATATGTTTATAACTTATATTGATTGTACTATTTTTAAAAGTTGACGCATGATAAGATTTAAAGAATATTAGAATGTAAGACGTTTTATTTATATGTCAAACCTTGGCCTCTGGCCTGAAAATATGAGAGCATGAAGTTGGTGAGATCTAGTCCATCCAAACCTTGGCCTCTAGCCTGAAAATGTGAGAACTCAGTTAGTTAGAGCATCCTTATGATTTAGATAAGTTTTGAGATCTATTATTATTCTACCTTAGTAATTCGCTATACACTAGTTGTTTGTTAGGTTAGGGTAGTGGATTTATAGCGTCTAAATTAAATTGAAATAAATTAGTATTTAAATTAAATTAGCGCATCTTAGTCTTCTTAAATAAGAATATAGGCGTTTTTGTACTACCTCCGTAACATATTATTGCCAATGCTTTGACATAAAATATGAGTAGAAAATGTCTAATTGTTGTAAATAATATGTTACGGAAGTAGTAATTTTTATGGATATAGTTTAACAACCCCTTGAAAAAAAACAGCCGGAAAAGTAAGCAAAACTGGTTGGACTTAATCAGCTCAAAGTCAGCCCAGAAGAGAGCTTAGATAGTGGTTATACATGTGACAAGAATAAGGCTCGCGCAGGGGCGCTCACGTTTTTTGTTACAAAATTACAATACCATAATAATTTCAATTTCATATTCTACCAAGGTTGTACAAACGGATAGGTTTAGCACGTACAAATGGAATTTCAATAAGCCCAATAGGATGAAGAGATTTACAGAAGGCTTCACTCTAGAGATACCATGGACCATGGTCCCACAAAATGTCATACTAGGTCCAGTGAGCTGATTTATATGTTATGGCCCATCAATCATCTAATGTATGTCATGGTCCATTTCTGTCAAACGTGATCTACTTACTTTTCAACTTTTTCCATATCCAATTCCCCCTTCCATTTCCTACTTTACCACATTAGCACACCCATAAGGGATTTTAGATGATTTTAGAAATAAAAACTATAGAATAGAAAGATTAGAAAGATATATGACGGAGAAAATTGTTGTCTATATATTCATCTTTCATATAAGTAGCAAAGTGAAAGACCGAAAAGTGAAAGGCCTAAGAGTACCAAGAGACTAAGAAATACAAAGAACCTAGGTGATATGAAGAGGTAATGAATATCCATAATTAATTTTCATAACAATTTTAAATTATTTTGTTATTGTGTGGAAATAGTCTTTAAATGGATAAGGATAGATTAAGGGATTACAAATGGTTTTTAGAAAAGTAGAAACTAGTTTGAATAAGGTTTTGTTATTGTGAAGGAAATAATCATTAAATGGGTAGAGGATAGTTTAGTCTCAATATATAGACTAATCAAGAGTCGGATGAAGCAATCAGGTAGAATCACGTGGCCTAAGATTTAGGGAGAGAAAACAGTTTTTGATAGCTTGAAAGTCAAAACGACACGATTGAAGGATAACGCTAAGTAGCTAACAATTGTATCATGTTGGGAAAAAACCCTAAAAAGTTTGCAGGAACAGTGGTCCTCATGCGTAACAGAGGACCAGTAACACGAAATAGAGAGCTACGCATGGAGTGGGACTTTGCTGAAGCATTTCCTTTGTGTTTCTAGTCGGACTGCTAAGCTTTTGTATATTTGTAACATTTTTTAATAAGTGTACTATGAACTAAATGAAAAATCACTAATGATTAAAAAAAATTGCTACTTCCTCTGTATCAAATTAGATGCTACACTTTTTTTGCGGACTCCAATGCATTTTTTTTGATGTGACAGAGATAGAGAGAAAAAACCATATAGTAGGAGAGAGATAAACAATACTCCCTCCGTCCCCTAATAGATTTCCCATTTGCTTTTTTTGAAGTCAAACTTTGTAAACTTTAACCATGAATTCTCACCTATATATAATATAAATAATAGTCAATTTAATCTTGTTAGATTTGTCTTAGCATATACATTCAGAATATTAAAATTTTATAATTTTTGCTATTATATAATATGATATATAAGCGGTCAAAGATGTGCATTGAAGACCGTGCAAAAAGCAAATGGGAAATCTAATGGGGGACAGAGGGAGTATATACTTATATAGGTTGAACTTGGGATAGTAATACGAAAGAAATCTTAAATATTTGTCATTTATGAAGTGTACGGTAACTAAAAACATCTGATACTAGTTATGGCCCATAGGCCCAATCCATCAGAGTTATAAGGTACATGGCCAAAAGCCTATACTTAATTTCACTTGAACGAAGTTTGGTGTAAATGTTCTCACACTAACCCACTCCATTTTTTTCTTCTACTGCATCATTTTCTTTTACAAGTCTCATAACAATTGCATCAAATTATTGTTTTGAAGAAAAAAAAACTGTCTCTCCTTTTATATTACATACTTCCTCCGTTTCTTTTTAACTGCAACGATTTGACATAAAGTAGAGAGAAAAAATGTCCAATCGTTGCAGTTAAAAAAAAGGAGGAAATACTATTGTTGGTCGTCTCTCTCCTCTACTTTTTCACAACTCCTTTTCTTTTGAATAAATTGTGTCGGACCTCCTACGACGCAATTGAAAAAAATGAAGGAAGTATTTCCTAGAATGTGCATTGCATTATTTTTAAGTAGGTTTTAAATAAGTTATGCCCCACCCCATAAAGTACCCATTTTGTATTAGGGGTTTGCCCAAAGTATAACTCCACTACAAGTGAAAAATGGCATTTGGCAAAGCAGCATTCAAGTGATGAAGTCGAAGAAATATTGTTTTGGAAAAAAACCTAAGAATTTTTTAAGTGAAAGTATTGGGTCAGACCGTCTGACCCAATCATACTGTCAGACGAAATCCCGGCACCGGCGCCGCTCCTTCCTCCTTCCTCTCCGCCAACACCACTGACCCTACCATTTCCGCACTTCCTGTTCTCTCTGCTTGCCTTTTATTGTTGGTGAATATATTTCTGGGTTTCAATTTCTAATCAGAGGTTGAGTAGCCTTGTTTGTTTTTTAATCTGATCGATCGTCATCTTCATTATCTTCTCCTTGGTCTACAATCTTCGCCGACAATTGGAAACGAATCGAGAAAATATCGAATGAATTAGCGAAAAACTTGATTGTTGTGAGTTATTTTTGTTGCCTCTTCGAACGATCGAGTGTTTGAAACTTTATGTATAAGAGAGGACAACTCGTGTTTTTACAAGAGATCATAAGGAGGTATAATTTATTGTTTCAGTTTATTGGTCTATTCTTGTAGTTGGTTGGTTTATCCTTTCAGTTGGTCATTTTATTCTTTCAGTTGGTTGGTTTATCCTTTTGGTTGGTCACTTTATTCTTTCAGTTCGTTACCTTTATTCTTTCAGTTGGTTCCAACTGAATAATAGAAGGTCCAACTGAACTTAAAACACATGCAATTGAAAGAATAGAAGGATCCATTGAACAACTACAATTGAAATACATCCAACTAAATGAATAGAAGGTCCAACTGAAAGAATAGAAGGTCCAACTAAACTTATCCATTGAACAACTAAAATCAAAATACATCCAACTGAAAAATACTGAAACCAACTGAAGTCGTCTGACACAATACCTTCTTTTTTTTTCTAATTAAGAGGTAGAAGTAAATTTTAGAGTATGTTTTGAAGATTGTTCTTTTTTTATTTGTCTAATTACTAGTTATTCTAAAATTTATATCGATGGCTAAACTCTTACATCTAACAATTAGTATAACAACTATTGTCGACTGCTTTAACGATCAATGAACAACACAACTACTTTTATAGAATAAAAAGAGGAAGTACTTCCTAAGAAATAATAGAAATAAATTAGGAAATATTCTTTGTAATATTAAACCAATAAAGATGTTTTATAATTACATATAATATTGAGACAAATTTTTTTTTTTCGTGTGTAAAAAGAGACATAAGGCACTGATATAGAGATTGAATCTCACATTTTAAATACTACTCCATATTCAAAATATTTTATCAATTAAGTTAATTGACATCCAAGAAAACATGGACAAAATGAAGGATGAGACTTGTATTAATTTCATTTGGAGGATACTTTACAAAAGACAAAAAGATTTTTCTATTTTGGTTGGAAAGGACCACAAAAGGTTTAGTTTAGGAGGTGTGGACTTTTGATAGTGTGGAGGGTCGAATCTCAACAACTGTATCTTTGCAAGAGCTAGAGGTCATAGTGATCATCCACTATAATTCCACCATGTGTCATCTTTTGCTTGCCTCACAGATTCTCTTAAGTCTGATTGTCTGAACCACCGCTATTCTATTTATCTGAACCGGCTTATGAATCCGGTTTACTGGTCAAAATACTTATATTTAGATTTTATATACTTCTTCCGTAACAAAATAAATGCATTAATTAACTTGGGCACGTATACCAAGATAAAACTTTAAATATTAATATCTCTAATTATGTATTTGTAAAAATTATAAACATTAGATCATAAAAAACTACAAGTTGAGACGAATCCAACAAGACTCCACATGACTCTATTTTCCTTTATGTATAAGTCACAAATTGCGATTAAATTTAAAACTGTGAATAGTATCAAAAGTGCAATTGATGCGTTTATTTCGTTACGGAGGAAATATATTTATTTGTAGGAGTGTAGGTTCAGTTTTAATTGTGAGATCCACTCGAAATCAATTCAATTCAATTGGATGTTAAAATTTTGAGATCGATTACAATTGAAATTTAAACTAATTTCATCAATTAGTTTTGCATTAATAGGTTTTTTTCTTGGTTTTTGATGCATCATAAGGAGTATTACATCTTTAATATTTTTTTTGGAATAAAGACTTCCTATAGAATGTTCTTCTTTAGGAGATGATTTAGAGGCCCAAACTAAAACTTCATCGCCCTGATCTTGGAGATAAGCATGCCTAGTTGCCCACCACTAGGTTGCACCTCAAAATTCTAACCAATGTCTCTAATTACAAAAGTTATTAGTTAGGATTGTTCACCTATCCCAAATCGCACTTGATCATACCACAACTGGAACCCAAAAAAAAACTGAAAATCAAGACCTTACTGGTTATAGTTTTAATGGGACCAAACTGAACTAAATAAGTCGGTTTAATCCCGAACCGAACTAATTAATAATCTATGAGGTTCAAATACGAGAATTTTAAAGAAAGAAATCATACCCTACTAAACTACATTAATTAGTGATCTTTTTGGCTAGTCAGTAGAAAGTATCTGAATATATTAGGAAAGAAAATAATCCTTTTATGGCTAAGTATATAAATAAGTAAAAGTAAGTGCAACTCTGCACTATTAAATTCTAGTTAATAATAAGTTAAGTAAAAACCATTTCTAGTTAATAATAAGTTAAGTTCAGTAAAATTCGGTTAACGAAAACATGATCTAAATCTTGAAATTTTCAACTTCCACACCTAAGTTATTTACCGAAAAAGGGCAAAGTTTAGAAAAAACCATCCTACCAAACATTTTTTTTGGAAAATCAATCAGATTTTGCTATACGCTAATAAAGATCTGATTTCCCTTCATCCATCTTTTTTTCAATTCACTTCACCGCAATTCACCTCTGCACTTTATTCACATGTTTACACTTTACTTTCACACTCACATAAGTCACATTTTACCTTTCAGTCCAATTCAATCTACTTCAATTCAGTACCGACCCTACCCTACCCCGATCGGTCGAACCATTTTTTTCCCTCCCCATAACCCAAAAATCCCCCCTCATTCCCTCCGCCCACACCACCACCACAAGATCAACATCCAACGACTCTTCTTCCCCCCTTAAAAAACCACCATAATAAAAACTCCCAAAAATCAAATAAAAATCCCACCATTCTCTTCTTCTTCTTCTTCCTCACCAAGCTCTTCAACAATGGCGTCAATGGCGTCAATCCTATCTTCCCCACCCACTTCCTCTCTCTCCTTCAGATCTCTCCCTTCTCTAAAACCCACAAAACCCACAAAACCAATTTCATCTTCCTTACTCAAATCACCCATTTCCATTTCCCTCAGATCCACCATTAAAAAACCTCTCTTTCTCTCTCCTCCATCACTTTTCCATAAAACCCACAAACTCAAACCCATTTCTTCATCTTCATCTTCATCTTCTCCACCAATTCAATCTCAAGGAGCTTCAATTAAACCCTTAATTGCTTCAATTCTAACTGGTGTTATAATCTGGTTCATTCCAACCCCTAATGGAGTTTCCAAAAATGCATGGCAATTACTTGCTATATTTTTATCCACCATTGTTGGAATCATAACTCAACCTCTTCCATTAGGTGCAGTTGCACTAATGGGATTAGGTGCATCAGTATTAACAAAAACCCTAACTTTTTCAGCTGCATTTTCAGCTTTTGGTGATCCAATTCCATGGCTAATTGCCCTTGCATTCTTCTTTGCTAGAGGGTTTATCAAAACCGGGCTCGGAAATCGGATTGCTTATCAATTTGTTAGGTTATTTGGTAGTTCATCATTAGGGTTAGGTTATAGTCTTGTGTTTAGTGAAGCATTATTAGCTCCTGCTATACCTTCTGTTTCTGCTAGAGCTGGTGGGATTTTTTTACCTTTGGTTAAAAGTTTGTGTGTTGCTTGTGGGAGTAATGTTGGTGATGGTAGTGAAAGAAAGTTAGGGTCTTGGTTAATGCTTACTTGTTTTCAAACTTCTGTTATTTCTAGCTCTATGTTTTTAACTGCTATGGCTGCTAACCCTTTGAGTGCTACTTTGACATTGAATACTATTAATCAAGGGATTGGATGGATGGATTGGGCGAAAGCCGCGATTGTTCCTGGTTTGATTTCTTTGATTGTTGTTCCTTTGCTTTTGTATGTTGTTTACCCTCCTGAGATTAAGAGTAGCCCTGATGCTCCTCGGCTTGCGAAGGAGAAGTTGGATATGATGGGTCCTATGAGCAAGAATGAGATCATTATGGCTGTCACTTTGCTCCTCACGGTAATTTGTTTACAATGTACCTATGAATGTATTATGTATTGCCTTGCATTGTTAGTTTCATACAAGGTTGGTGTAGAAGTGTATATTTTGATGAATATAGTCTTGAATTATGTATTGCCCTGCATTTATTTATTAGAAGTGCCGTTTAGGATAGAATTTAGCATTTTCGAACTTCATCCGTTGGTTGGGATTTGGGGCTAGAATGCAATGCCGTGCTTGAGTTGCATAGGATTTGATCCTAGTTTGTGAATCTTAGACGAATTGAGCTAGGGTAGAAGGTTGAAAGCAATAATATAATTGGGAAATTTAGCACGTCAATAGTAGTCCTGATGTTCCAAAAAATTATCAGTTGCATAGGATTTGGGTTTAGAATGAAATGCCGTGCTCAAGTTGCATAGGATGCTGATCCTAGTTTGCGAGTTTTGACGAATTTAGCATGAAGTTGTTGTTTGTTAAGTTGAATGGGATGCTATATTAGTGAACACTTAAATAGATTATTGCCCATTTCCTCGCCTTGTTATACAGAATTGTTTGGCTGTTTGGCGAGCTTGCAAAAATGCTGACAATAAATACAAGCCTTTCAGTCAGTGGCTTATAGGGCGGAGAGTGTCTTGGATGTTGATATAGTCATTTTTCAAAATAGCATTCCAAAAAGACCTACTGAAGTTTTCTGTTTAGCTTTACTTGGAGAGAAGTTAACTTCACTGGGATTATGTTAGCGCTGCAAACTGATTGGTAGTTGTTTGAGAATTATGTATTCTGCTTGAATTTGATGCTCAATTGAGCAAATCTACAGTATACGTGATATAGTTGTACAAGTTTGTAACTTTGAGGTACTCTTTTTGGGTGTATAGACTATAGAGAGCCATACAGGGAAATGCTGTAGCTGAGTTTTGATTACAGGTCCTATGTAAAAGGTACCAGCTCTACAAAGACTTTACCAAGTGAGCTAGTTGGAGGTCCTTAGATTACTGATCGTATTGATTCTTTGTTGGGAGTTGATTTTTCAGGTCGCTACATTTTCTATGTGCAAGACTTGTATGTGTGTTTCTGTAGAGTGCAGTTTTCATATCGTGCAATACTAATATGCTTCCCTTATGTACTCATCAGGTGGGACTATGGGTTTTTGGAGGAGTTATAAATGTTGATGCAGTCACTGCTGCAATTCTTGGATTATCGGTGCTCCTGATAACTGGGGTTGTCACCTGGAAAGAGTGCTTAGCTGAGTCAGTTGCTTGGGATACCCTCACATGGTTTGCTGCACTCATTGCCATGGCTGGTTATCTCAACAAATACGGTCTCATTTCCTGGTTCAGTGGAACTGTTGTTAAGGTCAGCATTTTTCCGTTCTCTACCGAATATTTTTCTTCGTTTTCTAGTTGTACCAATGATTGAAGTGTTCGTTTCATAGAGTGTGTGGCGGGCTCATCTACAGCTGATTTGAAGTCTAAGCGTGCTTACAAAAAATTGCTATCTACTGCTAGTTCTTTTGTTCTGCATGTTCTTGTTGAAGAAGTTCTTTTCTTTGACTGCCTGTCCCTATCTAATAGACCATAGTTGATCAAGGTCATTATTCAAAACAAAAACATGTATGATTCTCTATACGTGATTTTTACATCCGACGCCTAGAAAGTAGAAACAATCTTTCATTAGAGTTTACATAGCTAAAGATGCATCGAGAGTAAAATAAGGCAAGTCAAAAGTTTAACGTGCTTCCTAACAGAAAAGATTGACATTCTAAAATTAGAGAATGGTCTATAATTTTGGGACATCCCAAAACAGAAATGTGGTCTACTGAACTATTTAGTGGTCAATGGAGTTTGTATTTATACTATCTTTACTGAGGTTTTCTGCTACATTATAATTTGACGTCACCTAAACTTCTCTTTCTTTGCAGGTTGTTGGTGGTTTAGGTCTTTCATGGCAGATGTCCTTTGGTATTCTTGTTCTTCTTTACTTCTACTCCCATTACTTCTTTGCAAGTGGAGCTGCACATATAGGTGCCATGTTCACAGCCTTCCTATCGGTTGCAAGTGCACTCGGGACTCCACCATTTTTAGCAGCCATAGTTCTCTCATTCCTTTCTAACCTTATGGGTGGCCTTACCCACTACGGTATTGGTTCAGCCCCGGTTTTCTATGGTGCTAATTACGTTCCTCTCCCTCAATGGTGGGGTTACGGTTTCCTTGTCTCGGTCGTCAACATCATAATCTGGCTCGGAGTTGGAGGCATTTGGTGGAAGGCCATCGGATTGTGGTGATCAGGTGCTCGTAGAATTTGTTGACTTCGCAATTCAGTAGCTTTCGCAAATTCTTCTTAGTATACAAACTCCTAGAGGTAGCCTCTGAAATTTTGTTTATGATTCTTTGATCTCAGTAAATTATTATATCCCTCCCTTGTCTCTCTGCCACATGAACAGAAACTGAAATATGAAGAGCAAAAGAAAAAAGTTTATAGTTCAAATGTGATGTACTGACTACTGTCATGAGAATTGCTTTAGTTCCTAACACACTGATTACTTGGGCAATCAGTTATATATTTTGATCATGATTTATTTATTGTACAAAATACTGGAGATGTCCACAAACTTGTTACTATCATAGTGGAAGGTCCATTTTTGTACGTACTTTGTGGTTCATATGATAATTATGATGAAATACTCCTACGGTACGGATCCGATATTTTAGTTTAATCCCAGGGCTGTTCTATGTACTGTGGGTAATGTATAGGTACTGTCGTTTTTCTGTTATTTAGTGCTTGTTTGGTTGACATAAAAGTTATAAGACAATGAAGTTGTTTTGCTGACATAAACATAGGAAGCGACAATTTTTAGAAAGTTAGGCTATCTATTGGAATTTCTACACTCCATACTCAACCAAAGAACTTTATACTCAGAAAAAATTTCTACTATCGATATCCAACCAAACAACCACTAAATGAGCGAATAATGCTGGAACTGGACATCTAAATCCAATCCTAGGGATAGTGACCCTTATGGCTTAAAATTGCCATTAATCTTGATTGTATGTGAGTACCCACTTTGACCCTAGAGATAACAAAAGCAGATAACTTGTGGCTCTGATTATGCCTTTTATTGTTGATAAGTGGGATGTTATGTAAACATCACATAGTTTGTAGTAGTAGAACCATGTACGCAAAATATGTAGATGGACCATATAATAGGAACTTGGTGAACAGACACTTCAGATTTCAGCAGTGGAGAACAAGGCTTTGAGATCCTTTGTGGACCATGATTTGCTGCCATTTTGGATCTGTTTTTTTGTGCTTGTAACTTCTGGAAGCTGAGAAGACGACAGTGTATTGATGAATAAAAGGATACCTTTCATTTGGTTCAGACAACTGGGAGAATCTAGATTAGTTCCACAATTATTGCAGGCTAAGGTTGCATATATCCGATCCTGTTATCCCGTCTAAAGCGGGAATCATGTTAGAAACGTTGCGTAGACTAGGGGTCTGTTCTCTTCGGCTGAAAACAAGTGTAGTGACATGAAAGGAAATAGTAGAATGTGAGAGTAAGTAAAAGTATTTTCAAGAGTTGAATTGAACTGAGTTGATAATGGTTAGGCCAATAGAGGAGTATGGAGCGAATAAACACACTTTAAAACTAAATCATGTGTTTTTTTTTGCTCATTTTCTTTTATTCATATCTTTCATGTTGACAATTAATTGACTTCCCATTAGCCTCATTGATTAAGTTTAATAAAGATTATGTTCATCTTTCTTTTCTACCTTAGAGTACCTTGTCCATTAACCAAGGTTAGCAAATACATAGAGCACTACAAATTACCTCTCATGGTGTCAGATTTTCGAACACTCCCGTCGTAGTGGAGTCGGACTCCGCAAATGCTGTGAATTGGTGCAATGAGCCGTCTAAGGGTCCATGGAATTCGAATTTCATCCTCAACTTCATTAATAACGAAACTAGAAAGCATCCTCCTGCCTCCATCATTCATAAGCAAAGAGGATCAAACTCGGTGGCCGCCGATGCCTTAGCTAAACAAGGCCTTAGTAGGGAGAATGAATTCATAGCTTGGATGTAATTTCATAGCTCAACCACCTTATGTTACCTGTATTCTTAGATGCTCTAATGGGGTGATCCCCTAATTAGTGTTTGTATTTGGCATAGATCCTTTCTCAATGAAAACTAAACTTATCAAAAAAAACCAAGGTTAGCAAATAGCACCTGGTAATCATAATGTAATATCTTTTGTTTATCTATTCAAGACGCCGAGATGTATTCTTCTGTTTGTGTATTTGTCTATCCTTGACCTAAATCTCAAGTTTTAGGTGTGACTATCTTATACTCATTCATTATTCGGAAGCAAAAACTTACCCGATTTTTATAATATGGTTTTCATAATAAGTTATTGTAAACTCGTCTCGTATAAAAACTTGAGCTCTAAATGGCTTTTTTTGCCATATACTACTATTACTTATGTTTTAATTTGTGGCTGCTAAAATTGCATTGGATTTGGAATAATGGGATGTTAAGGGCCCCAGAAAATCTACACCATTAACTTGAACATCTTCAACAAAGTTTATTTGAAAAGTTGACGTTGAAATTAGGAGATAGCGAAACAAAGTTCCAAAGAACGGGCATACTTGGCAACTTACCTTCCCCAGTATATTTCACTCTGTGACTATCAATTCATCAAATTTGGAGAATTTATGTCATGTCATATCAAGAATCCGATGCGTATGCGTTCATGCAGTAATATTTTTATTCTATTTCAAACCTTTTTGGGTTAAAAATGAAGGAAAATGAATGCATGTTTATGTAAATGTAAGTTAAATATCCAAGAAGACGAAAATATTATAGTTTGTCGACTAATTATTGATCAATATATATAGGATTACAAGGGTTACAATAATAATTAAAATATTCTCAAAGATAATTACACAAATATATCTTATATTCTAAAATAAAGCTGAGAAAATATTGTATATTTATTCTCCCTATCACTTAGTGGTTGTTTGGTATGCAGGAAGTAATACAGGCAATGGAAATTTCCATGAATTTCTAAAGTGGTTAGTTGTTTGGTTAGCGGGAAGTAACAAGCATAGGGGAAGTCAAAATTCCTGGGAATTTATTGACCCACTCCCCCCTTGGTCCAAACAATTTTAACAAATTCTTAAGAATTACATGAGGAAATTAACTTCCCATGTATTGTAACTTATCACGGGAATCAAATATCTATATGTACCAAACAACCACTTAGAATAGGAAAATTTCTAGTTTCTATCTTCAGATGATAACACCTCAATTTCCCTCCATAAAATGTTAAATTAATTGGTGAATTGACAAATCGAAAAATTTGTCTTCCTAATTTGTTCAAGCGATTATCAAGATCTCAAAGTGGAAGACCACTTTATATTTTTGCTATATCGATATTAGGTATGCGATCTGAAAGCACGTACACTCGTGTGCAGGATGGACACTATAGAAGATTGGCAGAATAGAGTAGCAAACTGATCGAACTATTCGTTCTAATTTTGAACATAGGCCAGAAAAAAGGTTGGTAGAATAGTAGTAAACTGATTGAACATTCATCAGAATAGAGACATTCATCAAAATTTTCAACATCCTGCCCAATTATAGATGCAATTAGTTCATGATGTGACATTGAATGTTGCAATACAACCTTAGGATATTTAAGTCCCTTCACAAGCAATATACTTGCAAGCTTCATGATTCTTGTAACACTTGAAATTTTAAGGTAAACTTTGTAGGTGTTTAACAATGATATGTTCGTCGTTGTCTACTTGTTTGACCACCCTGGTCGGGAGTTCGCTATGGTTATTGGCTAGATTTATCAAAAACCAAATGTAACATTATGTGGAGAAAGAATAGTCATGTGAAATTTCGTTAATTTTACTTCAATAATGTGTACGGTTAAACACCAATTATTATTGTATAAATAAATAAGGGTGTTACTAAACATAGCCGTATTTACCACCTCACAGCCCGTATTTTATAGTAAATTGTCTAAAATACCCTTACTAAACATAACTTGTGTCCGGTTTTTTATTTTTCAAAAAAAAATATTTTTTTAAAAAATTTGAATTTTCACGGAACCGGATGGATTTTCCGGTACCGTGTACCGGAAACTCTACCCGATTCCGTGAATTATCCGTTTTTCACGAAACCGGATAGAGTTTCCGGTACACGGTACCGGAAAATCCATCCGGTTCCGTGAAAATTCAAATTTTTTTTAATTTTTTTTTGAATTTTTTAAAAAGGAAGTGTGTAAAGGAAGAGAGGTAATATAAACTTTTCTACCACGTATTCATATGTACACGGGTTGTGAGCTAGTAAATACGGGCTGTGTTTAACCGCACACATAAATAATTGAAATTGTTTAAAGTTAAAATAGCAAATTAACAAAAATTATAGAGTCGTTGAACTACGTGTTCTACTCTGTTTACTATAATTTCTCTTATATGGTTGGAATTTTTTTTTTTTTGGACCAGACGACAAACAACATAACTACATAAGTACTCATGGCTCACGCTAACTTACAATTCTCTTGGCATCTATGCTTTGGTGCATATCTCCTATGCTTCTTTCAAACATTTTGTTGGTGGGCGTTTGCGTCTTTGAAACGATCAATTAGGCTACCCATTGTTTGAAACTTGCTAACTTGTATGATAGAAAATGCCCTCGTGTCTTTTAATTTGCACAATTTGACTTTTGCGTTTAGCAGTGTAAAACTTTAACTGTTAATAAGACACTTCTAACATAATGTTAAAATAAAGCTAACCTAATGTTTTTCTTATATAACGTGAAGTACGTGAATAATAATAGAGTACAAAAGTATTTTTGTTAGGAAAGACTCCAAAGGAGTCAAAAGTACAAAGTGTGTTGATTAGAAAGAAACAAATGGAGTAAGTAGAAGGTATTTGGTTGAAAATTTTCGGAACAAAATCAATATAATGGTTGTGATATGGATATGAGAAAAAGTTATTTGGTTAAGGTTACATGTTGAGCTTTATGTTCAACCGACACCAATTAAAAATTGGACTTACCTAGCTAAAGGAGAAAAAATTGGATTTACACAATACAATATTGATGTAACATAGGTTACGGATTCAAATCTCCCATTCCCAATATGCGATATACACTGTCATAGATTGGCGCGAAAAAAATAATACTGATGTAACATGCATTTTATGTTCAACAGATGAGCCATCAAGCACCAAACATGCAAACTTGTAAAATTTATACTCTGAAAACCTTTATTTATGTTCATTTATTTATACACTAAAATAGCGAGTCACTCAAATTTTCCCATCCACATACGACTCTAGTAGACTCTAAAAGTTTCACTTACAATGTTAGGTTCTTGGAATTTCACAATCAATATCCAGATGTAGCATCCTTGCAAGACGAACCTTCTTTCTGATTAGGACATACCCCCTTGTGTATTTAGGACATATAATAAAAGAATAT
Source organism: Patellifolia procumbens (assembly GCA_947645195.1). Taxonomy (NCBI): domain Eukaryota; kingdom Viridiplantae; phylum Streptophyta; class Magnoliopsida; order Caryophyllales; family Amaranthaceae; genus Patellifolia; species Patellifolia procumbens. The sequence continues at coordinate 3,087,550 of CANSGD010000335.1, forward strand.
AAATAAGCAAATAATATATGGTCTAGTGGCAGGTTTGTATTTTCACAACTCTACTAAAAACACATCAAGGGAGATTTCCTCACTCTTATCCTCTTTCAAGAGGTCTTACCAGTTAAATTGGATCGAGTTAACCTGTACGAAATTTCAATTCTACTGGACAGTTGTGCTTACCAACCTAAAAGAGCTTGCATGGAAATACAAATAAATTATAGTTCCTGGCTTTTTAGGTTGAAGAAATGATCGAGATTGAAGTAAAAATTACATGGTTAGACTTAAGAGGCCTTATTAGACCACATCTTTGGCAATTATCTAGCCTAACTTTACATATCATGTCTCTAAGAGTGAGAGGTGACTGCATTTAGTAGGAACTGAATTCTGTAACCTTGAGATTATAAGGCGAAACTTCTATTAGTTGCAATATTATTAAAACTTAAGATTAAAATTATTGTGCATTTGAGAGCGATTCGACTCCTAAAATAAACCATAGAAGCATTAGAAGCTCAAGTCCGCGAGTCAGGAAGCTTTGGCATCACAAGAATAAGAGAAGACGGGGCTAGTCATTGAGGGCTGTCTGCTCTTACCGCATTTAATGATTTATATTCGTACCGCCAATGTTTTTTATTTAAGTTGGTAAGCAAAAATGTTCTATATATTCAATCGCGATCTTCAGCAAGTCAGCTCACGCTAACTTAGTAGGCAAGGACAATGTCCTTTAAAAGTGTCATATTTACATAACTTTATTAGTAATCGGTAGTACTTATATTTGTATTTCACAACTTTTAAGTTATAGAATCGAACTGCGCTAAAATCACTCTAAACTAGCCGACACCCTCATCCATTGCCCCACCTTTAAAAAGTATACGAGTCAAAATCTAATTCAATATAACACTTCTCTTTACCAAACTTTAGAGGGAAAATAATTTTGTTGCTCCATTTCAACAGTTATCGAGTCACCGCTATTCAACAAAAGAAAAAACCACAAAAATTATGTTTCTGCGTTTGGAATTCAGAAAGACACTCGTCAACGTAACCCTCACTACTGACAAGTCCAAATGTCTTTCTTCTGTTTTCATTCCTTTTCATTTCCAAGGATCTTTTATTCACCACCATAATAAATGCATCTTTTCTTCTCTTATCTACCATAATTTTCTTTAGTGAACAGTTTTCAGTTACCAACATTGTCATATCAATTATTTTTTATAAGTATATTATAATAAAAAAATACAATTTTCTGTTACAATAATTCTAAAAAAGCCAAATTACTACCCACCTTTTCCCTCCAATTATTCCCTTATTTCTGTTTTTGTAAAAAAGTTTTGGCGTTTGGGTTTTTTCTCTTATAAGATTCCACTAATATAGTTTAGTACCATATATGTATCATGATAACATATTGCAACATCGTCCGTGCCTAAAAACTAGTTGTGTATCAAACAAAAACCTCCAAATATTTTTTGGGTTGAATTTGTGAAGTAATATCTGTTTAGATTCTACTTTTATAAAGCGTATAATATGAGATTTTAATTTCATAAATATGGGATTTTGATTTTGGCATCATTGAATTAATGAGTGAAGTAATATATATACTATAAAAGTAATAAGAGCAGGTTTCAGTTGTTGAAACTTGAAAGTCATGGGAGAAGAAGATGGAATATGTTTTCCACACACCAAGAGTAAACTTCCTCTCTTCATCTTCTTCAAGAATGCAAGGTACAATTTTTATTTTAATTTACTTCCCTTTTTGCCCTTCTCTGTTCTTTTTTCCTTCCTAGTATTTTTGTTAAGATTCTTGAGTAAAATAATGATTTGTTTAGTAGGTTTGATTAGATAGTGGAGCTAAATTATTTAAAATATAATTTGGAAGAATTGGCTTATATGATATCAATGGGTGCATGGAACAACACCAACTAAAGCGGGTGTATAAAGCAACGCCGACTTTAAGATTGTGTGAGAAGGGTAGCACGAACTTTATTTTTTGGTGCACCCTATAACATATTATGATAGATTAGAACTTATGATCATATGTCATTGGGCGCATCCAACATTATTGTCGTGGTGTTGTTTTTGCACCTAAGAGGTAGTTGGTAGTATATAGGCAATTTTGTTATAATTATAAAGAGAAGAAAACTCAATTTATGCATGTTTACTTATTTTTATGTAAAATAGGATGGTGTTCAAGATGGATGAGCTTGGACAGGAAATAGCACAGATTGCACTTCCAGCTGCACTGGCTTTGACAGCTGATCCCATTGCTTCTCTTGTTGACACAGCTTTTATTGGCCAAATTGGTAAATCATTTGCTTCTGATATGTATCTATATTAAATCATTGCACTATTAATAATTTTATATAGTCCATTTTGATCATATTTTTTGGTTAGTATATAAATTATTATAAAACCGAATATTGTCATGCAAACTTTATTGGATTTGGCTTAATGTGAAGTAGTTTCTAAATATCAAATTTTCATGTTTTAATGATAGAGAATTTAAGGTACTAATGATCAAAGTTATCTATTGGCGTCTTGGCGATAGGGAGTGTGTCCTAGAATAATTATTTTAAGTTTTAAATATGTTATGATTACTGTCATTCAGTTATATGGAAAAACAAATATGTTTGAGCAATTCTCTTTTGGTTCCAAAGCAACAGTCTGCATATATTTGCACCATTTTCAAAGATTAAAATCGGACCGTGCCACCCTGAACTGTGCCGTGACCTAACACGGGGAAACCCGGCAGGACCTGGTCAAGAATCTGTCATCTGTGTGTATGGGTTTAGGGACGTCCTTGGGCTGCATTCTAGAACAGAAAAGCACAGCGCGAGGTACGAACTTTGGCGTGACAATCACGATTTTCTATGTGTAGGACAAAGGCACGACCTGACATGGGAGGCTTATGGGCCGTGTCTAGGCCTTAGTTTCATTTCTGGCAGAGCACGGTCCAGTTACATTTTTAACTATATATAGGCAAACTGAAGTATGTTCCTCATATTTTAAATTTTTTTACATGTTTATTTCATTCAATTGAGTGTGTGTTAATGTTTATCTCACATAGTTCTAAGGACTGTTTCTTATTCAGACCTGCAAGAATCACATACTTCTTGAAGACACTGGGATATTTATCGACTAACAATAGACATTTTTCATCAATTAAAGCACTAGTTTTGTAAAAGAAACAACTAAATGTAAATGGCAAAATGACAATAAAACAATGTATTGCAAAGTTGTATTTGAAAATCTTCGAATGAATTGTGATAAACAACATGCATAGTAGTTCCGAATGTCCATATAACTAAAAAATGGCCTATCTTGAATTGTAGTATTAATATAGTATACTTTTGCTATGATGGAATCAGATTGAATTCACTGCTGATTAGTCTTTTAGCTGGGCTGGAAGTTTGATGCTTTATGGTGCTTTTGCAGGGCCTATTGAGCTTGCTGCAGTCGGAGTCTCTATAGCTCTTTTCAATCAAGTATCTCGAATCGCAATTTTCCCTCTTGTAAGTGTGACAACTTCTTTTGTGGCTGAGGAAGATGCCGTGGCAGAAGTAGGTTCTGAACAACAAAAGATAGGATGCTTGGAGTCAAATCCAAGTTCAAATAATGAAGCCAAAGAATTATTACCTCAACCAGGTTTTGTTTCTAAAAAGACTTGCGAAAAATTGCTTGGATCACTTCATTGACGCGTTTGAAACATTAAGAGTATGTTGTTTTTCTGTTTGATTCAGGGGAGAGTTGTTTAAAGTCCAAAACAGGTAGCTTTAGTGTTGAAAGTCTTAAACCTCAGAAGCGGCACATTCCATCTGCTTCTTCAGCTTTGGTTATTGGTGCAATTCTTGGCCTCCTTCAGGCGATCTTTCTCATTTCTCTAGCAAAGCCATTATTAAACTACATGGGTGTCAAACCTGTAAGTAAAAATTTCCTTAAACTTCTATGAACTTATTAGCCATCACTTGGATTTATGACCCTTGACTGAATTATGTGGATGTTAAAGTTAAGCCTAGTAAGGGTGCGCTCTCTTCGCTTGATGTAAACTTACTTGAACTTATTTTTCCAACTTTTGGTGCATATTTGTTCTTATCTGAACTTAATTTTCCTTTCACTTAAACTTCTATGGTGAAGAGGACGTACCCTAAGTAAACGTTCCTCAAGAATGAGGTGATTAGTTGATTTGCGTAACAAATTGGACAACTGATACGAAACGAGGTTACAAACATGCCCTCAGTGACCAAACTACAGTTAGCTTGTTTTTCTAAAGGAAGGAGAGTGAGGTCTTAATAGATTTTCACCCCTTGTTAGTCGATCGCCTAACTCACGTAATCTCTACATTATATTTTACCAGGATTCACCAATGCTATCCCCAGCTAAAAGGTACTTGACATTGAGGTCACTTGGTGCACCTGCTGTTCTTCTTTCATTAGCTATGCAAGGAATTTTCCGTGGTTTTAAGGACACCAAGACTCCTCTATACGCCACCGGTGAGTCCTTATTAGAATCTCAGTCGAGCAGGTTTAATCTACTAACCTGTTTTTTTTAATGTTTAAACTGCTTTGACCGGCTATCATTAACTATTTCTTCCGCTTGAACTATACAGTGGCAGGGGATGTAACTAACATAATTCTTGACCCGATCTTCATTTTTGTTTTTCGGTTGGGTGTTAGTGGTGCAGCGATTGCCCATGTTATATCACAGTAAGTCCTCACGGCAGCTATCTATCATTTCTTAAATTCCAGTTCTTGTATTTCTTTACGATTGAACATTTTGATTTTCACGCTGTCCAACACAACATTTTAGAAGTAATACTTTTAGATAAATGCTAGAATATCTTACACACTGACATTTTTTTTAATATATTAATAGTAAAAGTAAAGTCTAGGTTTATTACTAGTGCAGAAGTCCAAGCATATATGTTCTGTTTAGTTCTATATTTTTATTTGTTATGTTGATCATAATAGGTACTTGATTTCAATAATACTATTTTGGAGACTGATTCAACTAGTCGATCTCCTACCTCCTAGTAGCAAAGACCTCAAATTCGGTCGGTTCCTTAAGAACGGTAAGGGATGCCTATAGTACTTGAGTTGCTAAAGTGTTCTTTTTCCTAAGGAGATGAATGTGATCAAACAGAATGATTTTTGAATGTACTACATATCTTTTCCTGCAGGTTTTCTTCTATTAATGAGGGTCATAGCTGTGACATTCTGTGTGACCTTAGCTGCATCTATGGCTGCGCGCTTAGGGGCCACACAAATGGCCGCATTTCAGGTCTGTTTGCAAGTATGGTTGGCGACATCCCTTCTTGCAGATGGACTCGCTGTTGCTGGCCAGGTCTATATTCTTTATCTTCTATATTATGTCATTTATTTAAGTACTTTGCTTTGGAAGTTGTCGCTCGTTTGTTATGCATTGTCTTAGAGTGGCTTTTCGAACTTGCAGGCGATACTTGCAAGTGCTTTTGCAAAGAATGATTTTGAGAGAGCAACATCAACAGCCTCCAGAGTATTGCAGGCAAGTCCCTTGTATATTTGAAATAGAGCTAATTATGGGCCAGGCCACTGCCAAAAAAGTCCAACCCATTTGAGCCCCGGCCTAACCACAATTTTGGACTGAAAATCGTGTCTAATCCTAAAGAAATCAAGCCCGGGGGGGAGTAGGCCTATTGCCGGGCTAAGTTTATGCTTGATCACCTTGACAACTAGGATTTTGGAATGTATTATGTCAAAGAGTATCATTATCTAATGGTTTATTTTCTACTATATGTGCAGCTAGGATTTGTTCTAGGATTGAGCTTGTGTTTTATGCTCGGGTTTGGTTTAAAGTTTGCAGCGCGGTTATTTACCAAGGACGCCGATGTCCTAAACCTAATTACCATAGGCATTCCTGTATGCCCTCTTATCTACTTGCTTGGTTATTCAATTTTATTTGCTGATATGTTGTGGGAGTTAAGCTAATTAATCATGTTAATCTTTACCACAGTTTGTTGCTCTTACACAACCCATTAATGCATTGGCCTTTGTTTTTGATGGCATCAACTTTGGAGCATCTGATTTTGCATATTCTGCCTTTTCCATGGTAAATATTCGTATAATTTTTTTCTGTGCCTTTCAATACATTATTAAGTATTAACTCTCGGGCCAAACTTCTGATCCTAATTCACAATTCCTGCAGGTGATGGTTGCTGTTATGAGCATTTTATGTTTGATGTTTTTTTCTTCACATTACGGTTTTATTGGGATCTGGGTGGCTTTATCTATTTATATGAGCCTTCGTGCATTCGCGGGCTTTTGGAGGTATAACTTTTTCTTACTAAATACAGACTTCGAGCTCAATATTGAATCATTTTATTTTATTGATTGTTATTATTATTACTTTGCCGCTGTATTTCAATTAAAACTCGAAAGACACTATAATTCACCAATAAGAAAAAGTGGCTATCACGTGGTATACAAATTATGGGACCAGAGATCTGAGTTCCCCGAGAATTCATTCTCGGGCCTTGTACACACCACCCGTATACACTATGGGAGCTCGCCATGCCCGAGGCCCTGAAGTGGTTAAGTTAATTACGAGGGGGAAGCCAAAGGCAGGGCTAGTAACTGGAGTTAAGTCATAACAAGTTAGTCGTAAGAGCTAATGCTTGTTGGATACTTTGGTTTGACATTGCTTCACACTCAAATGGAAGCGAGCGACTTTTAAGTTATACTTGGAGGTGGAAGTCTTCTTTCGTTTCTCGGCAGTGAAGTAAGACCAAGCTCATGGGCTTATTATCCTAGGCCGGAACAAGTTGATAGGATCTCCTTTTTTACCTCCATGTCGCCACACGGGGGGACGTAAAAAGAAAAGAGAGGGTGGGGTCTGCCTCGCTTTTGCCATAGCGGGTGTCTATCGAGTAGAGTCCCTAATGAACCGACTTTTTTGTTCTTTTTGCAGAATTGGTACAGGAACTGGACCTTGGAGCTTCCTTAGGAGTTGAAGTCTATTTTATCACACTTCATACTTTTCCTACTTTGTATACATAGCTCGAGGAGGGATATCTTAAATTCTGAACTTTGTAGGACACAATTTTTATGGCACCATCACATGGATTATACTAGAGGTCTAGTGTTTTTGGCAATCAAAAGAGTATTATGTACCAGTTAATTATAGCAATATAAATGTAAGTATAACTCTTAACTTTTCCATTGTTTTACACCCTCCATTATTTGTCCCTCTTTTACTTTCATGAAAATTGGTTAGTTCTTTGGTTAAAATTTTGTAAAACTTTCATGTGTGATGACTCACTCAAATTGATAAATAGATAAATTCTCTCTGTGCCACCCCAAAAGCATATTTTGAGCATCATGCCCACCCAAATTACTTTCCCGTGCTATATGGAGAAAATTCGAAGGATATATAAAACCGGAGAGGGTACTTCACAACAGTTTCGAAAAGATGAGAGTGAGGTATAAAGTTAAGCATTCCTCCTAGTTCCAAGAGATTATGTAATCGGTTTTCACCTCCTACATTTGTGGATCTCTTGGGCCAATTTATTTTGAAAAGATGCTCGAAAAAGAACCTATTTATACAGCAGGAAACCTTTTTTCCAGGGTTAAGCCCGTTTCTCTTGTCGGATCCACGCGAGTGAGCCTAATGCACTTGATCACCTCTACTCCTAGCCAAACATGTTTATCTTGTTGGTAGAGGTAGCACAATCAACTCATCTAAATCAGCCATATGGTTGTTATAGGTTTAACCCAACAACCTAAAGATTCTAATATGTTAGAACCCTACCACTTAACCAAGGGCTTCTAAATAAAGTATTTCATCAATGTAAGTATGTTGTCTCGCAGTATTAGTTTAATATAGTTTCAGCTTTTCTCTCCCCAACTATGTTACTTCGACACCTTCTTTGCGCAAAAATCGAGTGTCGTATTGTGTCGTATCGGCACTTGGATACTTCTTTCTCAACTAAAAACTTGACTTTTTTCTACCACATGACCGAATCGGATACTTGGACACTCATATCCGAGTAGACACGTAATCCGTGTCTGAGTAACATAGCTCGCCAAGCATTAAATGGCTAGTTACTCAAAGCATTTCCCTAAGAGGAATAACATAATTAATCTATAAAGTCAAGTCAATTTAATTAAAGATGCTTGATCCAAGCATGTACTCCGGAGTAATAACATGATCATGAACCAATTAAGTCAACGTTTGTGTTTAAATGAGCTTCATGTATATTATAAACTTAATCTTCGCATCATGCACCAATTAGCTCTAAAAGTCTTTGTTTAAGGAGGTGTATTAGTCTTTCATTAGCACAAAATTACAGCTAGCTGAGAGTTCTTGATGGATCTATTAGCAATAAGAAATTTGGTACACTCACTCCCTTTATATACATATGCCCTGAATCTTAAGGTGGTATTCAAAACCTGAGGTTAATCTCCTCTATATCATTGCGTTTTATCGCTCTCTATACAACAACTTAATATTATGGCTTCGCCAGATAGTAAGATTCGTTCTCATGTTGTTAGGTTCGATGAAGAGGACAATATTCCAACTAGGGCAAACTCAACTACAAAAACACAATGTGGTCAGATGAAGTTCCTCTTATCAGTGGTGGGAACCTCTTTACAAGTTGGTGTGCTTTTAATTTGTTTTGTGTTGGCAATTTGTGTCCTTTTTGTGTTGGCATTAATAGCTATTGCACTAGGTTACTCTTGCATTCTAGTTATTGCCCTTGCAACCTTGCCATTGTTGGTGATTTCTCTTCTAATTACGCGAATTTTTCAATTCATTAAGTATGGTTATGACTATAAGAAACTCACCAATTTTAAGCATCTTATTCGTGGCTGGCTATACATAGATGTGGGGATTGTTTTGTTGGCATTGTGGATTTTCTTTCCAATTGCTAAATATGTTCCTTCTATAAACCAAGTGATGCTATTAAACTTGCCTTTCACAAGATGGGTTGAGATAATTAGTATCGTTTGTGGCTTTTACCTTATGAGCTATCTCATATATATGCTCACTCACCGAGTAACTCGAGTCCTTAATGTTAGAAACGGTCTAAATGTTGCACAAGCCTTTTCAGAGATAATCGACGGTCTCATCTTCTGGTGGGCTGAACATGAGGTAATGAAACGTGTCCCAAGTTTTAAGAGTCATGAAATTTATGGACTACCTACTCGAAAGTGGCTAAGGGTATCGATTCTCGTGCTCGTTGGTTATAATCTCATCACCTTGTTTACTCATATAGCCGTAATGTCCCTAAGACGTGTATGTGAGCAACATCCTCAAGTAACTCATAAAAGCTTTTGGCAAAATGTATTAGTAAGTCACCTACATAAAAAATACATAGTGTATTTTGCAAATGGAATGAAGTTGAGCATCAGTTTCATAATGAGCTCATTGTTGCTTCTACTTACTTGGGTTTTGTACTTTGGCTCACGCCTAGACATGAATATAGGCAAAGCCAAAAGTATGTGGGAATATGGAATATGGACTTTACTTGCTCTTGTGATATGCTCCGTTTTTGGGTTAATCAAAACTTTTGTGTTACTAGCATGGGAAGTTCATACAGTGTATAATAGATTAGAGCATAAAATCATTTCCATAAGTGAGCAGTTGTATTTCCTTGGCATTCTCGATTGCGACCACCATGATATATTCAAATTACGATACAATATAGTTGAAGATGACGAGGAACAAGAAACATCAACAATAGAGACTAGAGAAAGGGGAGGAAACGGATTGACAATACAACTATTATCATACACCTGGGTGTATGATGCTCATGGTACACCCAGGGGTACTTTAGTAAATAAATTCAATTTGTAACCAAATTACACGTTGCCATTTCAACCTTTACATTTCTATCTCCACCCTTCTCTCTTTCTGACTCTCTAACCAAACCTCCATTGTTACATGATTTAAGCTCTTGTTGATGGTAAATTTCTTTGATTTTTCACATCTTTTCATCTTTAACCTTCATTAACAACTTCATACTCTAGATATTTCGCATGAGTTATAGTGAAATTAGTAAAGCAACTGAAAAATCAAGTTTCTCCTGCAGTTTCTCATTGTTGAAAGAGGTATTCACCATTTTTACATTTCACAATTTCTCGATTCTCTCTCATTTTCTCTCCTTTTGTTCATCTTTTCATCCTTATTTTGGAAATTATTAGTTTAAAATTGAAAGATTTGCTCATTTAAGCAAGTGAAAACAATTATTTTGGTCAGTGAATTTTTTCCATCTAACGTTTTTATTTTTTCGAGAGTACATATTAATTCTGCTCATTTGCGCAAATGAGCTGGTGTTTATTTGCTAATACTAAGAGATTTGCTCATTTGAGCAACTCAGCAGAATGGAATTTCTTTTGAGTAAAATTTTGCTCATTTCCTCAGATGAACATGTTGAATGAACATAATTGATTTGCTCAGGAGGAAAACTTCTGCTCATTTCCTCAGATGAACATAATTAATTTGCTGGAAGAGGAAAAATTCTGCTCATTTCCTCAAATGAACATAATTAATTTGCTGAGGAGGAAAAATTCTGCTCATTTCTTCAAATGAGCGTATTTTACTTTTTCAAAATTATATGTTTTTGCTTATTTTCACAGATGGACATTTTATTTTCCCTCATGAAATTCACTCATTTTCCTTTTTCTCATTTGCGCAAATGAGCAATATATTTTTATAAGGTCAAATAAATTTGATTCTATGAATTCGATTCACAATACAAATTAATTCACCCGAAGTCTGATTTTCGATTGATTCTATGATAATTTCTCGAGGTATTAGGTCCACCATTGTTAAATTTCGAAACTTCAATTTTCAAGTTGATGAGTACCAAAAAAATCAGATATTTCTTGGAAAGAATGTCGAATTCACCAATTGGTTATCGTAGCTCTATAAATTCCGCAATAAATTTAGCTACAATTGTTCCAATTATACGTGGATTTTGAATATTTTGTGTCAAATTTAGTTGTTGCTTAAAAAATCAAGAGAAATAGAACGTTGGAGCTGATAGGAGATTTTTGTTTTCATGCCTGTAAATTACCAGCGTACCCCTGAAATTCTGCTTTATTACGAAAATGCCACCGGGTGTACCATGAGCATGGTACACCCGGGTGTAGGATGCATGATCTCGATTGACAAATAGTAGCATTCGCCAAACAATGATCAATTTATTCAACTTAATTCCAAAAGGAGCGAAGGAGAAACTAAACTTTGAAAAAAGGGAAAGGATCAAGAATGAGTTGTTGATGCACAAGGATCCAACTATGGATGATTTACAACGTGCGAGTCATTACTTCTTAGTGGCCAAAAGAAATTTGTTGAAAGAGACGTACGTTTCCGATATTCTTGGTATATTTGATGTAACAAGTGATAATAGGTATGAAACTTTTCTCTACATATTGATATTATCTTTACTTGATTTGCTCGTTAGTTTCTTTCTAGTTGACTTGTATTCCTTTTTTCTACTAATGTTTTATCTTATTTTAGTCGATCTGTTTACTCACTTGATAACTTTTCTTCTTACTAAGCTTGCCAAAATGAGTCAACTAAAAAGAAGGGAAAGAAATATTAAGTTGACTTTAATAATTTTACCTTATTTTTACTTATTAAGGCTATTTTGATTGATTAATTGGTTTTTGTAAATCGCAATTTATGGCGATTTATAGTTTTTTTCATCATATGCAACTAATGCCTTAATTTACCAATTAAAGTTGAATTTTATTTCTTTTTCCTTCAAGCTGAAACGAACCGGAAAAAATCGATGAATAATAAATCATGTTATATATATAGTACTTACTTATTTAAACTTTTAGATATGACTATGATTTATACGCCCTCGTGGTTAACTATATAAGTATGAAATAATTTTCCAATTATATCCTTATAATAATAGTTGTACTCTCTCCCTTTTTTTTAAACCGGTTATACTTAGAATCTTGATACTATGTAGAATCGAATGAAATTTCTATTTTTTTTTCCTCATGATATATGAGAAATATAATGATTTGGGGTCTTATTTGATCCATTACAATGTATATTCTCATAGTAATTTTTAAATTTTAATGAAGATAGAAACTATCAAAGATAAAATTAGATAGTGTAACGAGTCAGAATATAACCATCTTTTAGGAATAAATAGAGTATTAGTTTTATATTTCCTCCATCACAACATATTACAAGACATACTTAATCATCCCACCAATGAAATATATTTTTAATAAGAGAAATGTGACAACTCTTTTAGCACATAATAGAAAAAATCACAAGAAAGAGTTTAGTACTTTAATCATTATTTACAATGTTTATTTTTGGAACTCTTAACTAGAATCGTCTTTTGTTCATGGCTTATTTAATTTATGTGAAATATTATTAGGGAAAAATTGAAACAAATTATTGATCATCACGAGAAAAACCCCTTTCAAGAGAAAATATTGAAGAGATTAACGACGTTGAATCGATCACAAAGAAGGTCTCGAGAAGAAGGTGTAGGCACAGAAGATGAACAAGAAAGTATAGAACAAAGCTCGAGTTCAAATTGTGGGAAACAAAGTAACGACTGGGACCATTTTGTCAAAAAATTACTGAAGAAACCAGATGATTACTCTACAATTTCCTTTAATGATATTCAAACATGGGTGGTAAGTAAATTAGCAACTTATTATTATAGTTTGTTGGGAAAAAATTGTTTTTGACTCAATTAATACTCCTTCTGTCCTAATTTACCGGTTAATTATATACTCCAGCTTTTTCATTATAAATGTCCAAATTTATTTTCCCTATACTAATTTTAGCAAAAATTTTGCTCTCTTTCTTTTCTTTTATTTTGAGACTCGTAAAGACGCAATAACTTTTTTCTCTCTCGAGAGCTAGTATAAAAAGTCAATCGAGACCGATGAAATGATATATTGTTGCAACTTGAAAATTTTAGTTCCAATCATTTTTGTAAGACCATGCCTAAAAAGTATTATATGTAATCTTGTGATATCTTTTAGGATTGTTCATAAATATTTGATACGAAAAATCGGACATCCGATGTCTAACGTTTTGGATATAACCTTTTGGATTTCCGAATTGTCCGAAATGTCAAAAACGGATATTAATACAAAAAATGTGAAATATCCAATAATTGACCACTGGGAAATCCAAAACATTCAATTTGTTATTGATCTTGAAGTTTTTTTTTAAAAATAATTCGGATAATCCGGTATCTAATCCAAAATTTCGAATATCCAATTTTTCGGATCGGATTCAGATCGCCTTATGAACCCCCCCGATATTTTCAACTAGTGATAGACTATCCTTGTCAATTGTCATGCTCTAGCATAGGAAAAATATGATAGAGTCGCTTATGCGTGTGGGGCGGGTCATGAGTTGGGCTGGTTTCGGAAGGGGATTAGCATGAATGGGTTCAAAAATGCCCTTTTTTCAAAAGAAATTGATTTTGTATAACTGAATCGCACTGGCTGGTTTAGCGTGGGCCGGATAAACTTGGATTGGAGATACAAATCAACCACTAGCCACTAGGTTGATTACGACCAGATGTTGACCCCGACCGATCTTAAGGCCTTAAACTCTTGTGTTAGAGCCTTATCAACTGAGATAAACCTTACCAATGATTAATTTCTTATGTAAATCCTTCAAAGTTTGAAACACCAACATGTACCCAAAACTACCTTAAACCGAATCTCACGTACATGACTGCTATTTTTCGCTTTCTAACATACACAAAAGTTATTTGATATAGTGTAAATGTTTGACATTTTCTCATTGTGTACATGATGAGCAGGAGAGGGCATACTCTCAATGTACGTACATTGCGAATACTCTAAGCAGTACAGATGAAGTAGCAGGTTGTTTAAACAAAATTATAAGTTGGCTTCTCATAGCCGCGATGTTCCTAATGTGGCTTCTTCTCACTGGATTGGCTACTACACAAGTACTTGTCCTCATTGCATCACCATTGTTGGCTGCAACTTTCATATTTGGAAATGCTTGCAAAACTCTATTTGAAGGCATCATTTTTGTATATGTGGTTCATCCCCTCGATGTTGGCGATTTATGTGTCATTGACAATGATATGGTTAGTTAACCTATACTCGGTAATATGTCGTTTTTTTATTTGTAACATTCGTCTTTTTTAGTAAACCTTCTAGATATTGACGGTAACTTTTCATAGTTTTATTCATACTCAACCATGAGTTATTGTAGCAAATTTTCGAATAGGGATATCTTCTCATAAGTGACCTAAAAAACCGATCTTAAGAGGCATATGTTTCTAGCTTTATGCATGGATAGAGGATGAAATCGAGGAAGGATAAAGATTGGGGCAAGAATTGCAAAAATTATCAGCTTTACATTAGTTTTTGGTTACTTGAGATCGTAATGGGAAGACACTCACATATCTCAATATATATTAGAATGATATAGATTTGGGATCACTAAGGAAGAACAATGTCATACTAAGAACTATTCTTGCGAATTATCGATTAAAGATAATAGTGGTAAGAATGTTACGAAAGTTTGTAACTAAAAAGAAACAAAGATAATAATTTACGGTAATTCTTCATGGCAATCAATAATTATATACGATAATAGTAAATCATCGAATGTGTTTTTATTTCTTTTGACTAACCATGATAACAATTGTGCTTTGACTTTTACCTTGATTACAGATGGAGGTTAGAGCAATAGGGATTTGGACAACTACTTTCAAAAAGGTGGATAAAATTGGTACGAAGGAGGTCGTGATATATCCCAATTTAGAGTTAGCCAACAAAGTCATTATCAATCACAAAACAAAGTTTGATTGGAGTGATTGTGTAGAATTCAATTTAGGGTATGTTCACATGACAAACATCAGCAATCAAGAAGATATAATTGATTTGTGAGTATATCCTCCTTTCTTATTCCTACTAGTTCCATATGTTAGAAGCATCAACCATTGAAACTAGATCTATCAGCTTATAGTGCAATGTCAAAAGGTATCTCTTTTGCAGCCGTTTTCTATGTGATGCGTTGCGTTGCACGCTTAAATGATGGTGCGACTTTAACGATAATGACCTATGTACATATAGAAGGGGGGGTGGGCATGAGTTAGACCGGGTGGTCGTGCTAATAGACCATTCTCTACGTAATGCATTCACATTACCTTATGCATTTTTATATCAATCGGTAGTACTCGCACCATCAAGAATCGACGAATGGTACAATGCATCACATATGCTAATATGTCATTCTTTTGAACTATGATTCAAACTTTTTCAGCTACATGCAATTTTCTTGAACACTTACTCTTTATGCATGTTTTGCAGTTTTAATGGTCATTTCAAGAAGAAAGAGTTTGAGTTTTTGTCAAGTTCCTCTAACTTGACAGTCTCAGTAGTAGAAAAAAGCATCAAGATAGTCCTCCGTTTGACATACAAGGCCGAAAATACTAAAGGTTGGACATACTCTGAATGCCTTCGGCGAAAGAATAAACTTCGTGCTGATTTTTGTCTACTTATGCAAAATGTTATCAACATATTTCAGGTAAATCCCAACCAATCTTTGGATATTGTTTTTTGTATATATATACTTCATCAGTTTCATAATAATTGCATCCTGATTGTTTAGCATGCAATTTTAATAAGTTGATAAACATAGTAAAGAGACAAATTTCATGCTTCTAAAATTATACGTCAAATAGCTTGGTTGCAATAATTATGAAACATACAAGTACATAATATCTTTTTCGAATAAACATGGCTGAATCTTGATGATATTAAAAAGTTAATTTTGTTAAGCTTACAAGTTATCCTATCATGCATTTACAATTACACCTATATTGTCTTACACGGTTACACCTATACCTATATTGCAGAGTGAACAAAAGGGGAAACGAGCTAGCTAATGAGGATGAAAGGGTCATATCTTGAAGTAAGTAGGTTATATCTCCAAATTAGGTATTTAGAATTTGGATATCAAAAGGTTAATTAAACAGATATATCAAAAAAGGGCCATTGTAGGGATGCTGCTAGTAAGAACAAACAAATGAACAATTGCTTTGTTTTTTTTTTTCTCTTTTTAAGATTGATGATGCATTATATACAAATGGAAAGAAACGAGTAGAAATTCGAAATAGATTTATTGCCAGATTCTTTACAGTGTAATGCGCTCGTTAATGACCCATTTAGTCTCCGTTTTGTTGGAGATTTAGAGTATTTTGGTATATTAAATTCATGTAATGTTAGTTTAAGTTATTTGGTTAATTTGCCATAACTAGAACTACATTTGAATAGTTGTTGTTGGAAAACGAACCAAGAAAACGAAGAAGGGCTTGTTGTGACTCTTGTGAGGCACATCCCCCCCCCAACGGACATGGGTCGCCACCGCGATTGAGTTTGTCTCCAGTCGCGATCTGCTTCACGACTCGCGACCAGTTAATGATCAGCGATGTTCGTGTGCCTTCATTTGACGGTTTTGATGCTCTAATAGCGGTTATCGTCGGTTTCCTTCTTTGCACCAACGACGTTCTAATATATACTACCTCCGTTCCAAGTTTATTGCAACATAGGAGATTGACACATTTATTAAGAAAAGCAAAAAAATGGGTCATCTTCCCCACTTGCAACATGTGATTAATAAGTAATGAAGAGAGAGAAATGTTGCACATAAGATCTTTTTGGTAATTAAAATAGAAAGGTTGCAATTAATATGAAATTGCCAAATAAGGTAAAGGTTGCAATACACTTGGAACGGAGGAAGTATATGACATATGATAGACATATGGTGAAGGTAATTACAAAGAAAATCGCTCTTTAACCTTGCACTCTCCTTATTCAAAGAAATCAACATCATCTCAATTTCTACACAAAGCTTTGTTCTCATTATTGAGTGATATTTATAGTGAGCGTGACTATCATTGTTCTACTTTGTATCTCGTAAGTGAATTTCATGCAACATGTGCTCTAGTATACGAAGTTGAAATATTGCTTTTGGAAAATGATTCTCACGTCTAGAAAAGTTCATTGTTCTTGTTGTTTTCTTCATACCCAGTTTTTAGCACTAACACGCTTTGACCCTGACTTGGCTCCCGCCTGGGTCGCCTCCCTTATCCCCGACCATGACCCAACGCGCTAATGACCCACATCGGTTCGTCGAATTAGACAATTACTAGAACGGATAGGGATGTCAATGAGGCGAGGTGGGTCCGGAGGATCGTCCCTCCATACCCATACCCGCCCAAAAATTACATCCCCATCCCTGTTCATCACCCATTTCGAATATTCATTCTAGGACCCACAACAATCCCTTTACTTTCTTTGTCATCTCCCATCTGTCCATGTTAACGTAGATCTGATACAGAAGGAACACTACAAGAAACCGATCACATTTTCAATATCACTTATGAAGTTTACATTCCGAATTAAAGGTCTATTTCGGAATCTTACTAAACTCAACATGACATATCTTTAAATTACATAACTAAAGTAAAACAAAATTTACTATGTTAGCTCATGTTATACTTGACAAACTGAGTGATCTGTTGCAGCAGCATCTCAAAACGTAGACGCTGATGATTGAGTTTGCATGATCTCCAGCTTGTTAGTAGATGAGATTGGCGAAAATTGAAAATAGCCCGCGATGAACTATTTACTGGGACCCAGTAATGGCCGAAGCTTGTCTTGCAAGTGACGAGGTTGTTAACCACATCGGACGGCCCAGAATGGCACTTCCGTGGACAGCAAGATAAGCCGCATTGAGTCTGAATAGAGTAGGATGAGAAGAAAAGGAAGTTGAGTATGAAAGTTTTAAATGAAAAGTTTTCAGGTAAAAAACGATTGTGGAGAAAAAGGGAAAGAGTACCGATCAACATCGGGTGTTGCCAGGGGATCAAAGAGCTCCTCCCTATGCTCCATGCCTGGAGCAACAACGGCTACAGAAGCCATATCGTGAACACCTTCAGGCTGTCATCAAAGCACACAGTTACCGAGAGTGGAATCCTGACAGCCCCATTTGGCTTGTCTTCAGATTTTCACGTATATGCCTCACACTATCAGACTAAAATGTTTAAGACATAAGCCCCCACCCCAACTCCAAAAAGAATCACCCTACAGTTGATAGGACATGCATAACTAAATGTCACACATTTTTAAGTTGATAATTATCCACCCTGTTTACCTCCCTAGATAATGTATTACCCCCATTCCCGGGTAATAGTTTCCCCTTCCATCTCTCTCTCCTTACATTGTCTACATCGTCTCTTCTTCAAACACCAAAATCCATCTTATTTTTTTCCATTTTATCTCCATTACTCCCTTGATGCATTAACCACCAATAAAGATATGTCCTTAATGGAATTCCATTGGTTTTTTAACTAGATCATTAGATTCATATGTTTATTAACACAGCCTCATATTCTGACTTTTATTGAGTATATACTTCTATGTCCCATCTCTTTCTGATTTACAAGTAGTTTTTTTGACATTCATTTTAATAGTTTATCTGGAACAAGATCCATTTTCTATATTCATAGTTCATACATTATTCTTCGGCTCTGGGCACGAGCCAGGGCCAATTGAGTGCAGCTGAGAGAAGGTGAATGGATATCAAATTTTTAAAAAAAGAATGAGAACAAACCAACTGTGTGGCAGGCTGCTCATTCTGAACTAATAAATAATATAAAAATTCTTAAGGAGGCCCGTTCCTCTTTTGGAAGATCCACAGGACTCCGGTATGACACAAATTTCTGGCCCAATCCAGGCCCTGCATGGCCCATGCCTAGCTCTAGATCACTACTATGCTCTCGGATTAAATATAGGGCAAGTATGGAGGAATACACTTCCATTCATAAGGAAGGTGTTTAATTTGTCAATCATGTGAGCAGAAAAAAGAGACGAATTAAAGATACAACAATGCTGCTGCCAAATCACATGCAATTCTATATCCATTATGATAGGAACATTTGTATTTGAGAAGTTATGGATAGAGATAATACCTGGTGAGGATATTGAGCATACCCAGCATATGCATTATACGCGTACAAGGATGGATCTTGAACAGCACCATATGCATAGGCGTCATAACCCGTGCCATATCCATAGTATGCACCCCACTGACTTGGATCCACTTGCTGACCCCAGGCAGCAGAGTCCTAGGCATATATATTTCAGGGTCTAGTATCAGCTACTGAATTTGTGTAAAAACGACTCTAAAACACGGATGCAACTAGTCTGATACAAAGAGCTAGAAATTTTCCAGGGAAATATTACCTGTTTAGCAGTTGGGCTTCTCCCCCATAAAACACGAACTACTTGCTGGCCGATCACAGTTCCTTGCAGCTTCTGTATAGCTTCTTCAGCAGATGCTCTACAAGCAACACCATACATTTTGGATATTGATAAGTTATTGGAGAAAGATTAACAAGCATTGCCACTTTGCCAGCATATAATGAAGGAGGGGAATACATTTAGACGAAGCTAGGAACTGTCACAGATAGAAGATACCTCTACCCTACCCCACTACTTCAAAAGCTCATAAATGTACCTACCTAACTGCAAACTGCACGAAACCACATCCCTTACTAGCTGGGATCTTGACATAACCGATCTCTCCGAACTGCAAGCAATGCTGTCTCAGCTCTTCTTCTGTTACATTTGGGTCTAAATTACCAATATAAATCTGCATAAGGAAGTATGAATGAAAGTTAATAAGGCAGTATTAGATATTCACATTACAAATGGTCCACATCTGCTCCCCACTTACCGTTGTATTACTTGGATCATTCTCTGTTAGCACTGGTTGAACTGGCTGAATTGGTGGTACTACGTATGCTGGAGCAGGATATAAGGCTGCTACAGAAAAAAAAAAGAAGTTGAGTACAAGTTGCATATCAAACTCAAAAAGGGAAAGTATCTAGAATGCTAGAGTTTCAAGAAAAAAAATTGTGAATATGCATAAATATGTCTGAAAAGGTTACCTTTAGCAACAGCATACTGCTGCTGGATCCCAGGTGACTTTTTAGGAGTTGCAGCGCTAATGCGCATTGGCCTTGATAAACAGTATTGGCCATTCATTTCAGTCATAGCCCGATTTCTCTCGAGCTCATCAGCAAATTTAACAAACCCATAACCCTTTGAACGGCCAGTGCTTGGATCAGTTACAACCTTTGCTCCCCTAACTGACGGATAGTGAGCTCGAAACGTCTCTTGCAACAAATAATCTGAAACATCAGGTGCCAAATCCCCCACAAAAATTGAATGTTCAGGGCCTGCTTCAGGTCTTCTTTCTCCAATCCCAAATGATGCCCAATTTAATCTGAAAGGCTGCTCAGTTCCTGGCATGGGAGTTCCATTATATGATTGCAAAACACGTTCTGCAGCTGCATGTGAAACAAACTCAACAAATCCATACCCTTCTGGATGGCCTGTAATCTTGTTACGTATGACTTTCACAGAAACAACCTACATAGGCATGAACAAGAACAGAAAATAATCTTTTAATCAAAACAATTTTAATAATGATAACCACCAAAAAGAACACCACCAAGGACCATTCCCGCTCAAACAATGTTGGAAGAGACAAATGTTGATTGCCTCACCTTGAACTCGTAATAGAATCTGTTTGAATTTTAGATACCGCCGTTTCACACTAAATGTTTCTGTTGTATGATATATATCTTTACTTTAATTAGGGGGCCCTTTTTAGCCTTGGGCCCTGGGCGATCGCCCCACCTGGCTTACCCCCAGGGCCGGGCCTGGTTTAAGAAAGGCTATAACTAAAAGACTGAAACTAAAGCATTCCGTGTAAAGTGTAGACACATCGTCATAATAATAATCATACGGATAGGAAGTTTTATCTGATGATGATACAGTTAGGCAACGACCGAAGATCACCAACAGGTAAAGAGGGTGGCGAAGTATTCAATAGGTGGAACAACGGAGCACATGACTAGAAATTGTAAGACGATAATACAAAATATAAAAAAAAGTAGCAGAGTAAAGCATAAGGTGACCTTGATGCCAATTAATCTAAGAAATACACACACATATGGGAAGTAGGGGAGAGTAAGAGAAAATATGAAATTACACTTGCCAACAAATTAAACCTAAAAGGGTAAAGAAACTTCCTTATTTGTGGTGAGATATTGATTCCCATCCAGGCTTGTCCCAAGCAGGACTTGTCCAACCTAGTAAAGTCAAACGACCTTTGACTCTAAGTCACCTAATAGTCCCTCCGTTTCCTAAAAATCGTTACACTTGCAAAAACACAAGAACCAAGGAAGTGGGTATAAAAGCATGACAATGATAGGAAAAAGTAACTTTAGGAGAGAGAATAAAAAATAAATAATTAACTTTAGGAGAGTATAAAGAATACAAAATTGGTGGGGCCATATATCCTAAAATGGTAAAAGTAAAGTGTAACAATTTTTGTGAAACGTATTAAAAAGGAAAGCGTAACAATTATTGAGAAACGGAGGGAGTATAAAACACCCATACACCCACAAGTAGATATGGAAGGAAGGAAGAAGGGGGGGGGGGTTAAGAGTAAAGAATTACTGCACACTGCCTAAGTAGTTATCTTAAGAGGGAAAATTAACTTCCTTATTGTGATCAGCTATTTGAAACCTAGCATGACAATTAACCCCTTCACAGGGTGATGCCACAGCAAGAATTGGGACGATTCCAACTTGATAAGGCCTAAAAACCTTGTCTTTTTTTTCTAGGTCTAACTCTTTTTCTCATTAAATCATTGTAGAGAATCTTCTCGCATCTCCTTACCACACCTTAGAGATTCCAATCTACTAACATGCCTAACTACCTTGTTCTACTGGTCAAGAATGAATCACTTCCTCGCCCGCCCACCAATCAATTAAGTAATTCTGGAGTACCTGAAGTGAATCGTAACCTCGGCAGTTTTATGTGTCAGGTGGGTTGAAGGGGGGGGGGGAGCTGTCACTTCCCCAAGAGAAGTCTAACTAATTTTAGCCAGGACACAAAATCCATATTCCACGAAGTAAATCACCTGGAGTTTCCTACATAGCTTCAAACAGACAATCCATAAAACAGCTCTCTATCCTATAGATGTGTCGTATCTAAACTTCAAGATAGCTCAAAACCTCTTCATTAAACCACTTGTTGCATTTGGTGATATGATAGTACATTCACGACTTCAAACAGCTGACACAGCCATTTCACTTATTATATAATGGAGAATACAAGGAGAAAGAAAGGGAAACTAATTGAAACCCGAAGAAAGAAGAAGCAAAAAGTGTAGTAAAATCGAGTGCCAACACATACACACACACACACACTTATACAATTATAAACTGTAAAGGTATAAAGTTTACAGTCTACAGTTTTTTCCCCCTGGCATCCTTTTGTTCCTACCCAAACCATACCCTTGTGACACTCACTTCTCCCCGAACTGCCTCACTAGAACTCAAAACTTCCTCCCAAACCCTATACCCTGAACTTTTCTCTAACTCCCAATTTGACTCCATAGCATAAGATTCTACAACTATACAACCGCAATGAAGATGAAGAAGAGGACTCAAATTGATATAAGTACACATTTCAACTTATAATAAACCTGAAGACTACCGGACAATCACAAAATAGCTCACATTCAACTACATTCTTAGCAAAACTAGATTCAGCACAAACAACCCTCATGCAATCTTAGCTTCATTACGCATTCCCATCATTCATCACTGCTATAAATTACTGAAAGATCAAGCTTTAATCACC
Organism: Patellifolia procumbens; assembly: GCA_947645195.1. Taxonomy (NCBI): domain Eukaryota; kingdom Viridiplantae; phylum Streptophyta; class Magnoliopsida; order Caryophyllales; family Amaranthaceae; genus Patellifolia; species Patellifolia procumbens. The sequence goes on from CANSGD010000335.1 coordinate 3,110,271, forward strand.
ACAACAACTTCAAGAGGTAGTAAAACTACGCCAAACTTCCAGGTATTCAGCTACAACAGCAAGAAAACAATCAAATTTTTGGATATTAACTTTAAAGAGAGAATGTTGGAATTATAACCAACAACAATTGTATTTCACGAAAAGGTGGTGACTTACGGCCTGTTCTTTTGGACTAGATCAATTACAATTAATTTCAATTCAGTTCCGCTACATTCTCTCGTGAATTTCAATTCCGTCAATTTCAATTCAATTCAGTTTAGAATAATGGGGCCTTAATGGAGTAACACACTGAATTCTAGGGCCTTGCCCATGTATCAATCCTTATCCCAACAATATATTGCACTCGTGTGCCCCGCAGGCTAGTAACACATTAGCCTTGAGCCAATTATCTTACCTATTAAAAAATCTTGCCAACAAACAGGCCGGGATTTCAAAATAACATTCAATATATTTTCCAAATAGTATCAACTTTGGGATGCACACCACAATCTTCCACTTTTAAGTACCTTATCTAAGTTCGAGACATTCGTTAGCTTTTGTTGGAACATTTATAGAGTAATGAGTTTAGTTAGTTAGCATGTGGGGGAATTAAGTGGAGGTGAAGGACTTAATTTCATAAATTGAAGAGAAGAGAGGCAGGGGCAGGGTCGTGGGTCACGATCGGCGGTTGCGAGTTGCGACTGGGCACTGCCTCTGACGCCTTGGTTTTGCGATATGACGGTTTATATTCGTTGAGGCGTTTTGCTTGTTTATGAGCGGTTTTGCAATTTATTTGCTTGTTTTATTCTCTTATTAAAGGGCCTTATTAAGGATCCTATTAAAGGTCCTTAACGAGGGTCCTTGCACATTTAGCTATAAAAGGAGGAGTTGCACTCCGTTCCAACTTCCAAGACACACAATTGTATTGCTTGCTTGAGAAAAATAGTGATCAGTTTTCTTGAGTGTTCTTCATAAACCCATCAAATACAAGTTCTTAGAGATTCACTTCTAAGATCATAGAAGTGAATTGTTTACTCCATTGTATCTCATTAATTGTTTCGTGTAACCCAGTGATCCTAGAGGGGCAACATAAACTAATAGGAAAGCTTAGTTTCCGTGCCTTGGAGTGGTGATATATCCACTTCCCTCTTGTTCATTGTTCATCACATAACACCTTTTGCCTTAAACAACAAGTGTATTTACATTGAAAAACGGAAATTTCCCAAAAAACCACCTCCAAAATCATACAAGAAATTAAATTAATGAAAAAAATTAGCACCCAATTACAATTAAACAGCATAAATCAAAAGATAATAATAATAATTGTTTCGTGTAATCCGGTGATCCTATCCGTGCCTTGGAGTGGTGATATATCCGGTTCCCTCTTGTTCATTGTTCATTGTTCATTGTTCATTGTTCATCACATAACAGCTTTTGCCTTAAACAACAATTGTATTTACATTGAAAAACAGAAATTTCCCAAAAACCCACCTCCAAAATCATACAAGAAATCAAACTAATCAAAAAAATTAGCACCCAATTACAATTAAACAGCATAAATCAAAAGAAAAAGAAACGATGGAAATATAGAGATAATACCTCGCCAGTTTGTGCAAAGCAACTATGAATATAAGATTCATCGACCCAAATTTGAAGATCACCAATCCAAAGAGTGCGCACTTCTTCTAGGGTTTGTGGTTGATGATGGTGCATTTGTGGGTGTGGCGCTGCCATTGTTGTAGTTGCGTTTACACTTGTTGAATGTTTGTTTCTTCACCAAATTAGAGAACTTCAAGTTGCTTTTGGCCCTTTTGGCTATGTAATATGTTGCCCTTTCACATAGAAGTATAGAACTACTACTATATGGTTTTCTTTTAGGCTTTATAAAATAGTTGAGGTTAATAAGTTATTTGGAGTATCTCTTTCGATTCTAATGAGTATTGATGATTTTACAAAAAAGGTTGATAGTATAAGGTTGGAGTGTTGTTGTTATCAAAGAGGTAGTATATATTTATAATAGATGTGGATGTCAGCTAGTTTAGTTGGTAAAGTCTTGTGGAGATGGTACTCAAGACCTGAGATTGAATCCTATTTTCATCGGCAAAGTTGTTGCTCCCAAGACCATAAAACACATGTAAATAGCAAATTGTGCTTATATTTATGTTAGTTATATAAGTTGCAACACTTTTATGAATTGTGCAATTAATTTCGACCAAAATGTTACGAGTAATTGATATAATTGATTAATATAATGATTTAAATTTAATGATAAGGTTCATCCAAAGCAATCTCCTTGTATTGGGATTGACTTTATTTTTTCGGTCGTTATCATATTTTGTTCCAATACCTAGTAAACACATGTGTTCTAGCGCAACCTAACCTAAAAACTATCCTTATTGACTATTGCACATCATTGCTTTTAAAAAACATTAACGGCTCATTTGTTTACTCTTGTTTTTCAATATGAAGCCTAATGACCATTTACCTTGAATATTAAATGTATGCGTTGGTGTCGATATTGGTTATTTATCACCTTTTATGACAAGATATTATATAATAACCCTCGTTTTAAGCATGGCTGACAAGACCTCCCAAGTAAGTAGAAAATAACTTGAATTGTGGTATATACACACACTATAGGTTATCGCCCATTGAGAGTGAGATTAATAAACTAGTGAGATCTTCCAGATTGACATTGTGATATAACTGGTAGCCCTAGTCTTTTACGGTCACTTGGTGGGTTAGGGCCTCCTAAAACCACTATGTTGCATTGTGCTGATTTCTTGTGGATGATTGATTTAAATCGGAGTAGAAAGTCAACAAGTTGTGTACTTGTTTGTTTGAGTGAATGTCAATCTTTAGTTAATATTGCACTGTGAAACAAAAGATTTGATATAAGATGTATAACGAGGCGAAAATCATTTTGTGTTCCTTCATCTATTTATTGACGGCCTCCCCTAGTGGCTTCATCAAGTGGGTCCCAAATATTCGAATAAGCCTGAGCTTTAGAAACCCCCAAAGTACTATTTTTTCCTCCGATAATATTCCATTACTCGCTTGTTAATCAATGGCAAAACCAACAATTTTTTATTAGAAAGACCGAGTCTACATAACATTTCACTCCATTATCATAAATAACACCTTTAACCTTCATCTTTTAATAGATATCTAAAATAATCGAGAAGGTCACGACCTATACCAACCCCTGATTCCACCCGGATAAAAATTATCCATTTCCAACTACCATAAACTACCAAAAAAGTTATAGATTCGTGGCGGAAAGCAACCACCCATGAATTGATCAATGATTTGGCCCAAGACCATAAGTCCATCATATTCTTCCCAAGAGTCAAATTTCAAAACCCCCCAACATAATCTGTCATTACTACTAAATTTTGTCCTAATTATATAAAATCTTTAGATTGACAATATCATCATCACTCCAGGTTGTTCCTCACACGTCATACAAATACAATATACGAATCACAACAATGGAGAAATGAAATCCCTTCATTCTTATTGTCTTCCCTCATTTCTCTTTAATCTCTCTTTTGAACTTTTTCTGAAATAAAAAGTCTCTTTTTTAAGCTGTAATTAAAGAATGAAAATGGAAATTTCTGCTATTCTTGTTATACTTCCTGTGGGATTAATCTTTCTTTTGTCAGGTCTCATTATCAATATCATTCAGGTAAACCAAACTCACATCATATTTTTGATCAAGATTGTAACTTTTTATTGTAAACCCACATCATATTTATGATCAAGATTGTAACTTTTTGTTGTTTATGTTATTTTTATGTGCTTTTGTTGCTGTATTTCTTAAGATTGTAACTTTTTGTTGTAAACCCACATCATATTTGTGATCAAGATTGTAACTTTTTGTTGTTTATGTTATTTTTATGTGCTTTTGTTGCTGTATTTCTTAAGATTGTAACTTTTTGTTGTAAACCCACATCATATATATGATCAAGATTGTAACTTCTTGTTGTTTATGTTATTTTTATGTGCTTTTGTTGCTGTATTTCTTGTTTAAAATTTGAATTCATGTTGCATGTAATGTTCTTGAATTTTTCTTGTGATGTTGGTTTTGATGAATGGATTTTTGAGGATTTTTTCGCTTCGATTTCGGTGTAGTGGAAAGGGATTGGATATGGGGTTTTGGGGATATGAATCAAATATTTGATTTTCATGAGGAAATTTGAGAACTTGGATTTGATGTGGTTTGTAGTCCAGGGAAGAAATAGACTTTTTCAAATCAGAGAATAGGATGGATGATTGTAATGGAAATAGGAATAGCATGGTTAAGCATCAAATTACTTTGGATATTTGATGTGATCTCTCATTTGAAGGAAGAGATTGAATTGATGATGCAAAATGAGTTACGGATGGAAATTTGTCGAAAAGAGTACTAAATTGCAAATAATATGTGATGGAATTTCTCATTTAGCTATCACGAATAGGGAATTGAGACTATGAGAGTGATGATATTTAATTGCATATATGATTAATTAGAAGGGAAGACAGACAAGTACGTTGAAGTATTTCCCTTTTCTTTGTCTTCAATTGAATGAATGTTCGGATGGCATGGTGAATGCATAAGTATAATTGATCTCCTTGGGTGTTTCAGAACCAGACCCGTCATTGGTTTCCAATGTAGTGTGAGGTAAGACTATGTACATTTGAACTCCCAATGCTACGACCAGCCAACAGACTTTCTACACGAGAACATCTAGCTTTTTTTCTAAGAATAAATTCATGTTATAGTTACCGTTTCACTACTTTTGTATTACTCCCTCCGTCCCAAATTACATCTATACTTTTTTCTCTATAGATGGGCCCTAGCCCCTACGCATACCAACCAACTTCTTTCTTACTTTTCACTTTCTTTAAAATTTGTACGAAAAGGGTTTGTGGCAATTTAATTTGAGACGGATGCAGTATTTGCTTATAAGCTATGTTACTCCGACACCTTCATTAACCTCAAAAATCGGGTGTCGTGTCGTGTCGTGTCCGACACGACACTTCACTTGGATACTTCATTTTAAACTAAAAACTTGAATTTTTTCTACAAAATAGCCGTGTCGGACACTTGGACACCCGTATCCGAGTAGACACTCAATCCGTGTCTGAGTAACATAGCTTATAAGACTTATGCAAAAGAATAGTTTTGTTTTGGGCAAAAACCTCATGTCCCACCCATTGTCAGTCTTAATGAGCACGGAAATGATTGAAATTTTAGGAACGAAAACCTTACGATTAAGGGAAACCTGGGTCCTAATTGTCTCCATGCTGCATAGGTGCTGATTTGCTGCATGATAGGTTTTCTTTAGAGTATTTGTCTTATGTTTTATCATAAGGTTTAGATTGATGATGATTTTCTTTGTATATTACACATCTTGAACTCTTTCTGTGCATGTGGTTGTATTTTCAGGCTATCCTTTATGTCCTTGTTCGACCACTATCAAAGAATATGCATAGGAAATTTAACAAAGTAGTAGCAGAACTGTTGTGGCTGGAGACTGTTTGGCTCTTTGATTGGTGGGCAGGCGTGAAGGTTAGATATCATTGTTATTTTCTCCATATATATTTACAGTTTCTGTTTTGTGTTTCTTTTATGAATAAGATGGGGTCTTGCAGGTGGAGCTGCACACTGATTCTGAGACATTTCATTTGATGGGTGAGTCACATATAGTTCCGAAAATTGATTATCAATTTCCCATTTCAAAATATCTAAATTATTTTTTTCATATGTATTCTTTCTCTTGTACCTCCAATGTTTTTAGCATAAGCATTGATTTGACATTTCTTCCTGTCAGTTAATGTAATCCTTATTTAGTGGATATTGATATTTAATGATGTTTTTCCAGGTAAAGAGCACGCTCTTCTTATCTGTAACCATAGAAGTGACATTGATTGGCTTATTGGATGGGTCTTAGCTCAGGTGCTTTCCAAGAACTACATTTTATAACTCTTGTTTTATAAATCTGGAACTCATATAGTCATATGGCTTTTATAACTCTTTTGTTCCATTATATCTGTCTCATACCACATTGTTGAAATGCGTGTATGTTACTCGCCTACCATGTTAAACTGCTTCTAAGATGTCATCAGAAACACTGCACCAGTTAAGACTCTGTATACATGCATGCAATTCTGCACATGTAACACATCTCTGAATGAAAATGGTTATTAGATCTGTTGATCATTATCTAATTATTCAGTTTTCAGTCAATAACAGCTGGTGGTTTGTTCTGAGCAGAGAGCAGGTTGCCTAGGTTGTACTATGGCTATCATGAAGGATATTTTAAAGTATTTACCGGTGAGTTTCTATTACTTCAGCTGTTGTAAGAGCTTTGCACTTCTATGTAATACGAGTGAGATGAGTGGCAAGTTGAAAACCATAATTCAGAGCTTTTCATATCTGACGTTTTCAACCTGTACATTTGATGTGCTTTGAGCCTTTGCTCTTTGCGTGTTTAAGACAATTGTGTTTTCTCCAATAGAGGATTTACATCAATGCACTTGATAAACAAAGTCATCTTTCTCGAGTTGTTTGCTATGTTGAATTATGAATAATGATGTAATAAGAATTCTTTGACGAATGCTATCAATTTTATAAAGTTGCTAATTCTGATAGTTTATGACTTTTGCAGTCACTAGGAATTATGCAGAATTATGCGCTCATGATTATTTCAGTACATCTAGATTCTTAATTTTTTGATGTGATTGCTTTTCTGGGAAATCTTAGTTTGCAAACAGTTGAGATATAATCTTAGTTTAGTATGGATTTGCATTCATCAGTAAGGATGTATGGTCGGAAAAATACTCATCCAAACTATTTTTCAACACCTTGTCTTTTATGTAGCAGATCATAAAATCTTCCGGTAGGTAGAAATAGTTAGTTGTCGAAACATATTTACGTATCATTCTTTCATGTTATTGTTATATCAGCCTTGAATAAGAAAATATCTTGCTTACTAGTAGTCTTGCCATCACCAGATTTTTAATTTTGTGGACTCTATAGGGTAGTATATGACATTGGCTTACCGTTAGGCTCCTTAACCTTCATACCCGTGTATCGTTTTGGCATTTTGTTTTATTGCCTTATTACAGGCTGACACTCGAGGTGTCTATCATTTGTTGTTCTGCATAAGTGGCTTGTGTTGCTTTGTATTTTGTATTATAACTTTGTCCATCAAATGCAGGTTATTGGTTGGTCAATGTGGTTTTCTGAGTATATCTTTGTCAAAAGGAGATGGGCTGAAGATCAAAGCACCCTAAAGGTACTTCTACATGCATATTTCTGTAAGTTTATGGCTGGGTTCTTGTGCTGGGTTCTTGTATAGAACAATTGTTTAATGGTATATTGTTACACAGTCAGGTTACGAGAAATTAAAGGATTTTCCTGTTCCCTTCTGGTTGGCTCTCTTTGTCGAAGGAACTCGCTTCACACAATCAAAACTGTTAGATGCTCAGCGGCATGCTATATCAAAAGGGTTAGATGTCCCAAAAAATGTTTTGCTCCCTCGTACCAAGGTGTGTCCAATGACATTTAGCTCGCGCCTTTTTTCTTTTGGGTTTCTGTTTTTCATTTTCACCCCCCCCCCCCCCCCCAAATAAAAAGTCTTAATGAGCTGGTTCCTTCATGGCCTAAATTAAATTATATCTCGTACTTCCATCGAACATCATGAATAGGATTGCAGAGATGTTTAGTGTATAATTGATTATAGGATATATACATTTACAACATCTTAGAGCTATAAGACCTTGCTATAAAATATTAACGTTCAATGTACAATTATAATGCACGAGAAATCATACGGTATCATCTACTAAGAAATAATCTGTTTTCACTGAACAACTCTTGTCGCCTTTTCTTGTGAAGATATTATTTTCTATCTTCAGAAGAACCAAACAACTAATGGCTTCTGTTGTCACTTCTTTCTGGGTGTTGTCAGGGTCTTGTTTTAGCTGTGAAGCATATGAGGTCATTTACTCCAGCAATATATGATTTTACCCTTGCCATAGCTCGAGATGAGGCCCCGCCTTCTATGCTATCAATTCTGAAGGGTAAATCCTCCGTGGTAAGTAGTGCACACCTCAGTCAAGATGAGAAGAGTACTATAGTAAAAAAAAAAAACTAAAACTATATTGAAGAAAAAGATGCATGATTATGATCTTCCGTAGTTCCATCAGTGAAAAATGGCAGAGATAAAAGCTTTCCTTTCTTTCGTCTGGTGTCAATGTGTTACCTGGACATGTTAAAACTTTCTGCGGCTGATGTGCTAGCAAAACTCCATTGCAGGTGAAAGTGCATATTAAGCGGCATTTAATGCATGAATTGCCCGAAACAGATGATGATATTGCCCAATGGTGCAAAAACATGTTTGTGGCCAAGGTAAGATCCATTAATCAATAACATTAGCTGCATCTAAGCTTAATGGCAACTTTCATAAATATGGGAGTACAAAAGTACTGTCTGTCTTTAATATGTATAGTATAGACCGGTCTTGCACTCGCTAGGAAGTTGTACACAATTGGCGAATTTTCGTAGGTAGGTCGCCTTAGGTCAGTAAAACTACCCTTGATTGGCCAGACAACTTGATGGACTTCCTTATTGGTTTACATGGGAAAAACAAAATTATAGGAAAACATTACTTCCCATGTTCAACCTAACGACCACCTACTTTTTCTAGGGAGGAAGATATTATGGGACTCATTAGGGAAGGAACATAGGAAACCTAAAGTTGACATGTAGGCTTGATCCCCGGAGGGGTCAAGATGACGGGAGTACCATTACGCTCCCGCCAGAATTTTGTGTGAGTACCTTGTGTTGATAGAATTCAGATTTAGTTTCTCGCTCATGATTCATGTACTAAACTTGAGTAGATAAGGGTTATAGGCATGACCTCATCTTAGACCATTATATTGGTTCTTCTTGTTTAAACATTGCTTCTCTACTCAAAGCACTTCCTTGGCTCTGAATGTCATGCTTTTGGAGGAACCTGAATCAAGGGTAAAACATTACTGAAGTTCTGCGCACATATGATGCCATCATCACTAGATTAACGTAACTTTGATGTACATTTTATTTGAGATTACAGATACGATAAGGATATTTTGATGTCATCATTGCTAAATCAAAAGACACTCAGATATTCTTGCAGTATATATTGAAACATAAAAAGGAAAAAAAGAAAAAAAGAGATTTTACTTTGTACCCTCAGTTGTTTAGTTTCTAAACTTCACCAGGATGCATTTCTGGAGAGCTACTTTTCTGGTGGCAATTTTGGTAACAAAGAGGTTCTAGATATTGGTCAACCAAAGCGATCCTTGATTGTAAGTCGTTTATCACAGATTTTCCAAATTAAGCACCTTATTTTCACGCTTTTGGTGCAATGTTGATTGATCTTCTGATATTTAGGCTATGGTTTTACTTGAACAGGTCATGATTGTTTGGTCGTGTTTACTTAGCATTTTTGCTGTCAGCTTCTTGTTATGGACCAGACTTTTCTCAACTTGGCGAGGAATCATTGGATCGGCCGTGTTTCTGCTTCTTGTTATAGCCACCATGCAGGTCCTCATTCTGTTCTCTCAGTCAGAGCCTCAGCCTCCTAATATTGAGCCTGTGCCCATTAAGATACCTCCACAAGATCCAATTAAAGAGATTCTTCTTAAAACATGAGCAAGACTTTCAGAAAACCCTTAAAAGGGCTCATATTTTTAGTTTGATCATAGGCGAAGTTAGTCATTCATTTATATTCTTTGTAGTGGCCGAAGATTTCTCCATCGGAGCCTCTGGTTATTGTATAGTTAGTACTAATTCCAATCTTTTTGTCAGAAATCTGGGAAAGTTTAGTTGCATATATAGATGGTGTTTGAAACTGTATAGATTGATGTAACAATAGTGTTCGAGTTCTTATTGCATTCATTTCATTGTGTTCTTTTTAATATCGGAGCGATAAAACGTGCTTAACCACTGTTGCATTGGACTGTAGGATCTTTGGATGATTTGTTTTCGTAGAAGCTTCAAGACATTTGCGAAACGTGATATTAAGGCAGTACGAAAAATTGTGTACGTTACGTGGAGTTTTTTTAATAAAAAACTCACGAGCTTTAAGCCTTTAACCGCTACTCTTTCTACTTTAGTTTAAGGATAAAATCTTCTTTGGATTTTATATGCGTTGCGAACTATCTTCCAATGATGACAAATGAGAGGATTTATACTACTCCCTCCATTTCATAATATAAGTCCTATTTACTTTTGCACAGTCTCCAAGACGTACTTTTGACTTTCAACATATTCAATTCCTTATTAACAAAAAATATAAAAAGATGAGTATTATAAAAGTACATATCAAGAAGAATCTAACTAGATCCCACATGAACATATTTCTACGTGTATATTAACAAGAATAATTGGTCAAAGATTTTAAAATTTGACTCCCAAAATAGCAAAGGGGGACGAAGGGAGTACTTTTTAAGGTTTAGGATGAAGATGACAATTGAGATTGAATTTGATCCTATTCCAACTAGATTTAATAAAAAAATATGATCCAAAAAAGTGAACGTCCGATCTCAATTCTATGAGGGGAAAAGCCAAAGACCTATTTGATAGATGTGAACAGTTGCATCTATCAGATAGGTCTGTACTACATTTTTTTAAAAATATACAATTTTTTTATTGTACTATAATTTTCAGAAATTATACTACTCTAAACTGTATATAAATATACTACATTATGCGAAAAATATACTACATAAATATATAAGTGTACTACATTTTAAAAAAAAGCTTGATATGTGCCCAGCTCCTACCTATCAGATAGGTACTGGGTAGCCCTCATTCTATGAGAGGTGGTGTTAGCTCAAATCTGGCAATTTAAATTCAAAATTATAGAATATGACAAATCTGAAAATTTGATGAGTGGAATTTGGTTCTTGAGTCATACTCCCTCCGTTTCTCAATAATTGTTACGCTTTCCTTTTTAATACGTTTCACAAAAATTGTTACACTTTACTTTTACCATTTTGGGATATATGACTCCACCAATTTTGTATTCTTTATACTCTCCTAAAGTTACTTTTTTCTATCATTGTCATGCTTTTATACCCATTTCTTTGGTTCTTGTGTTTTTGTAAGCGTAACGATTTTTAGAAAACGAAGAGAGTACACAACAACCAAGAATATCGTGGACAACTGAGGTGAGAATGGGACGAGAGATGGATGAAGAATCAATCTATCTATGTCTTTTAAAGAGGGCTGCCCAATACCTATCAGATATATAGGAAATTTGTCATCTATCAATTTATTCGTAGTATATTTATAGATACATGTAATATATTTTATAAATAATATAGTATATTTAGCAAAAGTTTAAGGTAGTATGTTTTCTTAATAAATTTAGAACTTACTGAACTTGTAGTATATATATAAAAAATGTAGTATACTGATAGAAAATCATAGTATATTTATCAGATATGAACTAAGTTTTTCCGTCTTTTAAAAGTGAAAACTCATGACACTGTTCTTAGAACAATGATTGATCTGAGTCACAAAAGCATGAAATTTACTGTTGGAAGCTCAAAGACTTGTCCTTCCTCCCTTTTTCTTTCTTTCCTCCTGGTTTTCCTCTCTAGCACTTATCTCAGTTTTCTGTCAATGCTATATGAGAAACAAATCTCTTATGCTATCATCTCAGTTTTCTCTCTGAACTAATGAAAGTAAAAGGTATGCAATGCTACTGCACCTAGTAAAGATATCACCTAAAGCATTCTTTTTCGGTGTAAAGTTGATTTCTTTTTTGATGGGTAATCTCCATTATCCTTTAATTTTAGTGTTATATTGTGCTTTCATGATTTTTTCTGTTAATGTAAACTTTCGGGTCGATTCGCCTTCTGATTTTTTGAGTATGAACTTGATAAACCCTAGCAGTGCAGGAGCAAGAACAAGGGAATTAACTGTTTTTAGTGTTTTCAGCTCCTCCATGATTGAAATTTAAGCTGATTGTAGTGCTGATCTTTATAGGAACTGTATTTCACTCTTGTTTTTCAATTTTCGGTTAATTTGCTAAGAGTATATTGCCGAGGGCTGCCCAATTCCTATCAGATAGATAAGAAATTTGACATCTATCAATTTATTCGTAGTATATTTATAGGTACTTTAGTATATTTTATAAATAATGTAGTATATTTAACAAAAGTTTAAGGTAGTATATTTTCTTGATAAATTTAGAACTTCATGAACTTGTAGTATATATAGTATATATATAGAAAATGTTGTATACTTATAGAAAATCGTAGTATATTTGTATCAGATATGAACTAAGGTTTTCCCGTGTACTGCCTTTCGTGCAGTGAAGTTCCGTAGCGGATGTAATTGTGGTAATCAAAATTTATTTGGGTGTGACTGAGAAGATTTTATCAGAGCTAAACTCACATTGATATAACCTCACCATCATCTCACATCAGCAAAATGTCTGATGTCGATCTTGAAGATGCTCTTTCTGACCTCATTTAGTGCTGTATTTGTCTCGAATCTGAAGGTGTTTACCTCTCTCCCTCACTATTTCCATTTTTAGGATTTCTTTTTTTTAGGAATTGAATAATTCTTTAGCTTGCTTGCTTGATTGATCAACTGTTCTTTGTCACTCAAGTTACGATGTCTATGAATTGTCTTTGTTTGCTTGATTTTCAGCTTCATTTAACATTTCAGTTGATAGAATTGGAGACTTGGAGTTGAATATGTAGGTAAGGTTGTCTTTGGTCATCTTAGATCTGTTTCTTTGACTCGGTGTAAAACGAACATATTACCGTCTAAAACCAATTCAACATGCTGTGAATCACATTTTGTTTGGGCAGATTTTGGTTCATATAATTTGCAATTGCTCTATTACTGGTTTATTAATTTCATGTTAAAATAACCTACGATTTGGTGTAATAACCCAAGTGCTTGAGATATTATTGTTGTTAGAGCTTTTTGGTTATGCTTCCATTGAAGAGTTATTTGTTGATCGTTATTGACTTGATAGTTCCTCCATTAGTAACCAATATGAATATCAAGCCTCTTTTTCACTCAAAGGCTAAGAAATTGATTCGATACTCGATAATACTCGTCTAACATGGAAATACCGAAATATCATCTCTTACCATTATGCTAATTCCTAGGGAAAATGTTCCCTTAAATGAGATAGTAATAAATTATGATTACCCTGTGTTTTCATTCAGTTTTGTTAATTCTTCTTATAGTACGTTTATTTGGTAGGAAACGTGTGAAAGCTTGACATACCAAACCAGAGAGCCCACTGCCTATGGTGTATTGGACCTAGATGATTTTTCTCATAGAATTTCTGACATATTAAGCCAATTATGACCATATTAGTTCTGGTACTAATAATTTCTATTAGTTGTAGAGGATGGATCAAATCGAGCATGGGAGAGAAGCTACTTTTTGGTCTAGGTCGTGCTTGAAGCAGTTATTGGTGCTCAATGAAGCAACCTGCATCAATTGATAATGCAACACACATGTATATGCCCGTTTTATTAGAAATGAACTTGTCTTAATGGTTGATCTGAAGTGAATTTTTTAAGATTTTTCTGAGTTTATCAAAAATAAACTTGTCTTAATGGCTTCTGATTGGTTTAGAACATCACTAACAGACTATCTATGCTTCATTTGCAGCCATAATGACAGCCTAACTCCTTGAGAGAAGGTGGTGAACCTAATGAATTATGGATGGCTCTTGGTGGAAAAGCAGGGTATTCGAGGGAAAAGGAGATCTGAAAACATATAAAAGATCCACATTTATTCTTGAGCAATTGTTCTTAAGGTAAATATTTTCCTAATTCTGTATAATATTCTTTTGTCAAAAGATCAAGTTGTTTGGTTTGTAATGCAGATCTATCCATACTACAATTGACTACAACTTGCTTCATGGTTTCTCATGATTCTTCTACAACTTGATTAAATTGTCCTATGCGAGTGATCTCAACTCTTAAGGTACGTCTCTTATTGTCAACATGGTAATTAATGTATTGTTGCATCTTATTTTCATAGGATGTCTTATTGTATTTTATCAAAAATTTGTCCCACATTTTTGTGCTTCGACTTTTTAAGATCGAAGCCTTGATGATCAATTTCTTTAATCTGATTGATATAGACCACAATTTAAAATGTCTTAAAACTTACCTATTGACCTCTCTTGGTGCATTGCTCATGCACTTTTCATGCAGCAAACAACTCGAGGTTTCTTCGAGATCACATGTGTACATTATCTAATGGATTGAGATTTACATTTTCTTATTTTCTGCTCAGTTTAATCTTTGAAGTTGGATACAGAGTGTGACAGTGTGTCATTTGACTGACCCTGATCCTATAAAATCTAAACTCATAATTGTTGGGTCGACACTGACACATCATTCTTTTTGTTGTTGTTTTCCCTTTCTGTACTGTAATTACTACGTATAATTCAGTGGTATTGCTTTCGTATTGCTATATTTCTCAAGTATTTTCATCAACAATTGCAGAGATTACTTAAAGTGCTCCTTGCCTATTTGTGTTTTTATCAAAGAATATCTAGAGCGGTTCGATAAATCCAACTATTTCCCAGATAGGTACTTAGGGACTTCTTACGATATAATTTCTTCATTAACATATTGAAAGCTGCAAAAGGAGCAAGAACAAATGGTTGTCATTGTTGTTTTTATGATTTTTGGTAGACTTTTGCTTATGTTTGGTTGAGTTTTTGTAGCAATCCCAAATTACCATGCTCACGTGTCTATTATGTTACACCTAGAGCTATGTGTGCCTCAAACACGCGAGTACTTGTAGCCTTCATGATTTAGGGCTCAAAATTTGTAAAAAAAAACATTCTATCGTTTCTGATATGTTGTATGTAGTATTGTCATAGGGATGTCCAAATTTCCAAATTACAGTACGTAGTTTTTATTTTCTTTGAAAGGTCAAAGTGATAATTGTGGATGTTTCTCTTTTGCTTCTTTGTAAACCAGTGTTCATTAGAAAACATACTTCCTCTGTTTTTTATTAGTTGACCTGTTTCTTTTATCATGTTTGCCAACGCGTGATTTCAATCACTTTTATTCCACACTATTCTTACCCCTCCTTCCACTTTCTAAACATGCAGAATTGATTGGATCACAATGCCGGTAAGGCGGTAATGCCCCCTTTGCTTTTATATTTCACCCTCTCTAACTTGTGTGTTGTATAACTTCTGTTGCGAGTATTTAGAAACATTGAAAGTATTTTACTTTCTAAACATGCAGAATTGATTGGATCACAATGCCGGTAAGGCGGTAATGTCCCCTTTACTTTATATTTCACCCTCTCTAACTTGTGTGTCGTATAACTTCTGTTGTGAGTATTTAGAAACATTGAAAGTATTTTGAAGTCTCTAAAATTACAAAATAAATTTTATTTATTGAAATATTTTTATAGTCAGAAGTGTCAAGTATAAATCCAGTTTTATACATATAGTATAATTAATCCATAAGTACCTTTCAATAAAAGAATGTTTGTCTAAATAATACTTCCTCTGTTTTTTATTAGTTGACCTGTTTCTTTTATCACGTTTGCCAACGCGTGATTTCAATCACTTTTATCTTGGAAAATTGATGAGTAAAAATTATAAAAATATGATATTTTGAAAATATATAATGAGACGAATCTAACAAGACCCCACATGACTATATTTTCTCTTACATATAAATCACAAAAGATAGTCAAAGTAGATTATGTGAATAGTGTCAAAAGTCAAAACTTGTCAACTAGATAAAAACGGGGGAAATATTTTTTTTACCTCATCTCCGCTCAATGTCAGGGTTTGGGTTGGGTGTTGCAGGTGATTTCTTTCGAGATCTACAGGAGGCATTTCAAAATTGGGAAGCAAATGCATCGTCACAAGGGAAACCAAAGAGCTTGTAGGAAGAGTTAGTGGTGAGCCTAAAAGTTTTATCAATCCTTTTGAACTGGAAAGAGTATAGCTAATGGAGAAGAGTTCTCTAGGGAACAGGTGAGAGGGTGGGAATTTGGTAAATTCACTTGGCATGGACTCCACCCAATTCCTCTCATCTTGTTCATTGGATGATTGTTCTCCATTTAGCCTTTTCAGCTCGCTATTGTGCTCAATGCAGTAGGTTAGTAACGAAGGGGCTAAATATGATCTACCATTATGTTATACAGGAAATATGAAAAGAGTTTGTCGAGTTCTATGAACACGTGCTTAATTGGGTAGAGTATTATGCAAGTACCCATCTAGGAATATGTTTTAGTAGACAGATGCACCTCTACATTCTCATCCATGAATTTATAGCTTGTGAGGTCTCTTTTTTTTAGTTATGATGCAAAGTCGTATGTTTTTCCCTTTTCGGCGCTTGCTTTTTCGCGGTAGCCTAATAGCTCATTTGGGAGTGTTACGCAAATGCACAACATATGTGGGTTCAAATTCCACATAGGTTTCTTTGTTTTTCTCTTTAATTATCAATTTAAGACTAATAATAAGCTTGTTATATTTGTTTTATCATTATGATTCACTTTAGGCTCTCGCAATTACGGTTATTGGCCATCATGGTTCATCTTAGAAATTGCCATTTGTGTTCATATACTTTGGTCTTTCCAATGTAACCTTAGTTATTACTTTAGCTATGTAACGTTTTCCAACACTTTAATATATCTACTGGACAAATTCTTGCATATTTCATTTGCTATTTTTAACAAAGTCTATTTACACAACCTAGGAACGACTAATTGAACGGCAGGTAATACAAGATACAACCCATTGATTACATAACCATATTGGGGGCCGCAACTACTAGTGGTTATAAAAGAATGAAGCTGAACTGAACTGATTACAGCTAAACTAAAATTAAGCTGAAACGAACAGCTCTAAGAGTCGAATGAGACCATTAACCAATATAGTACTTCCAATAGATGAATATTACTAATGTTTGGCTTTGTGACTTTTGTAGGAGTTAACAGATGATGATATTGAAAGGGAGTTGATCCAGCTTTTTCCAAATTTCTATATTGACATGTTCTCATGCATGTGAATATTACTAATGTTTGGTTTTGTGACTTTTGTAGGAGTTAACAGATGATGATATTGAAAGGGAGTTGATCTAGCTTTTTCCAAATTTCTATATCGACATGTTCTCATGCATGTGAGTCTTTGTGAAGAAGTGTACACATATGTGATTTGCTTAAGGTTTTTCTCAAAATTCAAACACTAATACTTCCTCCGTTTCGCAATACTCGCAACGTTTCTTGTTTGCACACTACCCAATGCAATACTTTGAACCTTAATATCTCTCATTATTGATAAGTAAAAATTATAAAAAGTTAATATTATGATAGTATGCATTAAGACGAATCAAATAAGACCCCACTTGACTATGTTTTTTCTTATACACTTGTAAAAAAATATAACATAAGATTGGTTCATGAATAGTGGCTACTATTCTTATGTTGCGAGTATTGCGAAACGGAGGAAGTATAAAATTATTACCTTGTTTTTTTATAGAGATTTAAATCTTGATTTGTTAAAGCTTGTCTCGAGTTGCTATTACCGCGATGAAGGTGAGTGAAAAACTTTTACTCCCATGATTTAAGTGTTACATTTAATTTTTTCTTTTTAGTTTTTAGATAAGAAGATGATTATACAATTGCATTGTAACTTTTATTGTCAAATTGAATTTGTTTTATTATCTAAAGCAATATGAAACTATTATGCTTTGTAAAATTTTTGGATCCATGTTTAATCAGACTTAACTTGCTTTTGAAATTCCATTATATTTGCATTGGAAACATCTTTCTATTATATGCATTGTTTTTTATCATCTCTTATCATTTCTTTATTTAATTTTTTTTTGCCTTTTTTTCGTTGGTAATTTTCATTTCATGCTCTCTCACTCCCTCGAATTATGGAGAAGGAACCAGTTTGCATTCTGGTCGCTAATCCTTCAAGTAAGCATCCTCCTTTTTTCTACATACTTTACTTTTGTTTTGCATTAGCTTATTTTATGTATGTAGTTTTAATGTTGTTTGCTGCATCTATATCTTATTAATCGGTATGAATTTTTTGTTTTTATGTGATATATTCCATTTGTTAAATGTTATCGGTGTTTGAGTAGTTAAGGTGATTGTTTAATATTTATATATAGCTTAGTATTATTTTTGTGAAACCATTTGTGGATAGATAAGATAAGACTTTTTTTATTTTGGAAAAAGTAAGAGAATTGATCGAATCATACAGTTATAGTTTTAAAACAAAAAAGATATTTCCCTTTAATTATGGAACTTAATGTTGCTTGTATTGGATTTATAGGAATTTCATAGATGCTCTTTGTCCGTTGATTGTTGGGGGTGAGATGTTAGGCAAACTTCAGCTTGTGATTTTACACCTATTTGATGATAATCTGGGTGATGATAAAGAAGATCTTAAAGGAGTGAAATTGGAGTTGACATCTGTTGGGTATCCGCTTCTTAGAGGTTGGTTGTTTTGTTCATTGTTGTAATTAAAATTTATGCAATTGTGCGTACAAAAATTCGTACAGAGTTTAATGATAAAATATGGTTGAATATGCAAAGGAATGGAGAGAGAAAGTGGGGCATGTGATAAAGAGAGATAGAGAGAAATGACTTATAAAAAAGGAAAGAAAACATTTGTTGCAATTAATTTGACATTTCCATTTTTGGCAAATGTTGCAATTAAAAAGAAACGGATGAAGTATTAAATTTAAGTTCGGCATATGAATAGTACAAAATCGGTGATTCTGTGTTTAAATTTGAGTGGGTGGAGGAAGACATACAGAGAAACTACCAATCAAAAGAGGAATGCTAACATAATTTGAAACATGCATATATGGACAATATGGTAAATTTTTAACATAATTATATAGTAGATAACTGATTATGTGTATATACACACATATATATAGGTCATTTCTAAGATAATTGCAACACTATTTTTTTGCAAGCTGTTTTAACATAATACAACACTTTCTCTTTTGGCTAATGCATTATCTCCCGTATCACATGAGCCTCTCTTCATCCCTCTCCTTTATCATATGGGCTCCTTAAATAATCTGGGGTGCCTTGGTAATTTGGGCTAATGAGCTTTTAGGTGAATTGAGCTTTGAGCCTCTAAAGGGGTACTCATTTATACAAAGTGGCTCATGTCCTATGTTACTCCGACACCTTCATTTACCTCAAAAATCGGGTGTCGTGTCGTGTCCGACACGACACTTCACTTGGATACTTCATTTTAAACTAAAAACTTGACTTTTTTCTACAAAATAGCCGAGTCGGACAGTTGGACATCCGTATCCGAGTAGACACTCAATCTGTGTCAGAGTAACATAGCTCATGTCCGTTTCTGTGTTCATGTTATTCCAAAAATTGCTAGCTCCAGCTTCAATTGAATTTGATTTAGTCAGAACAAACTACATTACATGAAAGAAATGTGGTTCTTGTACTGTGACATCATTATAAATGACACAAATTACCCCTTCTAAAAAACATTAGTAAAAAAACACAAGACAATAGATATTGTACCATATAGCTTGATATTAAGCATATGTGAAGTCAACCAGGATCAAGTGAGCATATTATGAATTTGAAGAGAGATTCACTGACATTTCCTGTTCAGTTGATCAAAGTAGAGACCATCACAGTACAAGCACTAGAACCTTCTTCCTCGTCTTTCTTCCTCCTTCAAGAACAATGACGGATTCTTCACCATCTCTTACGGCGACTTCTTTGGTGGTCCTCCAATTTTGGAAGGGAATTAGAAGATAGAAACAGGTGTATCTGATTTTGATGTTGCATTGCTCTAGTTACTTTTTCTTGTTTTCATTTGGTTGAATGGGAGCTTCTGAAGTACTCCAGTACATAGGTTAGGAGTTTGATTTTCCTGTATGTTGATTATTCACTGTTACATAAGAAAAGTAACATTATGTCTGATATGCAAGTTTTGAGATACCATGCTTGTTGGGACTCTTGGTCCGTTCTATTTTGATGATGATAAACACATCTTACTATAACAGTTTGATTTGTGTAACAGAGTTCTAAGCAAATTGATAGTGCGGACTTCATGGAAGCTCAAGTGATTCAAAAGAGTAGCTTAGGATTAGTTATACTGCTTCTGTTGTAATTAACTAGCTATGATCATGTGCTAAATATGAAATGTGAATATAAGATGATGAAATATTCTCTTAAGAGTTAAGAAATAATTAATCATCTTAAATTCACATCTATAAGGGATTTGATCTTATTATCTTGAAAGTAGAAGCCAGAAAACGTTTTACAAAACATGCTACTAACGTTGGATTCCCACGTTTGGTAGGAAAGGAGAGAATGGTTGAGGGCTTGACAAAAAACAAAGCTACACGCCTTAAAATTTCAATTTTTGCTGGTTTTTTTTGGCTGATTTGATATGTAACAGGTCGGGTTTTTGTGTCTTTCCATCTCATGCCTAATTGTGAATCAAATTTGTAGATTGAGACAGATCAAAAGAAATAGAAAACTTTGGAATCTCGTTTCGATTTGGTCGTTTTTACCTTATGGACCGTTACATTTCAATATTTCATCCTCTCTTATCAGTGTATATCATTAATAGTGATGGGACTAGACATGTTTGATGATGCACAATGAGGTGCACAAGTACTGCTAACTGCTAAGGCTGGTTTTGTGGCTTTTTTTATAACTGTCCTTTATGATCATTTATACCGCAGTTGATCAACGCTTGTTTAGTTTTGAAGAAAATCAGAGTTAAGGACAAAAGATTTTTCTTTGTGATAGAGAAGGAGTTACGAATTGTACGATTGCGAAGGAAGGCTGTAACATTTCCCGTCTAGAAAATGGCTGTAATGTAGCATTATTTCAGCTTTGCATGTTTCTAGTTATCTTAACGGGCTTGCAAATTGACTTCGTTCGATATTAATTTTTACACCCTTCAAGATATTTAGAAAATGAAGTATCTATACCTTGATAATCACACAAATCCTATACTTTTCTTTCACATGTTTATCTGGTTTCATAGATGGTGTGGAGTTTCTTTGGCACAGTCCATTTGGCAGTTTGCAAGTACTCATGTTCATTCTATTTCACCTACCCTTCATGAACAGGACCCCGGCTGGTATAGAGTCTCGTTCTGATGAGTCAGACGCTTTTGCTGTTTCAGAGAAGAGCCAATGCTTCTCAAGGATAATTCACATTTTAATGCTTTGTACCATAAAGTCAATCCTGGAACCAGTACATATAGGCCTAACACATGCATGTAACTCAACTTAATGGCGTACCTGGATCATACTTGTGTAGTTAATGAAGCCACAACTTTGTGACAGAAGGAAATAGAAAGGTGCTAACCGCTAGTTGATGGCATTGTTCTTAGCATGACATCTCCATCATCTTGCTCGAAAACATACAAGGAAAAGTGTATGTTCGTATGATGGTACTGGTTTGAAATCGTAAGGAAGTGATTGAAGATCTAGAAAAGCATAGAGTGGTAGTACATCTCATATTAATCACATTTGCCGCCACTATAAGGCTGTCACCGGTTCTTGCAGACTGCCGAGACATAAATGGAAATTTTATCAAGCCGTTTTCAGGTTCTATAGCTTCTTAAAATTTTGGTTTGGAGGCAGCTGTTGGTGATCTTACCACCATTCTTTGACACGGAGGAGGATGCATGTTGTTTGCAGTAGCTTCTGCTGCTGTTATGAAAGACACAATGCAGAGAGCTGAAGAAAAATTTCAAGCTGCGAAAGAGTTGAGGGGCAGAAAGGATGTGAATGGTGGGAAGAATGTTCAGGGAACAGTACAGAACACGTGATGAGTATGGGGAGACCAGAGTGCATGCAACAAGTGATGCAGGTCCTTGTAAGATGAAAAATTCTGCTAACTAGGCCTGATAAAAATGCCTCGCCGGATATTTTCTGTTGAACAGCTAACTGCTGTATTTGGGAACCATCTAAGACGGGAAAAAATGTAGCTTGTCCGTGGAAACCGCATCTAGTGATGTAGCTGGTCAATGGAAGGAGGCTGGGGAATATTTTGATTTTGTA
Organism: Patellifolia procumbens; assembly: GCA_947645195.1. Taxonomy (NCBI): domain Eukaryota; kingdom Viridiplantae; phylum Streptophyta; class Magnoliopsida; order Caryophyllales; family Amaranthaceae; genus Patellifolia; species Patellifolia procumbens. The sequence goes on from CANSGD010000335.1 coordinate 3,132,327, forward strand.
AATAACGGTGACATTAGATTAACATAAAATCCTCAGCCACCTAATAGTAATTGTGATGAGAAGGCAGCAAACAAGCTGATAAGTGAAGATGATCACAATTGAAAATCTGCTGAAGAGGCTTGTGTAACAGGAGAAAATAGGCAATGTCTGAAAGCAACAAGAGCAGTATCAAGATAAGAATACTATGAGAAAATAGTATAGGCGGCCCAAGAAGTTCATGAGAATATGATCTGTGGGCATGTAAAGCCTAATGAGAGACTGAAGCGTATTTCTTAGGCAAAGCTAGACAGCAGAAGCCCGAGTTAATCTATGAACTAGAGAAGTATGAAATTCCACTCTGCAAAGCTCAGAAAGTGGAGGAAAGTTCTAGTGAGGCTTTGCAGTAATAGGAAACGAAGAAAAGAACATAAGAAGGAAACTGAGGCGGCTTTTCGCATTTAGCAGGTATTCACGGTCAACAGAAGTGATAAAACAATTACAGGTATCGAGCATAATGCCCAATAACCTCTCACATGAACAATAAATCCCTACTTGGAGTAGTGACTTTACTTTAATGAAGTAGCGACTCTAGTGTTCATGTGAGATGTTATTGGACATTATGCGCAATACCTGTTATTGATTTATCATTTCTCCATCTTACATAGTTACATGTACATTATTTTCAGCTCAATTAGCATCAGAATTATCCGATGCTTGATACATCTTAGAGAATTTTGTGTAGATGGTCTTAGTTTGGATCAGCATCCGATCTGATGCGGGATATCTCTTAAAAATTCATGTTTGGTAGCCCTTCACTACATTTTATTATTTGGCTTATAGTGAGCCCCACTGTGCTTATTTCTACCTCTTTCATGTTAAACAAATTGTAACCTGCAGTGTCATCTCATCAGTAAAACTATCTCTATCAATTTATTAACCTAGTTTTGTATCTTTATGAATGTGTTACTTTTGGAGAATGTTCATTCCATTGATTCTCCTCTTAAATGTTCTATCAGTTTGCAACTTATGTTATGTAGGAATGCTGCTCAAAGTAATTGCAGTTTGTCTTATTTTTTATTCTGAAATGGCAGATTCTTGGGCCTGATAGCAGTTGGCAGCCAACTCTTCTGACAGAAGTTATAACTTCTGCTGCTGTGAAAAAAGCTTACAGAATTGCTACTCTTTGCTTGCATCCAGACAAATAACTGGTAAGCCATAATCCAATAATAATTGATACTCCCTCCGTTTCTTTTTGTTTGTCCAACTTTCCGTTTTTATCTGTTTCTTTTTGTTTGTCCTACCTTTTCATCTTTCCTTATATGGAAAAATTATACTTCCTCCGTTTCGCAATACTCGTAACGCTTCTTTTTTGCACACTATCCAATGCAATACTTTGAACTTTAATATCTCTAATTATTGATAAGTAAAAATTATAAAAAGTTGATATTATAATAGTATGTGTTAAGACGAATCAAATAAGACCCCACATGGCTATATTATTTCTTATACATTTAGGGGGAAATATAATATAAGATTGATGGATGAATAGTGGTTACTATGCTAATGTTGCGAGTATTGCGAAACGGAGGAAGTATCACCCATCTACCCCTACTTTATCACTTTTTGATCTCACATGTACCTTAAAAGTTTCTCTCACCTACTTTAATCACCACATTTATTATAAAATAAGTGGACTCCTTACTTTGTTGTCCTCACCCACATGCATATGACATCATCTTTCTTGACATTTGAAGCTACAATAAATGGGACAAACAAAAAGAAACGGAGGGAGTAGTATTTATTATTTTAGTGGTTGCCGCAAGTAGTACTGATGTTGAATCCCAGCTTTTCAAACTTTTTTTGTGTAGTATCTTAATTCTACAACAACTTCTGTTGGCATATTTAATACTAAGCTGTATTCTTAGGTGGTCAGTGGACAGTACTCAGTAATCAGTAGTCAGTACACACATATTCTATCTCCTATTGATCATGAAGATTGGGGAACCCTCTCTCTTTCTTGCTACTTAAAGCCATGCACATTCTCAGTTAAGTTTTTTCCACGTTATTTATTGCATATCTGTCCTCCCTTCCCTTTATATATCACTCTTTTTTCTCTCTCCCTTACTACCACTCTCTCACTCTTTCTCTTACATTCTCTTTCACCGTCTCCACACATTGTAAACCCCATCAACCTCAAAACAGTCATTCTGATGGATGCATTCACATTGTTGTTGCTTTTATCTATCATTACGGCGTATATGATCTGGTTCAGATCAATTGTACGACCACTACGTGGTCCGCGTGTGTGGCCCTTGGTGGGAAGCTTACCAGGGTTGATAGAGAATGGAGCCCGAATGCATGAGTGGATTGCAGAGAATCTTCGCTCATGTGGTGGAACGTACCAGACATGTATATGTGTGGTGCCCTTTTTGGCGCGTAAGCAGGGTCTTGTAACGGTCACATGTGACCCCAAGAACCTTGAACATATACTTAAGAATAGGTTCAACAACTATCCCAAAGGTCCTACATGGCAGGCTGTTTTTCATGATCTGCTTGGAGAAGGGATCTTCAACTCTGATGGCAACACATGGCTTTTTCAGAGGAAGACTGCTGCATTGGAGTTTACAACCCGGACCCTACGGCAAGCCATGGGTCGCTGGGTGAATCAGGCTATTAAAGCCCGTTTCTGCCCAATTCTGAAGGCGGCTCAGTTGGATGCTAACCCCGTTGATCTTCAAGACTTGTTGCTTCGTCTCACTTTTGATAATATTTGTGGCTTAGCCTTTGGGGGTGACCCACAAACTCTTACCCCTGGTTTACCAGAAAATGGGTTTGCAACGGCTTTCGACCAGGCCACCGAAGCAACACTCCAGCGGTTCATTCTGCCAGAGTTTATTTGGCGCTTGAGAAAATGGCTAGGGCTTGGTATGGAAGTTACCTTGAGGCAGAGCGTTGAACACGTCGACAAGTATTTGACGAATATTATTAATACACGTAAGTTCGAACTTACAACTCAGCAGGAAAGCGGAGCCCATGATGACTTGCTGTCAAGGTTTATGAAGAAAAAAGAGTCTTACTCAGACAAGTTTCTTCAATACGTGGTACTCAACTTCATCCTAGCTGGAAGAGACACGTCCTCCGTGGCACTTAGCTGGTTCTTTTGGCTTGTCAGTAACAATCCACATGTGGAAGAAAAAATTCTTATTGAAATATGCACCGTGTTGATGGAGACACGTGGCAATGATGTCGCTGACTGGACTGAAGACCCCTTAGAGTTTGAAGAAGTTGACCAATTGATCTACCTTAAGGCTGCACTCTCAGAGACACTTAGGTTGTACCCCTCTGTGCCGGAGGACTCAAAACACGTTGTTTCCGACGATGTGTTACCTGACGGTACATTCGTACCAGCAGGATCTGCCATCACGTACTCAATATACTCGACCGGGAGAATGAAGTTTATATGGGGCGAAGACTGCTTAGAATTTAGGCCGGAAAGGTGGTTGTCCTCAGATGGTAGTAGAATAGAGATGCAAGACTCGTTCAAGTTTGTCTCGTTCAATGCAGGTCCTAGAATCTGCTTAGGGAAAGACTTGGCTTACCTACAGATGAAATCGATCGCTGCAGCATTGCTACTTCGTCACCGGCTCAACGTGGCACGAGGCCATAAGGTGGAGCAGAAGATGTCATTAACCTTATTCGTAAAGAATGGGCTAGTAATGGATGTTCATCCTAGAGACTTGTCCCCTATAGTTGCCAAAATTAACCAAAAAACAATCAACACGGCCGAATAATTGGTTAAGTCAATTATTTTTTGGCAGATGAGTTATAATTAAGCCTCAAAAGGTTGTTAGAGGCAACTTTAAATTGAGCAAAGTTGGTTTCAGTTGAGTGGTGGGGAGGTGGGATGGAGACTGTGAATACGATGCCACATTTAGAACAAAAGATAAGCATTTGAATATGGTTTGTTATATTTGGTATATTTATAGACAAATAAAAAGACATATACTTATATTTACAATACTGGTTTTGGTAATTACTAAATGGGAACAAAAACCGTTTGTAGCTTTCATTGCATATTTGAAGGAAGTTTGTTGCTTAACTCATGTGTTCAGTTTTGCATTGTATTTGTACATGTTCCACATTGTTATTTATACAATCCACCAATCACTACTCCGTGTAGTGGTAAAATTTGTAACTCAAATTCGTAATCTTGTTTAAATTTTGATACATTCAGCTTAAATGTGTCCTAATTTTATTGTCCCTGAAAATATGTCTAATATCAGAAGTGTTAAAGAAGTACTTCTTCCGACCCACAATGTTCTTCCCACTTCATTATTTTATACCTGACATATATTCAAGAAGTGAGAAGAACATTGTGGGACGGAGGGAGTAATATCCAAGAACTAAACTTGATAATTAAGTGATAGTTAGTTGTTTAAAAAGTTGCTATCTGAATTAACGGTTATGTTTAGTAACCAATCGGCGGGTTTGGCATGAACAGTGCAAACGGTATGGTGAGATCCTTCTTGTAACATGAGCAGAACTTTCAGAAACTTTTAATCATAGGTGAAATTAGTCATTCATTTATATTCTTTATAGTGGCTGGAGATTTCTCCGTCTAAGCATCTGGTTATTGTACAATTAGTATCGATTCCAACCTTTTGCGAAAGATGCGGATGGGACACAAAACGGAATGTACTGGATTTTTAGCACGTACAACCATCAAACCACAGACCAAAGCCTTCAAGAAATGTGGGAAAGTATAGTTGCTTATTTTGCACATGATGTTTAATACTGTATAGATTGATCTATTTGAGTTCTTATTGCATCCATTTCCGCGTTTTGTTTTTTATAATAACGGAGCGCTAAACTGTGCTTAACTAATTGGATTGGACTATATTGGATGAATAGCATCTTTGGATGATTAATCTTGTTAATGTTTAAGACGTTCCCGAAACATGATAAATGCAAGGCGAGTTAAAGGAGCACCAAGATCTTCATTGGAGAGAAGGAAAAAAGAATTTGCGCATGACATGTTTAGATCCTTTGAAAAACACAAAGGATTTGTTCCATGTTGAATGAGTTTAAGCAGTAATTTCTTTCTATTTTGGTTTAGGATGAAACTTCTATTGGACTCTATAATAACAACTTGACATGGTGAGAGAATTAGACTACTTCGTAATATAAGGATAAGGATAAGGATAAGGATAAGGGTGACAATTCAATGAGTATAACTCGATTTTGACATCATATAACAAAGAATGTCTGTTCCGGAAAAGTAATACCGTTGATCCGAATCATATAAAAAGTCGAGTATACGTAAGACATGATAATTTCGATTATTACCTAATCGCTGATGCCACGATCAAAATCATATTACAGTATAATTATATTTAAAATTTAAAGTGTATGGTATTGGTTGCATAATTACAATAAGTAAAATCAAGCTATTTTCCCACTATAACTAAATTTTTGAATTTGACTCAAAGTTAACCTGATTTGCAGATGAGTAGGATAATTGAATTTGAGCAATAATTTTAAAGTATCCGAGTCATAAACAAAGGTTGATCGAATATGAGATTCAGAAAATTCGATTTGATACGACCTATTGCCATTCTTGTCATGGAGGGAAGTGTTACCATTTGAAAAGACTTTGTGGAGAGAGCGGAATTAATATAGGAGAGATTTTTGATTTATATTTACATAGATTTACTCTTTGAGATGATTTTAAAGGGATGTATGATTAGTGTACGAGAAAGTGTAAAATAGTGATATTGACCGTTGGTATAGGTAGGCAAAAATAAGGGATTAAAAAGTTAAAATCGGGATCCATGTGTAAAAAAGTATTAATTGAATAGAGACATCTCGAATATATAGCAGATAAATAAAGACGGATAAAACAAGTTGGTTTCGACATAGTGGTCACCCACTTTGTTCATTAAGCAATTAAACAAGGGTTCGGAATCCAAAATTTGGAAATGAAAATAAATATTTAACCAACAATTGCGGAGCTAGAAATTTTCGCATGAGGGGGCTAGAATTAACAATTTGAAAAATAAAATATAGGGAAAAAATGTTGGTATGGAGAGTTGGACCTAGGTTTCATGAGTTGTTTACTCTATTTGTGATTAAAAAACTAACTAAGCCAAGTTTACTTAGTGATATTATACTATATAAAGTGCTATATATACATTAAAATATATTGACCTTGTGGGGGCGATCACCTCCACCAGGCACCAGCCACCCCCTCCCTCCGCCACTGTAAACCAACCCTCTACTCTTAAATGAAACGAGTTAGGCTATAAGTAACAATTATTGTGGCTATGTTCTTTTCAACTTATTTTTGTTTATTTGAATTTATTAGACCTTATTAGTCTTTGTTTGACTTTATTATACCTTATTCAAATTTATTAAAACTATATGATGAAACCTCTTACTTGATTTTATTAGATCTTATTCAATCTCATTCAAGGGCGGAGAGAGGGGGGCTGGTGGGGGCGGCCGCACCCCAAGGTCCAAAAAATTTAATGCATATGTAGAATTCAATGTAGTATAATATTAGTTATAAACTTAGCTTAGTTGATTTTCATCATAAAAAGAGTCAATGACTCATAAATCCGGGTTCAAATCTCCATACCAACATTTTTTTTCCCTTTCATACAATTTTATTTCTCAAACTATTAGTTTTAGCCCCCTCATCCAAAAATTCCTGGCTTCGCCATTAATCTCATTACACTTTTGTCTAACTTTATCTGAAATTACAAGAATTGAAAATAAGTTGAAAATAACAGTCCCGCTTCAGACGGTAACACCAACAATAGGGCGTAGACAAGTAGTTAACTTGTCAACCTCAAAAGAAATGACATTGGATTGGTAAATTTGTCATGCAACTACTACAAACAGTAAAAACGTGTATAAGTAACATTAAGACAACAAAATGAGAAATGGATCAAGATGTAGAATAATTTAATATTTTTGTGATGATCTTGCGATCTTAGCAGTAAAGTTCACTAATCCCAAAAAACACTAAAAAATAATCACTACAAAACAATTTATCCACTCATTCCTACTACTATCGTGTTCATCTTTCATTCTTCAACCTTCAACATCTTGATTCCATAAATTTTACATTAGATTCTCTTCTTATCTCGATCAAATTCTATATAATCAATCCTCAAATTTCAAAATCAAGCTCAAATCAATCTCATCTATATAATCAGAATTTGAAAAATCGTTTGTTTTACTACTGGTTTGTGCACAGTGATCGCCGATGGGATCTTTGAAGAGCGATGAAGAAGTTGCGGTGATCGATGCGAAAGAATCAATTGAAGCTATAATTTATATCAATGGCGTTCGGAAAGTCGTTCCTGATGGATTAGCTCATTTGACGCTTCTTGAGTATCTTAGAGGTTTGTTAGAATTTCAGAATTGATTGTTTTGATGCTTCATTAGTTGAATATTGTTCGTTTGTCGTATGAATTTCTGTATTCTGTGAAAATTTTGCGATTGTAATTCGTAAGGTGTTCTGTGGTGGTTAGGGTTTAGCGTAAGGGAATTAATTTCAGTATTGATTGTTTTGATGCTTGATAAGTTGAATTCTGGTCATTCTCGTATGAGTTTCTGTAATCTGTAAAAAAAATTGTGATCTTAAGGTGTTTTGTGAAGGTTAGCGTTTAGCGTAAGGGAATCGATTTCTGTATTGATGTTTAATAAGTTGAATTCTGTTTATTGGTCGTATGAGTTTCTGTATTCTGTGATTTTCTTGTGATCGTAAGTTGTTCTATGGTGGTTAGGGTTTAACTTACTGTAATGTAATGGATTCTTAGGATCTGTTCTTTGAACTGAAATGAGCTGAACTGAACTGTTTTGAACTGAAGTGAACTGTAATTGTGAGACAAAAGCAGAGCTGAACTGAAATTAATGGAGCTGAACTGGACTAAACTGAACTAAAATGTTTTTCAATTAATCCAGTGCAAAAGAACAGAGTCTTAGTTTGGACAAAAGTGATGGTCCATTTTCCTTTACTAAAAGCCAAATTTGAGCATCAATCAAGCTGTAATGATATGAAAATGATTCAACCTCTTATCCGAAGTAGTAAAGTGTCATATTTGCTTTTCTTAGAGTCAAATTTCACCGTCATTTGGCTCTGATATTGATAAGCAGTCACTAAAAAGTATGCGAGTTGTTCCACTTTGACTTTCTCGATGGTGCATTAAGGCTCTGTTTCCTCCAACTTATTTCCAAAACAAATTAAGTACTTATAAGTTCGATAAGTTCCAATAAGTTTCAATAAAATTTATCATCTTATAAAATAAGCTTTAATAAGTTCAAACGTTCCAATAATTTACAATACGTTCATAAGTATAAGTTAAAACGAGTTAAAAAGAATAGAGCTTAAGCCACTGCTAACTTCGGTCATGGATATTTTAATTGCCAATCAAGAAAAAATTAAAGCTTTATAATCCAACATTAACAATTATAGTATATAATTAAATTAATGTGATCAACGTACGGTATATAAATAGTCCAAAAGTCAGAGTGCAACAACGAAAACAATTTATTATTTCTACAAAATATATAGATTCAACTTACGGAATATTATTGTTTTAAAGTGACATGACTACGGGCTTAGAGGGCATATTTTTAAGGCGATATTTTTAAGGCATTGTGAGTTTGACCTTAATTTCCCTTATTTAAACTTATTGGCTTCTTAATTGTTATTGTTGAACCTCATTAAAACTTATGTGAGCTCATTGTCCCTTCTCTTACTCTTTAAGTTCAGCTTATGATGAATTCCTTTGAGAAACATTTTTCTTAGTATGTGTTACCTTTTCTGAGTAACATAGGGAGTTTGTGACGTTTAACTTTAATGAGAAATCGTTCGACTTTGACCTTCTTATTGCATACACAATTTTAATCTTGGAATTTTCATTAAGATAAAATAAAGGTCACATTTTGAGCATAAAAACAGAATCGTTACTTCTTGGCTTTTTGTTAACATTGATTAGTGCACACTTGACGATGTGAGGTGTTAATGTGTCTACTTATGAGTGGATGAAGGAAGAGATATAGATAAACCACCTTTCAAGAAGAAGAATGCTAACATAATTTTGAAACATTTATTTATATATATATATATAGTTTCAGGTTCTCGTGCGACCTCTTCTTATGGTGAGGTCTTTCTTATCTTGTGGTCTATTATTCTATTTTTATTATGACCTCATGTGTCATCTTTATCATAACTATCATTTTTATCCCATTTTCTAGTCATTTTTAGAACTATCTGTCTTATCACATTTTCTTTCATTTTTATCGCGTTTTCTATCATTTTTATGGGTGTGGTTTGCTCTTACATTTTCTTTTGTTTTTATGACCTTATGTGTCGTTTTTATTATAACTATCAATTTTATCGCATTTTCCGTCATTTTTATTGCTATCATTTTTTATGTCATTTTTTCGTCTTTTTTATTCTTGTCATTTTATTTTTATGTCATCAACCGTCATTTTTACAAGGACTGCACGATAAGGGGAGGCCTTACGAGATCTATCCCTTCTCTCTGTATATATACGGGGAGGATCCCTTGAAAACCAAATATATGCCGTGGAAACCTTTTATAGGGGTTCATATAAGTATTAAAGAGGTACATATAGGTATTAAAGGGGTATTTTAACATGTAACAAAAGTTAGAACCAAAGTTGTCAATATTTACAGAATTTCCATTAATGAGGATGCGTGTATCCCTTTATTCCTCATATGTACCCATTTTCTTGGGTTTCACCATGAAAATAGTTTTCACATGATCCTCTCCCTATATATATATATATGAAGTGTAAAAGTTCTTTCTAAACCAATCATGTTATCTCAAAAATTGCTACCTCCAGCTTTAAATGAAAATAGGTAGAATGCACGATATTGTAGCATGTTTTTTTGGGCTGTACAATGGCCCTTCAATACAGGGTAATGTTTTATGCATTCGATTTGTTTCATTTTTCATAAATCATGATAGGTTCAGTACTAGGTAAGGTGCTTAAATTGGAGCTCAAGCTTGAATAGCATATAATTGTTTCTTCATGTGTATATAGTGTGGCTAAACAAAAAAATTTCATATTAATTATGGATTGCTGTATTGTTTAAAGTGTCATGATCATTGCTAATCCCTTTGAATACTTTGAAATGCAGATCTAGGTCTAACTGGGACAAAATTAGGCTGTGGCGAAGGAGGTTGTGGTGCTTGTACTGTGATGGTCTCCTATTTTGATCAACAGAACAAGAAATGTGTGTGAGTCTCTCTTTAATTTAAATATCTGCTCACTTTGATCCTGTTTGAGTTGATATATGCTAATTGTCAAGTACTCAAGCTATACGGTACACTATATATTGTCTTGTTTTTTTTTGTTTTTATTTTCCAATGTTTTCTAGAAGTAATTGATGTCATCAGTAATTTGACAACTTTTCAGTGTTTTCTTTGCTTGTTGAGTAGTTCTGGTCCTACCTTTGTTTTCGCCTCTTACAGCTTTGCACATTAAAAGTATGTGCTGAATAGCTTGAAATAGCACTCAACTAGCATGGTGCAAGAACCACTGAAGCAGCTGATAATTACTAGGGCTAGAAATGAGTTCGGGGTGGTGGGGGGGGGGAGAGCATGGCATTAGATTAAAGCAGTTCCGTTGTATAAAGGATTCTAAACTTACAGTTCTTAAAAAACATTCTTCACGTATGTTTTAAAATCAGACTTCATTATCTGTCGTAGATCATCTGCTATTGCATCAAGCCATTAACAATTGTATTAATGTAGTAAGCATATTTTGTATGATAATTTTTGAATTCATATCTAAGTGTACTTCAAATTTATATTTTCATAGCTAATGTTTGGATCATTTGATATCTGCACAATATACGCCGGGTTAGGTGCTAAAATTACGACATTCAAGTATACCCCAAAAATTTGGAACATATTACAAAGATATGGATATTTCCAACATATCAATTTGTGCAGTGTGGCTGCAAAGTGCGACATTAGACTCCTTAGATGCCCGCTTGCATGACATTTGTTGTGACGGTGATTGCAACTGTGGAATATCTTTTCAATGGTGAGAGGCAGCTAAGAAGAATGACATCAGTTTTATATGTTGGCATGACTGCACTTTGATCCTACAGGATTGGAACATCGATAATGAATTTCTATCTTTAGTGGATGACAACTACATTGGAGAAATGTTCTAATGTTCATGTTGCCCCCCTGTACCAGGCACCATGCAGTCAATGCATGCTTGACTCCACTATACTCTGTAGAAGGAATGCATGTAATCACAGTGGAGGGTATTGGAAACCGCAAAATTGGCTTGCATCCAGTGCAGGTGTTTATCTTGCCCTTTTTATATCTTAGACATTTTTTAGGAGAGGGAAATATAAGAATTTAGGCCGTTATTGTCTGATTAAAATTCCTATTAATTATATATGTATCTTTGAAGGAACTGCTAGCAAGCTCACATGGATCACAGTGTGGATTTTGTACTCCTGGATTTGTCATGTCCATGTATGCTTTATTAAGATCTAGTCGAACTCCTCCAACTGAGCAGCAAATTGAAGAAAGTCTGGCCGGTAACTTGTGCCGCTGCACAGGCTATAGGCCAATTATTGATGCCTTTAGAGTTTTTGCTAAAACTGATGACATGATATACACTGTTGGTACCTCAGCAAGTCATCAAGGCAATGAGTTCATTTGTCCATCAACTGGTAAACCTTGCTCATGTCGACAAAAATCTGAAGGCAATGCTGATAATACAGAGAAAAGCGAAGTTTGCAATGGAAGGTACAAACAGCTTTCTTATAGTGATATAGATGGTAGCAAATACAATGATAGAGAGCTTATTTTTCCTCCTGAGCTTTTGCTAAAAAAATCTTCTTTTTTGAGCTTGAGTGGTTTTGATGGACTTAAGTGGTATAGACCTTTGTCCCTTCGACATGTTCTTGAGCTGAAATCCAAATATCCAGACGCTAAGTTGGTGATTGGTAACACAGAGGTTGGAATCGAAATGAGAATGAAGAGAATGCAGTATAAAGTTCTTGTATCAGTTGCGCAGGTACCTGAGTTGAATATTTTAGAAGTGAAAGATGATGGATTGGAGATAGGAGCTGCTATGCGTCTCTCTGAGCTTCTAAATGTTCTGAAAAGAGTTTCTTTAGAGCGTACTGCTCATGAAATATCAACCTGTAACGCCTTTATTGAGCAAATAAAGTGGTTTGCTGGCACTCAGATTAGAAATGTTGCATCCGTTGGTGGAAATATATGTACTGCTAGCCCAATATCAGATTTGAATCCTCTTTGGATGGCAGCTGGAGCAAAGTTTCAAATCATCGATAGCAAGGGAAACATTAGAACGGTGTTGGCTGAAAACTTTTTCCTTGGTTATCGTAAGGTTGATTTGTTAAGAGATGAGATTTTACTATCGATACATTTACCATGGACTAGGCCCTTTGAGTTTGTGAAAGAGTTTAAGCAGGCTCATCGTAGAGATGATGATATTGCGTTAGTAAATGCTGGGATGCGTGTTCATCTTGAGAAGAAGAATGAAGAATGGTTTGTATCAGATGCATCAATTGTGTATGGAGGGGTTGCTGCTGTTTCTTTTTTGGCATCAAAAACAAAAGATTTTCTCCTAGGAAAGAGTTGGAACAAGGAATTGCTAGGCAAGGTCTTAAAAGTCTTGGAGGAGGATATTTTGCTGAGGGAAGATGCACCAGGTGGGATGGTGGACTTCAGAAAATCTTTGACATTGAGTTTCTTCTTCAAATTTTTTTGGTGGGTTTCTCGTGAAATGGATTTAAAGACATCTTTGACGGAAACTGTACCATCATCTTATCTGTCAGCAATACAGCCATCCCATAGGCCATCTGTTATGGGGAGTCAGGACTATGATATGGTCAAACATGGGACAGCTGTGGGATCTCCAGAGGTTCATTTATCTGCGACACTCCAGGTGCATTACTAAACTAACTAATTGAGAAACCAGTTACAACTATAATTAGGACAAATCGAGATATTAAAAAATCAATAACAAATAATTGAATAAAGCAGCAATTTGGTCTTTTTCACTTTCACTAGTCTTCATAAATCATAAGCGCCTCATTGACTTTCACTCTTTTCAGGTCACGGGTGAGGCAGAATATGTTGACGATATGGTGATGCCGCCTAATGGTCTGCATGCTGCTTTAATTCTGAGTAGAAAGCCTCATGCCCACATAGTCTCAATTGATGACTCTGGGGCAAAATCGTTGCCTGGGTTTGCGGGCATATTTTATGCCAAAGATATCCCTGGAGATAATCATATTGGACCCGTTGTCGCTGATGAGGAGCTCTTTGCTTCCGAGTTGGTAACTTGTGTGGGACAGGTACTAAGGTTTTCAAATGTTCACAGTTTGAATCTTCTTTTAGCAGCATGTGAACTAGTGTTTGGAAATTGTACAGGTAATTGGTATAGTTGTTGCTGATACCCATGAAAAGGCAAAACTGGCGGCGGGAAGAGTGCATGTGGAGTATGAAGCGCTTCATCCTGTATTATCTATAGAGGATGCAGTTAAAGCTAAAAGTTTTCATCCTGGCTCGGAGAAGCAACTTCAGAAAGGTGATGTTGATGTCTGCTTTCAGTCAGGTGACTGTGATAGGGTCATTGAAGGAGAGGTACAAATTGGTGGTCAAGAACATTTCTACTTGGAAACACAGAGCAGTTTAGTGTGGACCATGGACAGCGGTAATGAGGTCCATATGGTTTCATCTACTCAAGTATGTATCCCTCTGTAGTTGCTGGTTTCTCTTGTGCACCATTACTTGACTACACTGTTAATTACAATCGTCAATCTGATTGTGGGCATTCCCACTCCTTTTTTTGTTATCTGTTTTTGCCTTTTTGGTGTTCTAGTAAGTTCTTCTCACTGGAATAACTCTGCAGGCTCCTCAGAAGCACCAGAAGTATGTCAGCCACGTACTTGGTCTTCCTATGTCGAAAGTTGTATGCAAAACCAAGAGAATTGGTGGTGGATTTGGTGGCAAGGAGACAAGATCAGCTGTTTTTGCTGCTGCAGCTTCCATTCCATCATATCTGTTGAACCGGCATGTAAAACTCACCTTAGACCGCGATGTAGACATGATGATAACTGGACAGCGTCACAGCTTTCTTGGAAAGTATAAGGTATACTTTAATTTCTCCACTTGGCTATATTGACTATGTTTGTATGGTGTGATTGACATGCATGTAGGAGTATATTGTGAATAAATCAGGCTGCCTCATCCATTTGTTGGATTCTGCACTTGAGTTATTCCTCCATCCAAAAGAATCTTCAGTCAAACCAAAAAGCTTCAACGAAGTTTTTCTCTGCTTGTCAAAAGTTAAAGGCAACACTGAAATTGATTTAAAATATATGGACTGTAAGTATATTAGGAAAAGATGAAGGCATAATGGTGTTGTGAACTATCAAGACCAATATAGTACTACCCGAATCAAACAAATTGTGAACCTATGCAACTCAAACTTGCATGAAATTGATTGCCTATGTGCTTTTTTACACAGGTTAATACACTGTCAAATTTCTAGTTGCTGACTGTTGCTTCTTGACAAGAATTTGTGCCCCTTAACTTCTTAATGCTTAGCAATTGTAGGATTATGGGTTGTGTAGTATCTAGATGAGAGAAGTGCTGGCCCATAATGTAATTTAACAACAGAAACTAAATGAGCACACCCTGATTTGATGTGGGAAGTTCCTTTCACGAGTAAGGCTAAATGTCGGTGAAACGAACTATGGGCAATAGTCCATTAAAATTTTTGTAGAATGAAAGTATATAACATGAGAAAACAAACTTTGGGACCACGCGCTACCATCTTTCCCAGTAGGAGAAATATGATGAAAATGTTCTGCACCTGCAGAGTCAATCAATCATCCACCGTTATTGGACTGTGGTCCCCAGCTTCTTCATCAAAAGATGTCTTAAGTTTACCCTTGTATCGTTTTCTTAGTCACATACGGAATAATATTATAACACTAGCTTGTGGTTTATGTTGAAGCCCTAACGTCCTTGTCTCTCTCACTTATGTCTCTCTTTTCTTGACCCTTGGACTTCCATAAAATATTCTCAAATTTCAATTATCGTATACATTGATCTAGATGCTGTGCTTCAGGTAGGATTTACAAATGAGGGAAAGGTGCTAGCTCTGGATCTTGAAATATATAATAATGCTGGAAATTCACTCGATCTCTCTCTTGCGGTCCTTGAACGTGCAATGTTTCATTCGGACAATGTTTATGAGATACCAAATGTTCGGATAAATGGAAAAGTTTGCTTCACCAATCTTCCAAGCAACACTGCCTTCCGTGGATTTGGTGGCCCCCAAGGGATGCTTATTACAGAAAATTGGATTCACAGGATAGCCATGGAGCTCAAGAAGAGCCCAGAGGAGATCAGGGTAAGAGAAAAATTTGTGTGTGCTTCTATAGTGAGGCATCGACACTTTGCTTATTGCACATCACTAGTTTTTTTGAAATCATACGTGTTTATATAAAATTGTGATACTTTGAAACTACATATAAGGGAAATCTAACAAGATCTCATGTAATTGTGTTTTATCGTATTATTAAAATAAAAATTGGTCACACTTTTTGAACTTTACTTTGAGAAACAGAAATGGGTAATCCTTGCGGGATAGAGGGAGTATATTTCTTTGTTGATAAAATTATAATTTTAAATATTATAATTGGAGGAAGCAATGAAATAATACAATAGTTGTTCAAAAATCAATATTATGGAAAGATTTTCTATGCAAAATTTCAACAACTTCCCATATTGTTTTATGATTCCTATTTAGTATGATTATATATAAAATTATGGAAAAACTATACTTCTGATTAGTGATATAAAATAATTTTCATACATAGTGTAGTGTTTCCTTAAAAATATAGGACCACTTGACAAAAGATGTGCCAAGTGGCAATTCTTGGGGCGAATTTCTTTGGCTTTGTACATGTATTAAGTTAGATATTGTAGTGATCAAAGTTTATACAATATTCTCATAATTTTGTGTTATCTTAGGAGATAAACTTCCAAAGTGAAGGATCAATATTGCATTATGGCCAAATACTTGAGCATTGTACATTGCCTCAATTGTGGAATCAACTGAAATTATCATGCGATTTCTCTTTGGCACGTGCTGAGGTTGAGGAATTTAATGTCCATAATCGGTGGAAAAAGCGCGGCCTTGCTATGATTCCGACAAAGTTTGGCATCTCATTTACAACTAAGTTTATGAATCAGGTAAGCAACGTTTTCAATTTGCTTCACTAATCTGTTGTGTAAATTTTTATATTGTGATTAGTGATATCTAATAATGTTCATAATCGATGGAAAAAGCATGGGCTTGCTTCGGTAATGTTCATAACAGGATATTTCTCTGATTTTGTGGTAGATAGATCAAGTATGCCAGTTTACTCCTTGATGCCAGCTTGTAATTGTTACTATTTGCATTCTATATCTGTAAATAATGTTGACTGTGATGCAAGTTAGGGTGACCAGCAGTTGCTTCCAAAAGGTTCCCGTATTGACTTTTGAGGTCAAATTTTCTATTAATATACATACTTACTGAGATACGTGAGACTTATGCAGTGGTGATTTTTTAAAAGAATTGCTTTGTCTCAAAGCAAGGAGGGAGAGGATATTCTTCTCTTGTTCCTAAATTGATTGAACTGATTGCAGGCAGGCGCCCTTGTCCAAGTTTATACTGATGGTACAGTGTTGGTTACCCATGGGGGTGTTGAGATGGGACAAGGCTTACATACAAAAGTTGCCCAGATTGCTGCTTCCGCTTTTAATGTTCCCCTGAGCTCTGTATTCATTTCAGAGACTAGTACAGACAAGGTAACAAAGCAGCAGAAAATTCTTCTTTCTCTTTCATACCCCACAACTTCTCCCCCTTGTAAGATACGGAATATCTGTAGCTCATATAATCTGCTTAACTGCAATTTGTTGTTTCTGTTTGCCGCCAAACAGGTTCCAAATGCATCACCCACTGCAGCGTCAGCAAGTTCTGATATGTATGGTGCTGCGGTTTTAGATGCTTGTGAGCAAATAAAAGCAAGGATGGAGCCTATTACTTCGAAACGCAACTTTAATTCTTTTGCTGAGGTATGTCTGGTATGTACGTTAGCCTATTTCTGGCTTTTTGTTTCCCTTAGTAATGATGCATGTTTTTGTTCCTTTGTCAGATGGCACTTGCATGCTTCCTAGAGAGAATAGATCTATCTGCTCATGGATTCCATGCTACTCCTGATATTGGCTTTGACTGGAAAACTGGCAAGGGGATTCCTTTCAGGTATTTCACGTATGGTGCTGCCTTTGCGGAGGTTGAAATAGATACATTGACTGGAGATTTCCACACGAGAGCTGCAAACATCATTCTTGATCTCGGACATTCTCTCAATCCAGCCATTGATGTTGGTCAGGTAATTACCACTGCAAATTCTCCATCTTTGTTGCTTGAGCTTATTCAATTAGAAGCATGTTTGCCGAAGAATGGTGGAAGTGGCATGATTTGGTTTGGTTACTGCCCTATTGGATATTTTGATGTCAGTGTCATTTAAGCTTTTTATTTTGGAACTACACCCAAAGCTCGGATTTTCTTTTTTCTTGTGATTCCTCTCAATAAGAATATAATAAAGTTAACACATCAAGTAGCAGTGGGTCCAATCTGTATAGCAAACTTTTACTTCTCTTGTATGGGGTGATTGGAAAGATCATTTGAAGTCAAGGCCTCGTTTGAATTATAAAATGATTTTGGAGAAGATGCCATGACCAGTACTGTCACAATGATTAACAGCAATGTTTGTCGTCTTTTGTTTGCTGCTCGTCTGGATCATACAATAGGATCTACTTCTTGCATTGATAGAACATCAACAAATACTCTTTTGAGGGATAAAACTGCTGAATTTTCTGAATGCATGTTCATTTTTTCACAACCGGTTTTATTGCAGATTGAAGGAGCCTTCGTACAGGGGCTGGGTTGGGTTGCTTTAGAGGAGCTCAAGTGGGGAGATGCAGCTCATAAGTGGATACCTTCTGGCCACCTGTATACATGTGGACCTGGGAGTTACAAAATTCCATCTGTCAATGATGTTCCTTTAAAATTCAATGTCTCTCTTTTGAAGGTTAGTAAATACTAGATGTTGGTTAGTTTTTTTGTCCTTGTGAAACTTGGTTTCTGAGAAATGAGTATTTTCTTGGTTGCGCTTGGTTTACATTAGTCCTAAGAAAACATAATTTTTCAAATTTTACTGAGCGAGTGTTTTTTATAGCCCAGACACTAAGCACTCCCCTAAACCCCACTTTCCCAAAAACTGCAGCCATGAGGATTCAAAATTAGGGTAATGCCCTGGCATTCGAGGTGAGATCTATCGAGCTATCACCGCTTCCCCCGAGCTGAGTGTTTGATAGAGAGTGGAGTGTAGGCAAAAGAGTAGATTGGACCTTAATTAACAGAATTGACTAGTCGATAAATATTTGGTGGTGTCTAGTTATTAATGGGTTTGTAGAGAATTCTGTATTATTCAGACAGCCAAGTACTTGCTTACAGAACTTCATCATAGGATCTGCTATTGCTGCGGGAATTCACTATAATAAGCTATTTGCTAACGACTCAACAAGGCCTAATTTTCTGAGATTTTGTGTTGATATGCAGGGAGCTCCAAATGTCAAAGCTATACATTCTTCAAAAGCTGTTGGTGAACCTCCATTTTTTCTTGCTTCTGCTTCCTTTTTTGCCATCAAGGACGCTATTGCAGCTGCTAGAGCAGAAGCAGGTTACAGTGGCTGGTTTCCTCTTGACAATCCTGCTACACCTGAGAGAATCCGCATGGCTTGTATTGATGAATTGACCTCAAGATTTGTCGATACAGGATTCCGTCCTCGACTCAGTGTCTGAGCCATATCTCATGATACTGTGAGGTTTGCCTGGTTAAAGACGCAGCTCCGATCCCTGGTATTGAGATCTATTTTTATCTAGGCATATACCATGAGACGGCTCATCCTACAATTACCTTACAAAAGAAGTTGCCGTGTGGTGCTTCACATCCGACGGTTAGAAAAATTTCACATAACTTTGCTTGTGGCAATGTATTTGAAGAAGAATGGCTAGGAGAGTGAGTTGTATAGCAACATCTTGTCTCTTTTGGTAGAGTAAGGGAGGGAAAAGATGGAAGAAATTTGAAGAACACATGAATGTGGAATTACAAGAATTTTACGGAACGGAGTGAGTCGTCATCGTCTAAATGGGATTACCAGCTTATTGATACTATTGCACCATCCTTAAAGCATTCGACGCATTATACAAGAGACTGAAGACGGCCTACACGAGATGTTTGAGCATTGGTGCATTGATTAGGTTTGAGCAGAAGTTTCTTTTTCCTATACGTCGCTCTTTCGTAATAAAGCAAGACATAGGCCATATTTGAGGAAGCATGTGAGTACAATGTGTATGACAGGCTATTGACCCTCCCTTGACCCCTTTGTCAATCTATCTATACCTATAACTTTTTACTGAGTCAAAATTTGTGCTACTAATGAACAATACTGATCTGTGTCATCTGATGAACGATGTATCTTTATCATCCAAGGGCTTTTATTCTTTTCACGTTCACCTTTGAAATTTCAAAGGTTTTTTTAATTCCCATTATGTCATTTTCTCCTAGACACGCATGACGCTTTCAAATGAAACGAAGAAGATGAAGTGGTGAAAGAAGCAGCTGCTGCTTCAAATGCAGCGTCAATGGCTACCAGTTCTTCATCCGTAAAGGGTTTGTTCCAATCATCCATAACTGCCCGCAAACTTGGATCACACTTTTATTGCAATATGCAAAGATTATATAGCATATAACACAACTACACAATAACACAAGGTACATTGCCAAAATTACAATAAACAACGTTTTGTTCCATCTGGTTGCAAAGCGTTACTTGATAAATTCATAAACCAAAATTCTAAACAATTCTCTAGTTATTAAAGAACAAGTCTAAGGACCATTATCAAAAACAATTGAATCAGTTGTCTGATTACAATTTTGTTTTAGAAAGTTAAATACTTTGTATACAATTAAGCGTGTGTTCTATTTACCTTAACCGAAGTTATTAGACCTGATTGAACCCCATCGTCGCTGGTTTCACCTCCTGACAGCCCAAGACTGAACTTTTTTTTTTAGTAAAGAGGTTGGTCGGATTCCAATTAATTCACATCGTATCGATATGCTATCGGCTACCAAATATATTTTACCCCCTAATAAAGTGGCTCAATAATGGCCCTACGTCCTTGGACCGGCTTGGATCAACCCATTAGTTCAAAAATATACTACCTCCGTTTCTTTTTAAGTGCTATAATTTGACTTATAAAACTTTTCATTTATTATAGTTTGACCGGCTTTTATGATCTAGGCATAAGAAAAAATATAGTTATGTTGGATCTCGTTCGATTCGTCTCGATGTATATATTTTAATATCTAATTGGCATAATATTTACAAATGCATAATCAAAGATAAACATGATATAAAACGTGTCTCGATAAGCGTGCTAAAGTGAAATGTAGCACTTATAAAAAACAGAGAAAGTATATTGTTAATGTATAGTTCAAAAATCACGTTGAGCTAGTAATATAAACGAAAGCCTAGTTAAATGCAAAACATATAATTAGAGTTTAAGATACAACAAATAATTAATTGAGTTGAGCTAAGAAATTTCATATTTGTATTGATTGGCCGAATATTATGACATGTTATATTATGGTGTCATACCAAATTATCATACTTGGACCGACTTGGATCAACCCAATAGTTCAAATCTGTATATTATTAAGATAAAGTGAATGAATCTTTAAAAAAAAAATAGCGACCAAATTTGGGTTTATTCCCCATTAATTTTCCTTCATATTAGTAATAATAATGAATTTATAATGGAGAAATGTAGTAAATATAAAACAAAAGTATCACGAGAATTTTGGTGGAAAGGTCTATTTATAGGAGATGGAAACTTTCATGGACTTTTGGTGGTGTGGGCTTGGGCCCGTTTATGACTTGGTAGTCTTTTTACCTTGTCCATTTAGCCATTGTTTTGGGCTGGTAATATGGACTGACCTAAATATTATTAAAATGACTTTTTTAGGTGGGCTAAATTAATCAAATTGGGCTATATTTATTTTAGCTCAAAACTTATTAATTTAATTTTAATGTAAAACGCTAATAAATTTTTAGTGTCTACAAACTCGTAAAGATGGAAATGATTTGACTTGTGATTTATGTTAAGTTTTTTTGATAGATGGTCTATGGTAAACTAAAGGTTATACATTAAAAAAAAAAATTAAAACATTCTTGTTTCAACTCAAAATGTTACCGCTTAAAATTTTATCTTAAAAGGTTAATGTGTTATAATTTGAAAATTTTGAACTATAGTTAAAATCTTCACAGTTATAACTAAAAAACTTCATACGACCCATTCATATACTCAGTGATAGACCATCTAACAAGTCTTTGTAGTTTTCCATCTTTTTACATTTTAAAGAAAGGTAGGAACAAGTAATATTTTTAATGAGAAAGAGTAAGCACTTTTACTACTAGGTATATTATTTAGAATTGCGTGGTTTTGTCAATTTATCCGATGAAAAAACCCGATTTATCACTGAAAGTCACTTATGCCTCGTTTTGTTTGGATTGTACTAAACCGAATTAAAATGACTTCAGTGGCTAAAAACTAAACCAATCGAACTAAAATGAATTTTCGTTATTCCGATATGAAGTAACAAGAATCCATGCACCCGCTATGGTGTATCTCGTGTTCATCATCATTCACCTTTCACATACTAATCAATGATGAGAATGAGAAATAACTCAGCTGATTAAGCATCCTCTCGATTCCAAATGTATTGAGATCGATTCTCACCCTTACTTTTATAGTTCTCTGCACTAATAGGAAAAGGTAATCAATGATCATGATATCCTTACTTCAGTTACAACATGAATAGAAGTTGACTTTATCTATCCAGTTTTTTTTTTAAAGAAAAGACAAAGACTTCAATATACGTTGTTGCTTACACATTAGTATTACGTTTTCATACGTTACTAGTTTTTGAAAGAGGATTTCATTCCAAAAAAGGTTTTCAAAAAAGTTTTCTGACAAGTTGAAAGGATTATTTTCTTCTTATTTTAAGAGGTCGCCTACTTTTAAATTAAAATTAGGCAGCGGCACAAGTCCAATACTCTAAAGAGAAATGACTAGTGTTGGGAAGAGTGAAATGGAATGTGTTGTTAATAGAATGTGGGCTTAAGTTGGTCTAATTTTAAGTTAAAATTAAACCGCCTCTTTTAAAAATTTGTCAACATCAAATGGGAAAGAAGGGATTGTAACTCATTTGAAATTTATGCTTAATATTATTCTTATATTAGGTACTAGATAATATAAAAGTCAAAGTGTAACAAAAAAAAATCGAAGGTAGCAGTATTTATACTATATACTAGAAGTATATACAAAAACAAAACCAATAATGACTGTGTCACTTTCTTTTTGAAAATTTTGAGCCAAATTTATTATATATATTATTTTATTGTAAACTTTCATAAATGATTTCTTACCATATCTATAAAAATCTTATTGATGCAATATCTTTAAAAATATGACTCATTTTACAAATATTTGGAAAAAAATTAAAGATTTCAAAAGCATTATTCCCCTCTGTCAACCTCTAAATCTATATTTTAATATTTGAAATATGTTCATATAAAAGTTATGTACTTTATTACTCTCTTCGTTTTTTTTAATTGTTACACTTTGACATTTGACACTTTTCACAAACATTTTTGACTATCATTTGCGATGTATAGGTAAAGAAAAATATATCCATGTAAGATCTTGTTTGATTCGACTCGATATGCACTTTTGAAATATATATTTTTAATACTTTCTTCAAATATACAACTATAGATAGTAGGTTTCAAACATTTGCATTGGAAAGCGTGAAACGGTAAAGTGTAATTATAAATGGAAGAAGTATACTCAAACAAAAACAACCTAACACGTCAGTTCCTTATCTATTTTATTTGTCTAAATTTCTTTTATTTTTGGTAACTTATAATAAGAGATTTTTTACCATATTTATAAAATTCTTGTTGCTATATATATACAATATCTTCAGAAGTACATTGTAAAAGTATTTGGTAAAAGATCAAATATTTCAAAATATTATTCTTTTTGTCATAACTGTAAACCTATATGTTACATACTACACAGATTAGTGTAAAAGTTTTGTACAACTATTTGTTTAAAAATAAATAAATTATGAGCATGGCTCAGGAAAATGACTAGCTAATATATATACTCCATAGTGTTCTCCACAACTCTATCTCTCATTAATAAGCTTGTTCTATTTACCTTGGCTTGGATATTATAGATGTCCTAATTATTAATCTCCATACATTTTATTGTATTAGTGAATGTTATATTTTTCAAACATATATATTTTTCAAACATATATATTTTGAAATATATAAATCATTCATATACTAGTATATTTTCATAGCAATCTCAATAAAATATGGGGTCTTTGAAGAGCGAGGAAGAAGTTGGAGTAGTCCAAGAGAAGGATCCAAATGAAGCTATAGTTTACATCAATGGTGTTAGGAGAGTACTTCCTAATGGTTTAGCACACTTGACTCTTCTTGAATACCTAAGAGGTATATCCCCTATTTTCCAAGATAGTTTTAATTAACATACAAAAATTTATTTAGCAAAAATATTTTTAATGAGTAAAACATATTTTCATTTTAGTGGAAATCAGGTGAAATGAACGAAGTGTAAATTTTAAACCTTGACTGTTTTGTGCCTACTAAAGTTATGTTTAGTTCTCCATAAATCGATTAGTGATCTGAATTGAAGTGAACTGGTCTGATCCAATATTATTTGTATAATTAATTTATTAGCGCTTTTGAATGCAGATGTAGGCTTAACCGGGACAAAATTAGGCTGTGGTGAAGGAGGATGTGGTGCTTGTACAGTTATGGTATCTTACTTTGATCCAAAACACAAGAAATGTTTGTGAGTCACTCATGAGCTTTACCTATTTGCTCTTAATTTCTCTAGTTTAGCATATTTTATGTTTATGTAAAGCTATCTATAGGGAACAATACACTATCTATTGTCTTGCATGTTAGAGTTTATTTTTGTCATGAGCTGCCTATTGGACTTGAATCGATGACCATCGCATTACAAATGTAAGCGGGTTTTTGGAAATCCAAAAATAACCCATAGTACTACAGATCGTTCTTTAAAAGTGCCTTACGCGTTTTTGAAATTGGCTAGTATTTTCCTAATCTTTGAAGAACTCTAGGTGAGATTATCAATGATAACCATAAAAGATTTTGTGTTATAAGTTGATTAGTTTTAGAAATTGGCCCTAGATACATATATGTTTCGTACTTTCTTTCTAATTATTAGGGCCTGTTTAGATTAGCTTAATTTCAGTTCAGTTCAGTTCAATTCAGTTCAGCTCCAATCAGTTCAGTTCAGTTCAGTTCAGTTCCAATCAGTTCAGTTCAGTTCAGTTCAGCTCCATTCTTTTATAACCATTTTGTTAAATATTATTATGTTGGTCTAATTTATTTTACTAATTGCTTTTATTATTATTATTTTATTATTATTATTATTATTATATTATTATTATTATTTATTTTTATATTATTATTATTAAGTATTATTATTATTAGTTGTATACACTTTTTTTTATTATAGCTTTATTTATTATTATTAATAGTATCATTATGGAGGAACATGATTTAGGTTAAAAACACAAATAAACCCGCGTTTTCAGCCCATAATCCAATCAAATCACGTTAAAACAATTTATGATGTAATTTTGCACGGTCCGACCCAATCATTATTTTATTACTAAATATTAATATATAATTAAATCTGATAATTAAAATAGTAATATTAATTTAATTCTAAGATATTATTGTTATTATATAATCATCATCAGGTATTAATATATTAATACAAAGGCTATAAAATAATTTTTATTTATTATCATTATAATCATTAATCATTATTATAATTAATTTATGATTATTAATATTATTTATTTATAATTATCATTTAAAAATGTCCAAAATACAATTATTATTATTCATTAATAATTATTCATTATTATTACCCATCATCATAATTATTATTTAATATTCATATTATTATTGTTTAAATATTATATATATTTATTAAATTCAATTCAATTCAATTCAGTTCAGTTCAGTTCAGTTCAGTTCAGTTCAGTTCAGCGCCAATCAGTTCAGTTCAGTTCAGTTCAGTTCAGTTCAGTTCAGCGCCAATCAGTTCAGTTCAGTTCAGTTCAGTTCAGCACCAATCAGTTCAGTTCAGTTCAGTTGTTTTCAGTAAATCTAAACAGGCCCTTACTCCCTCCGTTCACAGATAATATATGCATGTATACTATTTGGGTTTGTGCACAAATAAACCTTTTGTTACTTTCACCGGAAATTGCTCAATCTCTATATGATGCGTGCCCCTTTATTAACTACTCGCTTCGTCTCATTTTATTTACTATATTTTTTTCACAATTTTCAAATACAACCTCATAAATTAACATCTCAAGCTAGATATAAAAAAGTTATAAAAATTTTATATTTGAAAAGTATACATTGAGCCGAATCAAACAAGATCCCACATAAATATGATTTTCATCATTATGTATATAAACTCAAATACAGTTAAAGTTGCAATGTGAATTTTGTGAGAACTAACAAATAAAATCAGACGGAGGGAGTATATCTTAAGTGCGGTCCTCCACCTATGAATTAAGGTCTCTCTTTTAAATATTCTTTTTATCTTATATTGAAAATAATTTTATGTATACACTTTTGTTTTAATGTAAGGTTGTTTCCTCGAACAGGCACCATGCAATCAATGCATGTTTGGCTCCACTTTACTCTGTAGAAGGAATGCATGTAATCACAGTGGAAGGTATAGGAAACCGTAAACTTGGCTTGCATCCAATTCAGGTACGATATTGCCCTCTCTATATTTTTCTTTTTGTTTGCAACCTTGAATAGCGTAAAACAATATCAGTTTAGCTCAATTCAATTTGACGAGAAACAAAACGAGTTGGATTGTAAATTGCTACTAGTGATCTCTTCTAATATTTTGAGTAAAAATGCAACCTATTTGTAGATGTTTAACACATATTCATACATAAGTGTTGATGCTACGCGCGTAAGCATGTAGAGAAAGGTTTGCACATATCAAAACCTAGTCAAAAAAATTACAAAATACAAAACGCGAAAGCTTGCACACAAAGAAAGATTCGTTTGCTTCGATAAACTTTAGGTTAAATTAAACAAATAGTCAAACACTAATAAATTTTAATAATGGGAGTTTATTATGATTTCCCAAAAAACTAGATTCACATTTCTATTATGAAATGAAAACGATACTAAAACACTTACCACTAATTTTTTTTAATTGAAGTTACCGAACAAAAGTAACTTAAACTAATAAAAAAACTATAAAGATATGTGTTCTTTAATGTGAAAAACAATATTCGGTAAGAAATCTAAAATCTAAATTTATGCTAACCTTTCATCATACTAATTTGTAGCAAGTGCATCATACGTTCTTTTACTTATTACAACAATTTGCATCATACATCCGGGTGTATAGTGCGCCCTCTCACATTCTCCATCCATGTGATCAGGCGCAGATCACATGATATAAGAAAACGTGAGAGAGTGTACCATTCACTCTGGTGTACGGTCCATATTACACAATGTTTAGTTACTAGCATGTACTCCCTCCGTTTCTTTTTGTTTGTCCCATTTACTGTAGCTCCAAATGCCAAGAAAGATGATGTCATATGCATGTGGGTGGGGACAACAAGTAAGGAGTTCACTTATTTTATAATAAATGTGGTAGTTAAAGTAGGTGAGAGAAACTTTTAAGGTACGTGTGGGACCAAAAGGTGATAAAGTAGGGGTAGATGAGTGATATCATTTTGCCATATAAGGAAAGATGAAAAAGTAGGATAAACAAAAAGAAACGGATAAAAACGAAAAATAGGGCAAACAAAAAGAAACGGAGGGAGTACGTTAGTAATTTAACATGTAATTTTTTTATAACAAAGGTACTTCATTTTTTTCTCAAAAATCTTCCAACTTTCCTTAATTTCCTCATTATTGAAAATTCTTTCTATTTTTTTCTTTATTCTTATATTGGTATATCATATATTTCCTATTTTATTGGTAGCATTTTATTCCGTAATCTTTCACAATCATATTTTCTCACCTATTATTTTTAAAAGGACCCATTTGCATATTTTCTCTCCTCGTCGCCTAGGAAACTAATGGTAAGTAAATAGGAAGAACTTCAAAGAATGGAGAAACTATACACTAGGAATATGTTGTCCGATCCAGATTAGTATGAAAAGTGCGGGTTTTGAACATCCAAAATGGTATTTTTTAGGCCAAAACCCCCAAAAAAAACCAGACATTTTTTCGGCGTTAAGATACATGATTTTTGTAGTAAACCCTCGACTGACCCAATTTTTATCACATCGAGTAAAAAAGTTCCATAGTTATCCACCATCAGGAGGGATGTCAATGAGGCGGGTCTGACTGGACCAGACACATTAATTTTTCCCTGACCCAGAACCTCTAGGTCTGATGGGTCTACGGATCCTTAATGGGTCCTTTTGAATTTTAAGTTCAATTGCACTTTTTAATCTAATAAATTTGTTTTGCCTATTTTATAGGTTAGCGCGACCATGGTTAAAGTTTGTATCGCAACAATTAACAAAATATAGCTCATAAAATCTTATTTTTTTCCCTACTTACACGGTTACACCATTAGATGTCTTTAAATAAAGTCACGACTACTTACAAAATCATAATTCACATGTTAATTTTTTTTTTAAATATATAAATGATCTGGTCGAGTCTGAATCTGATATATTTGGACCCAGTTTTTCCTTCCCAAATACCCTTAGCCTTTCGGACCCAGACCCATGCTAAAAAAGTTGAACACAAACCCAAGTATCCGAAGTATAGTAGTCTGTGAGTCTGAGTCTGGATCGGGTCCTAGACCAATTGCCATCCCTAACCATCGGTCGATCACCTCATTTCTCCCGCCATTCTTCAACTCAACGGGTTAAATCACAAAACACACCCAAACTCTTCCGCCATTGAAGACTGAACTTGTTCTTCAAACACGCAATTCTCTCTCTTCAATTCTATCTTCTTCCTCTTCAAGTCTAATCATACGCCCTAAAAATGGCCGTTTTCCTCACAAAGCCCTCCATTTTCCGTCTCCTTGCGATCGTCCAACAAAATCGCAAATTTTGCTTAACTCTAACCGAAGCCCTAGAATTCAATCCATTTCAACGCAATTGGAGCTCAATAATTACACAAATTTCGATTTCGTCGAAAATTCATCATGTATGATCGAAATTCAACGGAGTTTATCTCTATAATATACCCTAAATAACTCGAACTGAATTATCTTTTCGACTCGGTACTTCATATTGAGGTATGCATTCCAATTAAATTTTAGTGTGAATATGATAATTAGGGTTTACTTAAAATCTTACCGTGTAAGGTTTAATGTAGGCGCTGTTTAATTTAACTTATTTTTACTGAAGTGAATTTATTTTTGCTGAGCAACTTATTTTTGCTGAAGATTCATTTTGTTTTTTTTCGCACTCTTATTTTTGCCGAACAAAATTTAGGCCTTGTTCAGTTCACATTAAAATAATAATATTCAGTAAAAATAAGTTCAGTTCAGTAAAAAGAAGTTCAGTTCAGCAAAAATAAGTTCAGTTCAGTAAAAATCAGTAGTGCAAAGAAGAAAAAAACATAAATCAGTAAAAATAAGTTCAGTTCAGTAAAAATAAGTTCAGTTCAGCAAAAATAAGTTCAGTTCAGTAAAAATAAGTTTAGTTCAGTAAAAATAAGTTGAACTGATCAGGGCCTTATTTGTGCTGAACTGAATTATTTTTACTGAACCAAAATTATTATTTTAGTGAATATTATTATTTTAAAGTGAACTGAACCGGGTGTTAGCCAGTCGTATTAAGTTTTTGGATAGGTGAGTTTCTTGTAAGCTTTTAGCATTTTGTTGCTAGTATATTGGAGATTTTGACCTTTAAAACATGAATTTATGTTTTAATTTTGCCGCAATTCGAATTCATGGCTTTTGATTTGAGTAATGCCTGAACTTTCACTTGGTTTTTATCAGAAAATTTAAAAGGATGGCTTTGATGCTGAATGTTGTAGCCGTTGTTAAACTTTTTACTCAACTTGGAACAAGAATTTGATTCTTCATTAGAGAGATACTTGCAGAGAGCCAGAATTTTAGTTGTTACGGAGAATTTTGTTAGTGAATGAATATAAATGATACAACTTAGTTTCTATTTCGACGATTGACTATGATAGAAGGAATGAGAAAACGACCGATGCTGACTAGGCAAATCTAGCAACTCTTAAGAGCATCTACAATGGTTAGCTAAGTCCCCTTATTGCTTGATTTGCCACATCAAAATATACAACTACGTAACTTCAGAGCTTCAATTTGATCTAATGGCAAGCTATAATGCAACGAGCTAGAATGGCAATATTATGATATTTGTATCCTTTTTTTTTGTCATATCGAGCTAGTAGCTTGTTTTAACTACCTATCTCAGTTGAGCTACAATGTTTAATGGTTAACTACTGTCATGAACTTTTCAACAATATGGAGGCTAATGCTTTTTAAGTACCATTGGAGATTTTCTAAAATGATTATATAGTAGCTTGAGCTAAATACTGCTTGAAGGAGAGAATTCATCTTCTTAACACGTTAGCATAATAGTGAGTGTATAACATATTTTAACTATCTCTATTCTTTTGTGTCGTGTGTGGGTTTGACCATTTGAGTAAGAATAGAGGTGGAAAGAGAGTGTGGCATGTGGCTAAGGTGGGAAGAAAAGTTTTCCCATGGAGGACTTAAGTAGAAGTGGTAGAAGAAAGAATAACACCCAAAAATGGAAAGTGGGTCAAAAAAGAAAGAACGAACGGTGTATCTTATGAATTCCTTGTTCACATTCAAGCAGGAGATGAGTGTCTGATTATCTGTGATGTTTGCAGGAATCCTTAGCAAAATCACATGGCTCACAGTGTGGATTTTGCACTCCTGGATTTGTCATGTCCATGTATGCTTTGTTAAGATCAAGTGAAACTCCTCCAACTGAGCAGCAAATTGAAGAAAGTCTGGCTGGTAACTTGTGCCGCTGCACTGGTTATAGGCCAATTCTCGATGCCTTTAGAGTTTTTGCTAAAACGGATGACATGATATACACTGTTGGTACCTCGGCAAGTCAGCAAGGCAATGAGTTCATTTGTCCATCGACTGGTAAGCCTTGCTCATGTAAACAAAAATCTGAAGGCAATGCTGACAATACTGAGAAAAGCGAAGTTTGCAATGGAAGGTACAAACAGCTTTCTTATAGTGATATTGATGGTAGCAAATACAATGATAGAGAGCTTATCTTTCCTCCTGAGCTTTTGCTAAAGAAATCTTCTTTTTTGAGCTTGAGTGGTTTTGGTGGACTTAAGTGGTACAGACCTTTGTCACTTCAACATGTTCTTGAGCTAAAATCCAAATACCCAGATGCTAGGTTGGTGATTGGAAACACTGAGGTTGGAATTGAAATGAGGCTGAAGAAAATGCAGTATAAAGTTCTTGTATCAGTTGCACAGGTGCCTGAATTAAATATTCTAGAAGTAAAAGATGATGGATTGGAGATAGGAGCTGCTGTGCGTCTGTCTGAGCTTCTAAATGTTCTGAGAAGAGTTTCTTCAGAGCGCACTGCTCATGAAGTATCAGCCTGTAATGCCTTCATTGAGCAAATAAAGTGGTTTGCTGGCGCTCAGATTAGAAATGTTGCATCTGTCGGTGGAAATATATGCACTGCTAGCCCAATATCAGATTTGAATCCTCTCTGGATGGCAGCTGGAGCAAAGTTTCAAATCATTGATAGCAAGGGAAACATTAGAACAGTGTTGGCAGAAAACTTTTTCCTTGGTTATCGTAAGGTTGATTTGTTAAGTGATGAGATTCTACTATCGATACATCTACCATGGACTAGGCCTTTTGAGTTTGTGAAAGAGTTTAAGCAGGCTCATCGTAGAGATGATGATATTGCGTTAGTAAATGCTGGGATGCGTGTTCATCTTGAGAAGAAGGATGAAGAATGGTTTGTATCAGATTCATCAATTGTTTATGGAGGGGTTGCTGCTGTTTCTTTTATGGCATCAAAAACTAAAGATTTTCTCTTAGGAAAGAGTTGGAACAAAGAATTGCTAGACGAGGTCTTAAAAGTCTTAGAGGAGGATATTTTGCTGAGGGACGATGCACCAGGTGGGATGGTGGACTTCAGAAGATCTTTAACATTGAGTTTCTTCTTCAAATTTTTTTGGTGGGTGTCTCATGAAATGGATATAAGGACATCTTTGACAGAAAAGGTACCATCATCTTATCTGTCAGCGATACAGCCATCCCCTAGGCCATCTGTTGTGGGGAGTCAGGACTATGAGATTGTCGAATGTGGGACAGCTGTGGGATTTCCGGAGGTTCATCGATCTGCAACACTTCAGGTGCATTACAATCTTTTATAAAGTCTCATGATGAAGTTAGAACTGGTAATTTAATAAGATCTCAAATATGAAGTACCTGAAAGTGTTGATTGGTTAAGTTTCATCCATTTTTTATCGACTTATCTTATTGGCTTGTCCCTCTCTTCAGGTCACAGGCGAGGCAGAATATTCTGATGATATTGCAATGCCACCCAACGGCTTACATGCTGCTTTGATTCTGAGTACAAAGCCACATGCCCGCATAGTCTCAATTGATGACTCAGGGGCAAAGTCTTTGCCTGGGTTTGCAGGCATATTTTATGCCAAAGATGTCCCTGGGGATAATCGTGGTGGACCGATTTTTGCTGATGAAGAGCTGTTTGCTACCGAATTGGTATCTTGTGTTGGCCAGGTAAGAAGATTTCCAAAAAGTCCTAGTTGCTATCTTATTTTAGCGCCGTGTTTACTAGTGTCTGGGAATTGTACAGGTGATTGGCATAGCTGTTGCTGATACCCGTGAAACTGTTAAATTAGCAGCGGGAAGAGTTCATGTGGAGTATGAAGAGCTGACTCCTGTTTTATCAATAGAGGATGCACTCAAATCTAAAAGCTTTCATCCTGTATCAGAGAAGCAACTCCAGAAAGGTGATGTTGATCTCTGCTTTCAGTCAGGTGAGTGTGATAGGATCATTGAAGGAGTTGTACAAGTAGGGGGTCAAGAGCATTTCTACTTCGAACCACAGAGCAGTTTAGTGTGGACCATGGACAGTGGCAATGAAGTCCATATGATTTCATCTACTCAAGTACGTATCTCTCTGAATTTGCTAGTTTCTCTTGTGCACAATAACTTGATTTACAGTTAAATGTTGTCTTTCTGAATGTAGATTTTACCTTTTTAACTTTCTTTTTTTCTATTAAAGTCTTTTCACTAGAAGTATCCCTGTGCAGTCACCTTGGGCGCACCAGAAGTATGTCAGTCGTGTTCTTGGTCTTCCTTTGTCAAAAGTTGTTTGCAAAACTAAGAGAATTGGTGGCGGATTTGGTGGCAAGGAGAGTAGGTCAGCTTTTGTCGCTGCTGCAGCTTCTGTTCCTTCTTATTTGTTAAACAGGCATGTAAAACTCATCTTAGACCGAGATACAGACATGATGATAACTGGAAAACGTCACAGCTTTCTTGGAAAGTATAAGGTAGAAGTTAATTTTTCAAGTTGGCTAATTTTGACTTGGATTTTATATGCTTCGTCAGTGGTTAACATGCCTATAGGAGTGTATTGTAAGCTACAGCAAGCTGACAAAACCTCATACATTTGTTGAATTTTCCACTTGAGTTATTTCTGCACTAAATAGCATCTTCATTCCAACTAAAAGAGCTCCATGAAAGTTTCACTTTGCTTGTCGATCAAAAGATAAAATTAAAATTGAATTTGGATATGGATTCTAAGAAGAGGAGTAGGAGATGAAGGCATAATGGATTTTGAAATACTAAAATCATAATGGGATTCCACCACAATCAAGTAGAACGCCTTTCACAGAATATCCACAACTTGTAAAAATTGCAGTGGATAATTTCATCAGCATCATGTATTAGTTGCTAGTTGTTTCTTCGTGCCAACATTGTGTGCTCTTAACCTGCACATAAGCACATAGCAATTGATGTGATATATCACTGAGTGCAGGTAGGATTTACAAATGAGGGGAAAGTGCAAGCTTTGGACCTTGAGATATATAACAATGGTGGAAATTCACATGATCTATCTCTTAATGTCCTTGACAATGCATTGTTTCATTCGGACAATGTTTATGAGATACCAAATGTCCGGATAATTGGAAGAGTTTGCTTCACTAATCTTCCAAGCAACACTGCCTTTCGTGGATTTGGTACCCCTCAAGCAATGCTCATTGCTGAAAATTGGATCCACAGGATAGCCGTGGAGCTCAAGAAGAGCCCAGAGGAGATCAGGGTAAGAGAATAATCGTGTTTGCTTCTATTGTGAGGCACTGAGGCTTATTGCACATTATTAGTTTTGATAAAATTCAGTGCTTTTACTTATCAATATTCATTTTTTTTTGCTGTCTTAGGAAATGAATTTCCAGCGTGAAGGATCAATAATGCACTATGGCCAAGTACTTGAGCATTGTACATTGCCCCAGCTGTGGAATCAACTGAAACTATCATGTGAATTTCCAAGGGCACGTGTGAATGTTGACGAGTTCAATATTCAGAATCGATGGAAGAAGCGCGGAATTGCTATGATTCCCACAAAACTAGGCATTTCATTTGGTGTTAAGTTTTTGAACCAGGTGAAATATACCTATTGTGTAATAAAATTTTATTTCCATTTCTTTGTTTCCGTGGTCTACAAAGACCTAATGAAATCCAGGTTATAATTGAAATATTTATTGTTTGCAACGAATGCAGGCAGGCGCCCTTGTCCAAGTTTATACTGACGGCACTGTACTCGTTACCCATGGGGGTGTTGAGATGGGACAAGGGTTACATACAAAATGTGCCCAGATTGCTGCTTCTGCCTTCAATATTTCTCTTAGCGCTATATTTATATCAGAGACTAGTACAGACAAGGTAACAAAGCAGTAGAAAATGTCTGAATCATTTTATTGAGTCCACTTAACTGTATTTTGTTAAATCTGTTTGCTGCTTTACAGGTTCCAAATGCATCAGCCACTGCAGCATCAGTAAGTTCTGATTTGTATGGTGCTGCAGTTCTAGATGCTTGTGAGCAATTAAAAGTAAGGATGGAGCCTATTGCTTCGAAACACAGCTTTAATTCTTTTGCTGAGGTATGTGTGCTATGTAAAGTAATGTATTTTTGCCCCTCATTTTGTCGTTGGACATGATGTGTGTTTTTACTCCTTTCAGCTGGCAGAAGCATGCTATATGGAGAGAATAGACCTATCTGCTCATGGATTTTATGCCACCCCTGATATTGGCTTTGATTGGAAAACTGGTAAGGGGAACCCTTTCAGGTATTATACGTATGGTGCTGCTTTTGCGGAGGTTGAAATAGACACATTGACTGGAGATTTCCACACAAGAGATGCAAACATCGTTCTTGATCTAGGACATTCTCTTAACCCAGCCATTGATGTTGGTCAGGTACTTTACGGTGCACTTTTCTCCATCTCCTTTGCTTGAGCTTATTAAGAACAACAGTCGGGGAACCATAGTACAACTGACATGATTTGGTTTTGTTAGAACCTATGTTGCACGGAAGAATAGAATTGGGAAGCGTGGAAACAGGGAAATACAATTTTTCTAAGTTAGGGAAACATGAACCTCAAACAAGGTTTTCGTGCAACAGAGCAACCAACATTGGGGATTGAAGAATTTGTTAACTTTTAAACCTTAATTTCGAAGTCAAAAAAACGCAACTTATATGTTCCTGCCAAGGTTCCCGAAATGAGTTCCTCAAAGTGCTGATTTTGTTTTCATAGAAATCAGAATACAGTGAAAAGTAAACAGAGTAACCACTGCAAAACGTTTCTGCATGTTCCTTTCTTCACAATTCATGTTTATTGCAGATTGAAGGAGCATTCATACAGGGGCTGGGGTGGGTTGCTTTAGAAGAGCTCAAGTGGGGAGATGCAGCTCACAAGTGGATACCTCCTGGCTTCTTGTACACATGTGGACCTGGAAATTATAAAATCCCATCCCTGAATGATATTCCTTTAAAATTCAGTGTCTCTCTTTTGAAGGTTAGTATTCCTCATTTCCAGTGTTAATATATAGAGCCTACCTATGTTACTCGGATTCTTCCTTTTACCGAAGTACCCATGTCATCCTTGACTCTTTGACATGGGTGTGGACGCTTCAACACTTCATTTCAAGCCAAATATATGGGAAATTTTCTTAGAACGGTCGAGCCAAACACAGGGATAGGTACTCCTGCCTCACATTAGTGCCCGAGTTTGAGTAACATAGGATGCTTCAATAATCAATATACATCTTGACCTGCAAGTTTTTTTCTCTGTGAAAGTTGGTTTTGAGGAGATGGGCGTTTGGTAAATAGTAGTGTAGAAAGTGGATTGGACTTGAATTACAAAATTAGAGCAAGAAAAAAACTGTGTGGGTAGAGATTTCGGTAGGGCCTTTTTCCTTACCCTTTATATTGTTAAAGAAAGTATTAGCGGCTTACAAAACAAGGTCATATAATCTACTATTTGCTGGTAAACTTCGGTGTGATCTGCTATATGCTATCCTATATGCTAATTATCAAACAAGGCCTACGTTTTTAAGGATTTGGGTCGATATGCAGGGAGTGCCAAATGATAAGGCTGTACATTCTTCAAAAGCTGTTGGCGAGCCTCCACTTTTTCTTGCTTCTTCTGTCTTTTTTGCCATCAAGGATGCCATTGCAGCTGCCAGAGCAGAATCAGGTTTTAGCGGCTGGTTTCCTCTTGACAACCCTGCTACACCTGAGAGAATTCGCATGGCTTGTACCGATGAATTTACCTCAAGATTTGTTGATCCGCAATTCCGTCCTCAACTCAGTATTTGAGTTTTTCCTAGTGATTCATTGAGGTTTGTATAACTTCAGATATGAGAAAAGAGGTCTGCTTGCTTGTTACTAAAGACATAGCTCTAGTCCCAAGGGCTTCGAGATCAATTATCATCGGGGCATATATATGAGGGGGCCTGTGCAATATCTTGACATAGATTTGCTTGTGGCATGTATACTAATGTGAAAAACTGAACACCTGAACTTAAATATTACTCAAACAGGTAGATTGTTACTGTTTTGTTTGTTGTTGTGAAAGTGAGATCGTTGTAGTCTACAACTGTAATCTAGTTCAGTTGATGGATCAAGATATAAAGTTACCTATTGTTGGTTCACTTCAGTAAATGTTGCTGCTAATCATGGATTTCTATTTCTTTAAGATGGAAGATTCTTTTATCTAATATGGTTATGGGCCTATTCTCTCCTACTTATTCTCGGTTCAGTTAAGGTCTCCACAATACATTTACTCTCACGTTTCACAATTACTTTCAATTTAGTTCAGTTCATTTTTTCTGTTCAATTCAGTTCAGTTTAATTCAGTTTAGCTCATTTTTTCAGTTCAATTCAGTTCAGTTCAGTTAAGATGTCTTCAATTGAAGAGAGCATGCCCTATTAATATAAAATATCAAAGTGCATGTTAAAGATCCTCGTGAATTAGGGGCAGTTTTCAAGATAGGGGGTTGACTTTGGTTAATTTACGGTTGTTCATATTTCATTTATTTCGTTCAACCAACTCCATTTTAGAAAATTGTAAACTATTTAAAATCACTAGTAAGCTTTAATTTATTGGAATTAGGGATTGACTTTAGATAATCTCCCAAACTTACGTATTTAGAACAAATTTGGTTGAAAGGGTTAGTGAGAAGACAATTGATAGTTATGGGTGGTTTCTTTTAATTTTTTTTTGAGATTTGAATGGTTTAGAGAATACATCCTACTTTAGGGTGGTTTTTAATAAAAGAAAACCAAAAATAACATGGCACCTCAATCTGTTAAGTTGACTGAGTATTCGAGTTAACTAGTTAAGCTTGATCAAGTTGCTCAAAATTTTACTAATGTATGGCAAGTGTTAAAGGGAAACGACCATATCAAAGAAGAAAAAGAAATTTAAAGCAGTTGTGCTAAAAGATGGTGTCATATATACACAACACAACATCACTGATTTGGGGTCGGCTAACATGAATCGTCAACTGAAACCGTTGTCAAAGGAGACAAGAGTGATAAAAGTTTTTAAAAGAACACACAGCATCACTGAATAAGGGGCAAAAAAAGAAACAAAGGTCCTCAAACGATAATTGATCATAAAGCTTGATCACTTTGTCCAATGCACATACTAAAATTAAACTATACCCCTAATCCTTTGAATCAACCGGTCTCTTGTCACACCGTCTAACATATCAAGATAGTAAAAATAAGCAAAACCACGCAAATTTCTTGTACATATTGCATAACTTTTATTGTTTTTTGTGTAACTAATAGACGGTTTGGCGTATCACGTGAACAATCAACCCTTATACTAACAGCTAAATCTAATGATCCTACTACAGTTTCACCAAAGAAAATAGAAGAGTTCAGCATTAGAGGGTCATGATCATGATGTAGTTTTAACTTATCAAGGATGCAAAAGTCATTGACCAATTCCATACATGTTAATATGAATTCTCTTAGACATAGTATAAAATCAACTAAGATAAGGGGCAGCAAAAAAAAATAAAAGAAGAAGAGGTAATTCATCTTCATTGAGACAGTCATTGATGATTTCATTCTACAACTTGACAGTTTCTTTAGGTAATACTTTCACATAACAAGGACAGACAAGAACAATGTGATCAATCAGAACAATCTTAAATTTCAAGTGGGTGGTGTATAAGATCAGCTATGAAAGTTTCTAAAGGTTGAATATTTCTATGGTAATTAAAAAATTCATTCACCAAGTTCATATGTTAGCTATATAAACATGTAATTTTCTTCCAGTTTCAAGCAATACTCAGAAATAGCTTGCACAAAAAAGGACTTCAGAAGTTGTCAGAAAGTCTGAGGAAAGGAAAATCAGATAGCAATAGTAAGTTTTTAAGGCACAACAGAATGGCCAATTTCTGGCTTATTACTCTTGTTTGTGCTTCTGCATTACTCCCACTTCTCACTAATGTAGCTGCAGATTCATACAACAACAATTACCCCTCATATTATAAGTCTCCACCATCCTACGATTACGACTCCTACGAGTCTTCACCACCATACAAATACAATTACTATGGCTACGAAGCCCCACAAGACAAGTATAAGTCTCCACCATATAAGTCCCCCTCATACTCGGCCTACGAGTCACCTGAACCATACTATGATGACTCGTACTCACCCTCATACTCTTACAAGTCCCCACCAATGAAATATAAGTCTCCACCACCCTATAAAGCCCCGTCATATTCAACCTACAAGTCTCCTGAACCCTACTATTATGACTCTTACTCACCCTCATACCCGGCCTACAAGACCCCTGAACCATATTATACGTCTCCACCATCCTACAAGTCTCCTTCATACTCGACGACCTACAAGTCCCCCGAACCATACAAGTCTCCATCATACTCGACCTACAAGTCCCCCGAACCATACAAGTCTCCACCACCCTACAAGTCTCCTTCATACTCGACTTACAAGTCCCCCGAACCATATAAGTCTCCACCACCCTACAAGTCTCCTAAACCATACGATAATTACGATTCCTACTCAACCTATAAGTCCCCTAAACCATACTATAAGCCTTCCCCGTCCTACAAGTCTCCTGAACCATACTATTACGACTACTCCCCCTCATACTCCTACAATTCCCCTCCTTATGAATATAAGTCTCCACCACCCTACAAATACGATTCCTACAAGTCCCCTTCATACTCCTACAAGTCTTCACCACCCTACAATTACAACTCTTACAAGTCTCCCCCAACCTATGATTACGACTCCTACGAGTCCCCTTCATACTCTTACAAGTCTCCACCATCCTACAATTACGATTCCTACAAGTCCCCTTCATACTCTTACAAATCTCCACCTCCGTACTAAAAGTTTCCACCATCTAATTACTATAACTCCTGTACGAGTATTGGAATAATTGGCTAACCTGTTTAGGTTGCCTGGCATGCTATATATATAGAGATACAAAATATCTTTACAAACCCTACTAAGAGACTAATTACCAAATTACCCTAATACACCCCCTACAATCCTCGTACTTTGACAGTCCGTCCTACAATCCTCCTTATATACTACTTCATGGTACTGAATTCCCTACTACTATTTATATGTTTCAATAAAAGTCCTCCTTACATCTGATAATGTCCTAATTTTTGTATCTTATGAAAAAAACATGTTTATTTCTTTCACCAGTGTGCACATGTTTTGATGCTTTGATGTTGAGAATTGATGTAACAAATGTATATATTCAGTTGTTGTTCACTTGCATGATGTATTTATTTTAACAAATTAATAATGAATTCGAGTTTTTATATTGAGTTTCTGGATTGATCTTGTGATGCTACTCGTCAACTTTCCATGTGCACCAGTTCATAAACTCACAGGTTCATCATGAAGGATTATTACATCGAAATCATGTACAAAAATTAAGTTTAGCTATACAGTATTACTGTACTAGTCTCTGATAGAGTATAAATCTATTCCTGGGCCTTCAACCATAAGCTTAAATTTTTGGTTGAGTTGGTTCCTTGACAGCCTCTTTTCAATCGATAAAAAGCAAGGAAAATTATTTAAGTTGAAGAGAACACACCGTTAGTGGAATATAACTTACATATCTAATCAAAAATTGACTAAAGGTGTGTTCGTATTACCTTTCAACACACAAGATATAATAAATTATAATAATTTCAATTTAGATAAGTTTTGTTTAAATAAAATAAGGTGAAGAAAAGGTCACCCTAACCCTAAGTTTAGCATATGGTCAGAAATAACTGAATATGACGTGTAGAACTTTATCCCACCGGCTGTACGTAGGTGCATGACAGAAGACATTATTTGACATATGAAGTGAATTTGCATGAAATAAAATTTACCATTTAAGAAAGTTCGACAAAAAGAATCTTGAGGCTTTCCCAGGTTCCCAATCTTATTTAAGGCAAACCTAATCTATGTAAGTGTGTTTAGCTATATTACTTTTAGCAGGGAGCTATAACAAGGTAATGGATGACAATCTTCACTTCAATATTGATCAAAAATTTTATTTGCCTTTTATTAGGTCATTAAAGTATGTGTTGAGATTCTCTAAAGTTGTAAAATAATAGAGTTGGTAGAGTTTACTTAATATCGTAATTACAAATGCACAAAATAAGTACTACCTCCGTTTTTCTTAATATGTATGTTTGCTTTTGGGCGCGGACCAAGGAAAAAGTGCAAAAGTAAGAGAAAAGGTTTGTAAAAGTAATGAAAAAGTGAAAAGGCAGATAGAAAGTTTGTAAAAGTAAGAAAAAGTGAAAAATGCAGAGAGAAGGAAAGAAAAAGTAGGAGAGAAGTGTAATAATTAGGTGGACCAACCTACTATTTATGAGAAAAGGTTGAAAGATAGATATTAAAAAAAAATCCCAAATAGGTAAAATGTGCATATTAAAAAACAACGGAGGGGGTAGTTAGTAATATTATTTACTATTTTGAGTAAACTCTATATTTTAGAGTTATTTACAACTCTAAAGGATCTCAACCCGATATGTATAAAATACATTATTTATTGTCGATCTTGCGAGTCCAAATTCTCAATTTCTAAAATATTATATTAAGGAAATGACTTGATTTGAGCTGTAATGCCTGATTAGGAGCACAAAGACTAATAATCTCAACTCAGTTAGTTATAGTATGTGATATTTAGCTGATATTTTTGTTCAATATTCCACGTCGATGTGACAAGTCACTCATAGAATTGGTAGCCAAAGTCAATTGATGTGTAGAGCCACGGCACCACCTAGTTATTTTCTGATCCTAATCGATTAGAAAATAGTGTGTTTGTATAAGTTTGATAATCTTTTATCTAATAGAAATTTGAGTTCTTTTCTTATAAGACGGTTTAACAATATTAGTTTCGTCAAAATCAATTAACCTTTTGCCTCTTATTTGTACCTTCTACTTTGCAAAAGTTTCATAGTCTTTTCTATTATTTTGTCTCGTGGGATATCTTGAACCTGACACCTTTCAGTAATCGTGGCAAGAGAGCCTATGCTTGTTGCTCGATCACTAAGTCGGAGGTTGCTGAAGGAGAGCACGCCTCTCACCGGGGGGGTCGAGGGCAAGGTAGCATTTGGTAGGGTCGGGGTTGGGGCCTTGGGGGTCAATGCCTCCTAAACATCATTGTTAGAGTTTCTCATGTGTATCATATTAAGGGAATAATCCTACACCAAAGAAAAGGGAATGAAGAGACTATTTCATAACCTGAATGATTAAGCTAATCCTTCTATATATTACCAATTGATTTTAGGATGGAACTCCAACAAAGTTGTATTATGTCTATTTTTCTTTGCTATAGGCCAGGTGTCGTAGGCCTAACAGTATCGGTGATAGCTAGGCTTAATATTCATATTGTGCTTTGTTATTAGTTAGTGTAAGGACTAAACAATCATACCAGTAATACATATTATCTCTACATAATATTTTTGTTAATGCGTGTATAGGAAGCGGCGAAGTGCAATAATGTATAGAAAATTTAATCTAAAACCTTGAATACCACTACCAAGTACCAATTAAATTAGATGGCATCAATTTTTCCACTGCCTAACAACTAGGACTACTAATAATATGGTGCATGCATGGTCTACATTATTCTACAAC
This sequence comes from Patellifolia procumbens, assembly GCA_947645195.1. Lineage (NCBI taxonomy): Eukaryota > Viridiplantae > Streptophyta > Magnoliopsida > Caryophyllales > Amaranthaceae > Patellifolia > Patellifolia procumbens. The sequence goes on from CANSGD010000335.1 coordinate 3,174,334, forward strand.
CATACAAATATTGTTGAAATATATAGACACCCATGGTCATTGACTGTGATTATATCTTCAAAGAATGCATAAATATCAATTTGTAGTCAAATCGCGGGTCCAATATGATTGATGGCACCCCAAATTATGCATTATGTACACACACAGGGAAATTGGAAATAGTCATACACATTTCATTTTTGAAGTATATAATGGACGAGTAAGAACATTTATTTTTAGTATATAATTATATATCATAGCATACAAGAAGACTAGAAGATAAGTACATCATAGCTTCGGAATCCAAACATCTTATTGTCATGTCTATTGGCACTATTGCCTAGCTAGTATTTCATATTTTTGGAATTTTTGGTATATATATCTTTATCTATTTTTATTTTACATGTTATTGTATTTTATATAAATGGATATATTTTCGGTTTGCTGCCACAAGGCTTAGATTATCCGGAACCAATTTACAGCTATCAGACATGTCCAATCAAGAATATCTCTTATCTTAATAATGGTGCATGAAATATGGAGGAGTAAGGATGAGTTTATAATGGGAAAGGGGATACCACAATTTTCAAAAAGATTACAACGTAGAATAATTTTATTGCTAATTGGTCATTTTAATCTTAGGTCTTGTGGTATAAAGTTATATAACGGATCCGATTTTACGTGTCATATTTCCTCATTTAGCCGTCATGACCCCACATAGATGCCTTTTTCCCATAAAGTTATGGTCTCTATATCTTCTCTTAAATTCTTGTACTAAATGTAGCGAGTTCATTAAGAAGAAGAGCTCGAGTGAGTATAACTATACATAGTAACTTTCAAGCATAAGAAGAAACTTGATATTATACTCTAGATAGTAGTTTCCAGATTACAGGGTATATCAATTTGATTCTTAGAGGAGTTAGGCTAATTAAAAATCTAAATCTGTGAAGCTCACACTCAGGAAAATGAGTTCAAATCTACTGTCCTATCAATTTAATTTACCAAAATATATGTCACTCGTTTACATTGATCCACATCATCCTATAATAATTCTTTTTAGATGTGACAGAAATTTGTATGTAAAAGAGTGATTCCTAGCTGGCTGAGTTGGAAATTTGGAAGAGGAAGAAGGTTAGGTTTTGAAGCAAGTTGGTGGTTGGTTTTCCACGCATACATTGACCTATAAAATTTGTTGATTAGCTTAAAGGCACACTTATTACATCACCTTAATTATTAATAATCATATGTAAATATTGAGTAAGCTATGATAATGAGATTATCCCATGCAAGTCTACGTTGGCCATATTTATTAGTGCAAGAGTTGTTATATTGATTGCTGAAATGATGACATGCCTTAAACCTAAATTAAGAGATCAAGTTACAATTTTTCTGCTCCCAAAGTAGAAGACCAAACAAATACACACATCTATTTTTGACATTTGATATTATTATTTACCTATTTATTTTAGTTATACTTTAACATTTACATAAAATAAAAACAAATGCAACAAAATCTTGTTAGATTTATGTCAGTAATGAAGTTCTTGTATTATTCTTATGTCAAAGTTTACTATTAGTCACTACATATCCACTTTTGATAAGAACCATGCATGCATAAAATTCCCTCTCGCGTATACTTACCTTTTCCATTTCCTTAATAAATATGCCAAAGGGGTATGTAATGATTAAAAAAGAACGACAAAAAAAATTATTTTAAATTGATTTTAGATACCTTTTTGTATGAGTGGTTAAAAATATTAATGATCATAGCCGTGCATTGACAAACGTGAAATTCAGAATGAAATAAGTCAACAACTATAATAACATGCGGAAGTACAATATACTCACATCGTTAGTAAATATTTTTCCTTTTCTATTCCTATTAAACTAGAGAAAAAAAACCATTATATCCCTCACCATATTCATAAATATAGTTGTTTTTTATTAAAAAAATATTAAGGATACTATAGAAAAATCGAAAATTTTACTTGCCAAAATTAGAAAATAGCCTATTATATTGGCATTGTGAAAAATGGCTACTATTATTACTTTTGTCCTAAATAATTTACCAACTCTAGTTTTACACCTATGCATAACTTTGGACATTATGCATTATTTTAACAGAGGAATTTTCTTCGAAAAGAGAGGAAGCTTTTAGCCAATTAGATACTGTATAAAATTTTTTTGTCTTACATTACAAGTTGCATTCTCGATATGATGGAATTTTGCTATTATTTAGCACATGAAATGCGTAGAAAAAAAATAGTACGTGAATTATTCAGCAATAATTTTGGTCCTCATATGATGGCATGATGCATCATATATAGTATATAGTGGAGTTCTAATACTAACAAATAACTAAAGAGCAAGTTTGATGATAAAGAAAGCTAAGAAAATTATAAAATAAGGAGGCCAACAAATAATAAAAGGAATAAAGAAAAAGATAACAAGGGAGAAAATTGTACTTCCCCGTGCCTTTTTAAAGTGCGTTTTTCATTTTAGAGTTAAACTTTTTAAAATTTTAATATATAAGAAATGTGGAAAATTTTGTTATATCTAATTTATACTACCTTCGGTTTTTAACACTCATATTATTGGGAGTTTTTACGCTTTTTAATACACATTTTGAATGTTAAATATCTTTTATTATACATAAAAAATTATGTAAAATAGATGAAAATAATCTACACACGGAGAGAAATCTAACAAGATGCCACAGAATAGCTGGTTCTCCAGCCAATAAGTTTAGATCATATTTTCTTTCTTTTTTAGTCTTCGTGCATTACTTGATTTCCTGTTGCTTACATATAATTCAAAACTCAGATTATAAGAAAATATGTTAATATTGTCATACAAGAAATGATGTGAATATTAAAAATTAGAGCAAGTATATTTTTGCAAATATGGTGATAAAGAAAGCTAAGGAAATTACAAAATATGGAGTACAACAATCAAAATAAAAGAAAAACGGGAGGACAAACGGAGAAAATTGTATTGACTAAAGTTAACTTGACTATCTCAATCAGTGTTGAATTAGTTAGTGGTTTGTGTGTCCTCACTCGACGGATGTGTATGCCCATATATATGGAGTATCATTATTATCATTATCTGTTCTTTTCTTGTTGTTCTATATTGGATTTTACTATTTGATAGTTGGGTTCCTGTTCTTGACAACAACATATCTATTTTTTTGTTATTATATGACAATTGCATTACTCATGCACAAAATATTATGGTATATGTATAAATGCATGTATTTTAAAAAGTTAGAGCGTTCTCTAAAACATGATATTTATTGCATTTACGGCGATGCTTCTACGTAATTTTATTAATTAAGTATTTGTTCTCTTCAGTTTAAAAAGTAGTTTCATGTTTGATCAAATCTAAATAGGATTGAAAAGATCTAATATAAATTTCTAATAGATTCAATTTATAAAATTACAAGCTAAGAGAACACATTGTAGATTATTTGACATGTAATGTATATAGATGCTTATAAAAGTCAATATAAAATACATATAAACATCTAAATTATTTTGTATCTCCTAGGTGAAAGAGTTGCAAAAGCTTAAAAATATTATTGACAGGAAGAGGCTATTAAATAGCCATTTACAGTGAGCCTTCGGCTAGGGTTTACAATAAGCAAAAGAATAAACAAAATAGAAAAGATAATAATCTACTCTAACTAACTGAGAAGATAAAGCTAGTATAACAAACTGATAAAGATATACAAGAGAGATACAAGGGATATATACTAAAAGATAATATCAACATATTGCGTTATCATGCCCCCGCAAGATGGACGTCCTTTGGACAAGTCCAATCTTGTTAAGTAGAAGAGAGAATCTGGTTCGGGCTAACGACTTGGTTAGAACATCTGCTAATTGGTCATCACCAGAGATGTGGTGAACTCGAATGGTGCCCAGCTGAACCTGCTCTCGAACGAAGTGAAAAGCTAACGCCAAGTGCTTCATACGAGAGTGGAAGACTGGATTTGCGGAGTAATGCGTGGCACCTAAGTTGTCACAGTAGATAGCAGGTTGATGGGTGGATGATAGGCCAAGCTCGGAGAGGAGGGAGTGAAGCCATAATACTTCAGCAGTGGTGTCAGCGACAGCGCGAAACTCCCCTTCGGTTGATGACCGTGCAAGAGCATGCTGCTTTTTCGAGCTCCAGGAGAGCGGATTACGACCAAGGTAGACCAAGTATCCAGTTGTGGAAACATAGTCATCCTTGTCACCTGCCCAATCCGCATCCGTAAATGCGTGTAGGCGAAGAGGAGAGGATTTGTATAGTTGAATGCCATGATGAACTGTGCCTTTGAGATATCGTAATAAGCGTTTGACAGCATGCCAATGAGAGTCACGGGGTGTTTGAATAAATTGAGACAACTTGTTGACGGCGAAGGCCACGTCGGGGCGAGTAAAGGAGAGATATTGGAGGCTGCCTAAGATAGCACGGTACTCAGTAGGATTATCAATGGGAGAGCCAGTATGGAGGTGCAAAGGTGGGTGAAGAGAGAGAGGAGTGGAAACGGGTTTTGCTTCGTGCATGTGTAACGAGCAAGAATATCATTTATGTATTTGGTTTGGGAAAGGAAAAGGCCATGAGAGTTGGGAACAACTTCAACGCCAAGAAAGTAGGAGAGAGAACCGAGGTCTTTGAGGGAGAAGCGAGCAACGAGTGTGTGAATAAATTGGTTGAGGAGGGTGGTGGATGGGCCAGTGACAATAATATCGTCTACATAAACGATGAGATAAAGAGCAGTGGAGCCATGAGAGTGAAGAAAGAGTGAGGGGTCAGCAACGGAGTTTCGAAAGCCATTTTCGAGAAGGAAGGTTTTGAGCTCAGTGTACCAGGCACGGGGAGCTTGTTTGAGGCCGTAGATAGCTTTTGCGAGCTGACAAACATGGGTAGGGTGGGTGGTGTCGACAAAGCCAGTGGGTTGGGCCATGTAGACAGTATCACTCAAGGAACCTTGGAGGAAGGCATTATTGATGTCTAGTTGACGGAGAGACCAACCATGGGTGACGGCGAGGGAGAGAATGAGACGCACAGTTGTGGGACGAATGACTGGGCTGAAGGTTTCGGAATATTCGATACCGGGTCGTTGATGAAACCCTTTAGCAACTAACCGGGCTTTGTGTTGTTTGATGGTGCCATCGGGATTATATTTAATACGAAACACCCATTTGGAACCAACAATGTTATAGGATGGATGAGAGGGGACGAGCGTCCATGTATTATTGCGAGTGAGAGCGTTATACTCGTCAAGCATGGCTTGACGCCAAAGTGGATCTTTTAAGGCTTGTTTGGCAGTGGTGGGTTCATGAGGAGGGGGAGAGAGAGAGACCGTTTTTGCTTGTTTGGGATAATTAGGATTTGGTTTGATAATGTTGTTTTGGAGACGAGTGATGATGGTGCGAGTGGGTGGTTTAGGGCGAGTAGAGAAGGTTGGAGGAGGGGGTGGGGGAGGAGGGGGTGGGGGTGGGGGTGGGAGGGGAGGCGGAGAAGCAGTGGGAGCGGGTGGAGGAGGAGGAGGGATTGATGGGACGAGAGGTGTGAAGGAGGGGAGAGAGAGGGTGCACCAATGATCAACGTCAGTTGTGGACGAGGATGGAGATGTGGTGCAAAGAGAGGAGTAAGGAAAACTAGATTCGTTGAATATGACATGACGAGAAGTATAGATTTTGAGAGTTGAGGGGTCTAGGCAGTAGTACGCACTTTGGGTGGGGGAGTAGCCAACGAAGACGCATGGAGTGGAACGTGGCTCCAACTTGTGAGTGGTGTAGGGACGTAACCATGGAAAACATAAGCAACCGAAGCTACGTAATTTGCCATAGTTAGGGGGTTTGTGAAAGAGCTTAAGGTAGGGTGATTGATTGTCAAGAGAGGGAGTGGGAAGACGATTAATAAGATAAGCCGCCATGGTAAAGGCATGCGACCAAAGGGAGAGGGGGAGTTTGGCGTGTGTGAGAAGAGTGAGACCAGTTTCCACAATGTGTCGATGTCGACGTTCGGCAAAGCCATTGTGTTCGGAGTGTGAGGAGGGGAAGTAAGGTGAGAGATACCATCATTGAGGAGTGATGGTGTGAGTTTGATGTATTCACCACGATTATCGGAGTATAGTTGGATAATAGGGCGATTGAAATACTTTTCGACAAGAGTGCGGAAGCGTAGGAAGACAGAGTGAGTGTCCGACTTGCGTTTGAGTGGATATAGCCATATATATTTGGTGACGTGATCAACAAAAATGACATAGTACTTATAGTTGTCATAAGAGAGGATAGGTGAAGTCCATACATCAGAGAAAATTAATTCAAGAGGGGCGTGGGAAGTGAGGGAAGATTGAGAAAAAGAAAGTTTGTGACTTTTATTAATATTGCATGGAGTACATTGTAAAATAGAAGTAGGAACAATATTAAGAGAAAATTGATGACTAATCAATTTAAGAATGTTGATGGAGGGATGGCCAAGACGGTGATGCCAGGCGGGTGATGGAGCGACATTCGCCGCGTGAGTGGATGGTGAGAAGTTGCGCCATTCATAGATGCCGGCTTTAAGTGGTCCTTGAAGGAGAATCGTGCCCGTGGAAAGTGCCTTGACACGAAAAGAATTGGGTAAGAATTCAATAATAGCATGGTTATCCTTGCAAAATTGAGAGACTGAGAGTATGTTACGAGAAATATTTGGAACATATAAAACATTGTTAAAAGATAAAGAAAAGGAGGAAAGAGAGATAGAGAAGGAACCAATGTTGGAGATGGGGAGAGAGGACCCGTCACCAATGATTAGTTCGTCAGAACCATCATAAGGAGAGTGTAGAGCGAGGTTGGATAGATCATTGGTGATGTGATGAGTGGCGCCGCTGTCAACAAGCCAAGAGGATGGCGCGGAGTCCATAGGAGCATTAGCGGTGTGAGCTTGAGGAGAGTAAGAATTGGGAGGGCCGCGAAACTGATGCGGACGAGGTGAGGGTTGAGAAGAAGGTTGGAATGATGGAGAGGGGAATGTGACATTTGGAAAGAGAGAGGTGAAGGTAGGGCATTGAGACACAACATGACCCACGGTTCGGCACCATTGACACTTTCCTTTGAACGGATTTTGGGGACGGGGGAGAAGAAGAGGGAGAGGGTTGAGGAAGTAGACCCTGTGAAGGAGAAGCACGGGTGCGATTATAGTTGTTGCGATAGCTGGCGGCATGGGCCGAGGCCGGGAAAGTTGGAGTGGTTTCAGATTGTTTTAAGGTGAGTTCATGTTGGATGAGTTTTTCATGAAGAGCATCGAAATTTACGAGAGTGAGGGGTGTGGTCGGGTCGTGGTGGTTGGCGATGGACTGATCACCCATGGTGGTTGTGTAGATGGTGTTTGGAAAAAAAAAGATCTATGGCTCTGATACCATGAAAGAGTTGCAAAAGCTTAAAAATATTATTGACAGGAAGAGGCTATTAAATAGCCATTTACAGTGAGCCTTTGGCTAGGGTTTACAATAAGCAAAAGAATAAACAAAATAGAAAAGATAATAATCTTCTCTAACTAACTGAGAAGATAAAGCTAGTATAACAAACTGATAAAGATATACAAGAGAGATACAAGGGATATATACTAAAAGATAATATCAACATATTGCGTTATCACTAGGGACTTTATTATATGGATTTATGTGTTCACATTAGTTTCAAATGTTATTTGTATTTAATTTCAGTCTTTTAGAAGTTCACTCTTTTTTAAAAATTCACCCTTTTTTTGGATTACCCAAAAAATTTACAAAATTACTCCAAGTAAATCCTTCATTTTCTTTTTCCATGAAATCAATTCTCTTTGGCTATAGCATAATATTTTCTCTTAATTTTTTTTTTTGCATTTTATTTTCTACCAAACTTATGCTACATTTAGCTAAAATTTCGTTCTACATCAATGGCTCAAAATGATTAAAATCTAGGGCATGTTTGGGATGGACAATGTATTATGAGGATAATAGAAGTGAAACAAAGAAAATGAATGAGAATATAACTAGATACTCCCTCATTTTCTTTTTATTTGTCCTACTTTGACCAAATATGTGAGAGCTTTTTGGTCAAAGTAGGACAAACAAAAATAAACAGAGGGAGTACAAAGGAATAGATTTGTATTAAGATGATAAAGTAGTATAGTGTAATGGAGAGATAAATCGATGCATATTATTTTCGTTATTATGGGAGGAATAATTAATTACCTACCACCTTCTAAGGGTAACTAATCCTGCCAAATGAGGGTAGTAGTTCTTTCTTCCTTCCTCGTTATCGCACCATTATCACATCTCCTTCTATACCACTTAGTTTTCTTTACATCGTCACATCACCTCCTTTACAACTTTCTTATTTCATTAGTTTGCATTTTATTATCACCTTAATATATAACTCACTTTCCAATTATGCCGACCCCAAAGGTACAAAGGGGATAACTGACCAAAGCCATGGGTTATAAGATGATGGCCCTTAGGCCTTAAATAGAGTACCTAACTTTCTTTCCCCATAAGTTTCAAAGGAATAAAAAAGCACATGGTCTAGCATGACATCATAATCACATCATTTCTTCTAATTTGATTTTCTTTCTTTGAGATGCCTCTGAAAATTCTCCCTCATTAAATAGGTTAAGGATGGCTAAAACTAATTACAATCTCGAAAATTATCCCTTATTAAATAGAAAAAAGCTATTAAAAATGACAATAGAGATGGCTAAAAATAGCTATCCTTCTAATTCTGTCTCTTAGCAACTCTAGAAAAAAGAGAAAGAGGGAGTAGTAAAGAACAAATGTCAACACTTAGCCAACTTTCACTACATCGACGAATATGTTGCATTCGAGTATATAATACATCTACACTTCTATACTTCACACAAATATCAAAGCCAGTAAATAGATAGTTTTTCCTTCCAAAATTCCCTTCAAAACATGTTAAGCTTTATTTTAAATAAATGTCTTTGTACTCTAAATATAGGTTATCTTGTAGATCGATCAGATATTTGCATGTAAGATTTTATCTGATTAGATCGAAAAACTATATTAATTCTACTTCCAAATTTACAGAAGTCCAGACATTTTCATATCTATTAATTAGATAAAATTAAGTATGCCTCATATCTCTACTCTATAAAGGAAGAGGATGGGGACATCAAAAATCAATATTAATATCTTTAATTCTTAATTCAATGACACAGCTCTCTCTTTATAATTAACCGTCAATTTTGATTTTTTTGAAAAAAATCACTAACACATCCTATGTCCTATGTATATATCCTTTCTATAATCTTCTTTCTTTTTCATTTTCACATACATTGCATGCATTTAAAGCTAGTAGCCTAGTATAACCTAATCAAACTCAATTTTATCTACCTTTACAGTTCACTACAATAAGCCCGAGGTGAGGCCCACATAATGGCCAGCCAAAGATGCTATCCAGCCCAACCCGAAAACCATCCTAATCTCTTACCCGGACCCCCCACTAGTCCACTACATCAGTACGGAACGTGAGCCGTAACAGGCTAACATCAACATCTAGATTCTAGATATAAAGACATTTCCCTGCGGTTTTCTTTTTAAAAACATTATTAAAGGCAATAATTTCAGATTGAGACCTTTAAACTATAAGATTTCATATAGTATTATGCAAATAAATGTGCCATATATATACTTGGGTAAATCTTATGATAGGCGGTCTACGTGCTTATCGATGATCATAATAAAATTTAACATAATAAAGTTTCAGTGTAAAATCTTATGGATAATAACATCTAGCGCGAGAATTTGCATGTATTAATAATTTGAAGAGTGTGTCTTTGGATAGAATGTCTAACAAAGTTTTAACTTAAAATCTTCGCGTGTAAAGTGTGAAAATTGTAAAACCTCAAAGTTTATTTTAATTAAAAAGTTACATGCAAGTGTATCCATATACTTATAAATAGACTATCTAACAGGAGTTTTTGTATAATTTGAATTTCTTATTCAAATAATCGATATACGTACACTTTCACAAAAACAAAACAATTTTACAGTTGATCACAAAACAAAAAGAAAGTCAAGATCAAAACAAACACTTATTTTTGGGGAAATTCCACTCTATTCTTGTGATGTATGCTAAATTTAGCACTTTTTCTCATCAACTAATAGTGTGGAGGTGGTGGGGAGGTGTAATAGTATGGAGTGGGTGGTTTATGCACCGGAGGAGGTGGTGACTTGTACACGTATGGTGGTGGAGGAGACTTCATTGGCGGTGGAGGGGACTTGTAAACGTATGAGTGCATCGGCGGAGGCGGTGAATGCACCGGTGGAGGTGGAGATTTGTAGTAGTATGGAGGTGGTGGTGAGTGTACTGGTGGTGGGGGAGACTTGTAATAGTATGGAGGTGGTGGTGAGTGTACGGGTGGTGGTGGTGGTGGGGACTTGTAATAGTAGGGTGGTGGTGAGGATTTCTTTGGAGGGGGAGGTGAGTTGTAGTGGTATACCGGTGGAGGAGGCGAATGTACCGGTGGAGGAGGGGACTTGTAGTAGTATACCGGTGGAGGGGACTTCTTTGGAGGAGGTGGAGATGAATAGTGGTATGTTGGTGGAGATGACTTCTTAGGAGGTGGTGGAGATGAATAGTGATATGGAGGTGGAGGTGATTTCATTGGAGGTGGTGGGGATGAATAGTGGTATGGAGGTGGAGGTGACTTCATTGGTGGTGGTGGAGATGAGTAGTGGTATGGAGGTGGAGGTGACTTCATTGGTGGTGGTGGGGATGAGTAGTGGTATGGAGGTGGAGGTGACTTCATTGGTGGTGGTGGGGATGAGTAGTGGTATGGAGGTGGAGGAGACTTCTGAGGAGGTGGTGGAGATGAGTAGTGGTATGGAGGTGGAGGTGACTTCATTGGTGGTGGTGGGGATGAGTAGTGGTATGGAGGTGGAGGCGACTTCATTGGTGGTGGTGGAGATGAGTAGTGGTATGGAGGTGGAGGTGATTTCATTGGAGGTGGTGGAGATGAATAGTGGTATGGAGGTGGAGGAGACTTCTTTGGAGGTGGTGGGGATGAGTAGTGGTATGGAGGTGGAGGAGACTTCTGAGGAGGTGGTGGAGATGAATAGTGATATGGAGGTGGAGGCGATTTCATTGGAGGTGGTGGAGACTTGTAGACATAGGGAGGAGGAGGAGATGGTGATGGCGGGGGTGGTGACTGGTAGTAGTATGGAGGAGGAGGTGAATGCATGGGTGGTGGTGGAGATTTATAAATGTAAGGAGGTGGTGGTGAAGGTGATGGTGGGGGTGGTGACTTATAGTAGTACGGAGGAGGTGGTGAGTGTACCGGTGGTGGTGGAGATTTATAAACGTAAGGAGGTGGTGGAGAAGGCGATGGTGGGGGTGGTGACTTATAATAGTATGGAGGTGGCGGTGAATGCATGGGTGGTGGTGGAGATTTATAAATGTAAGGAGGTGGTGGTGAAGGCGATGGTGGGGGTGGAGATTTGTAGTAATATGGAGGAGGCGGAGAATGAACAGGTGGAGGTGGAGACTTATAGTAATAAATAGGAGGCGGAGATTTCTTTGGGGGAGGTGGAGATTTGTAATAGTAGGATGGAGATGGTGGTGGAGGAGATTTAACATGACCTTGGTGGCCATGGTGTTTGTAGAGGTGGCCTTGGTGGCCGTGGTGAGGCGGTGGCGGTGAAACATACATGTAAGGCTCCATGGCTAGTACATTAGTGAAAAATAGGCATAATGTTAAGGTGTATCCAAGCCAAGGCCAACGCCTTGACCCTCCTTTGTTTCCCATCTTTTGGGTTGTTATTTTTGGGAGTGAGTTGCTTGGTAAGATAGTGGCAATGCAATCCCTTTATATAGGTAGGGAGCCAGTGAAAGAGTAAGCTAACAATAATGCATAGTAGAAAACAGCCTGGATAGAGCATAAATCATGAAATTCCAATATTTCAAATGTTAGAATTGTCAAACACAACTTTGATTGGTGGGTTCAATATTTTTAGGCTGATGGTGGGTCCTAGAGCAAACCAACGTGACAAGTTAGGAGTAGGTAAGGTGGACCTTTGGAATTTGGATACTTGTCTCAAGATTTATAAAAAAATATTCTCATAGTTTAGAATTATGATTATTATTATGATGATTATTATTAATACTATTATTATTATTTATTAGGATATTTACGGATCATATATGACATGAACTGTTAGAAAGATAGGGAGATTCCAATTAACCTACAAGAAAACATTAACCACTAGACTAATAGGTGAGAGTTTTATCCATTAAAAACTACCATAATACCGAATTTAGGATGTTGAGAACTGAACCCCAACTATTTGACAGAGTTCCCATTTGATTCTCATAGTTTAGAATTGTATCTCTTCCCTTTCATTTTAGTCATATAGTTAGGTATTCATTACTTTCAATACATATGCTCCTTGACAATTAAGAAAATATTCGCATAGTTATATTTTTATATTTATATGAACGAGACTACACGGATAAAGTATTCTAGCTTTGACCAATAAAAGTAAGGAACAATTATTAAGAACAATAGAGGTCATACATTCTATATGATTTTTAACTAGTTTTGTATATTTCTATTTGTTCATTATGTTAAATTTTGCGGGTTATAACTGTAATTACTAATTCGAAGAATATATAGTACTATAAGAAAAACTGATCAAAGAAATTATGGTATAAGGAATAGTAGAGTCATGTGCAATTTGGTTCATTGTTTAACATATCAAATATGTTCGTAATATTATCAATATGTATTATTGGAGACTGAAAAAACATATGTAAGAGCTAGACGGAATATATAAAAAGAGTACCTTATAAATAACATTATTTAAAAAGTTGGTATATCTAGTATATCAAACAAAAGGAGTATATACTTTTTAGTTTTCGGCGCAAAACAAAGAAGTATACATGTAATATATACTACTCCCTCCGTAACACAATACTTGCAACATTTTCTAAAAGTAGGTGTAACATAATACTTGCAACAATTTATCTACTTTCTTCTTAAGGTAAAGATTTTCACATTAAATTACATATGATCCCCACCTCTTATGTACTTGTTTTTGTTTTTTCCTCTCTATCTCTACTTTTTCTCCTAATCACATGTCATTTTTCTCTCCTACTTTTACCAAACAACACATTTATCTATCTTTAACAAATTTTGGGATTTCCCCCTAATCCATTTGTTGCAACTATTACGTTACGGAGGGAGTAGTACAGATTAATATGATAGGTGTAGAAATTTTGGGCAGAGGGAAAAAGAGTTGGGGAGCACCTAATAATTTGTTTGGGGAGTTGTCTTTCAACTGATAAGGAAGTTTCCCATATTTGGAACGTAATGGCATTTTCATCAAAGTACTCTTTATTTTTATTTTTTAAAATATAATCTCATTATGGTGCCTACAATCACTTAATATACTTTATATCTGTAGGACATAGGCACATAGCAGTATAACTATTTTGACAGTCATCTATGCGACTATGAAATACTACATGCTTAGCGAAATTTGAAGATAAAGATAGTATTAATCGGTATAGTTGGTAGAAGGTCTATCTTGTTCGATTTCTACAAGCTGCGAATTTACGAATCCTAAGATTGAAGACTTCCCTTATCCTTTCCCCTTTGTTATGCTGTCAAATGTGTGACATATAAAGGTGGATTGAATTCACTGCAAGAAACATTAAAAAATAATCAAACATTAACTTTAGCTATGTGGAGAACTCTTATATTTGCATAGCGTCAATAACAATTTTCAAATGCTATGAAATGAATTTTTGTCTATAATACTCTCGCTGTTACTTTATGTTGTCTTACTCTGATAAAAAAAACTCTCACGTAATAATTAAAGTAGGGCAAATAAAAAAAAGGGAGTACTATTATCACATTTAGTGAATTTTATTTTTAGTTTTTATCCACTAATCCATAGTTGCTAGAGTACCTTTAGGTTGTCGTAGGCCGTGGTCTCTACGATCATTTTACATATCTATTAAAAGTTAAAAGGTAAAAAAAGCTCTAGAATATCAATTAGAAAATTGTTAGTTCTGCCCCATTGAACTGTGACTTGGAAATTTATCTAGGCAACTTGAGTTGAGAAGTCTTCGTGATATTTTATTTTTTTTGAAGTTTGTCTTTGTGATCTGCTATGTACCCATATTTCTCTATTGCAGGCTAAAAATAAAAGTAAGTTGGGCACATAAGGATCAAACTTTGTCATTGCTAGAATATAAAGTTCACCATTTAAATAGAGTGATAGACAAATAAGAACCTTTGAAAAATGTTAGTAACTTTTTTATTTGGCATCTTATTTATTCTACTTTAATACATGTGGCTCTCACATGACCAGTGTAGATATTCAAACCAATAGCACCACTATTGAATGGGACGTAACTATGATATGCATTGACGCAGGATTAAAGAGAAATATATTAACTGTGGTAAAGTACAAACGAGTTTTAACTTATTTGATTAGTAATAATTGATTAGTTACATGCAAAAAGTTAAGCACGTTCTCTGTTCAGTATACTTGATAATAGAGAATACTATTGATCAAGATGTAAGTTTATTGTAATAATCAGTAACGTGCATGAAAAGTCAAAGGATAGGCTGTCCATGCATTAGCCGCCGTGTACGTACTATCTCACCAAGTCTTTTCTAGGGTTGAGCTTTTTTTTTGGGGGAATGGTTCGGGGTTGAGCAAACTAAATACTCTTTATTTTGAGAAAAATAACTAGAATATATAATTCTAACTATTCAGTGGCGGAGTCAAGATTCGTACATTGAGGGGTTGAGATCTGTATGTTGTTTATACTTAGGGCATGTTCTCTTCGCATAAATCTAGCTAAACTGAACTGATTATGAACTGAACTGAACTGAATAGAACTGAGTGGAGCTATAATGAACTAACCTGAAATTGGAGGTGAATTGAACTGAAATGAACTGAATTGAACTCAACTGAACTGAATGTAATAAATATATAAATAATATTTAAATAATAATAATAATATGAATATTAAATAATAATTATAATAATAAGTAATAATAATTAATAAATAATGATAATAGTATTTTGGATATTATTAAATGAGTACCAAGTCCGAAACCTAGCGGATTTATTTTTTGTCCCATTATAAATAAATAAATAATAAAAATAATGATAAATGATTAATAACAATAATAATGATTAATAATTAATGATAATAATAATAATAAGTAATAAGAAATAATTTCTATTATTTGTATTAATATACTAATACTTGATGACGATTATATAATAATAATAATATAAAAATATCTAAGAAGTAAATTAATATTAATATCTTAATAATTCGATTTAATAACATAATAATATTTAGTACTCCCTCTGTTTTTTTAATATGCACATTTCTCCATTTTGGGTTTTTTTAATTGGCACCTTTCTACCTTTTGCCATAAATGGAAAATTGGCCCACCTAATTATTACACTTCTCTCCTACTTTTTCTTTCCTTCTCTCTACCTTTTTCACTTTTCCCTTACTTTTACTAACCTTCTCTCTTACTTTTGTACTTTTTTCTTGGTCCTAGTGCAAAGCCTTAGGTGCATTTAAAAAAAACGGAGGGAGTAATAAAAATAATAATTAGGGTCGGACCGCACAAAACTGCAACATAAATTGTATTGACGCGATTTGATTGACTTATGGGCTAAAAATGTGGGTTGATTTGTGCTTCGACCAAAGTACGGTTTGCGGTTTTGGATTGGTCTATAATATTTATAAACCTAATTACACCACAAATTGTCATAGTATCTTTAATATTCAACGTAACAACAATTTTGTACCTTAAATAGTAATAGTATTAACAACTTTGTAACATTTTCATGATCAATATCTGCTAGCTTGTTGTAGCTTACTTGTATGATGTAATAGTAATTAAATATCTAGCCGGTAAAATAAAATAACAATAAAAAAATTAGACACCTCGTATTGAGATAATATAGGGTTAAACCGTAAACTGCACCAACCATGCTCATCCCTAATAATAATAGTAATAATAATGAATAAAGATATAATAAACAAAATAATATATAACAATAATAATAATAATTATTATAATAATAATAATTAGTAAAATAAATTAGACCAACAATAATAATAATATTTAACAAAATGGTTAAATAAAGAACAAAACTGAACTGAATTGAACTGAACTGAAAATAAGCTGGGGAGAACAGATCCTTATTTAGTTGTATGGTCTAATATCACAAAAGTTGAGATATAAAAAGTTGCAAAATATAGGCGCCCAAGGAGTTGAACCCATGACCAATACAATCTGTAATATGTATTATCTCATCATAAACCAATTTTCCTTTGCATGTTGACCGTATCTAATTCATAAGCAGTGATCCACGTTAAAATCTGTGCGTTTTTTTATTGTTTAGATTGGATTCAAGCTGTGCTATAACATGATCTAATATCGATCTAATTTTTTTTCAAACTTTGAATAATCACCGACATGCAAAAACATTAGTTAGAAACTGGTGTGAACAGAGAGCTTAGCAAGTCAATCTTCCCTACGTTTGCCTGGTGGTTAGTTACACAATTTATTACATAGATAACTGGATTACAAGCATAATCTACAGATCATTAATGATATTCAAATTTTACTAGATCCATAATAACATTGACTTCAATACAATCATGCACTTGACGAACTTGTCTCTTCTTTAATTTGCACCTTCAACACTATTTCAAGGATATTACTTGTTGTCCAAATGAGGCCCAAATAAGATAAGCTTACGAAGAACCAAAGTGAAGTCAAGCTAAGAACTTTTATTATTCGATACACACGGAACATAATTTACATACCACAACAATGCAACAAAAACCAGAAACTATAGATAGATAAGTAAATAATTAACAATTATAGGTTCATTCATCGTACACATGAGATAGTATGAAAATCCTATGTCGAGCAATTATTTTTGTGCATTTGCTCATTTAGAACTTTTCTATAAAGTAAATTTGGAGTTTTACAAATGAGCAATGAGTAAAAAACCCCGCTTAATATAAGTGTATGTTCTCTCTACACCGAGTGTAGTTAAATGAGCATATATCTCATCTTTGTTTTACTTTGTTGGTTGTAACACTTGTATTTGGCCATCTAAAGTATTAAGTTTGATCACAATCTATAAGCGTATACATGAATATATTCAATGACACATGAATTCAGGTCTCCCATACAAAACCTTGAAGAGTGAGTGTGTCAGAAAACTACACATTAAGATGATTTAATAATAGGGTTTTTTGTCCAAAACTGCCTACTTTTTGGCTTTGTTTGCGAGAAACTGCCTTAATTTTAAAATTTTGTCCAGAAAAGTCTTACTTTGCACTTTTATTTGTTGACACATGCCAATTTTTTTTCAGACGTTGACCCAAATTATCAGGCAAGCCATCACATGTGCAGGTCACGTGCTACTTTAAAACACCCATTTTCATTCTTGTTCTCTATTATTTCCCTCTAACACCTCGTAAAACCAAATAACCTACTCTAAATCCCCTGAACTAAATTAAATCACCTAACAACCCAGATTAAAATTTTCAAACCCAACCCCAATTAATCCCATTATTATTCTCATTTTATTTGAACCAAGCCTCCTCTATTAATTCTCTCATCTTCTATTTCCTCTCATTCTATTTGCACTTTTGTTGAAATTCAATACCCTTTTGCAAGCAAATTCGTGGGTTTCATTTTTAAAATTTTTTTTCTCCATATTTTTTATAAATTTTTTTAAAAAATCTTTTTATCAAAGATCAAAGCTTTATGAGAAGCTGAATAGATCAAAGCTTTATGAGAAGCCGAATTTGTTGTTGATTAAATTTTAATTGGCAAGAGATGTCAATTCAAGTGATGTAAGTCGAGGAGGACGCAACGAGCCACGAGAGGGAATGTGTTACTGTGGGATTCCTGTTAGTTTAGAGAGTATAGGTTATGGGTAGGTTACGAGGTGTTGGAGGGAAATAATAGAGAATAAGAATGAAAATGGGCGTTTTAATGTAGCAAGTGACCTGCACGTGTGATGGCTTGCCTGATAATTTGGGTCAAAGCCTGTAAAAAAAAGGAAAAATTGACCAGAATAATCCAAACTATGCCCGATCGGCCAAGAATAATCCCTACTTTGAGTTATTCCTGTATAATCCCAACTATTGGGGAGATCCGCCAGAAATGATCCATGACCGGAAGGAAACCTATTTAACAGGTTAATATGCCACATGTCATACTTTAATTGGTTGTTGCAATTATTATTTTATTTTTCTTTTTTTCCCACACTTACACCCACTCCTAAACTCACGCTGCACACACCCACGTTGCACCACCGTGCACTCACTCCCGCCGGACACACCACGCTGCTGCAGGGTACCATTTTCCCTATTTCAAACCTAAAACCACCCACTGAGCATCCCTAACCACCCTCATTTCGAATCCAATTACCACCCTTCACCAACAACACCACCAAGGGATCGACTTTCGAATCAAAAACCATCGTCCACCACCAACCATCCCCATTTCGAATTCGAACAAATCTAGAGGTTTTTTTAAACGAGTTGAGGGTCGAAGGTTGGTGTCGGGATCTACGTTCTATGCCCACTGAGTCCAGGACCACCAAGTTGAGGGTTGGAGTTCGAGAAGAATCAAGAGGAGGAATTGGTTGGAGTTAGAGTCCACTCTGCCATGGTTGGTTGGAGTTGCTTGCGGCTCAGATGAAGCGGAGGGGGGAGGCAGGGGATGACATTTTTTCCGGCAAGATGAAGGGCAGGGGGAGGCGACAGAAGTGGGGTGTGTAAGATTTGTGGGATTTCTGGCTGAAGGGGAAGGTGTGGTGAGGAGGAGTACGGGAATGGCGGGAGGGTGGCTGAAGTGGTGGTGTGTGTGATTTGTGGTGGTGAGGAGGGGTTGCGGGAATGAGGTTGGAAGAGCATAGGGAAAGGGTGGCTGAAATGGTGGTAGGTGGGATTAGTGGTGGTGGGAGGAAGATGGTGAGGAGAGGGGTGGGAGTAGAAAGGAAAGAGAAAAAAATTTAAAAAATAAAATAATTTACCTGGTTAACAGGTAACAAGTCATCTGGGGGTGTTTGTGGCGGATCTCCCCAATAGTTGAGATTATACAGGAATAACTCAAAGTAGGGATTATTCTTGACGGATCGGACATAGTTTGGATTATTCTGGTCAATTTTTCCTAAAAAAATTGGCATGTGTCAACAAACAAAAGTGCAAAGTAAAGTTTCTCTGGACAAAATTTTGAAATTAAGGCAGTTTCTCGCAAATAAGCCCAAAAAGTAGGCAGTTTTGGACAAAAAAAAATCTTTAATAATATTAGAAATGGTTATTTTTTCTTATATAATAGTGAGGATTATAATTTCCTTTAGTATAAGTATGGGTCGACAATGTCACATACGTTCAACTACGCAGTTTTATGTCGAATTACATTTCAGTAATGTTTATTTTCGAAATACAAACCTTTTCTTTCTAATGAACATCTAGCTAAAGATATACTATAATATGGTGTATACTTCATATTTCTTAAGCTTTCCTAATGATAAGCAAATCCTAAATACTTCCACCGTTTCTTTTTAATTGCAACAATTGCCGAAAATGAAAATATCAAATTAATTGCAACAAATTTTTTCTGTCCTTTTTTACTAGTCATTTCTTTCTATCTCTCTTTATCACATGCCCCATTTTATCTCTCCATCACTTTCACACTCACACCAAAATTTTGCATAGAAGTCCACCCACTTAAGTTTGTTGTAATTAAAAAGAAACCGGGAAAGTAAAAAAATGCAAAACGATGAGTTTGCAATAGAAGTCTTTTTATGCTGAAATAAGCCCATTGGTCCTTGTTTACATCTTTAGAAGCATTGTTTGGGCCAATAGTGGCCTAAAGCGAAGATGATACTAAAGCATTGTTTCATGTAGTATATTCTTTCATACCTTTTGTGTGTCAATTAGGATCCTAATAAACATATGAAATCAATGAGACATTTCAAAACAGGGAGATTTCTCATATATCTCAATTCAAATATACGAGTCGAACATCAACAATGAAGGATATGTAGCACTAGAGGGCCTGATATTAAGAACCCTGTGCAATCATCTATGTCGTAACTTGTACATGTTCATTGTCGCCCCCTTACGCCACCAACTTTGTTTTGTCTCTCTATATGATTTATACAACTCTATTTAATTTTTTTTTGCCTATCAACCATCACTTGAATTATTGGTTTGATCATCGTTAAGGCCTTATAGGGTAGATACAAAAATACTCTTCTTAATTCCCGCGACAATTTTTTCCTAAATTTCACTAATAAAAAGTGTGAGCGCGCACGAACCTGAAGCCTCTGGTGTCGGATTTTTCGTTTGGTCCACTAGGTAACAAACATGGTGAATCAACTTAAACCGTTGCTCGTGCTTCATCTTAAGGCATTTAGAGTAGTTTCTATCATCGAGATTGAGATTTTTGTGCCTACAAGTAATGGATATCTTGATCTTGTCTTCAGTTGTCGATAGGGCAACACAATTATGACTAGGTTCAAATTTCATTGTATTATCATCAAGATATCTGAACCAACATAAAAAAGAATAAGCTAATGAAACAAATCAAATAAAAATCACGTAAAGCAGACAAGATATATAAGTTGAGTGACGAAACCAACAAAACGTGGAAAAAAATTTCTAACAGTCCGTTAAAGCCAGAGGCTTTGTATTGCCAATTTCAATATAAGCATCATTAGAAGTATCAGTAGGACCAACTTTATGTTTATTGTATTCCTTATATCATATGATTCTAGAACTATATAAACCAAAAACATGGAATGGGCAATGATATCTAACAAGTTAAAATTTTGAATACAAAAAATCGACAACAATAATTAGGATCTTACTTCTTGATATCTTCTTGAAGTTGCATGAAAATGTCTATCTTCAAAGAACTTACATCGAGCTCTACACTATCGTTCCAATCGAAACTATTTCTGTGGTTGATGATATTTTTGTTGGATAATTCTGAATTTGTATAGATTATTTCCTCCTGTGTACCAATTTTTAAGAAACTTGTTTTTCAAACACCAATTGTCCTAACTTCCATCTGTAAAGAAGAGTGACAAAGGTTGATCACACCCTCACTTAATACAAAAAACGAATAGGTTCTGGAGAAAATGTTAGCAATGCCCTGTTTTTCTACATTGAACTGAACAGAGATGTATTGAATTAATTGAACCAAAATTATTTTTACAGAATGGAATATATTTACCTAACTAAAGCAAACTGAATATCGACTATTCCAGTCCAAAAGAACTGGACCTAGGTCTTATGCAAAGTTTATCTACTTGATCTTTTACGACAATCAAATGACAGATAATAATGGATATTTTAAAAAACATATTGATATAATTTTGTAAAAACTTTAATGATATGAAATTACATGTTAACATAAATCCAAGAGCTATGACGTGATAACAACTTTGCTAAAAGTATTGCAAGACGGAAAAGGAGTGATATAGAAGATAAACCACTAACCATTTTATTGTCGATAACACATAAATCACCAACATTAAAGGGTTGCACCACATATGTGAATATAATTCCTTGAAAAAGGGTCTTGCAAGTGTCTCCAAATATAAATGTTGCAGCTAGTACTGGTGATGCAATAAGCACAAAAACTTTTGTTGTAGCTAACCCAGTGAGAAACAACCATATTATAAAAGTTGCAGCAATTATAAGCCAACTAATAATTTTGTTCAAACAATCCACAACCTCCTTTGCCTAGCTCATCGTATTTGCAAGGAACAAACAATTGTCTACCGCCCTTTCCTGATCCGTATACAATCCAAGATGTGTGTAAGGAACGATAAAGTACAAATATAACAATTTTTATATACACCAGTGTAATATTCACCACAATCATATGTACATCTATGTAAGAGACTCTAAATTTGTACTTGGGTATGGGATGGACATTTTAAGTAAGATTGTATCATGCATCTAATGCCAGCTAGACGTCTTATTGATTTTGTTTTTTTGTAGAAATTAAAGGCTTATCTACAGCAATGCCAATAGTAATGAAACACCATCCTTATACGTGCGCTATTATTCACAAATTTTCAATACCAATAAAAACTATCTTGAGCATAGTAGTAGTGAAATTTTAATAAAAACTGTTTTAATGAAGAAAAAGAAGGAAGTAGAAATGTACAAGTATACGCATATCATGGAACTGATACGGCTTCTTTTATACAATTACCTACAAGTTCATTAATAATATTAAAAGCACTCGCCTGTCAATCACCTCTCCTTTCATGTTGATAAGGGAAAAAAATTATTCATCTCTATTCTATAAGTGAAGAGAAGGGGACACCAAAAATCAACATTTATCTTTTTTTTTAATTCCTAATTAAATGGAACAACTCTCTCCATAACTCTCCATAACTAATTGTTTTCACATTTTAAAATTTTAAATAAAGAAATACCAAACACCCTAAATAAACTAAATGTTAGTATATTTTTATGCAAAATTTTACATGATTCTGCATGCAACGCGTGCATATAAGACTAGTGTAATATAACTAAGGGCTCGGCCTAGTTAATGGACAAAGTAAATTACCTAAGCGAAAGACTTGCGTGGACCTGGTCCACCTTATCTTTAGTGTGGACCGGCCACTTGCACTCGCCGAAAACTTCATTAAAGCGTCGGAAATCGAAATCAACATTCACCGGCGACGCTAGCATCTTCTCCGACGACGCTTTGAGTTCAAAATTGACGAAATCGACCTCATGGTGAGCACCGAGGAAGGAGAAGACCGCAAAAGCAAAAGAAAATGAAAGAATGTATGTTAAAGAGAGAGAGTTAGGGTAAAATGAAGAGGAGAAGTCACTGAAAATGGGGTGAATGGTGTTGTGTTGTTGTTGTTGTTGGAGGTGTTTCTAGGGATCAAGTGACATTGTTGCTCACTATGTGTTTGATATAATGACTGTGAGAAATGAGTTGATTTGAGGAGGAAGATGGGGATAAGTTGGGTTTGATTGTTATGATGGTTGTTACCGATGTGGAGCTTACGAAGGAGATGCTTCATCTTCGATATGGTTGAAGTTGATGAAGCTTTACATCAATGGCGATTTAGGAGAGAGAGAGTGGAAAAAAATGGGGGAAAGTGAAGAAATTGTAAGGTTTCAACTTTTGGTTGAAATTTTCTCTCTCTTGTACTTCTGGTAAAATTATTCTTCTTTAAACTATTGTCTATCTTTGTATTCGGATTAGCTTAGCTAAAGCTTAAATTCGAATTAGTTTTGGTTGAAAATCTTAACTTTTGTTAAAAAAATCTTAACTTTTCATTCTTAAACACTTAACTTTTGATTGTTAAACCTTAACTTTTATTTATAAAATCTTAACTTTTGCTAAAGAAACCTTAACTTTTCATTCATAACACTTAACTTTTGATTACAAAACCTTAACTTTTAATTAAAAAATCTTAACTTTTGCTAAAAAAAACCTAACTTTTCATTCATAACACTTAACTTTTGACTATAAAAACTCAACTTTTAATTAAAAAATCTTAACTTTTGGTAAAGAAACCTTAACTTTTGGTGAGCAAAAATTTAACTTTTGCTAAAAAAACCTTAATTTTTGAGACCTAGCCCTGGTCTACGATAAGTTTAGTGTAGACCAGGTCCATATTAGACTTTCATTACCTAATGAGTGTAAGTGTTTAAAAGGATATCGTTAGACATGTTTGAAAGGCTTTTATTAGACAAGGCTATTATTGAATAATATCAATAGACGAAATACATGTCTATTATTGTAGGCCAAATATTTCACAAAACAGAAAGATCTGGTCAAAAACATTTCACATATACTTAAATATGTATGTATGCTAATTTTTCTCTCTTCAGTCATTATATCCTTAAATTCCTATATGTTCACCCATTGCTTAATGTGAGTATATATATACATATACATATACATATACATATACGTTTATACAAGTTCTCGTATTCTATTAGGAATTAGTTACAGCTGTTTTTAGTTTGTTAGTTTCTTCTTGTATAAATAGCTTTTATCTTCTTTTCCTCTGTAAGCACTTTGGTTTAGAGATGTAAATTCTCTCTCAAACACTGAAATGAATTCTGATTTCATTCATTTCTTCATGGTATCAGAGCAAACTAACGATCCAATTGATTGTTTTTGCTATTTCGAAGTCTTCTCATTTCTGTAGATTTCATTCAGAAAGTGCGATTTCTGGAAATTTCTTGCGAGTTCAACAATGGCGAATGCAAGCGAACAATCCAATTCTCCTCAAATACAAACTCAAACTTCTACTGTAAGTTTTAGTGATCCTCTTTTCTTAGCACCTTCGGATAATCCGAATCAATCTCTGGTTTCTGTTCTCTTTAATGGAAATAACTATTCAAGCTGGTTTAGAAATGTCAAACGAGCTTTAGGTGCTAAGAACAAGTTAGGTTTTGTAGATGGATTTGTTACTAAACCTAGTATAAATGATACAAAATATGCTCAGTGGATTAGGTGTGATTACATGGTGATAGGTTGGATTCTTGCCTCCATGAATGCTGAAATGTCAGAAATTTTCACTTGTGTTGAATCTGCTGCTCATCTTTGGTCTGATATTGCTGAGCGTTTTGGCCAAATTAATGGTCCTCAAATTTACCAGTTAAAGAAAGAATTGGACAATCTTAGACAACAAAATTTGACGATTTTGATGTACTATAATAAAATGAAGAATCTACGGGATGAACTTAAAAGTGTACATAGTTTGCCTATGTGTACTTGTGGAGTTTTATCATCTTGTACATGTAATTTTCTAAGAAGATTAGATGAGTTTGAATCACAAGAAAAGGTGATTCAATTCTTGTTAGGAGTCAATAGTGGCTTTGATACAACCATTTCCAACATTCTTGGAATGGATCCTCTTCCCAATGTTAATAGAGCATTCTACCTTTTGCAACAAGTTGAGAAGCAGAAGGAAGTTAGTGGCCAAGCAGATTTGATTGGAGAATCTAGTGCATTAGCTGTACAGAGGAATTTAGGATCTAAAGGTCTTCATAACTCTCATCACTCTCAGAATACAGGAGTTAAAAGAGATTGGAAGAGAGAAAAGGCTGACAAGGGAGATAAATTTTGTGATTTCTGTAAGGGTAAGGGTCATAGCATGGATCAATGCTTTAAGATAATTGGTTATCCTGAGTGGTATAAGGGATCTAGAGGGAGTACTAGGTCTTCTAAGCTAGCAGCATGCATGCTGCTGTTCATAATGAATTTGCAATAGCAGAAGATCCCCTTACTTATTCTGCTGGTAATAGCATGGATTCCTCTACTCTAAATACAATCTGCATTGAAGTGATGAAAATGATGAAAGGAAAACAGTTTCAAGGAGATACCTCAGCTGCTCTCAATTGCCCAGGTATTTCTAATGTTGTTTCTTCATCTAATTGGATAGTGGATTCTGGAGCTACTGACCATATGACACATGATGCAACTCTTTTTTGCTCAAGAAAGGTTTTGATCAAAGCTGTTCCAGTTAGTTTACCTGATGGTACTATTAAACTTGTTACAGAAGTTGGTACTATTATGAAAACAAAGGAGTTATATCTCCAAGATGTGATGCTCATCACAGATTTCAAACACAATTTATTATCTGTGAGCAAATTCATTGCTGATAATAATTGTTGTGTTTATTTCAGTAATCAAGGGTGCTTGTTTCATGACCCTATAACTCATAAGCTCTTGGCTAGAGGGAAGAGCTACAAAGGTCTCTATCATTTCTTCCTACCTGACTCTCCTACTGATGTTGGGGCTCTTGGTCATCAATTCAAACACTCAAGTTGCTCTACACACATTGCTATATCAGAAGCTTGTACAGGTGTGCATACTAATAAGGCAAAAACACCTCATCTAGATCTTATACATGCTAGGTTAGGCCATGCTTCTCTATCAAGGATGAAATACTTATCTTGCTGTGATTGTTCTGCTGTATCTGATTTTGGTTGTGAGATATGTCATACTGCAAAGTTTCATAAATTGCCTTTTGGTAGGAGTAACTCTAGAGCTGATGCTATGTTTGATCTTATTCATGTGGACCTCTGGGGCCCATATAAACTGAAAACTATGAATGGTGCTTTATACTTTCTTACCATTCTAGATGATTTTAGTAGAACAACATGGACTTTTATGTTGCACAATAAGATGCAGGTTTTTAAAACCATTCAAGATTTCTTTTCTTATGTTCAAACACAATTTCATGTTAAGATAAAATGTGTTAGATCAGACAATGGTACAGAAATTCTACAAGCACAATGCAATGATTTCTTTGCTATTAAAGGTGTGATTCACCAAAGAAGTATAGCTGGCACACCTCAACAAAATGGTAGGGTTGAGAGGAAACACAGGCACCTCTTAGAAGTTGCTAGAGCTTTGAAATTTCAGGCTGCTCTTCCTAGTATGTTTTGGGGTGAATGTTTGCTTACTGCTACTTATTTGATCAACTTATTACCTACTCCTCTTTTGTCTTGGAAATCTCCTAGTGAAATACTTCTTTCTAAATCTCCCACCTTTGATCATCTAAGAGTTTTTGGATGTCAATGCTATGCTTATAATTCTGCTAGCAAGAGAGATAAACTTTTGCCTAGAGCACTTAAATGCATTTTTCTTGGTTATCCTTTTGGCCAAAAAGGATATAAAGTGTTTGATTTACAACACCAAAAGTTGTTTATTTCAAGAGATGTCATTTTTCAAGAAGACATTTTTCCTTTTAAACATACTTCTTCACAAACAATTTCTGCTTCTACACCTTCTCTAGTTCATTTTGGTGATGATACTTCTTCTCCTTCTTGTTCTTCTACCTCAGATTCTTCTATTCCTTCTTTTATTGCTAATCCAATATCATCTTCTCAATCTCCTATTTCACCACTCAATGTTCCTAATTCTTCTCAATCTCTGCATTCTGATTCTTCTATACATACTGATCCTACTTCTGTTTCTAGCTCCTCTTCTCCTGTTATACCTTCTGAGATACCTCCTGTAGATATTCCTCCTGCGAGAGCTTCACACAGAATTTCTAATCCACCTGTCAAATTTAAAGATTATGTTCACAAAATTCCTCCTAAACACATTCCTTCTCTGCCTTCTAATTCATTCTCTGCTTCTTTCAATACTACATCTCATTTCTTTGCTAATGTGATGGCTGTACCTGAACCTACATCTTATAAACAAGCTGCCTCTGATCCAGCTTGGGTCTCAGCTATGGATACAGAGTTATATGCTCTTGAGAAAAATAATACTTGGACTCTTTCTTCTCTTCCTAAGGGCAAGAAAGCTATAGGGTCTAAGTGGGTTTTTAAAACCAAATATAACCCTGATGGTACTGTTGAAAGGCTTAAAGCTAGGCTAGTAGCTATTGGTTATCAACAAGTAGCTGGCAAAGATTTCAAAGACACTTTTTCTCCAGTTGCTAAACTAGCAACAGTAAGGATTGTTATTTCTATTGCTGTCTCTTTCAACTGGCCTTTATGTCAGCTTGACATCAACAATGCTTTTCTTCATGGGCATATTGAAGAAGATTTATATATGTTACCACCTGCTGGTTATAAAAAGGCTCTTTCAGGTCAAGTTTGCAAGTTGAATAAGTCCCTATATGGGCAACAAGCCTCTAGACAGTGGAACAAGGAATTGTGCAAATTTCTTGTTAATCTTGGCTTTATTCAGTCTGCTCAAGATCACTCCTTGTTCACTAGAACCTCTGAAGATTGTCTTTGCATTGTGCTCATTTATGTTGATGACATCTTATTAACTGGTCACTCTCAATCTCAGATAGATGCAGTTAAACAACAACTTCATCATGCTTTCACTATCAAAGATTTAGGATCTTTGAAATATTTCCTTGGCATAGAAGTTATTAGATCTTCTTCTGGTGTTCTACTTTCTCAAAAGAAATACATCAAGGATATTATTGATTCTTGTGGGTTAACTGATTGTAAGGTGGCTTCTACACCTCTACCTTCTGGTTTAAAGCTCTCTATTGATCAAGGTGACCCTCTTGCTGAACCAGATCAATATAGAAGGTTGGTTGGGAAACTCCTTTATTTGGGGATTACTAGACCTGATCTATCTTATTGTGTTCAGCACCTTAGTCAATTTTTAAGTTCTCCTAAGCAACCTCATTTGTTGGCTGCCTTGCATATTGTTAGATATTTGAAAGGAACCACTGATATTGGTCTTTTCTACAAAACTTCCAACACTCCTCACTTATATGCCTTCAGTGATGCTGATTTCAGTGCTTGTCAATTTTCCAGCAAGTCTCTTAGTGCTTATTGTGTTTTTCTTGGCTCACACCTTATCTCTTGGAAAACTAAAAAGCAGAAGACTGTTAGTAAATCATCTGCTGAGTCTGAATATAGGAGCATGTCAAGCACAGCAAGTGAATTGGTTTGGATTTCAGGTTTACTTGAAGATTTGCAGATTTCCATCTCTTTGCCTGTTTCCATGTATTGTGATAACACTGCAGCTGAGAGTATTGCTTATAATCCTGCATATCATGAAAAGACCAAACATATTCGCAGAGATTGCCATTATATCAGAGAGCAAATTGCTTCTGGATTTTTAGATACTGTCCATGTTTCTAGCAAGGATCAACTTGCAGATCTGTTAACCAAGGCTCTTCCTCCTGCTGTCCATTCTTCTTTATGTTCCAAGCTGGGTCTTCGTTCCTGTGTCCAGCTTGAGGGGGGGATGTGAGTATATATATACGTATACGTATACATATACGTATACATATATGTTTATACAAGTTCTTGTATTCTGTTAGGAATTAGTTACAGCTGTTTTTAGTTTGTTAGTTTCTTCTTGTATAAATAGCTTTTATCTTCTTTTCCTCTGTAAGCACTTTGGTTTAGAGATGTAAATTCTCTCTCAAACACTGAAATGAATTCTGATTTCATTCATTTCCTCACTTAATATGGAGTCGTAGCCCATATGGCCCGACACCGGTATTATAACAAGGTGATATACTAATAACAGGCTTGCTATTGACCTGCACCGATCCGGCCAGACCTATCCAATAATCAGGTCTACTAAGATAAGTGAAAATTTTGAGAGGCACCAAATAAAAAAATAAGATAATGAGACATGACAGTATATCAAAAAGTGCGCAAAGATTGAAAGAATTGTGAACTATAAGGGAAAAATCAGTTGACTGATCAAGTACTACCATCCATGCTCCAATGTTTTCTGTGTTATCATGTAGTTGGTTTTGAAAATCTTCCCACTCAGGCTTCAATCTTTTGAGTCTACAAATCCTTGGTGATTGCTGGATTTCATCAGTTGCATTGCAAATTTTGCATGGACCTAATTCAATAAATTCCTTGAGAAATTTCTGCTTGAGAATCCTGCCAATAACCAAAGCAGAATCAACTGGTGTAAGGAAGAACTATAGATAGATAGTTGTTGTATAGTATTTATTGACGGATCCATTGGAGGGTCACTTATAGAATTATGGATTACTTTGAATTGCATTGACAAGCACTTTAAGAATTAGAGAGATTATTAAAAAAAATTCTCATTGATAACCCCATGATTGGTCATTTTTTCATTCGGTAGGTCGTTAACTTTGTTATTATGAGGGATTGAATTGACAATAAAGATAAAAAAAACGTAATAAAAAAAGAACATACAAAGATTAACGTGGTACACCAGCAATGTGCTATCTACGTTCACCACGTAGAAGTAGAATATTTATGATGGGATAGAGTACATATTACAAATGTGTTAGTGAGACCCTCGTTGCTTGGTTATTCAAACCAACCGATAATTCAACGCATATTGAACAATCTTAATATCATTGGTCACATCAACCTAAAATATGATTATAGGGCATCGTTAAAATCACGGAAATCAATCAATGTTTAACCGTAAAATACCGATATGGTCACATTGGGGAAAAACACATGATTACAAAATGGGGTTACTATATATAGGGGTTGTTTGACAATCAGTTGTTGTCTGTTGGCTAGTTCAATTGACTTGTTTAATCGGCTACTAGTACAGTATCGTTGTTTCCAATGGCATTTAAGTTGATGGTATCTATTGGTTGTTCAAGAAGATATTTGGTAGTCTAACATAATATATCTCTAACTTATTAAATATATTTGGTAGTTTATGTGTTAGAGATATATTATGTTAGACTAGGGAAATGATTAAATATGCGTTAGACTAGAATCATGATTAATATGTTTGGAAGTTCGTATTAGTATGTTCGGATATAATATTATCTCATATTAAAGAACAGATAAAGCAAAGGAAGAATATGGTCACTTACCCGTCTTCGCTATCGATTTTCATATGAAGGAGGATGTCGGAGATATAATTCTCTGTCAACAATGTTTTTCTAGCACTCAAAATATATTTAGCTACTCTTTGTACATATATGGTATTGTGGCTATCCTCTATTAACAAATCATCCTCGACTCTTCTCTTCACTTTTCTGTACAATTTCTTCACTTTAAGCTCTTAGCTTTTTTTTTATCTCCTCCCTTATCATCCTCACGGCTCGTTTCATGTACAATCTGTGTCACCCACTCGTCTACGACGTCCGATTCATTCTTCCTTAAGTCACCACTTCTCATTAGCGTTACAAAAGCCGGTTTAAGAAATTGACTAACTAAACTTCTTGGTTGTTGTTTTGCCTTCTCATCCACATCTGGAGGATTACGTCTAAGAACCGCAATGATATGATGTATAAGCGACATCCGTGGAGCTAACTCGTCTTTCGTGTTCTTAGCATCATAAAGAAGATTGAAAATGTCGTGGCTGTGTCGACCAATGACACCCAAAAAAAAGAGTTGTTTCCCCCCTACTAAGATTTCTCGCCGTAATCTGTTATAGACTACATGAGCCTCCCATGACAATAATACACAAGTTTTGATGAGCCATAAAACAGAACAAATTATAATACTGATACAAGTTCGGGTTCCGTATTTCAAAACATTTTGGGCCTTGGGTGTTTTGTCTAGGTGGGAGCCAATATCAGATAGCCATGCGGTCAGAAGCATGAGGGAGTTGAATAAAAAGTTCATGTTGTGTTTCATTCCGTTACCATAATACATTAGATGATTTTTATGCATATAGTACTCTACAAATGTAAACTTTGGTGATTCTGTATCAGTACCGGGATTTAGATTTTTAACTACATCCTGTAACATCCACAAGATCATACGAGTTGCTAGTGTAATGATATTGTAGCAAATGAGAAAAAGAAATGATGTCTTAATCCATTTATGGGTATGAAATCCAAGGATTTTGTGGTGCTTGAAAGCGGGGATATATTTCACTAGCTCGGACTCAATCAACCAAAGTAGGAGACAGTCGATTATCTCAACGACTCCTTCTCGAATTAACAGGTCACTTTCGATAAGATTTTTTATCGGCAATGAACTAATGATCAAAGAAACAATACTCGGAAGGAGGAAGCTTAAGCAACATATGCCAGATAAGAAAAAATATAGCCAAACAGGTATTAAGGAAAGCGCATGACCTAATGCACCATGATATATATATGAGTTATGTTTAAAAATCGCCATTAGGCCCATTATTAAACCGACATACAAGCTTGTCATTGTCATGCACAAGTACATCCAAATGCGAAGGAAAAGCTTAAGTTTAGTCGCTGTATAATAGGCATGACCATGTCGAATAAATTGAAGTAATCTTACCGATAGATAAGACACCAACAGCAAAGGCAACAATACTATGCTGCAAAGAACCAAAAGAAGCAGACGGTATATACGATTTATTATTTTAAGAACAGTTTGCGGAGACTTTTTACTCTTTTGAACAAACGGCTGCGGTGAGGTAGCTACTGAATCAACATTTGGAAGATTTACAGCGGTATCATCACAGCAACTTTGAGTGTGGACTGAAGTTGGGCTCGCGACTGTAGCTTCGATTTCATGCTTCGTTTTTCTTGCAAGAGATTGTAGGCTATTATCCATGATGGGTGTTTAGGAAGACAAATCTCTCAGTGTGATCTAGATTTTGGCTATTTGATTTTGGAACTTGACTAATTTTTCTATCACTAAGCACCTAAATTGCACATGACGGAGCTTTTGGGTAGCTGTTGCGTAGAATAAGGCATCAAGGCCCCAAGCATCAACCACATTAATTCACCTTGGTAAGACTAAACAATTGCTGATTTCCTAGCTTAAACAAAGACTTAGATAGTTTAATACACCATATTTTGATACACCATTTATCCATATTACCGACATGATATAGCAAGTCTTAGGCGTAAGACCAGGAAGTTAGCCAGAGATGTTGCTGTATAGTTTCCAAGTAATTTCTGAAGAGCAAGACAATTTTAGTGATATTCTTCTAAATTTTTTAATTTATAGCCTATTTCTCTTTAGACTATTTTGAAATAGGTATATTATTTATACAAAATGACCTGCGTGTATATGCTACTACTCGACAACGTTCACCTGCGGTACTAAAATAAAACCCTAACAACATGACTCATTTATGTTTTACTCTTTAAGTATAACCCACCCTTATCTCTTGTCCAAATAGTAGTATTATACTCTTGCCCACTAACTTTTATCTCATCTACCTTTTCAATAAAATACTATAGCTTAACAATCAAACAACCACTTATAATCTATAATTACGCAACTTGACAAATGTAAAGAGTAAAGTATAAAATGAGAAGATTTCGATTCGTTGCATGAATCCCGCTAGGTCGCTGATTCAATATGATTAATTTTCATTCAACTAATCAAATCTTAAGTCAACTATAACTATTAACTAATATGTATATACATTAAAGTTAACAAATATATGCTCAAGTTTTATACTTGTATAAACCCAGTTAAATGACTTGATCGTGATCCTGCTAAAGTTGACTGGCTACATATTTTAGTACATACAAGCCATGTGCAAGATCAAGCAACTTCCACAGTTACCATTTCATTACTAATAGTTAATTCTCAACACAGTAAGCTCAAAGAACAAAAAATGGAGACTGATTCATCATCTCCTTTCCATGAAAATGAGATTCAATCCGCCATCCGAACCCCACCCGCCCAACACGAAACGATTATTCATAACCATATCAATATTGTTTCAGATGATGAATATTATTCAATTACACCCTCACCTGTCCAAAAGCAAAGGTATTCAAATTTTAAGGTACATTTTGAATTGAATAAAGTATGTACTACTTGTTTTACCGCGGTAATAGGAGCGGTTCTTCTTGCTCTTGCCATTTCTTGCTCAGTTTTTGCTGCCATCGTTGCTCTACCTTTATTGTTAGCGTCTTTCTTGGTTTTAAGATTACTTCAGTTCTTTAGGTATGGTGACGATTACGACAAAACCGTTCAACTTAAGCTTTTTATCCGCACTTGGATACTCTTAGACATGATATTTTATCTGTGTTTACTATGGTTTTTATTTGCACTTTCTAAATCTGTTCCCATCCTAAACCATTTTATAGGGTTGCCAATATCAAATTGGTTAAACTTATGTAATATGATATTTGGGATCTATGTTTTGAGCTATGCTATTGCAATATCCACCATTAACTTTTTACCATCAGTCTCATCAAATCATAGAGAAAGTAGGCTTAATGTCCCGGAAGGAGTACTAGAGATGATAGACTGTCTAATTCTTTGGTTTGTGGAGTCTAAGGTAATTACAACTCGTGTTCCTGCTTTCGAACATCACAAGATACTTGGATTGTACACTCGGTATTGGATTGAGGTATCGATTTTGGTACTCATATCTTACAATGTCATAAGTTTGTCTACCCATACAACAGTGTGGTTTCTACAGAAGTTCGTTTGTGACAAGCTTGATCCAGGCCTAGATAAAACATCACTGCGGTATTTGATTATACAAAAGTTCTTGCGCAAGAAATATATTGTGTATTGTGCAAATGGAATGCAACATGGCATCAACTTTATACTGAGCTCTCTTCTGCTTCTGTTTACATGGGTGTTGTATTTTGGCTCGCGCCTAGACAGAACAACACCCCATGCCCGAAAAAATTTGGAGTTCGGTTTTTGGACTTGTGGATGTTTGTTAATCTGCTCCGTATTTTGGCTCATCAAAACATGTGTAATATTGTCGTGGGAGGCTCGTTCGGTGTATGATAGATTACATTGGAAAATAAAAGAAGGTGGTAAGCAATTGTACTTTCTTGGTATCATTGGTCGCCACAAGTACGATATCTTCAACCTGTTCTATGAAGTAAGTGCTGGGAAATCTGACGATGGGAAGGAACGAAAAAACTTATGTTCCGACTTATGTAACACGGTCTTTCCTACCCGGGTTATTACTCTAGACGCGCATTATCAACAAAAATCAGACGAAGAGGATGTTTGGGGATCGAGAAATGGTGTAAAAGTAAGGAAATTGTCTAAGGAAAAACAGAACAGAGTCAAGCAAGACTTGTTAGCGCAACAAGGTAACCGTACCACCATGTATTGTGTGTTGGAGTTTGTTTATAAGTGTTGTGAGAAAAACTCTTAGTTGCTTCAAAAGAATGTGAAAGGTCAGTAATTCGATAAAGGAAGAGTCAAAGGTAAGTAATGGGTTTATTAATATTATTATTCCTATTACCTATTGAGTTGGTTACTTGAGAAGTTTTTGTTTCCACTTCCTGTTAGTGGGCTATTTCCACTTTCCCACTACTGCCGTTCCACTTTCCCAAAAGTAGCCATGATCTATTTCCACTTCTTCTTCCCAGTCCCTATATATACCTTGGTTCTGGTACTGTTTTGGGACACAGGAAAATTCCTCCTACTCTATTTTACAATCTCTATTACTGGGCAATATTAAGAGCGTTCTCAAACTGTCTCTCTGTACTTCACCGGCGAGTCAGTGTCGTGTTAACCCTCGAGGTTGGTTTGCCACGAGTCCGTGTGTTCGTAGCGGGGCAATTTCAACTTTAGGGCAGTGATCATATCACGCCACGACAATTCTCAGATAAGTTCATTATTTTACCAGTCATAATTCCTACAATCTAAAGTTGAAATTGATTCTCTGTTTATCGTTTCAATATGGCTGGTAGTGGTCTAAAAGGTGATTGATTTATAATTTTATTTTAATGGCCGTAAGTTTATTCCATGGGTTGGTTGATATTTCCGTTGAATAAATCTTGTTATGATTTATTGGGACTTTTTGGATCTGTTGTTTTCATCGTTGTGAAAAATCATTTGCTAAACCTATGAGTTGGGTGAAAACTATCTTATCTTCTATGATTTGATTTTCTACGTGCTTTGATTTCAATATGCTAGGGTTTTGTAAACCCTAATTTGAATAGGCTGGTTGGATGGTATGATTTTCGTAGGTTTAATGACAAATTTATTTATGCGAAAGGTTTTGACGAAATCTGCGAAAATCTGCGAAAACTTAAATGTCTCCGATTTGCGTTTTAAAGTAGTGTTTTTTGGGTGGAAATAGCGTTTTGAGAAAGACTCACTACATAGTAGTGAGCACTGCCCTGTCGAGTCCAAATTCGATTGGGAAAAGTGTTTTCGAGCAGTTTTAGTTTTCCAAGTCATAATTTAATTTGGATTTGATTCGAAAAACCTTTTTCAAGACTATTATTTTAAGATTATCATTGGTATAATGTGTGGGCATAATTTTCTTGATTGCACACCAAGTGTTCGATAAAATGAATCAAAGGGCAAAGGTTGAAAAGAGAGCGGTCAAATGCATATGGAATGCTATCGAGACTTCAATGTGCTTAGGGAAGTTTCCTTGATCATCCTATATGCTATTAAACTCTAAACTTGTATAATATATTTATTGAATGCTCAATGCTTGTTTTCATTTACATATTTATCATTGTATTATATTGCAATGTGGGGGTAAGTTAGAGTTTGAAACAAATTGGAATGTTGTTTGGGCTCTCTTTTGAAAGTGTTGGAGAACGAAACTTCCATGTGTTTACTTTGTTTTCTGTGTGGACTTTAATTGCCTATACAAAGTATGATTATTTATTCTGCTAAGTGTGTTGTGTGGGATCCATTGCTAAATCTCTTGATTGATTAGGATTTGTAGTACTCTATTATGCAAAGTGTCTTGAGTTGATTACCATCCTCCTCAGCCTAGGGAGCAATAGATTTGTAGAGCATGGATTAAGAGCTAAGTTTGAGAAACCCATTGGTTTGATTTTAGAGGAAATAAGTGTTTTCCTAAGTATGTTTTCTAAACTTGATGGTTTTGTATTGTTCTTAACATGTATTGCTTATGCACTTAGTTTGTCAGCTTACTATATATAAAGCACAAGGTTGTGGATTTGTTTTAGAAAGCGTTTTTCTAAATGACGATGTAACTGAGTTACAAGTCTAATATGCTAGTAATATGTTCCTGACTTGATGTTGTCTTGCAGTAAGAACGTTTATGATACAAAGCAGTTTTAGTCAATGTACTTTCTATGAGTATTGGTGCGTTGGTTTAAATTGCAACGCAAGAGGGGATTGCAAAGTCAACTATGAATTAGGATTCAAATAGTTGAATCAGTCAAGTCAAAAACTTGCTTTTGAAAGATTTTTTCCCATTGTGGGGGTAATTTGATGGCATTGGCCACTTCTTAACGGTCTATATTGTGTTTGTCAGGTTTCATGTCTCTTTGCAGGTATGTTTTGTGTAGCACTCACCATGCATTAAGAGGTTAAGTTGTTTGTCCATGATGGATCTATAGCCTATGTGGTGGTTCTTTAATTGGACTTGATGGATTCATCACTTGTATATGAGATTGGGCAATGAGTGTCCTTAATCTGTCTATACTCCATTGAGATGGGATAGTCCTATGAGAAATCATAGATACATTGTGTTTATACATTGTGATATCACATGAGTATGTAAAATGTGAGAGGGATATTGTAGATCCTCTCACCAAAGGCATTTGTAGAAATATGGTGCTAGAGTTAGCACAAGGAATGAGTTTGAAGCCTATTGTGAAGTGAATTATGATTGGTACCCTTTTTAGAAATTTTCTAAGTTCAAGGGTCAAACTAAGTCATAAAAGAACTCAAGTAGTAAATACTACTACCATTCCTATATTAATAAAAGTGATGTAGTATTTGTTTTTACTGTAAAATGTGTAAGGATGAGCAAAATGCTCTTAATAAGTTCATAGCCTTGATAAGGTGGTTTGAAGCAGTACAAACTTGATGAACTTACCTATGTGAATGTGGGGGTTACGCCCAATCCCCTATGAGATCCCTAAGGCTTAGGATCTCTAGAGCATTCATGAAAATCCAGGCATTGTGGGGCACTTATATATATATCGCGAGAACGTTTCTTATTTTGAAAAAGGTTTAGTGCGCAAGTATTGAGTATGAACTCCGTAGCAGGTTCAAAGAGAAATCTACCTAATACGACAGTATGACATACTTGTATGCGCTGGGTATCAATTCAAGTCTCTAAGACATTGATGCTTACAAAACTGAGTATCTATTGCCCATATCTTTTTTTTTCCAGCCCTATTTCTTTCCGTTTTCTTCTTTTGAATCATGTGGGGGATTGTTGGAGTTTGTTTATAAGTGTTGTGAGAAAAACTCTTAGTTGCTTCAAAAGAATGTGAAAGGTCAGTAATTCGATAAAGGAAGAGTCAAAGGTAAGTAATGGGTTTATTAATATTATTATTCCTATTACCTATTGAGTTGGTTACTTGAGAAATTTTTGTTTCCACTTCCTGTTAGTGGGCTATTTCCACCTTCCCACTACTGCCGTTCCACTTCCCCAAAAGTAGCCATGATCTATTTCCACTTCTTCTTCCCAGTCCCTATATATACCTTGGTTCTGGTACTGTTTTGGGACACAGGAAAATTCCTCCTACTCTATTTTACAATCTCTATTA
This sequence comes from Patellifolia procumbens, assembly GCA_947645195.1. NCBI lineage: Eukaryota > Viridiplantae > Streptophyta > Magnoliopsida > Caryophyllales > Amaranthaceae > Patellifolia > Patellifolia procumbens. Next base: position 3,212,222 of record CANSGD010000335.1, read on the forward strand.
CTGGGCAATATTAAGAGCGTTCTCAAACTGTCTCTCTGTACTTCACCGGCGAGTCAGTGTCGTGTTGACCCTGGAGGTTGGTTTGCCACGAGTCCGTGTGTTCGTAGCGGGGCAATTTCAACTTTAGGGCAGTGATCATATCACGCCACGACAATTCTCAGATAAGTTCATTATTTTACCAGTCATAATTCCTACATTGTGCACAACTAGTGGCAGGATATTTTTTCATGGCTAAGAAAACATTGTCACAGGAGAATTATACTTTTGACATTATCGAAAATCTGAAGAATAATGGATCCCGAGATAACAATATTGATTGGTATGTGACGTGTTTTACTTTACTACTTTCGTGCTAAATTTATTGTTGTGTTAATGTTGGCGTAATTTGAATTAGTAATATGATAACTAAATCTAAAAATAAGTACAATAATGAATAAAATATCAAACAAATATTCATTATATGTGTCGTTCTATGTGCAGTGAACTCAATTCGTTTTTGAAGCAATGTATTATCGAAGATGATTGGGACTATTTTGAAAGTCAGTTGCGTGAATGTATAGATTCTAATGATGAGAATGAGATACCATTCAAAACCAGGCTTGGAAAATGGATGGTACACAAGTTGCCAATTACTCGTTCTCTATTAAAACTTTCCATATTTTATTTGCGCGACATTTAATACACATGACCATCAATATCTCCGATTATATAATTATTAATTATAAAAAGTTGATATATTGAATCATTAAATAAACACATTGAAAAGAATCTAATATATTGATAAGTGTTTAGGGTTAAAGTTTTAAATTTCAACTATGCAAAAGTGAAATGAGAAGTTTAAACGGTAACAGAGAAAGTATTGTACATCGCTCCAACTTTATATTAACGTTCACATAAAAATGTTCATTACATTAGATATTAAGCTTCACTTCTGAACTTTGACACTTTATCTTTCGTACTTCCTCCATCTCTTAGTACTTGCAACTTTTTACTTCTAGTAAAAACTTATTAAAAATGTATATGTAGCAGCTTTGAGACAGGGGGAATAATAACAATTATTGTGTATATATATATTAATCAGTACTTATTTACTCTGATTAGTAACCTTAAAATTAATTGTATGTTGATCAGGAAAGGGCAAGCAACAATTGTGTATTTCTCGCAAACACGCTAAGTAGTGCCAAAGAAGTTGTTGATTGTTTAAACAAAATTATCAGTTGGCTTATAATTGCAGCAACTTTCATATTGTGGCTGCTTGTTACTGGGTTGGCTACCACAAAAGTACTACTACTCATTGTATCACCATTACTAGCTGCAACCTTCGTATTTGGAGACACTTGCAAGACCCTATTTCAAGGGATCATCTTTATATTCCTTGTGCATCCTTTCGATGTTGGCGATTTATGTGTCATCGATGGTAACATGGTTAGTCGATCTAATCTGATCCGATCCTAAAGTTTTTGTTTTCTTTCAATATATAAACCATGTCCGCAATTTTAAAAAATTCACTTTCACAACATTATACCTTTCCTATTTTCTTAAAATTGCCATTATACAAAAAGATTCGTTAAAGTTTGAGTTTTTTTTATCCAAGACGTATTTTTAGTAAAGATTCCAGACAAATGTAAGATTTGATTACTTTCTAACATATTGTAGATGGAGGTTAGAACAATAGGCATTTGGAAAACAACGTTAATCAAAGTTGCAACACAAGAGGAAGTGATATATCCGAATGTAGAGTTATTCAACAAAAATATCATCAACCACAAGACGAATTTCGATTGGAACGATTACGTAGAGCTTGATGCTAGTTTTTTAGACAAGGGTACTACCAAGATTTTGAAAGAAGCAATTGAAAGGTAAGAAATAAATTTTAATTTTGTTTCATGGTATTAAGATTTTACGTAAAGGTATTTAACTTGTGCAAAGGTCACTAATCAATCTAATTGGTGTCATTTTATTTTGTTTCATCAGACAAGTCGATGGAGATAAATTCACACAAGGGTACAGTAGTGTGGAAGTGTTGACAACGGGAAATAACATTAAGATAGCTATATATTTTAAACACAGGGTAGATGAACATAAAAATAACACCTACTTTGAATGTCTCAAAGAAAAACGTAGGCTACGATCGGAGTTTGTTCTACATGTACAGAGCTGAAGGAATATGTCCTTAGACAATTTCCGCAATTACTGAATATAAATAGGATTGTATTTATTGAGATAATATAGTTAATTATTTTAGTAACCGTATTTGCTTGCTAGAGAATAAATTACGGTTGGTAGACAAATTGGTTTGGGCTACAACTAATATAATTAATCCTATAAGGTCACACTAAATAACACCAATTAATAAATAAATAAGCCCATAAAGGCTTGTAAGGGGCCGGCCACTATTAGGGTGATTAGGGTTTCTCTTAACCTAATCTCTGTCTATTATATATAGATATAATAAGAAGAGAGATAGTACAATTCAGTTATTCAGTAACTTGATACAAAAGAGAGAAAAGAAAAACCCTTCTCCCTCTTTAGTCTAGGCGCCTATCCCATCAAAAGTAAGAGAGTGAATAGTTCATACTCTTCCGTTCTAGCAGACGTGGGTATTAATCGGTGTTCGTGGACTAAATAGAGGAATTACAAGTGTAGTTCTTTATCTCTAAAGTATTAGATCTGTGATAATACTTTGCAGTATTCAAACCTTACATACCTGTTCAAGTCGTGAATAAAAAGGTTTGTGTATTCTCTATTCTATGTATCGATTCATATATTGTTATGCATGCGATTCTGTCATAGATGTTAGGAAATTGTTTCCTGAAATTCCGCTATTCGTATCTATGAATTCCTACAGTGGTATCAGTTTTAGCCTCTTGCATAATTTTATATGATCATGTTCTTCATAATTTTAATTCAATTCAGGGAGGATTTTTAATATGTGTTAATTTGCAAGATTAATATATTGATATTAATAAATTGGAAAGCATAAAATTTTGAATTTTATGTTAAAATAATTGCCCAAAATGAGTTATTTTGATTCGTTTATTTTTCGAAAATTAAAATCGAAATAACTCATGTTCGACCTAATATGGTCGAAATTCATATTCCCAAAATCCAACAATTTAATGTGTTTATTTTGTAAAATTGAATTAGGGCTTTGATTTGTTTTGATTTGAATTGAAAATTGATGTATTTAATTGTGATTTTCGTTTCGAAATCAAATAGATTGATTCAAAACAATCAAAAACCCTAATTTTTTCCCCAATTCGTTTAATGGTTAAATTTCTGCAATTGAGTTGTACTTTGTTAACCAAATTGTGTTTATAAGCTTATTGTAAGTTTAAATCACAAAAACAAAAGTGAAATTTGTTGTTTTGAGTCAAAAATCACTCGGTATTTGGATTGAAAACAACCCAGAATTTTCGAAAATTGTTCCGAAAATCTGGGCTACTCCTTGCTTTTCCGGCGAGTATGGCGGCGCAAACCAGTTGCACCACTTGACCGGCGTCAATCCGGCGAGCCAGGACCATCTTTCCGGCGAGTCGCACGCCTGACTGCAGCCCTGTGTTAGCTGCGTCATGCGTGTCTGCGAGAAGCCAGCACCCTCTGTGCTGTCCTTTTTCGCGGGCCAGCAGTTGGGCTGGGCTGGGCTGCGGGCCACAGGCCGGGCCTAGCTCAGTCCATCTTATTTTTATTTTTTTTAATGTTTTGTTTTTGATCAATGGTAATTGAAATTCTGTTTTATGATTACTTTAGGCAAAATTCATATATTTCCAATTATGCAAATTAATATTAATGGAGATTAATATCATATTAAAGTTGTAATTGAATTAAAAGAATGAAAGTTTCCTTATTAGTTATATTCTTAAATCTGTTAAGATGGCTAATTTTAGGAAAATTATTAATTCGATTAATATTTCCTAAATATTTTTTTTTCTAACTTAAAGTTGTTAAGTTTTAAAAATTATAATGGAAAGTTTTATTTGCTCATTAATCGTTAATGGAGTAAATAAATTTTGTATTTATATAATTGTGTTATTTTTACTTGCATTTTATTTTCTAAATAAATGCGTGAATGTTTTATATATTTTTGAAAATATTTGTTATTTACCCATTAAACGTTAATGGAGTAAATAAGTTATGATTTATAATATGATGATATTATATTTCTTTCATGAATGCATATAATATGTCTGATATTATACTGCGTCGATATCTTTTATAATATGTTGATATTATAATTTTGCTTAGATGTATATTATAATATGTTTGATATTATATTTGCACAATCGTGACTGGTATGGCCCAAATTAGGATAGAAAATACGATCTGTGCATCGTTATGTATTTTTGTAATTAAAATACGATCTGCGTATCGTTTGTATTTATGTAATTTAAATTCTTTGCTTAGAATAATTTAAATGAAGATCGAGATTGAAGTTCCATGGAGAATCAAGGATGGAGATCCAAGAAAGTCCCAAGGGAGGATTCATGAAGATTAGATTTTCTAAATTTAGGGGCCATACTAGGATCGCGTTTTAAGTTCTTCTTTGATTGCTTATGCGTTTAATTTCATTTAAATGCTTGCTCAAGTTTATGTGTGGTTATTTATGTAATGAGTTCACCTTGTAATATAACCAACATAATAAACTTGAGTCCCCAAAGGTGATATTGAGTTTAAATGCTTTTCCAAACAACACCTATAAAGCCTTAGATCATGAGTAATAGGTTCTGCCAAAGCAGGGTGTTGCTCATAATTCCGAGGATAGTAGGGTAGGTTTTTTGAAACTTACAAGTTAATGTTTGGTTTGACTCAACAAAATCATCAAAAGACAAAGTTTTGGGTTTTGAAGCAATGAGGTAGAGTTAATAAAGAGTTATTAACCTGCCTACCAGGAATTATAATTAGTTATAATTAGTAAAATGCTTACTTACCTTAACTACTATATTTTAAAGGCAGGGCCAAAGTCCGTTTAATTATAGTGGGAGAGAATCTTGGTTATTTCTTTATTCAATGGGGATTTTAATTTTGAATAAAGGCTTTGTAGTCAATTAAAATTTGTTTAATTGCTGTTTTTTGATAAATATTCATTGAACCTTGCTTTATATTTTGTTGTAGTTATCATGTCTAATTCCAACAACAACAACGCCTCTGCTTTTAATCTGCGTTCTGTACTCGATAAAGATAAACTAAATGCTACCAACTTTCTAGCTTGGGAAATGGCTGTGAGAATTGTTCTCAAAGCCGAAGGAAAAGAAAGTGTTCTTGACAATCCACTCCCTGGACCCTTGCCAGCAACTGCAACTGTAGCTGAAAGGAGAGCTAAACAAACCTTAGAGGCTAATTCTGTGCAAGTAACATGTTTGATGCTTGCTTGCATGGAACATGATTTTCAAAAGCGTTTTAAAGATCTAGATGCCTACACCATAATCCAGCAGCTTAAGACAATGTTTCAGAAAAATGCTAGGATGGAAAGGTTTGAGGCACACTATAAGCTACTAGATTGCAAGTTGGGAAAAGGAAAACCTGTTGGTCAGCATGTGTTCGATATGATCGGACATTTTCAGATCATGGAAAAATTGGGCTTTCCTTACCCAAATGAACTGGCTACTGATATTGTGATCAGGTCCTTGCCTGAAACATTTCAAAACTTTCGTTTGAATTTCTACATGCAAGGAGGGGAGCCTACCTTGGAAGAGTTACATGGTATGCTTGTTCAGGCTGAGAGGAGCTTACCTCCTGAACCCGAGCATAAAGATGTTCTGATGGTTAGGAAGGGTAAACAGTTCAAGAAGAAAGGGATTCCTAAAGGGAAGAACAAGGGCAAATCTGTTGCAAATGTGACTCCTAAACCAAAAGCTACTCCTAAGGCTAAAGTAGCAGCACTACATGAGTGCTACCACTGCCACAGGATTGGCCACTGGAAGAGGAACTGTCCCGTTTATCTGGAGGAGAAGAAGAATGGTGCTTCGACTTCAGGTATATATGTTATAGAAGTTAATTTAGCTACAACTACTTCTTGGGTATTCGATACTGGTTGTGGTTCTCACATTATTAGTAATGTGCAGGGACTAAGAAGAAGTAGGAGTTTGGGCAAAGGAGAAGTAGATCTCCGAGTGGGCAATGGAGCACGAGTTGCTGCTTTGGCTGTTGGAGATTATAGTTTACATTTGCCGTCTGGTTTAACATTAGAACTCAATAATTGTTATTACGTTCCTGTTATTACCAAAAACATAGTTTCGGTTCCAGTTTTGGATTCTGAAGGTTTTTCATTTAATATTAAGAATAATTGTTGTTCTGCGTATTTGAATGATGTTTTCTATGTTTCTGCTAAATTATCACATGGTTTGTATGTTCTAGACTTACAAAATCATATCTATCACATAGACAGCAAGAAACGAAAAACAAATGATTCAAACCCTACTTACCTATGGCATTGTCGATTAGGCCACATAAGCTCAAAACGCATAGAGAAGCTACATAAAGATGGACTTCTCAAATCATTTGACTTTGAATCTTTTGATATATGCGAGTTTTGCTTGATGGGAAAAATAACTAAGTCACCTTTTACTGGCTCAAGTGAAAGGGCCAATGACCTTTTAGCTCTCATACATACTGATGTATGTGGACCTATGAGTACTACGGCTAGGGGAGGGTACAGTTACTTCATCACTTTTACTGACGATGTAAGTAGATATGGATATGTCTACTTAATGAAGCAAAAGTCGGAATCGTTTGAAAAGTTCAAACAGTTCCAAAATGAAGTGCAAAACCAGCTTGGTAAGAAAATCAAGGCATTGCGATCTGATCGTGGTGGTGAGTATTTGAGCCAAGAATTTGGTAATCATTTGAAAGATTGTGGAATACTTTCACAGCTGACTCCACCAGGAACACCACAATGGAATGGCGTTTCTGAAAGGAGGAATCGGACCCTATTAGATATGGTACGATCCATGATGAGTCTTGCTGATCTCCCTATTTCCTTCTGGGGTTTTGCTCTAGAAACAGCTGCATTTACACTCAACAGGGCTCCTTCCAAAGCAGTAGATAAGACTCCATATGCGATATGGACAGGAAATGTTCCTAAGTTGTCTTTTCTGAGAGTTTGGGGATGTGAAGTTTATGTGAAACGTTTGATTTCTGATAAACTTTCACCCAAATCTGACAAGTGTTTCTTTGTGGGTTATCCCAAAGAGACCAAGGGGTATTACTTCTACAACCGTAGCGAAAACAAAGTGTTTGTTGCTCGCGATGGTGTCTTCCTTGAAAAAGAATTTGTTTCCAAAAAGACAAGTGGGAGAAATATATATCTCGAAGAAGTTCGAGATGAGCAACAAATGGATGGGGTTAACACCCCATTAGAGGCGGCCCGGCATGAAAATGCTCAGGAGGTGGTGAATCCTATCCACGAACCTCCTACCGTCCCACTTGGATCTAATCCATGCGAAGTTTCTGAGTCTAACGACCGAGATCCTTCTCCTGTTGTTCCCCAACGTAGATCTAGTAGGACCATCATTCCGTCAAGGAAATTTATTGATTTTCTCTTAACTGAAAATTCTGAATTAACGGTTTTAGAAAGTGATGAACCTACTAGCTACAAAGATGCTTTGGAGAGTCAGGACTCCGACAAATGGCTTGAAGCCATGAAATCCGAAATGGAGTCTATGTCTGAAAATCAAGTATGGGACTTGGTTAATTTGCCTGATGGAGTAAAACCCATTGGATGCAAATGGATTTTCAAGTTGAAAACAGACAAAGACGGAAACATTAGTGTTTTCAAAGCTAGGTTAGTGGCAAAAGGTTTCAGACAAGTTCATGGTATAGACTATGACGAAACCTTCTCCCCAGTAGCCATGCTAAAATCCATTAGGATAATCCTTGCGATTGCTGCATTTCATGACTATGAAATATGGCAAATGGATGTCAAAACCGCCTTCTTGAATGGTTTCTTGAAAGAGGATGTGTATATGACGCAACCTCAAGGTTTTGAAGATCCAGAAAATCCAGGGATGGTATGCAAGCTTAAGAAGTCCATTTATGGACTAAAGCAAGCATCCAGGAGTTGGAACCTCAGATTTGACGAGGCAGTCAAAAAGTTTGGTTTCCTCAGAAATGAAGAGGAATCTTGTGTATACAAGAAATTGAGTGGGAGTAGTATAACCTTTCTAGTCTTGTATGTGGATGACATACTTCTGATAGGAAATGACAAAGTCATGCTTGAGTCAGTCAAAGGATGGCTTAAGAATTGTTTCTCTATGAAAGACTTAGGAGAGGCAGAGTACATTTTGGGAATCAAGATTTATAGAGATAGATCTAAAAGGCTTATTGGACTTAGTCAAGAAACTTATATTGATAAGGTTCTTGCTAGGTTCAAGATGGAAAACTCTAAGAGAGGTTTCATTCCCATGCAACACGGCACATCACTTGGCAAGACTCAGTGTCCATCAACACCTGATGAGGTCAAGAGAATGAGTAATGTTCCCTATGCTTCAGTGATAGGTTCCATTATGTATTCTATGATTTGCACTCGACCAGATGTTGCATATGCTTTGAGTATATGTAGCAGATACCAGGCTAACCCAGGTGACGCACACTGGATGGCTGCAAAGAATATCCTCAAGTACTTACGAAGAACTAAGGATCACTTCTTGGTATATGGCGGAGAAAGAGAGTTGGTTGTTACTGGATACACCGATGCGAGCTTCCAGAGTGACAAAGATGATTTCCGATCCCAATCTGGTTTCATATTTTGTCTTAATGGAGGAGCTGTGAGCTGGAAGAGTTCCAAACAGAGTACCATCGCAGATTCTACAACAGAGGCAGAGTACATTGCAGCAGCCGATGCGGCAAAGGAAGGTGTTTGGATCAAGAAGTTCATTTCAGAACTTAGTGTGGTCCCTAGCATTGAGAATGGTATTGAGTTGTTTTGCGACAACAATGGTGCCATTGCTCAATCGAAGGAACCTAGATCACATCAGAGATCGAAACACGTGCTCAGAAAATTCCATCTTATTCGAGAGATCGTTAGTAGAGAGGATGTAAAAGTAAGCAAGGTTCACACTGATGAGAATGTGGCAGACCCACTTACTAAACCGCTTGCTCAACCTAAGCATGAGAGTCATACTAGGTCTATGGGGCTGAAACATATGGGAGAATGGCTTTAGGTTGTTTACTTCTTGTTTGCAATTATAAAAACCTTCATTATGTTCTGAATATTTATCAATAAAATAAAATGTTTATTTCTTATTTAATCGTTTGGTTTAGCGTTGAATAAAATGTCCAAATAATTTGTGAATTCAAATAGGATTTATCAAAAAAGTTTTGATAATGGAACCCTATAAAGTGAACTGGATCACAACATTATTTAAAAGTCCCTAGTCCAAATCACTAAATTGGACATAAGTGATTTATGTAAAGGCTAGTGTATAATTAATTGATAGCGCAGTTCCATGGGCTATGGAAACATAGAGATGTTTAATTGATTATATGGATGTATATTCGATACATTGTGACTTGACCTAATTAGATTCTAAAAGTAGAATCAAAATATTATATATTTGGTGGATTCCTTAGACATGAGTATGTCATGATTACCACAATATAATTGGTTTAACCTTGACATTGTTAAACGCCGTGCCGTAAAAGGAGGTTATAAAGGCAATGTTCAGGTTAACTAAAAGTTGAGTGGGAGTTATGGTCATACAAGAGTGGATAAGTCCTCCTATCAGATAGGAATGGTGTCTGGGCCTCTTGATGAGCAAGAACTGAAAAATTGCATGGCCATGCGGAATGTGATTAAAGTGTTAATCCTTTATGAGAACAGTTCGAACTCAGCAATCAAGAAACAAAATTTGAGAATGACATTGTGTTATCAAATTTGGCATTAAGAGACTTAAGGAGTTTGACATTGCGTACTTGTCTTACGGACAAGTGGGAGATTGAAGGAATATGTCCTTAGACAATTTCCGCAATTACTGAATATAAATAGGATTGTATTTATTGAGATAATATAGTTAATTATTTTAGTAACCGTATTTGCTTGCTAGAGAATAAATTACGGTTGGTAGACAAATTGGTTTGGGCTACAACTAATATAATTAATCCTATAAGGTCACACTAAGTAACACCAATTAATAAATAAATAAGCCCATAAAGGCTTGTAAGGGGCCGGCCACTATTAGGGTGATTAGGGTTTCTCTTAACCTAATCTCTGTCTATTATATATAGATATAATAAGAAGAGAGATAGTACAATTCAGTTATTCAGTAACTTGATACAAAAAAGAGAGAAAAGAAAAACCCTTCTCCCTCTTTAGTCTAGGCGCCTATCCCATCAAAAGTAAGAGAGTGAATAGTTCATACTCTTCCGTTCTAGCAGACGTGGGTATTAATCGGTGTTCGTGGACTAAATAGAGGAATTACAAGTGTAGTTCTTTATCTCTAAAGTATTAGATCTGTGATAATACTTTGCAGTATTCAAACCTTACATACCTGTTCAAGTCGTGAATAAAAAGGTTTGTGTATTCTCTATTCTATGTATCGATTCATATATTGTTATGCATGCGATTCTGTCATAGATGTTAGGAAATTGTTTCCTGAAATTCCGCTATTCGTATCTATGAATTCCTACAAGAGCCTCCTGGATCAAAATAGATTAAATTTCAGGTTTATTGCTATTTATAAATGAGGTTTTCCGAATATAGGGCCCATTGTGTTTTTTCAGTTTTTACGTTGTGTCCGATTTTGAAAGTTCTACATTGTGCCACTAAATATAAATTCTTTAATGTAACTAATGTACTCATATCATTAAATAGTCGTTAATTTCTTAACCAGGAGAGGATCTTCTATGAGGTGGTTGTGGGCATGACCCCTCATAATAGCCCATAAACTTATCTGCCTCAAAATCGTGCTTGACAGTTGACACTTATACCCAATTAACACTAGCTAATACCCTATAAAAACTAATAATTTGAGATAAGAAGTAGTTTAAAGATAATTAAGTGGTCGTTTAGTTTACGTGGGAAGTCAAAATTCCCATGAAATTGCAATTCATAGGAAATAAATTCCTAAATGAAATTCATGGGAAATTGGTTAAATTGTTTGGTGGACAATGAGGAATTAAATTCTCATGGGAATTTCTACTTACCTAGGGGGACCTAAATAAGTAATTTCCTCCATTTTGTGGGAACTTTAAATTTCTAGGAATTTCTAATTCCTCCATTTTGCTATATTATTGTCAACCAAATAACTCACCAAATTTTCAATTGCTGAGAATTTCTATCTCCCATGTTTTCTTATGTCAATCAAACAACCACTAATTTTTATGGGGAAAAGGAAAGTAAACCTCCCATGACAGTAATGAAGGAGTAATTTATCAGAGGGAAGAGCAAAATAAACCATAATATGAAGGAGTTTTGTTAAACTTGCTCATTAATCTCAAATAATAAGAGCCGTTTATAGGCTTACAATAAAGGCAACTAACCTAAAAGTTTAGGCATCTCATGTAACTAATAAATAGTGGAGAAAATGAACCACACTACATAGGGTCTGTTCTGTTCGGCTAATTCTAGCTGAACTAAACTGAACTGAACTTATTGGAGCTGAACTCAACTGGACTTATTGGAACTGAACTGAACTGAACTGAACTTATTGGAGCTGAACTGAACTGAACTTATTAGAGCTGAACTGAATTGAACTTATTAGAGCTGAACTGAACTGAACTGAATTTATTAGAGCTGAACTGAACTGAACTTATTGGAACTGAACTGAACTTCTTGGAGCTGAACTGAACTGAATTGTTGAATTAAATTGTAATAAATATATAAATAATAAGTAAATAATAATTATTATGAATATTAAATAATAAGTAATGATAATTCTAAGTAATAATAGTTAAACTAATAATTTAGAATAATATCAAATGAATAATGATAATATTATTTTTGATGTTATTAGAGGATAGTTGTAAATATATAAATAAATAGATAATAATGATAAATTAATTTTAAAAATAATAATTACTGATTATATAATAATTAATAATGAGTAATTACTATTATTAGTATTATTAGTATTAATATATTAATACTTGATGATGATGATATAATAACAATAATGTCTAAAAAGTAAATTAACATTACCGTTATAATAATAATTAGCTTAAAACATGGGTTGATGTGTGCTTCTAACTAAACCACGATTTGTGGTGGGTTAGTCTATGATAGAGATATACACCAAACGTCCAAACCCTACCACAAACCGTCAAAGCATCTTTAATATGCAACATAACGACAATGTTGTACCTTAAATAGTACTGCAGTATTATTAGCAACTTTGTAATTTTTCATATCTTATAGCTTTTTGTAGCTTACTAGTATAATGTAATAGTGAATATTTAGTCAGTAAAATAAAACAACAATTGCAAATTAGAATACTCGTATTGACATGAAATTTGGTTAAACCGTGCACCAACTCAAACCTTGCTCAACCATAATAATAAGGAAAAGTTGACTAGAATAATCCAAACTATATGGCCGTTCGGCCAAGAATAATCCCAACTATAAGTTATTCCTGTATAATCCCAACTATTGGGGAGGTCCACCACAAATGTACCGTAACTTGGAGGAAACTTATTTAGCCGGTAAACTGGCCATGTGTCATGCTTTTATTGGCTATGTTCAATTATTAGTTTATTTTTACATTTTTTTAATTCCCACCCATCCCCTCCCCTCCCCTCCCCAGCCCCTAAAACCTTGGACAACAATTGAGGTTCAGCCATAGAGGATGCACTTCTTCCCCATAATTGAGGAACCTGGAATTAGAAGCACACAAATCCTCCACCCATTATCACCCAACTCCAAATCAACCCTTTTAGACCTTCAAGATTTTTTGGAGTCTCAAAACCATATCCACTCTCGCTGGTCAAATAAATCCAACGATGAATACGATTTCCGCGGCTCTCCTGCCGCCTTCCTCCCTCTTTACAGTTTTTGAAATCATCTTCCTCTAATTCAATGCTTCCATTTTATTTTCATTTTGCTATTAATTTTGATTTTGAATTTGTCCAGTTCAAAATCTAAAGTTGCTGGTTTAGGTAGATTGGCTGGTGGATTGGATTGTTTGGGCCGACTTTCCGGTAGGTTGGGTAGTGGGTGAGCGGTTTTCAGTTGCCTGGGTGGTGGGAGGCGTGGCCTGATGTTTTTTGGTTGCTTGGGTGGTCGGGGAGGGGTGTTGTGGGTGGGGGAGTGGTGGTTACGTTGGAGAGAGGGTGGGAGGGAGGGGCAGGGGACGGGTGAAGGGTTATTTTTTTATTTTTCTTTTCTTTTTTTTATTTGGGTGAATAGGAAAAAAAAGAGAAATAAAAAATCACCTTTTGAACAGGTTGCAAGTCATTACGGTGCATTTTTGGCGGTCCTCCCTAATAGTTGGGATTATACAAGAATAACTCATAGTTGGGATTATTATCGGCTGAACGGTCATAGTTTGGATTATTCTAGTCAATTTTTCCTAATAATAATAGTAATAATAATGAGTAAAGATGTAGTAACAAAAATAATATATATAAATAATAATAGTAATAACAATAATAATAATGAGTAAAATAAATTAGACCAATAATAATATATTAAACAAAATGGTTAGATAATGAATGGAGCTGAACTGAACTGAACTTATTGGAGCTGAACTGAACTGAACTTATTAGAGCTGAACTGAACTGAACTGAACTTATTAGAGCTGAACTGAACTGAACTTATTGGAGCTGAACTGAACTGAACTTATTAGAGCTGAATTGAACTGAACTAAACTGAACTTAAAATAAGCTGGACAGAACAGGCCCTATTATTAACCACTAATCCTATTTGTTATAAATTAAATAACTACAAACTAATAGACAAATTTTAATTATAAATTAAATAATCAACTAATCTATTATTAACCACTAATCCTATTTGTTATAAATTAAATAACTACAAACTAATAGACAAATTTTAATTATAAATTAAATAATCAACTAATCTATTATTAACCACTAATCCTATTTGTTAGGAAAACCATTTAACTTTTTTTAAAGTGTGCGGCTAAACACAGCCCGTATTTACTAGCTCACAGCCCGTATACGTATAAATACGTGGTATAAAAGTCTAAATTGCCCCTCTTCCTTTACTCACTTCCTTTTAAAAAATTTTAAAAAAAAATTTAAAAAAAAACTGATAATTTTCACGGAACCGGATTGACTTTCCGGTACCGTGTACCGGAAATTCCATCCGGTTCCGTGAAATTATCAGTTTTGACGGAACCGGATGGAATTTCCGGTACACGGTACCGGAAAGTCAATCCGGTTCCGTGAAAATTCAATTTTTTTATATAAAAAAAAAAAAATTTTTTTGATTTTTTTTAAAAAATGGACTTTTACGGTACCGGATTGACTTTCCGGTACACGGTACCGGAAAGTCAATCCGGTTCCGTGAAAATTCAAATTTTAAAATTTTTTTTTTTTTGAATTTTTTTTTTAAAAATGGATTTTTACGGTACCGGATTGACTTTCCGGTACTCCGTTTTTTTTACTTGCATCATTTCCCACTTTTGGAAATTGCAAATTACTTCCACCATTGCCTTTTATGGCAATATTTTCTCTCTACCTCTCTCCAATCACATGGGTCCTATTTTTCCACTCTCTCTATCTCTCTCCTCTCCTTATTTTTGTGCCTAACCTCAATGATGCAAGTATAAAAAAACGGAGGAAGTAATACATTAGATGATGTTTATGCATATAGTACTCTGCCAATGTAAACTTTGCACTAGAAAATTTGGGCGAAAAGTAAACGGCCCTAGAATGAAATTCCCGACTGTCAACAATAAAGACTATAACTCATGGTTTTCTGATTTCCGAGACTTCTAAAAGAAAATGGTCGAAAACCTTTCAAGGTTATATGGGTCATATAATGTGGTTACGCAAGTATTTGGGCCACTGAGGACATTTAAAGGTGTCAGGTAGCCCATACGCCGTGGCGAGTTGGCGACCCATACCGAGAAAACTGTGAATAAAGGCCCCGTGATCATTATTTGAGGTTAAAATTGGTCATGTGGCATCTAACACGATTGCGAAGCGTGGTAGAAAGTTCGGTGAAAAAAAAGACAGGCCCAGAAATAACACTCCAAACTGCAAAAAATGAAGACTATAATTCATGGCGTTCTGTTTTCCGGGTCCTAAGGGAGAAAATGGTCAGAAATCATGTACAGGAGTTATGTGGGTCATATGGTCACACAAGTTATTTTGGGGGCTGCAGAGGACATTTGAAGGTGTCGGGTTGCCCATAACACCGTGGAGACCCTTACCAAAAAAATTGTGAATGGAGGGGCCCATAGTTATTATTTTAGGTTAAAATTGGTCATGTGACGTCCTAAAGCGATTGTGGACACTTGGTTGAAAATTCGGAACAAAACAAGACGGACCTTGAAATGACGTTTCAAATACCAAAAATGAACACTATCACTATTGATTTTCTAGTTTCGGGGACCTAGGAAGAAAATTGTCAAAAAGTATTTGCAGGGTTATGCGCGTCATATAATTCGGCCACACAAGTTTTTGGGGGTAACAGAGGACATTTGAAGATGTCAGGTTGCCCTAATTACGTCATGGAGACCCATAATGAAAAGATTGTGAATGGAGGTCCCCATGGTCATTATTTGAGGTTAAAATTTTTCATACGACGTCCAAAAGCAATTGCGGGCACGTGGTAGGAAATTCAAGCGAAAACAAGACGGTCCGAAAATAGCGTTCCAAACTACCAAAAATTAAGACTATATATAACTCATGTGTTTTTTGGTTTCCGGGCCCTTGGAGTTCCAAACTACCAAAAATTTAGGAAACCTTGTGAGGATTATGTAGTTCATATAATACGGCCACACAAGGATTTGGAGGCCACATAGGATATTTGAAGGTGTTAGGCTTCCCATAGTGTTGTGGAGACTCATATCGATAAAATAGCGGAAGGAGGTCCCCATAATCATCATTTGAGGTCAAAATTTGTCATGGGATGTCCATAAACGACTGCGGAAACGTGGTAGAAAATTCAAGCGAAAACAACACTAGATCAAAAATGAAGTTCCGGATTGAAAACAAGGAAGACTATAACTCATGGTTTTCTGGTTTTCGGGACCTCAAAGAAAAAATGGTCGGAAATCACGTGGGGGTTTTGTGGGTCATATAATGCTGGCACAAAAGTTTCTGGGGGACCAGAGAGGACATTTGAAGGTGCCAGGTTGCACATAACGTCGTGGAGGCCCAAACCGAGAAAATTGTGAATGGAAATCCTATGGCCATTATTTGAAGTAAGAATTGGTCATGCAATGTCTGAAAGCAACTGCAGACACATGGTAGAAAATTCAGGTAAAAACAAGATGGTCCTTGAAATGACTTTCCAAACTACCAACATGAAGACTATAACACATGGTTTTATGTTTTTCGGGGCCTCGGAGAGAAAGCGGTAGGAAAGGGGTTCTATGGATCACAATTTGCAGCCAACCGGTCCCACAAGGTTTTTTTTTGGGGGGGGTGTGCCAGGTCAATGCGTACTATCAAAAATAAATTCTGCAGGCCTCTTTAATGATGTAGTATGGCAAGAAAGGTTGAATCCTCAGGGAGAAGACGTTACTAGTTAAATTGAACTATTCTACTAGACTAACTTTCAAAAATAGGATTTTGATGAGTACAACTATACTACTAACAAAGTTAAATATCGAGAAGTTAACCACAAGAAACCTCATAACTAATAGTAAGCTGTCACATTTTGATCTATATTTTGAGGTAGCATCCATAATGGGTGGTCTTTAGATAGGGAACTAATGGGAAAGGGTAGGAGCAATCTAGTCATACCATTGTATGAGGTTGAGGCAATCATGAGGAGGATGAGATTGGTGCCAACTGCTGCCACAACCCCTTAATTGATGCAAGTTGAACAGTGAATGAGGAAGGGCCGTGTGGCTAGGAGAGATGGAGGAGGATATAATAATTAATGGCCACGGTTAATCAGTGAGTGGTTAATGATTTTTTCCAATAAATACTAAAGGAACTACAAAGTATAACTTATGGGCCCTGAACAGGCGCCCTGCCTGCCGCGCCCCAGGGCCGACCCTGCATTCTTCGTACAATCTTAAAAGCAAATATATGTGCAGACCATTAAAAGTGGTCACCAACTTGTCTCACCTTGTATAGTTGTATGTGATGTGTCTCGATCCAAAGAAAATTCTTAAGGTCACAAGGATAAAAACAATCTAATTTTGGGCCCTATATGAGTAAGTATAGTCAACATTGCCGTGAAGACTCCGTTCTATATAGTACATACATTGATGTAGTATAGCGACATATTGACCTGGTTTTTTAGTCTACTATGAAATGACAAATTACTTAAAGAAACAGGACAATGATATCGGCCCCATGGTTATTTAATGGGTTCACAAAGTTAGTTAAGGTAGACTTTATTTTTTTGGACCGAACTGTATAGAAGTAAAATGAATTGAACTGAATTGGTAACTAAACTGAAATTAGAGTCTCTCTCTTTTATCGTCCTGATGGATGCGCCGAAGTCCTATGTGGTATTAGAGTTGTTTAATTTGGGCCCAATCCAGTCCTAGCCCACTTCACCAATGAAAGTGCTAAAATACCTCTGAGGTAATGAGTTACCGTTTTACCCATGGGGCTCCCTCGGGCTAGAAAGTACAAGCCATCAGTAAGGCCCACTGACAAACGGCCTTCATGACCTCATGACCTTCACCAGGTGACATCATAGTACTTGGACCTGATCACTCAGGTACGTTTTTACACGCATTTCAATACGCAAGCAAGTACAATTCTCAGACTATTACGTGAGCTCCGGTCTGACTTAAGCATCGGAGGGACCATCCCGGATACAATCCCAGGGGTAGTTCACCGTTGTTGTTTTGCAGGAACTCGATTAAGGCCCTGTTCAGTTCACCTTAAAATAATAATATTCAGTAAAAATAAGTTCAGTTCAGTAAAAATAAGTTCAGTTCAGCAAAAATAAGTTCAGTTCAGTAAAAATAAGTTCAGTTCAGTAAAAATCAGTAGTGCAAAAAAAACAACATGAATCAGTAAAAATAAGTTCAGTTCAGTAAAAATAAGTTCAGTTCAGCAAAAATAAGTTCAGTTCAGTAAAAATAAGTTCAGTTTAGCAAAAATAAGTTCCTTTCAGCAAAAATAAGTTCAGTTCAGTAAAAATAAGGTGAACTGAACGGGACCTAAGGATCCTCGAAGTGTCATTTTCGTATACCCTAAACTGGACTTGGACTCCCCCGAATTACAAATTCATTGTGTTTCTTGAATCCCAAAACAAGAGTCAAGGCATTGGAGGTCCACAAGTGTTCAGGAACAAAATGGCGTACTTCGTTTCTGATAGGCCTAGAAAGAGGTTTGAAAAGAATGATGTTCCTCACCCCCCCGAGTGATATGACAAATTAAAAGGGTTCAAAAGAAATGACCTTCTCGCACAATTAAAAAGAAATTAGAACGATGGGCTCACATGTCACATGTGAGGGGGAGTGTTAAGAAACAAAGGAAAGATGTCAGACATATAAATAGCATATTATCAATTAATTTTATGATGAAACCCAACTACAGTTCTATGTGGTTAGCTCACCTCTAGCGAAGACTTGTGTGCACATGACCATTAAAGATTTATTAGTTATTAATTACGCATCGACTGTGGTTCAGAACATTAATTGAGCATTTTGATTGTTGTTCAACATCTTTTATATCAACCAACATCCAAACTTATATCTGTGTCCACACATTAATATTTTCTTCAAATTATTTAAGATTTCACATATTTTCAGTTATAAATACTACTTCTTAAATTTTACACAACTCTCATCTATTCTCTCGCATCATAATCTCTCAAATTTCAACCCTCAAATTCCCAACTCTTTAATTAGTCACACTTGTGTAGCTACAAGAAATCAAAACAAAAAAAGTTCCTACAAGTCTTTCAATAAAAAAATAAATATAGCCAATCATACTCTTAAATATTTTTTTTAAAAGACAAAGTCTTACAATGGATTCTCCAAAGTTAGATAGAAGGAGTAATGCTCATTTTGTTAAGCTCGAAGAAGGTCAAGATGATATTCCAACTATGGCCAATTCAACTACAAGATCAAACAGCTTTGGTAAGCGTTTTGAGGATATTGCGATAGTTATTGTCATGGCTGCTCTGGCATTAACAGCAATTGCACTAGGTTACTGTTGTAGTATAGTTATTGCCCTCGCAACCTTGCCATTGTTAGTGATTTCTCTTCTAATTACACGAGTTATCCAATTCATTAGGTCTGGTTATTATTATAAACAAATCACCTCTTTTAAGACTCTTATCCGTGATTGGTTATACATAGATGTATTGTTTGTTTCGTTGGCATCGTGGACTTTCTTCCCAATTGCAAAATATGTAACTTCTATAAACAAAGTGAGGCTTTTTAACTTGCCTCTCACAGAATGGGTTGTGATAATTAGTATCGTTTGTGGCTTCTACCTTTTAAGCTATCTCGTATATAAGGTTACTCATCTAGTAACTCAATCCCTTAACACTAGAAGCGGCTTAAATATTGCACAAGGCTTTTCAGAGATAATCGACAGTCTCATTTTCTGGTGGGCAGAACACGAGGTAATGAGACGTGTCCCTGATTTTAAGAGTCATGAAATCTACGGAATGCCCACTCGAAAGTGGTTTAGGGTATCGTTTCTCGTACTTATTGGTTACAATCTCATCAGCTTGTTTACTCATCGTCTATGTCAACATCATCCTGACGTGCCTGATAACAGATTTTGGCAAAATTTATTACTAAGACACCTACATGAAAGATACATAGTGTATGCCGCAAATGGAATGAAGTTGAGCATCAGCTTCATAATGAGCTCATTGATGCTTATACTTATTTGGATTTTCTACTTCGGCTCACGCCTAGACAAGAACATAGCCGAAACCAAAAGTATGTGGGAATTTGTGTTATGGACTTTACTTGCTCTTCTGATATGCTCCCTTTTTTGGTTGATCAAAACATTTGTGTTACTAGCATGGGAAGCTCATACAGTGTATAATAGATTAGAGCATAAAATCATTTCCATAAGTGAGCAGTTGTATTTCCTTGGTGTCCTTGGTTGCGAAAACCATGACATATTCAAGCTGATAAAAGACGAAGACGACTATGATGAGCAAGAAAGTTCAAGAGAAGACACTGGTGAAAGAGGAGGAGACGATTCCACAAACAATAGCACGGGCCAAATTGAAACCGGTTCGAACGACCCAATTCCAAGAGTGGCAAAGAAGATACAAAACCTTGAAAAGAGGGAAAGGATCAAGAAGGGGTTGTTATTGGGCAAGGATCCAACCATGGATGATTTACAGTGGTCGAGTCATTACTTTTTACTGGCCAAAAGAATTCTATCGAAGGAGACGTACATTTCTGACATTTTAAGTACTTTTGATGAAGCAAGTGATAATAGGTACGAAAACTTTTCTCTTTTCAATAGCTACAATAAAATTGTTACCATTGCAATAGTTTCAATCTCAACCCTTAATTTTTGTTAGATTTCATCTCGTCCATTACATATAATTAACTTTTAAAAAAATGATCTTTTTTATTAAATCATTTAGATTAATGGTCAAAACGAGCTTACAATTAATGAAGGGTTTAGATTTAAATAGTTATAGTAGCTACAATTTTATTTTGTTGTTGTTCTCTTTACATGGTTTGTAATGCTTGCGTGGGAGTTGTTTTATTCACCTTATTTAAGTTAATATTATTGGTATTTATCTGAACTTATGGTCATATTATAAGATGTTAGAACTTATTGAAAATTTTCTCAACTTGTTTGAACGTATCAAAACTGAAACTTTAACACTTGCCTCGTTACGAGTGTCTGCTATAAGTTTAACTAAAACCATATTTTGTTCATGGCTTATTTATTTATGTAAATATTATCAGGGAAAAATTGAAACAAATTATCGATCATCGTGAGAAAAGCCATCTTCCAGAGCAAATAATGAAGAAATTACGCTCCTTGAATTCAACACAAAAAAGGTCACCTGAAGAAGGTTTAGAAAATGGAGATGAACAAAAAAGTACAGAACAAAGCTCAAGTTCAAATTGTGGGAAACAAAGCAATGACTGGGACCGTTTTGTCAAAAAGATACTGAAGCAACCAGATAATTCCTCCATAATCCCGTTTAATGAGATTCAAACATGGGTGGTAAGGAATTTAATAAGCTACTTACTTATTATAGTTGATTTTAACGGTCGTTGACTTAATTAACACTCCCTTCGTTTTTTTGTTTGTTTTATTGTTGCTCCAAATATCAAGAAAGATGATGTCATATACATGTGGGTGTGACAACAATTAAGGAGTCCAATTATTTTATAATAAATCTGGTGATTAAAGTAGATGAGAGAAAATTGTAAGATACATGTGGGACCAAAAAGTAATAAAAAAAGGGTAGATAGGTAATATAATTTTCTCATTTGAAAAAATATGACAAACAAAAAGAAATGAACAAAAACGGAAAGTGAACAAACAAAAAAAAGACGGAGGGAGCAGTTACTGGTTAAATATATATTCCAACTTTCTCTTTATCCTAAATTATTTTCTAGTATTCTCTTATGCTAAATTAGTTGTTGGCTTGTCCGACACAACTGATCTTTATATGAAATTTGAAATCAGTTCTAAATAAATTAATTTGGATATAAATTTACTTTATATAACTCGTTATTAAATTTAATTGTTTGTAGGTTAAGATACAAGTTTTTTATAAGGATTTTTTGTCAGAGTTACCTTTTAAAGTTGGAAAGTTGTGAAAAACTACCTTTTTATAATTTTTTTTATGAAAAAATATCTTAAACTTACTTAGTTGCACAATACTATTAATTTGTTGGTTGTTTTAGGAGAATTGACTTGGTTTCCGAACATTTGACCGGACACAAATTTAGAGAATGTCTACGAAATGAGCACCAACAAGCCGGATTTTCGGCCATGTGCTTAAAGGCGACTTCTTCGGACTGAAATCAATATTTTTTCGAAAAACAGCTTCCGTCGTACGCCCTATATGGCCACGAATTTCGAGAATGCATACAAAACGAGTACCTATTTGGGTACTTATTTCGAGGTAACTTTTTCGGACTAAATATGAACACCGTCGTACGCCATGTATGGGCACGATTTCGAGAATGTCCACGAAACAAGTACCTATTGATTAATATTCAATAAGAACTATATTGAATTTAATTATTTTATTTTAAAATATTTTTAGCATATACTTTGATTAAACATGTGACGTATATTAAGACGGGTATGGCGGTAGTTGGGGCGGGTATGTTGTGTGTGAGACGGGTGCCGAGACCCATGTCAGTGATTGGCGGAGATAGTTTTTATTACGTATCCGTTGGAATAAGGATAAAAAAATTCGATGCCATAAGTAATGGACAGGGATGGAGATGAGATTTTTAGGCGGATATGGGTATGAAGGAACCATCCTTCACACCCGTCCCGCCGCATCAATATCCCTAATCATAACCGATTTTATATTAGGTAAAGTTTTTCATAATTTGTTCAAATATTTCTTGTTCTTCTTCTTCAATTGCGATCCTCTACGAAACTTCACTTGATCCGAAAGCAATGAAATGAATCCCAACAACAGATGATTTGCATAGAAAACACGTGATTTGATAGACAAATACACCTTATTTAATTTGATCAGACTTAATCCAAAAAACTTAGAGCATTCTTCCCCGCAAGAACGCAAGTACAAAAACCCGACAATAAAACCCGATAGCAGAGCCACAAAAAAGCTCCCATAACCATCAATGTTGGTAAATTCAAAGTCAAGAACCCAAGAAGAAACCAATAAGGAAAAGCGTGAAGAGAAGTTGAATGAATTGAAGAGTCAAACTTGGATCCGATCAGGTGGCCCATGATCCGACCGGATGAGGCTTCAAATTTGCAAAAATCAGTTTTTGCTTTGCACCCCGATTAGGTTTGCTCGAAAGCTGATATATTCAGTGTTAAATTTATTTAGCGACTAGTTTAATCCATTTAGTGACTAGTTTAATTTATTTGGTAAGTCATATGTTTTTTAGGAATCGCTTGCTATATTTCGAGACTAAAAGTGAAATAAGGAAAACAGAAGAGAATGAACAATTAAAATGGTGCTAAATGTCTAGCAATAGTATTGGGCTATAGTAAGATAAAATGGACTTGTTAATAGAACGTGGGCTTTGATTGGTCTAATTTTATACTAAAATTAGACCGCCTCTTTTAATAATTTGTCGGAGACTTGATCGGAATTGCTTGAGCCTGATCGGGTTCGTGTCAGATTTCGTCGATATTCTGCATTCGTTTAGATTTATCTTTTTTCCCTATAATTACATGCATTAGTCGTTTTTATTACCAAGGATTACACAATAGAGAGATTCAAATCTAGATTTGTCTAAACTCTTAGAGAGACTTGAAAGTGTAGATAAATTGATAATTCCTGATGTAAAAGTTATCTTATACTATTGTAAATTTTGCGAAAAAAATTTTTTAGTTTTTTTTTTTTGAAATAAAAAACTACAACATCCATTTTCTTAAAAAAAACTTATAAAAGTTCAATTTTGCGAAAAAAAAAACTTTTAAAATTGAGAGATTGAAAGAGACGATGGTGTTCTAGGAAGTAAGAAAGCAACAAGAATGAGAGAAAAGGTGGAGATGCAGCTATTGGAGCTGGGGATCCAAGTTGAAAATTTCTCCTTTCTTAAAAGACTCTCTTCTCAATCTCTTGAATGATTCCATTTCCCCCCCCCTTTTGCTATTGATACTATTCGTTTTAGCTCAATTGACTCAGAAATTGCAGAGATTAATTAAAGACAAGAGTTGAGAGAGTAGAAAATTTTAGAAATTGAATAGATAATAAGGGAAAAGTTGAGAGAATTTGGGGAAGATTGGAAAATTAGGGTTAGAATTATACAAATAAGAATAGAGAGGAAAAATCAGGCTTGTTGGTGCACATAGGCAAAATAGATGGGTCAATGCCGAAATTGGGATGGTCAACACGGGAAAATGGCAAAGGGTTTGTTGTTACAAAAAAATGGGCGTTGTGGTTTTTGATTTAAAAAACGAAAAGGTTTTTTCGCAAAATTGAACTTTTATAAGGTTTTTTGGCAAATTTTCCTATTCCCTATTATCATTTTCCGCATATTATACTTTCAATTGTACAGTTTGTGAGTGTCTAAAGTGATTTGTTAGATCCTTACAGTTCAATTATTTGATATCTTCTCTTTGTGTACTTGACAAGGAGAGGGCACACTCTCAGTGTATATACCTTGCAAATACTCTAAGCAGTGCAAATGAAGTTGCTGGTTGTCTAAACAACATTATCTGTTGGCTTATCATAGCTGCGATGTTCATAATGTGGCTTCTTCTTACCGGATTGGCTACCACAAAAGTACTTGTACTCATTGCATCACCGTTGTTGGCTGCAACTTTTATATTTGGAAACGCTTGCAGAAATTTATTTGAAGGGATCCTTTTTGTGTATGTGGTTCATCCCCTCGATGTTGGCGATATATGCGTTATTGACGATAATATGGTTAGTTAACCTATACTCCCTTTTCTGCCGTTTTGTAACATTCGTCTTTCTTTTATCGAAGTCTACCAAGATATCAGGTTTAAAGTAATGTGCTGAGCTAAGAAACTGTCAAATTTTATCCAAGTAATAAGCCCACTATAATCATCATTAAAAATTATAGACTTTGAGCCTTTGACTAAGTAAAAAAATACAAAAGCACCCTAGGTAAACTAACGGTTCTTCCTATTGTCCCTTTTATAATCTTATTTATTTTTTCCTTCTAATAATTGTTATAGTTTTATGCAAATTTTATATGATTTCGCTCACATCGCATGTATATAAGGATAGTTATTACAACTGAGGAGGAGGGGGACACAAAAAATCGATAGTTACACTAATCGACAAACTAACTAGCCATCCAATAATTCTGTTTGGCAATTATTAAGTACGATAATTAGTTATTCATCCAATTTGTTTTAATTTCTTTTGAACTAACCGTCAACAATTGTGCTTTGTGTTGTACGTTTTTGACTTAATTACAGATGGAGGTTAGAGCAATAGGGATTTGGACAACTACTTTCAACAAGGTGGATAAAATTGGTACGAAGGAGGTCTTGATACATCCCAATTTAGATCTAGCCAGTAAAGTCATAATCAATCACAAAACCAAGTTTGATTGGAGTGATTGCGCAGAATTTGATATAGGTTGTGTCACCACGACAAACATCAACAAACACGAATATATAGTTAATTTGTGAGTAAACTCCTCTTTTTCTATTGGCATCATATAATACTAGTCTTATATGCACGGATGTACGCACAAGTATGTAAAAGGTAAATTAATGGCAATTACATATAATACCCTAAAATAGTATATAAGAAAAAAGATAGGATAAAGGTTAAAATAGTACATTAGCAAATGTGAAAATTCATATGGTAGTACTTTTTAATCAACTCGTAATCAATCAGTAATGCTTAAAAACCAACTTCTAATCAATTTCTTTTTAATTGGACAAAGAGAGGAAGAGGATGGAGGAAAGATGGGGGGAGGAATGAATAAAGATAGAGAAACGAAAAGAAAAGGGTCGGTTATCATTTTAATTATAATTTGATATATTCTTTTAGTCAGTTTGAATTAGTAGCAGACTAGCAGTTAGCTTTTTTTTACTGAAGATGTCGAATACGTGATGTAGGAAGTAGAATGCAATCAGTTATAAAATATTTTTGTTTATAAATTATATGAATTAGCATAATGCAATCAGTTAGCTTCCTTGTTTGTAGGAGTTGTAGACAGTTGTTGTTAGGCATGGTGAGTGGTACATGTTTTAAATTTTTATTTTTCACATTTTTCCTCTTTATCAGTTGTGGTTTGTTTTTTTTTCTTTTTTTCTTTTTTTATTTTTGGTATGCCCCACTCATTGCCTTATA
This sequence comes from Patellifolia procumbens, assembly GCA_947645195.1. NCBI lineage: Eukaryota > Viridiplantae > Streptophyta > Magnoliopsida > Caryophyllales > Amaranthaceae > Patellifolia > Patellifolia procumbens. Next base: position 3,238,251 of record CANSGD010000335.1, read on the forward strand.
TAATAAAGATTTGTTATAGGAAGTTGTTGCCTTGTTGGTTTTTAATGATTACAAGTGGTTTTCTTGAACAAAATTGATTATACTAATTAAAACTGATAAAATATATGAATCTTTCAAATATATATATGTGTGTGTAAAATCGTCCGTAAGGATTATAAATTTTTATACAAAATCATTAAAATCGATTCTATATGTGTTTGCTCTCATGCCAGCTCGATCTTATATTCTTATGCAGCTCTACATATGCAGTATATATAACCTTTTTATGTTAATAAGTAGACCATGTTGCACTATCAAGTGTCAACTAATGATATAACGCGACGTATATAAAAATGTGTAATCCTTCGACTAATTAAGTTACTCGTTTTTTTTGCTCATTTGAAAGAATGGTCACCGGGTCTTTTCATTATTGTTGTAAATTCAACAAAAAATTACACTTTTTAGCTACATTTTCTTTGATCATTAATCAGCCTTATGATGCATGTTTTTCAGTTTTAAAGATCATGTCGAGAAGATGTCAAGTTCTTCTAGTTTGAAAGTCTTAGCAACCGGCGATAGCATCAAATTAATCGTATGTCTAACGTACAAGGCTGAAAATACTAAAGGTTGGACATGTTCTGAATGCCTTCGACTAAAAAATAAACTCCAAGCTGAGTTTTACCTACTTATGCAGGATGTTATCAACCAATTCAAGGTAAAATCCAACGAATAAAGTGCTTAGAATATTGTTATTTGTGTATACATGATTTTACTTTTCTAGTTAGCAAGGATGGATGAAAAAAATGTTCGGCATTTCGCTCTTTGTTTAACACACGACTGAGTTCAAAGCAAAGCACTGTAGCAGACTCTACGACAGAATCAGAATACTTAGCAGCGGTTGAAGCAGCTAAGGAAGCTGTTTGGATAAAGAACTTCTTGACAGAGCTAGGGGTCGTACCTAGTGCTGTTGAAGGGATTGAGCTATTATGTGATAATAATGGTGCTATTGCACAAGCAAAAGAACCAAGATCACATAACAAATCCAAACATGTAATGAGGAAGTATTACCTTATTCGCGAGATAGTTGACAGAAAGGATGTCAAGATCTGCAAAGTTCACACGGATGAGAATGTGGCTGATCCGCTTACTAAACCTCTGCCTCAACCCAAGCATGAAAGTCACGCTAGGGCTATAGGCTTGAAGCAAATGTTAGAATGGCTTTAGATTGTATTATGTTTGAAGAAACTTGTTACAATGTAAAGACATGGTTTTGCTATTTTATGTTTATGAGAAATAAAGTTTTATCTTATTTAATTTTGGTTTAGTATTAAATAAAATGTCCAAAAAATTCTTGAATTCAATGGTTTTGTCAAATATGTGATTTGATGAATGAAACACCATAAGTGAACTGAATTCATAGAATATTCATGTTCCTAATCCAAGTCATTAAATTGGACATAAATGACTTATTGAAGGATTAGCATATAAGTTTGATTGATAGCGCTGTTTCATGGGCTATAGGAACATAGAGATGTTTAGTCAATCATATGGATATGTATATTTGATACATGATCGAACTGACCTACTTAGAAGTTTGAATAACTTCGTAATTATATTAGTGGATTCCTAAGACATGAGTGGAACACTACTTAGCTTGATGATTGGTATAACTTTGATGTTGTCAAACATCATGCCGTAAAAGGGGACTATAAAGGCAGCATTCGCGTTGTGCTAAAAGTTGAGTGGGAGTTTTGGTTGCCACAAGATTGAAAAGGTCCTCCTATATAAGATAGGATGGGTGTCTTGGCCTCTTGAAGAGTGAGAATTGAAAATGCATGGCCGTGCTCAAATGGATTATAAGATAATCATTTGTTTAGCAATTCGAACTCGGATTTCAAGGAATAATTTGAAGATTAGTATGGATAACATAAGAGATGTGATCATACTATCAAATTAGACACTAAGAGACTTTAGGAATTTGAATATTGCACACTCGTCTCGGACAAGTGAGAGATTGAAGGAATTGTGTCCTCGACTCTAATGCAATTACTAAATATAATATGGATCGTATTATGGAGATAATAATTCGTTTAATTGGGTCGTCTTTACGTCTTGCTAGAGAACGCTATAGACCTTTGGGTTAGTAAATAATAAACCCGAAGCCCACTTAAATGGATCCTACAAGGTCACACATAATATTTGGATCAACAAAAGTGAAACCCATAGCCCATAAAGGCTATAGGGTAGTCGGCCCAAGAGGGAGATGAGAGGAGATTATTTGACCTAATTATTCCTATATAAAGGCCATGCAGACAGAAAATAAGATACGGGATCTCTCATTATTTTCTCCTGCTCTTTCTCTCTCTCAACTGACATTACTCCATAAAAGAAGAACGCTTTCTTTCTTCCTTCCAACTAGCATTGGTGGAGTGTTGATCCAAATTGGTGGACTAAGTAGAGGAATCACGTTTGGGATTCTTTCTCCAAGATCGTTGGCTATACTTTGAAGTATTCAATCCCGCCATACCAGTTGAAATCACGCATCAAGAGGTTGGTAATTAATTATTATATGATCCTTAATTATATGTGCATGAGATCCTGTTTTAGGTGCTTATGAATTAGATTCTTGAAATTCCGCTTATAGTACCTATAATCCTGCATATCACACAAAGATACTTTCCGGGAATGACATAAACTTATAACCAAAAGATAGAAGTACAAAAAATCAGAGATATAGATGACTTAGGAAGAGGAAGAGGAAGAGTCATATTTTTCTTGTAGATAATCCAATAATGAACGTACAACTCCCTCATCAATCCTTGAAAATCAGAAGATCAAGGAAGGAAGAGGTTAAAACTCTCTCAACTAAGAAAAAGAAAGCCCATCATCATGAAGGTAATAGATTCGAGAATAAGGTTTATTATAGAAAAAATTGTTAATTACCACATTTTATAAATAACTTTTCGTAAACTACAACTTTAAAGTTTTTTTTAAAAACATTACCATTTTTTATATGCAAATCTTTAAAAACTCCTACTTGTTAGCGTTTTCCGTCAAAAAAGGCGTTATGTGGGTGCCGCATAGTTTTATCTCCCTCCATGTATGTTTCCTCTTCCCATTTCTCACTCTTCTTCCTCTTACTTTGTTTTCCTCGCCACTTATCACCATTAATGAGGATTTTTTACCTCAAGCTTTTTCTCAACTCCACCTTGATGTTAAGCAAAGCCAGAGCACCATCGTTGCCGAAGGCGGAGCATTGAAGAAAAGAATTCTACAAGTGAATTTTTTGTCTGTTACTGATTTAGTTTACTATGAACTGGGTATTTTAGGGTTTTAGTCCATCTGACATAAGACACAGACAGTGGCGGAGGGAGGGGGGTGGCTGGTGGGGGCAGTCGCCCCCTCAACGTCAATTTTTTAAATATTTATAGTATTTAATGTAGTTTAATATCACTAAATAGGCTTAGCTTAGTTGATTTTAATCACAAATAGAGTTAACAACTCATAAAACCTAGGTTCAAATCTCCATACCACCATTTTTTCCCTTTTATACCATTGGATTTTTTAAATTGTTAATTTTAGCCCCCTCATCCGAAAATTCCTGGCTCCGCCATTGGACACAGATGGTGCTATGAACTGATTTAGATTACTATGAACTGGGCAATTTTAGATGAAACAACGATGGTGCTTTGGAGCTCAATGCTTTGCTCAACAACAAGGAAGGAGCATAGAGAGTGAGTTATGTGGAGGAGAGAGAAATATTGGGGTAAAAAAATTATCATTAATGGTGATAAGTAGAGAGGAAAACAGAAGAAGAGGAAGAGGATTAAGAAATGGAAAGAGAAAACTGATATGAAGGGAAATAAAACTATGTGGGACCCAATAATGCTTTTTTTGATGGAAAACGTTAACAAGTGGGAGTTTACAAAGATGTGCATATAAAAAGTGGTAATTTATATAAAAAATTCTTTAAGGTGGTAATTTATGAAAAGTTGTTCATAAAAGGTGGTAATTAACAATTTTTTCCTTTATTAAATGAGGGAAAAGAGCTCTTAGAGAAGAGAATCAAAATAATAAGAAAAAGGAAAACTTTGAATAAGTTGATTCATCACGCTTACCCCTTGACCGACTAATCTTCATCACATGCATACTTTTTTACTCTTATTTAACGTCTTTATTATGACACCCTAACATTCCTTAATTTCGAGTTTTTTTTGGACATTTATGCAGAATGTTGGTAATATTAAAAAAACTTGTACTTCCTCCTTTTTTTTATCTATTGCAACATAAAAATGTTGGGTGCACTTTTTAATAAAGTGGTAAAAGTGATGTGATTGGACAAAATGGCCAATGTGATTACACTTTGAGGAGCAAAAATGTTTCTTTTATTAGGGCAATATAGCTTTTTTAGGTTTATGTGAAATCTCATAATTAATACTTTATGAAATCTCGTAATTAATATTGTTGCATCTCTATTATATAAGTGAAGAGGTGGGGGTGGACACCAAAAAGAAAAAAAGGAACAATAAATAAAATAAATCAATGAGTTGATTAAGTAATTAAGTTTTATTTCCAAATTTAGCCATCAGATTTTTATAAAAAGAGGTTCAAAACTTCTAACTAAAATATCTTAAAATCTACAAAGTAAAAACAATTTAAAAAAATATCAACGATTATATTTTCTTGAGATCTATAAATAGACACCCACTTTGCTATATTTTTATATACTTTTGAATTTTTTATTTTGAAGTACATGAGTAATTGATTGTTCATGAGTGAAGGCACATTTGATCAACTTGATCATGATAAAGTATTTTAGCATGAGTGAGAAACATGATAAAGTATTTTCAAGTACTTTTGAAATTTTTTCTCATTTGGACAATGAGCAAAAAATACCTTACCGGGTACTATATAACAAAAATTATAGTTGATGGTGGGTAGTAAGGGATGTTTTCAAAGAAATATGAGCCAAAATGAATTTAGCTTGAAAACAAAATATGTCTTCACATTTTATCATGTTACAGTAGCCAAAACACATCGTATGCAAATAAAATTATGATTTTTTTTGTTCAAAACCACCTAAAATTTTTAATAAAATTTTCTTTTAAGTTTCCACCTATAATTCCCAATTTTATTATAAACTCCCACCACTTAATGATTTTTGTTAAATTTTGTTAACAAAACCGTTAAGTGGGTCCCACATATGCATTTTATTATTCGTTTACGTTGAAATTGAAGTCAAGTTCATCAATTTAAGGACAACTCCACAACAAATTTAGAGCAAATTTGGAACGAATTACAACTATTTGGAAAGAATTGCAACTATTTCAAGTTCCATTTTGTTAACAAAATGTATCTGTGAGACCCACTTAACGGTTTTGTTAATGAAATTTGACAAAAATCGTTAAGTGGTGGAAGTTTTTAATAAAATTGTAAATGATAAGTGGATTTTTTTAAAAAAATTAAGGTGGGAGTTTCCAAAAAAATGAAAAGTTTATGTGGTAAGATGCGACTATCCATAAAATTATCTACTGTAGATTATGAAATTTTATAATTAAATTGTTGTCGCACGCATCGCGTGCATATAAATCTAGTTAGGAATAAAAGGAAGGAAGTTAATATTTTATCTTGGCGCTGATTTGACGCGCTTGATCATATTGGAGCAAGTTAATTTTGTTGAATCTACAAGTCATACAATAAAGCAAATTACCCTTGCTTGTTGCCTTAAACTTTTACCTTGTATTGCAGAGGGAACAAAATGAGAAGGAGCTACGGAGCTAGCGAATGAAGTTCAAAATATCATATCTTGAAGTACGTCGGATGCTTCTCCAACTCTCCAAGTGACATATTTAGACTCTGGAGATTAAAATGTTAAACCCAAATTAAAATACTTATCAATATCTGGATTCTGGAATGTGGCAAATCAGCCTCTGCACTTATGCTAACTGTATATATATGGGCAAATTGAATCATTTGACTTTCACACTTACCAATACACTGCTTTGATCGTTACATTTAATTGTGAATTAAAATAGAGTGTAAAAAGTTGATAATCTTAAAATATACATTGAGACGAATCCACTAATTTATTATATTATAACATTTGATTTTATCTACAATTAGATATTGCATGGTCAAATATAGTTGATATAACGGAATTTGAAAAGTGATGAATAATGGTATTATATTAGGAAAAATTGACAAAAACCACCTTGACTTTCCAAGATTTTTAAAGTTACCACCTTTAATTTTTTTTTTTAAATTACCACCTAAACGTTACAAATTCCTTTAAAGTTACCACCACTTAACGGAATTTTCCATTTTCTCCGTTAGTTCCCAATTTCATCCCAAAAACAAACCCTAGTTCTTCAATTGTGATCTAAATTACTCAAATTTGGACTAATTTAAGACTCAATTCACACATTAGCAACACGGACGACACTGAATCAGGTAATTTGAGTTGTTAATTTTATAAATTAGGGTTTTTCGAGGGATATTAAAAACTAGGGTTTACGAACTGAAAATTTGGGGGAATTTGTTGTGTTAAACTATAATTGAAAATTGATGCAAGTTTTGACAATACATCAAGTTTCGAATTGTAGATTTTACACAACTAACAAATCATTCCCCCAATTTTTGTTCGAGGAAACCCTAGATTGAAAAATTCCCGGAAAAACCCTAATTTTGTCAAATTACCACTTCAAATAGCATAGATTTAGCTCGTATGTGTTGCTAATGTATTTTTTGGGGATTAATTTTGTCCACATTAGACAAATTCGGGTGGAAATTGAAGAACTAGGGGTTTTTTTGGGATGAAATTGGGAATTCGTGGTTGCTAACTGAGATAATTGGAAAATTCCATTAAGTGGTGGTAACTTTAAAGGAATTTGTAACGTTTTGGTGGTAAATTTAAAAAAAAATTAAAGGTGGTAACTTTTAAAATCTTAGAAAGTTAAGGTGGTTTTGTCAATTTAGCCATTATATTATAATTAATACTTATTATTATAATATTAATATTAATGCTTATACTTATAATAGTAATATTAATTCGTGTTATTATAATAGTAATATTAATTACCATTAGGCATTATTGTAATTATATAATTATCATCGAGTATATAAATCTTAATAATAGTAGTAATACTATTACTTATTACAATTTTTTTATACACCCCGTGCACCGTACACTCTCTCACATTCTCTCCCCTTATTCTCATGTGGAGAGCACACGACGAGAGAACTGTGAGAGGGTGCACCGTACACCCTCTCATATTCTCTCCCCTTATTCTCATGTGGAGAGCACATGACGAGAGAAACTGTGAGAGGGTGCACCGTACACCCGTATTAAAAATTACTATATTTATTATTTATTATTATTTCTATTATTAATTTATTTCTTTATAGTTATCAAATAATAATAACTCAAATATTATTATTCATTGATTATCACTATAAAATTACTTCTAATCAATATTATTAATTTAAATTATGAAGGGGTTCTGAAAATCCTCAATTTGTTATTTGCTCTCTTCTAATTCATTTCCACTAACAACCCCTCAAAACTTCCTCGTCTCTAACATAACTTCCACATCTCCCTAATGTCGGTTAACTTTCTCTTCCAATTAAATTGATCCTTTTCTTTTTTTTTCTCTTCCAATTTGAAATTCATTCTAACCATAATAGTATATATACTATCTCAATTATTATCTCCAAATTGTTTTTATTTTAATAAGAGAAAATTTTTAAGGAAGATAAAAAAAAGTTGAAAATATTAAATATTATGCTATAATTTTTGTTAACAATTTTTTTTACAGGAAAACTTAATCATCGAAAATATCACTTCTAATTTCAATTCTAGTTTGTAATACAAAAAATTTCTTAAAACTGAATGATGACATTTAAAAATTATGAATTAAATTACTTTGAAATTAAATGTACTTAATTGTTGGAAAGTCATTTTTTTTTCTAAAATTTTTAAATGCTACATTATACAATAAAGTTTGAAATCCTTAAGTAACAAAAGTATAAATTTTATCTCAAACTGTGCAAAATATATTTACATCTAAAAGTTTATATAAAATTAAACATCATGACCCGGGACATCGACCTGACAAAAAATTATAGCTTTTCAATATTTTAGATTCCACGTGCATTATTAGCGCGAGCACAAACTAGTAATTATTGTTTAATAATTTATTATTCTTAGTTAATAAAGGCAAAGATTTTGCCAAGGCAGTTTTGATATTTTTAAGGCAAATATGAAGAAACACTCTCCATATAAGCGTAAATGCCTTCACAATCAGTGGCGGAGACACCTTATGCCACCCTGGTGCACGTGCACCACCATCATTTAAAAAAAAATTGAAAATCAAAAAATAATTATTTCTATTGTATAATCTGTAGAGTCGAGCTCTGACTGCATAACTTCTCGTCTGACGAAATGCTTCTTCTATTACCCAATAACAAATTCAAGCTTCTTCTATTATAGACTGCAGGAAGGCACTTCTTGTTGTTGTTGTTCTTCTTACAAATTAAATCTAGGAAGACTGTATCATAGTTGATTTCGCCATTTTGGTCAGCTTCAATATTTGCCTTCTTCTTTTCTTTTTGCTTTGCTTTTCTCCGCTCCTTTTCCTTATATTTTTTTGGGAAATTCCAACTGGTACCATTGTACATTTGGAAATTCCAAATGGTACCCAAAAAAAAAAATTGTTCCAAGCAATACCATTAAAGATTAGTGATAATTGCTACAGTAACCTTCGGTTAAACCAAACGTTAATTAGGCTTTATTTCCATTAACTTAAGCTAATTCTATCTTAACTAAATTTTCCCTCCATCTTCCTAATTACGCTCCTTCCCTTTTCTTTTCATTTCATTTTCGCACCAACTCACTGTATACCCCCTTTTTCACTTATAAAATGATTGTTCACCCTAAACCCATCTTAATCCTAAACCCATCTCTTTTTTTCATCCACATTAAAATGGCTTCCTCTGGTCCATTTTCTACTGGTGGTCAATTTCATCAAGCAATTTGGAGTAGCAGTTGGTGTAAAGTTGTTGCTTGTCCAAAATGTGTTCCAACAAAATTCATGGAGATAAAACTTTTTGAATCAAAAATTCATTCCACTTTTTTCCAGACTTATATATCTAGCCAATTTGGCATTACTGACAACCAATTTCCTTCTTAACTCAGGTCTGACCTGCTTCCAAATCCCAAAGTACAAAATGAAGCAGATAGCACAAAGTTGTTCTAAAAAACTAAATCAATAGCACAGTAACAAATGTTGCAAAACGTAAACTCAAAGTTGAACATAAATTATAAGTCTTATAATTCCAAAGGAGCAGCATTTCTTGAAGTCTTCTAATCAACAACCTTCAATGATCAAACTGAGACAGATTTAAAGGCTGACTTCCAGTTTGTGACAACACCTCTTGCAACTGTTTTGTTTTCTTTGTCTTCTTTTTCTGTTTCTCTGGATCATCTCTATTTCTCTTGTTTTTGGTGACTGCATGTTCAGAAGCAACCAACTCTTTCTTTGTAGGTGCTCCTTTACAAGTCCTCATGTTATGGCCATAGTGACCACAGTTAGTGCACTTTACAGTTTTGGCCCTCTTTCCTTTTGGTTCTTCACCCTCCTCTCTTTTTCTGTTCCTGCTAGGCCTCCCTACTCCTCTTTTTTTAGGTGGTGGAAGCATTGTTGGCAGATCTGAGTTCTCAGGCCACTGATCTTTGTCTGGGATAGGTGTAATGTTGTTAGAGTAGATCTGAGTTCTCAGGCCAATTAACGTTTGGTTTAACAGAAGGTTACTGTAGCAATTATCACTAATCTTTAATGGTATTGCTTGGAACAATTTTTTTTTTTGGGTACCATTTGGAATTTCCAAATGTACAATGGTACCATTTGGAATTTCCCTATTTTTTTTCTATTCTCTTTTTAGTTAAAGCATCTCAAATTAGGGGTAGGTTAGGGATGATGGGGTATAAGGGGAGGTTGGGATATGTGTCATATATGTGTCACTTAGCTTGGTTTTCATTCTATCATGAAGTATGTGTCATTTTGCCTTCATTTTGGCCTTTTTTTTTAGTGTTTTTCAATTGCTTTTGTGATTTCTTTTTACACTAATTATCTAAAAAGACAGTTTAGTCATTAAAGAGATTAAACTAGTCACTCCAAGAAATAAAAATTAGATTACTGAATTAATTAAAATGGTCAAAAAATGGAATAACCAAGTCACGAAATGGACTAAATTATTAACTGTTGGACTAGTTCTCTTATGATTTTTGATTTTTGAATTTTGATTGTTGTTGTCTAATTTTAATTTATAGGTAGACCATATCTTACAAGACTAGCTGTTCTTGTTATTGATCGTTTCGAAAAGTAGTCCCAAACTAGTTGGGAGTTTGTGGGTTGACACACAATGTTATCTCAAATGAGCTAGTCTCCATTCTTTTGGACCGGGAACAACCAAACTAAACTAAAAAAATACTCTATTATTTAGTTGTAGTCTGATATTTTTTTTTGGAGGTGAAATTTATTATGAAGTATTTTTCATATGAAAAAAAATTTAATTCTAATATATGATCAATAATTTGTGGTGAACCACCGTCCGGGAAATCCTAGATCTGCCACTGTTCGCAATAATAGAAATTGCCTTAGAAAAATCTTAACCCTTTAATAATTAATCATCATTAATTTATTATTATTTATTATGATTTACGATTCAGTTCAAGTTTAACTTCATTCAATTTAGTTCAGTTCATCTCATTTATGCCGAAGAGAATAAGGGGGCGTTTGGATAGGGGTCTATAGGAAAGGGAAAGGGAATGGAACCTTTTGTTACCTTTACTTGTTGTTTGTTTGATGATTTTTTCTTTCCCTTTACCCCATATCAGTTTTAGTAAACCCCCATAACCCTCTATGTTGATTCCCCAACCCCTCCTAGGGTTTTGAATTCCCCCAAATCCCTCTACAACACAACCAGCTTTAAACAGCCTTGACCACCACCTAACCACCGTTGACCAGGTTTGAACACCTCCTAATCGGCACTATCTCACCAAACAACCACCTCTTCCACCCTTTCATGGCGCCACATCCACCTGATCCCCCTCTCCGACCACCAACAACCAAAAACGAAACATACAACCACCCTTAAAGATGCACAGCCACCGTAGACAACAACGCAGCCACCAACCCACCAACAATAACCACCGTCAACAGCCCATAAATACACCCACCATTAAAGAAGAGGAAAACGCGGTGAGAGAGAAAGGAAGGACTGTCGTGTTAGAGAGAAGAAGATCGTTGTCTTCAATAGCCCAAAACGCATCTACTGTCAACAGCCCAAAAACGCGCACGGCGAAGAGAAAATAGCAAAAAGAAGGGTTGCTTCTCATCAGATTCATTCGCTTTTTCAAGATCTTGCGCCGACGGTGATGTTGGAGTGCCGGAGTTCACATATGAGGAGAGAGGGAGGGGAGGAAAATGTTTAAACGTCGTAACCCTTTGTTTTTCCAACCAAACACCTAGTATAATCAAAGGGTTTAGAATTCCTTACCTTACCTAACCCTTTCTTGATTCCTTTCCCTTTCCGTTCTCTCATCCAAACGCCCCCTAAACCTGAAGTAATATACGTAATTACCGAATATGAATTTAACTTTCTTCAACTATCTGCCTGGGTGAATCATGAGTTTATTTTTCCTTCTTTCCTTTTCGGGCATATTAAGTACTTAGTCCGTAACGAAATAACCGCACCAATTGCACTTTTAACACTATTGACAGTTTTAAATTGAATCGCAATTTGTGACTTATACATAAGGGAAAATATAGTCATGTGGGGTCTAAGGTCTTGTTGGATTCGTTTCAACTCGTAGTTTTTTATGATCTAATATTTATAGTTTTTACATATACATAATTAGAGATATTAATCTTTAAAGTTTTATCTTGACATGCGTGCCCAACCTAATAGGTGCATATGACTTTGACACTCACATCTCACCCGGAGGGGTCATTGTTTAAATTCTACGAGTCATTGTTTAAGATAAAAATGTCACTTTTTGGCAAAGGGTCCCTCTTTACCTAAAGAGGTAGCTTCACTTTATATGAGCCCGTATAGATAAGCTATCTACGCATAATGTGAATGTGTATTGCTTAATACAGGCACATCTTAAGTTCAATGCAGAAAATACTGAAGTTGGTTAGACTAAAGCTTGAAATGGCGGCTCAATGAATCGGAACCTCTTTAAAAGATGAAGCTACATTAATTGAAGCAAAGACATAGGACTATAGGTGTGTATTAATCTTGTAAGGAACAAGAGTCTAAGTAATGTTAGTAAGAAATGTTCATTGTACCTTTTCAAAGCAAGCAGATGGGAGCTAAAACTTGATCTGTATAATTATCCGACATGAACATGAAGTAATTTTATCTAGTATTATTTGAATTGCCGCTCCTCCTCCCTGAATAACACTTTGTGCTAGTGGTGCGGCTAATATTTGGGGCTTTGGGCCATGAATTGTTAGATAATGTAAATAAATTAGATATGTTAATATTTAATTAGCTAGTTTGTTAGTAAAAGATATTGGTTGTTAGACAATATATTTAGTTTGTTAGGCAAGATATTATTTTGTAAAGCTAGTATAAATGTTTAGTTTGTAAACCTAATTAGGCAAGGAATATAATTCTTTCATGGTATCAGTTTTCTAGGGTTACGAATTGCTTTCCGCTGTGCATCTCAACCCTAACACGCCGCCCACTACTCACCCACGCGCCACCATGGCCGGCGGGTCTTCTTCCTCCTCTTCTTCGTCTTCTTCTCCCTCTCTTCAATCTCTTGTTGTTTCTAACATCAAACACAACATTCCTATCACTCTAGATATGGAAAACGTGCAATATTCGACATGGGCGGAATTATTCAAACTTCATGCACGTTCCAACCGAGTCATTCATCATATTCTTCCATCCTCGAAAACTAAGGCTCCTTCTACCGAGGATGAAAAAGAGGAATGGGCTACGGTTGATGCTACGGTGTTGAAATGGATTTATGCCACCATTTCTGAAGATCTACTTCACACCATATTGGAGCCGGATTCGACAGCAAAGGAAGCGTGGGAGCGACTACGGGATATTTTCCAAGATAATAAATCATCCCGGGCAGTCACTCTCGAGCAGGAGTTTTCCAACACATCAATGGAGGATTTCCCAAACGCATCTGCTTATTGTCAACGCCTGAAAATGCTCGCTGACCAACTTAAGAATGTTGGTGCTCCTGTCACAAATAATCGGTTAGTTTTACAAATGGTGGCCGGCCTAACCGAGGCGTATGGTGGTGTTGCGACCCTCTTACGTCAAAGTGATCCGCTTCCTCCCTTTTATCAAGCAAGATCTATGCTTGTATTAGAGGAGGCGGGAATGAGCAAGAAAGGGGCGTCACAATCTTCGGCTTTAGTGGCCGGAATTCAGGATGGTGCACCTTCCGAGTCACCCTCTTCTCAACGTGGCTCGTCAGGTTCGAAAAACAATAATAAAAATAAGCACCAGCAGCGTGGTCGGAACTCCGGTGGCAAAGGCGGTTCTCGTGGCGGTGGCAATAACCGCCAGTCTTCCGGCGGTGGCAGTGGCCGGACTGGCGGACAGCAGCAGCAGGCGTCTTCCGCAACTGGGTCGTGGCAGCAGCCTCCAGCGTATCCTCCTTGGCAGTGGCCGTATGGTTGGGCTGTCCCACCTTGCCCATATCCTACAGCAGGGTGGGCCAGGCCCAATCATGCGCCTAGACCGTTTCAAGGGGCTGGTGTTCTTGGACCAAGGCCTCAAGCCTATTCTGCCGAATGTGCTCCCACTCAAACCGATATTGAGGCCGCGATGCATACACTTGGGCTTACTCCACCGGATCCAAATTGGTACATGGATACGGGTGCCACCTCTCACATGACCTCCTCTCAAGGTAGTCTCTCGTCTTATTTTAATTTGAGCAGCAAAAATGGTATTATTGTTGGAAATGGCCATAGTATTCCTATTTGTGGTTATGGTGACACACACTTATCTTCCCCTAATCCCCCATTATCACTTAAAAATGTTCTTCATGCTCCTAAACTCATTAAGAATTTGGTGTCTGTTCGGAAATTTACTACTGATAATTCTGTGACTGTCGAATTTGATCCTTTTGGGTTTTCTGTGAAGGACTTTCAGACGGGGAGACCAATCATGAGATGTGAGAGTCGGGGGCCCTCTATCCAATCACTACTGCTTCCAATAATCAAGCCCATCTTCCTTCTAGTTTTGCTGCTCTTGCACCTTCTCTGTGGCATGATCGCTTGGGTCATCCTGGTGCTCCTATTCTAGATTATCTTAGGCGTAATAATTCCATTGAATGTAATAAACTTAGTCATTCTACTGTTTGTTACTCTTGTCCTCTTGGGAAACACATTAAGTTGCCTTTTGCTAATTCTACTTCTCATACATTTATGCCATTTGATATTATTCATTGTGATCTTTGGACTTCTCCGGTTCTAAGTTCTATGGGACATCGTTATTATTTGGTGGTGTTAGATGATTTTTCTGATTATGTATGGACTTTTCCACTTTCGAAAAAATCACAAGTCTACTCCACTTTTCTTCACTTTCGAGCTTATGTTTGTACCCAATTTGAACGGGAAATAAAAAATATTCAATGTGATAATGGACGGGAATTTGACAATGAACCGTTTCGGGATTTTTGTAAAACACATGGTATGTCTTTTCGCCTGTCATGTCCTTATACTTCTTCCCAAAATGGTAAAGTCGAGCGGAAAATACGAACCATCAATAATATGGTTCGCACTTTTGTTGCTCATGCCTCTATTCCCTCCACCTTTTGGCATCATGCTCTTCAAATGGCCTCTTATCTCCTTAATATTCTTCCCAACAAGAAAATCGCCTTTCAATCTCCCTTTCACGTTCTTTTTCACAAAGAACCCTCTTTTTCTCACTTGCGAGTGTTTGGGTGTCTATGCTTTCCGCTTCATCCATCCACCACCATCCACAAGCTTCAAGCCCGATCCACTCCATGTGTGTTCTTAGGCTATCCGTCCAATCATAGGGGTTATAAATGCTACGATCTTTCCTCTCGTAAAATTATCATTTGTCGGCATGTTATATTTGATGAACAAAAATTCCCTTTTTCTTCATTATATAGTCCACATGCTAACTCTTATGATTTTCTAAACCCCACTTCACCGTTGGACTTGCCCTCTATTCTCCCTTCACACCTACAGCAGCCGACGCCCAGCTCCTCCCCTTCTGGGCCCTCGACCCGCTGCAGCTATCTCCCCACACAAACCAATCTACTGGGCCACATACGCAGCCCATTCTCCCTCCTGCTACCCATCCTCCCATCCTCCTTTCTCGCCTAACGTCCCTGGCCAGCGTATCAATGCTGGGCCAGCCTCTCCTCACATCAATGAGCCCACTCCTCCCATTCCCCCTTTCATATTCTCCTCTACAGCCCAGCCGCGTCCTTTGCCTCGTAAACAGACGCGTGCTCCTCCTCTTCCTGGTTCACGAGCTGTCACCCGAAGTCAACATGGCATCTATAAAAATAAGAAAATTGTTTCTCTTAATTCCATTGTTGCTCGTTCTCCTATTCCTAAGAACCCTGTGTCTGCTCTTCGTGACCCAAATTGGAAACTGGCTATGGATGATGAATTTAATGCTCTTATTAAAAATAAGACGTGGGAGTTGGTGCCCCGTCCACCTGATACTAATATTATTAGATCTATGTGGATTTTTGCTCACAAAGTGAATGCTGACGGTTCTTTTGAGAGGTATAAAGCTCGTCTTGTAGGTGATGGTAAGACTCAGCAGGTGGGAATTGATTGTGGAGAGACGTTTAGCCCTGTGGTCAAGCCAGCTACTATCCGCACAATGCTCAGTTTGGCGTTGTCTAAAGGGTGGGATCTTCATCAATTAGATGTGAAAAATGCTTTTTTACATGGTGAGCTCCATGAGACAGTATATATGCATCAGCCTTTGGGCTACAGGGATCCCCAGTTTCCGAACCATGTCTGTTTGCTAAAGAAATCACTATATGGGCTTAAGCAAGCCCCTCGGGCGTGGTATCGAAGATTTGCTGAGTTCGTTTCTCGCATTGGGTTCAGTAATAGTAAGTCTGATAATTCATTATTTATTTATCGCCGTGGTACGGACACGGCCTATCTACTGCTTTATGTTGATGATATTATCTTGACTGCTTCATCTACCGCCCTGCGGAAATCTATTATGTCGCTTCTTGGCTCTGAGTTTGCCATGAAGGACTTGGGACCTTTGCATTATTTCTTGGGTATTGCTGTTACTCGCCATGCAGGTGGTCTTTTCCTATCCCAGCGCAAGTACGCTGAGGAAATTATTGAGCGTGCAGGCATGTCGGCGTGTAAGCCGTCATCTACTCCAGTTGATACTAAACCTAAGCTCAGTGCTCATTCTGAGGTTGCATGTTCTGATCATTCTCTATATAGGAGCCTGGCAGGTGCTCTGCAGTATCTTACTTTCACTCGCCCTGATATTTCATATGCAGTGCAGCAGGTTTGTTTATTCATGCATCAGCCCATGGAGACACATATGCAGGCCCTGAAACGTATCCTTCGATATGTTAAAGGGACTCTGGACCATGGCCTTCATCTCTATCCATCCTCCATCTCCACTCTCCTATCCTATACTGATGCGGATTGGGGTGGTTGTCCAGATACCAGACGATCTACTTCTGGTTATTGTGTGTTTTTGGGTGATAACCTACTTTCTTGGTCCTCCAAGCGACAGGCTACTCTTTCTCGATCGAGTGCAGAGTCCGAGTACAGGGGGTGGCCAATGTAGTTACGGAGTCGTGTTGGCTTCGAAACTTACTCCTTGAACTTCATTGTCCTCTAAAGAAGGCGACACTAGTATATTGTGATAATGTGAGTGCGATTTATCTGTCCGGAAATCCAGTGCAACATCAGCGTACTAAACATATTGAGATGGATATCCACTTTGTTCGTGAAAAGGTAGCACGTGGTGAAGTTCGTGTGTTACATGTTCCTTCCAGGCATCAGATTGCAGATATTTTCACGAAGGGTCTTCCGTTGATACTCTTTGAAGATTTTAGGGACAGTCTCAGCGTTCGTCCACCTCCCGTTTCGACTGCGGGGGTGTGTTAGATAATGTAAATAAATTAGATATGTTAATATTTAATTAGCTAGTTTGTTAGTAAAAGATATTGGTTGTTAGACAATATCTTTAGTTTGTTAGGCAAGATATTATTTTGTAAAGCTAGTATAAATGTTTAGTTTGTAAACCTAATTAGGCAAGGAATATAATTCTTTCATGAACGTCATGAAAGGTCTAGTTTTTGATACGGTTGAATGCTATTGATGGTCCAACTTTATGAGACCCATGGTCAATCAGGCTAAATGATATATACTAGAAACTGGAGGTAAACTCATCTACCACACAATCACAAAATTCACAAGACTAGATATATTCATACCACAATCTTCTAATACCTCCGTCCCTTAGAGCATCATTAATGGTGAGCCAAAAAAAAAATCTCAATCTTCTCTTTCCTCATTTCTCTCTCCTTCACATCACCCAATTGAGATTTTCCAATTGAGATTTTTTCCACTACTTAACACTGATCTTTTAAAAATTCTCAATTCTAATCTCTCTCATACTTTTTGCCTACCCCACCACATTTTCTCTCTCTTCACCCAATTTCAATACTACACTACATATTAATTTATTATAAATTATTATTAGTAAATTGTATTATTAAGGTGATTATTATTATTTAATATGAATTAAAAATAATTTTAAGTAATAAACATTGATGAATAAATAATCATTATAAATTAATAGAGAATTACGTATGTAGATATAGATGTTTAATTTTTATAAAAATAAAATTTAATTAAGAAATAATGTATATATTAATCTCGTTAATGCTTGTTAATAATTTATTAATCATAAAGCTATAAAATTAGTATGAATATTAATCGATAATTAAGCTTAACATAAAATTAAAGTTGTTCAAAATATATCAATATGGGTGTCTATTTATAGAAGATGAAAAATCATGAATTTTGATAATTTTTGTTTTTTTTGTTTTTTTTTCGTTTACGAGATATAAGCCGTGGAAGTTTTAATTCCACAAAGTAAAAAGAATTCACCAGTCCAATGACAGGGCGCCAGCTGGACTGACGCGCGTCAGCCCCAGCTGGCTGCCTTAATTTTTTATTTTTTTTGTTTGGGGTTAAACGCAGCAGTACAGGCTCATTGATCTTGCGTTTTGTGCGATGCTTTTGCTGTGGTGGGGCCCTCTTTGTAACTGAGATTTCTCAAAGAAATCTCGGTTGAGCGAGATTTTTGCCAAAATCTCAATCCTTGAGAATTTCCCCCCACTCCATTAAGGGTTCTTTTTATTCTCAAACAAATCTCAATGCAATTGAGAATTGTTTGAGACTACCATTAAGCATGCTCTTATGTCTGCCACATTTGGACTTTTGCGACTATTCACTCGGTAACTTTGACCCTCTTTAATTTTATACATACAAGGAAAAATATAGTTAAATGAGATCTTGTTTGATTCGTTTCGATGTGTACTTTTTTAATATGTAATTTTTATAATTTTTTATAACACATGTCTATACATATTTTCATTTAAACTTGCATTTTGGGAGATATGAAAAAGTAAATGTAGCAAAATAATTGAGACGGAGGGAGTATTAGTTAGCTTCTCAACTCTTAAGGGTAGTACACATTTAAAATTTAATTTCCTGACATCCAATGATTGCAGCATTATCAGTTTTGAAACTCTTATATTGGTTGCAACAAAAGTTTTCTCCCTATCTTTCACTTCATCACATGTATGTCCCTTTATTTCTTTCATTTATCTAACACCTACAAACAAATTTTGCCTACAAGTCTATTCTAAGGAGTTTCTTACGACTAGCTAAATTGATGTGGAGGAAGTATAAAAAATATAAAAAGGAATTGGTCCTAAGCAACTGAGCATTTCTGAGACACAAGAGGGGCAAGCTAAAGTGACTAAACGTATGTAAATTATTTATCATTATGTTTCGATGTGGAACTCAATCTCTCTTTCTTCCCTTCTCCATTTGCAATTTTTCATTTATTTTTAATAATTTGCAACTAAGCTTATACTACTATATTGTTGTACATACATGGAGCCTTCCAAAAGTGGGCAAATGCAGCAACATGAAAAACAAATGTTGTTAGAATATAAAGTACTTCGTAGTAGAATTCTTTGTACTCTGTTTCTTATCTTAGAATATAAGGTCGTTTGGGCCCTTTTGGTTCATTAGATTATATACTAGGGTGGTGGTATGGATTTATAAACTCACATCAATGCAAAATTGTATGGTTCAATTTTTTATGGATTTTACATCCATTGTAGTTTGGTCTACACTTCGAATGGATTATATACTTTACAATATGTCATAAAATTACTATTTAACTAGACCTGATCATGGCCGGGCCGCGGCAAAAACATGGTGCCCAAATCTGGTCGAGAAGTCAGGTCGAGCCGAAAAATGTTTGCTCAACTCAGCATTTTTCGGGCCAAAATGTCGGGCTTTTCAGGTCGAAATCAAGCTGGGCCGGATTTTGACTAGAAATGTTTTTTTTTTTGTGCCCAAACCCCTTTTTTTTCCCAAAAATCGGGCCCAAAAATTTTGCCCAAACTCGGCAAAAAATTGGTCGGGCCTTGTTTGATCAGCTTTAAATTTATTTAACATATTGCTCTAAACCAGCCATCATTTAAAAAAAAATAAAACTAAATATATAATCAAATACATCACAATATTTATAATTTATACTCCCTCTTTTTTTTAGTTGTTCCACTAGACTTTTAACACTATTCATCGACCTCATTTTGACCATCAATAGCTTGTTATACATAACGAAAAATATATACATTAAAGATCTTGTTAAAATCGTCTCGAAAATACTTTCTACGTATATATTTTTTTGTAATTTTTACACTTATAAAGTTGAAGATATAACAAATTAAATTTTTGCCTCGACAAGTGTGAAAAAGCAACCGAACCTAAAAAAGCAGAGGGAGTACTAAACTGAAACTTCTTAATCTTCTATTTATTCTGACAATAAAGAAAGAATAAAAAAAATCTCCTGCTTCAAATGGCTGGTTTGATTTTCAAGGTTTTGTAACATCTTTCAACTTCAAATTTCCTCTAAAAACCAGCATAATACCCGTGCGTGGTAAAATTATATACTTGTATTAATTATTTGTATGAAATGTTGATTTATATAATAGTGGATTAATTTACATTAGCTGATCAGTTATTAAATACTTATAATATCTTTTAAGGTCTTGTTTAGTTTTATTGAGATTTGCGGATCAAATCTTATGAGAATTAATTAGAATTGAACTAATTGAGATCAAACTGCACTAATTGCAATTGAATTGAACTAATTGTAATTAAACTAAAATTAAGTTGAAGTAAACAAGCATATAATTCCTTTCTCATGTTTCATGTACCAATAACTCTTATTTGGTAACTAAGTGCACTATATATTTAAGTAAAGTTATTAAAAAAGAATATATCAATACTAGTATTAGGAAAGTACGGAGTATGATACTATCATGAGAAATTATTATTATTATATGAATATAAAAATTAAGAAAGTTTACAAAAATAAAAGAAGATAGAAAAGTAGGGATCATTATGCTTCGTATTATTAGGAAAGTAGGAAGTATTATTAGGTTATTTTCATATTTTTTTACAGGGTATTTTCATATCTTTGGTCGATATATTATGGAAAGTAATTGCGTTTGTAGCAGAGTAGTAGTCCTATATATTTACATCAACAAGAACATCGTATTGCGTTATAGGCGGCTTGATTGACCTGTTTCTCTCTCCTCTACAATCTCCTACTCTAAAATCTCCTATACTCTATTTCCAATAGTAAGATCAGATATCGATTGATTGAGTAACGACATTCGTTGCCAAACTACACACGCACACGACATCAGCTGCTCTGCTCTGCTCTGTTACAGACATGGATCACGTTAACCTACACAACATCTGTTGCATTGGGGCGAGAAGATTGAGAGCGTTTTTGCACATCAATATCCAAATAGACAATTTGTTATTGCAGACGAAAACGCAAATTTGATTGAGATGGAATAGTAACAATTTGAAACTATTGCCTTTCAAATAACCTCAATTGCAGAATTTAATTGCACAACATCGCCACCCGAATATGGGGCACCAGAATGTGTTGTTTACTGATGATATTAACTTTGTTGTGCAAACCTGTACAGTCATCTTCATTGCTATTGAGATGAGAACGAAAAAGGAAAATGCAGGTGAAAAAGGAAGAATCGAGGTCGGTGATTGGAATAGGATCGTAGAGCGCATCAGGGATCACGGAAATGGACTTAAAATAATCGTTGACAAATCATCGGTTCCATTTGAAAAGAGGAACGCTATCATGAATATACTTGAGCCGGATCCATATGAGCACCATGTCTTTCCAAATCCCGTATTCTTTAGTCAAGGAAGTGCATTCGAGACTCTTCTCGATCATGTAGGCGAGTGGTTTTTGGACGAATGTCGGATTATGCCGATGTTGCCCTACTACACAATCTCTATCAATTTACACCAAAATATAGTAGTGATTGGAGATGCAACCGCATTGGATTTTGCTAAAACGTTCAATAACATGTTATTAGGTTGCTTAGCTACTCTAGCTAACATCGGGTCCACTTTCGCGGATGATCTAAACATAAATATCAATCAAGTTTGTCGAGTTATCCGTGATGACCCTCGATCAGGTGATAGGTTTATAAGCCCAAATGTGGCAGTAGGCGGTCCGACACTTCAAAGAGATATGGCATATATGGCGTATATGGCGGACGATCTCAATCACAAAGACATTGCAATTCCACTCAAATCCTTCATTGAGGTGAACAAGAAAATGAAAAAAACATTGTTAAGAAAATGCTTAAGACAATGTACTCTCTCCGAGGCACTACCATCGTGATACTCGGTTTTGCATTTAAGCAAGGAATCGAAGTTGTGTCAGATTCTCCAGCTATCCATATTGAGTAATGAAAAAATCTTATTCAAATCGAGTTTATGTAGATTAAATTTGGGTTTGATTTCGGTTTGACATAATTTAGATTTCGGGTAAGAATCGGTTTGAGTTAATTTCTTTTGATTTATTTGGATATTGGGTCAACTTTGAATCGAGTTAGTTTTTAAATCGAATTACATTAATTTTGTCACGTATACAATTATTCAAATTATCTAAATCATATATTCTAAAAAATTTGGCCCCCTAAATAAAAAATTTCAAGATCCGACTTTGATCAAATGTGATTAAAAAGATGTCAAATTTGACGATAACTTAGCAAATTATGCAAAATCTTCTCAAATTTGAAGGAAAATTAAACAAATTTCACCAAAAAATTTCAAATTTGAAAGAAAATCATCAAATTTCGCCAGCACATTTCAAATGCCGAGGAAAAATTATCAAAGTTTGCCAAAAGATTTCAAATTCGAAGAAATCGTTATCAAATTACGACAAAAGATGGCAAATTCGGAGGAAAATTAACAAATTTCGCCGAAAGATAGCTAGTTCAAAGAGGAAAAAAAGGAAAATTAAGCAAAAGAAGTCGAATTCGAAGAAAAGTGTATCAAAATTCGCCAAAAGATAGATCAAAATTGATAGAACAACATTCAAAATCTGCCATCAATACATAGAAGAATAAAAGTAATGGATCAATTATATCATATGTGAAAACAAACAGAATATATGAAAGAAAAATAGAAAAAGTTGGGAATTGATGTAGTATAGAATATACTAATCTTCTGCGGCTACGGAGGTTGAAGAGTGAATTGAGTTTGTTTTTCATCAAAGCTTCCTAATTGAGTTGATGTAGCCTGAATTCATTTTACTACTACCTTTACATTTTCACAAATTTTTTTCTTTTCATTGTTTAACACTTTTGGTGACTTTATGCAGTAGACCCATATCTAAACAGATTATCTTACAAAATATTTTTTTTATACTTCCGTATATACCAAGGAGTAATTTTCAGGAGCATATGGTGTAACTAGATTGGAAATAGCATGGAATATAATGTTAAGAATCTTTTAAATTATACTCCCTCCGTCTCTCATACTCCCTCCATTCCCTTTTGTTGTTCCCATTTGGAATCTTACACTATTTGAAAGTAGAGAGAATCTTCTAAGTGATTTCCAATATATAAGAAAAAACATAGTTATGTGGGATCTTGTTTTATTCGTCTCGACGAGTACATCAAGAATATCAAACTTTTATAATTTTTATTAACATGTTAGAGATATACACGATATAAAATGTGCATTGGCAAACGTGAAAAACCAAATGGGAACAACAAAAGGGAACGAAGGGAGTAGTTTGCAACACTTTTCATTTTTGGGTCAAACTTTGTAAATTTTGACCCCAAACTCTCATTAATACATAATTCAAAATATGGTAAATTGGGATCTCATTAGATTAGTCGTAACATTTACGATAAAAATTACTTCTTATAATTTATTTATTTATTTGTTGCAGATGAGCCACATGGGCGGGTGCATCAACGGGGGAGGGGATATGAGGATTCGAACCTCTGACCTCAAGGATCAAAGGTGGGGCTGAAGCCACTCTTCTTATAAATTTTTTCAAACCACAATTAAAGATATAATTAGTCAAACATGAATTTCGAATAACATGCCCAAAAAATTTTTTACAAACTTAGTGGGACGGTAAGAGTATTAGTTCTAGTAATATAATATATTATAGTATAGTTTTTTTTTGTTGTTGTTAGAAAACATGAATAGCTAGGGAGCACAAATGTTTCATTTTAACCAACTGAGGTTAGCATGAGTGGTTAAGGGCCTCTTGTTCCTTAACCAAGGTCTCGGGATCGAGCCTTGGGAATGGAAAAAATCTCAGCTGGGAGGGATGCTGCCCATCGAGGTACCCATGCAAACTCCCGCGGGAGATTAGTCCACTCGCCTAAGGCGGTGGAAAACTCCTCGTAGTAGTACCAAAAAAAAAAACAAATGTTTCATTTTAGTCAACATATATGTATCGAATACCTAATAAGAAGAAGAGAGAAGGGCTTCTCTCTAGAACTCTCTATGCCCCATTCAAAGCCCCACCCCACTGCATCTCCTTCCTCCCCACCGCCTGTCCTTACAACCGCCCACCGTTCAAAACACCACTCATCGTCCTCGTCCTCCACCGCCTTCTGTATGAGAGCTACGCCAAGAGTGGGAGACCTCCGGTCGTCTTGAAGGAACGCCGATCTCGAAGGAACGTCTGGTGGTCCAACCATCGATCTCGGCTTCTTACTGCGTCGCTGGTGCTTCACCCAGTCTTCCATCTTGTGTGTAGGTGATCACCGGAGTTCGTGGTGGTGGCTCCTCAGCCTCTTCCGGTCCCCGCCCAGCCCAATCGGACTTGCTATGGAAGTAGTGGTGCTTCCCAGCCCAGTCGGTGGCCCACCACCTGCTCTAACCAGCGCCTCAGCCTTCTTCAAGTAGAAGATTTGTATAGCTTCCATGAGAAGCTTGGCTTTTCTTAGTTTTTTATTTTCTAGTTTTTCTTTTCTTTTCTTTTAATTTTAATGTTTTTAGTTTCCAGACTTTGGTCAATCCCTGAGATAGGGTGACCCAAGTCTTATCCTTGTACCCGTTTGAAAAAAATAATATATATTTATCGAATACCTTTACAAAAACCGATATTCAATGGATACCGGGTATTCAATTAATACATTAAAAAAATTCTTCATCGGCATCAAATTGGTTATAACATTTGCCAATCTAAAGAAATTCATATTAGTTGTGACAAAAGTTTATTTTTCTTATATATAACTGTTTATATATATACACACTCCAGTATATATATATAAAAAATCTTGATGACATAATCATTGAAAATACAGCAAACATATCACAGATTTGACGACACTAGTTAAAGATTAATAAGTTCAGCTCCTCAATCATAGTCAGACGGCAGACATATATCTTCATGACAGAGCGATGTTGGGTGGTGAATAGAGGGGAGCACAATATGAGCAACATTTCCGAGCACAATGAAGATATGTTGGGTGGTGATTACTTTAGTTTGCAATCATGTTCACTCGCAACATAAGCAACTTTGAAACAATGTATGTATGCATGCATGTCCAACCATGATTCAGACTTCTTTACTATCTCTAAGAATTGAACAAAATGAACATGCTAAAGTCTAGAGGTCTGCTTGGGGTGCCGATTTACGCACTCCACTAATCTTATACACACTGCACTTTTGTTATTATTTTTATTAACTTTTTCCTGTTTCTTTTTATCCTGAAGCCTAGCTTAAAACCCATTTCCCCTCCCTTTTACCTCACATGTGCAAATGTGCAATTACTCCAATTTCTTCTCAGTAATACATACAGTAATAGTTAGTTCATCCATATATAAATCCTTCAAATTACACCAATCATGATGTTGCTAACTTACCCACAAAATCAAGTTTTACTGCTGCTCACAAACTCAGATGGTTAGCCTCCTAAGATTATCACAAATTCAGTATTTATTCAGACTGTAAAATCTCTCTTTATAATGGAGACCAGCTCAATTCTGTATCATCTTTCTTATCTCTCAATGTTCAATGAAACTTGTTCTGTTCATCTTACATTCGGTCATATAAAAATAGAAATGAAATTACACAACTGTAGTATATATACATGTAAACCATAACAAGATCCAATATTAAATTAAGTACTAGGAATTAGAACATGAGTATAAGCATAAGAAACTTCACTAGCAGTTGTTACGGCAAAACTTACTTCGAACTACACTCGAGAATCAGCAAAAGTATAAGTTCAGCTAATGCTCTTGACATGTTGTACAAAAAGGCAACATATTGTACACCAAAAGCAATGACTGCAGTACTTGAAAAGAAATAAAGATGTAAATACAATACCTTTCCGCAATGTATGTGG
Organism: Patellifolia procumbens; assembly: GCA_947645195.1. NCBI lineage: Eukaryota > Viridiplantae > Streptophyta > Magnoliopsida > Caryophyllales > Amaranthaceae > Patellifolia > Patellifolia procumbens. The sequence goes on from CANSGD010000335.1 coordinate 3,264,244, forward strand.
TTGCTCCATCCTTAAGATCAATTGCAGGATAAAATAGTTTGGTGTATTGGTGAGGGCGTTGAAGCAGAAATTTCAAATAAAATTGATAATAACACCTTACTTTTTTTTCTCGAACAGTCTCTAAAAAGCGAAGATCCAGCACATTTCCAGGCGGAAAGAGTGAATACAACACAGCTGACCTCCATGACTTGCACACAAGAAAGGGCCTGTATAGAGTAAACAACTCTTGCACAGAGTACGACCCCTGCACCAAGCACTTCATAATGGTGACTAAATGTCATGGTCCATCTCATCCCATTTCCTTGCCATACAGGCCTCCACCTCCTTTACTGCCATGGGCATGGGCACCACCCTTGGCCTTTTTATCTGAAATCCCACCGGAGATGAGCAACTATGTTGCTCTAAAAGTCGCTTCTTGGGTCTCCCATGCAATGCCATCATCCTTGGCTCTACAACATATTCAATCATTTTCTCAGCTTAAGAATTCACCAATGTTGCAATAGAAAGAATGAAATAAGTTTACATTTTAAAGCTAAAAACAAGTTAAGTGTATATAGTTCCTAATTTCAGCGCCAGTCACCTTGATAAAAGAGCCATTTGGAAGAGTGTTTAGCTGCCAATATAGATCGACTGGAAAATGTTTTACGGGTGGAACAGCACCATTGGCCGATGCAGTTTGGTTCAGCTAAGGAGCGATGTGGAGCCAAAGCCGGTTGGAGCTACTAGACACGCATGACGCTTTCAAATGAAACAAAGAAGATGGAGGGGTGAAAGAAGCAGTTGCTGCTTCAAATGCAGCGTCAATGGCTACCAGTTCTTCATCAGTAAAGGGTTTGTTCCAATCATCCATAACTGCCCGCAAACTTGGATCACACTGTTATTGCAATATGCACAGATTATACTCCTAGCATATAACAAGACTATACAAGGTACATTGCCAAAATTACAATAAACAATGAACAACATTCTGTTCCATCCGTTGCAAAGCGTTCATCTATATATATTAAAAAGCGTAAGCACGTCCATGAGAAGCTTCGAACCAGCGACCTTGAGTATGGAATATAAATGCTCCAACCATTGTGCTACTACATTATTGTTGTTTCTTTTATCAATTTTAATAATCACATTATGTTTTCAATGAAAACAATAATTAAGTTACATTAATTGCATTTATGAGTAATACTAATTTATAACTTTTTATTACTTTTTCTACAACAAAATAGTTGCCCTAAAGTAGGAAAGTGGGTCCGAGACTCTAAAAAAAGTATTAAAGTGTAATACATATAAATCCCAGAGCATCGTCTGGGCCTAAATACTAGTTGATAGATTCATAAACCAAAATTCAAAACATTTCTCTAGTTATTAGAGAACAAGTTTAAGGAGCATTGTCACAAACAATTAATTAGTAAACTTTAACTTAGTCAAAACATTAACAAATACTTCATTTCAATTGAGAAATTAGTACACTATAGAGTTTCAACATTAATTAATTAATTAATTTAAACTCAATAACTCGTTATTAATAATCTTTTTGATACATTATCATCATATACAAAACTCAGCAAAATTGATTAATTGTTAATTATGATCAACTTGAGAAATTTAACCATCGAAATCAATCCTCACACAAGAACTAGTCTGATTTAAACCAGTGTTATCATATTACACCAAACAAATTAAATTTGACAGAACACTATTCAAAATCTGACATATATATATACAAGTATGTACTATATATATTTGACATACACATGAAAATAAATAATATAGTTGCAGTTAGGAATAGGAAGATGAATAAAGTTAGGGTTTGTATTGAAACTTTGCCCTTAATATTATATACGTGCAGTTATGAAGCTCAATTTTAGAAGCAGATATCTCTAAGCGCAGAAATTGCATTGCGTTACACATTCATACACCCAAACCAAACTTACCACTTCAGGCAGTCTGCCGGCGAAAGTTTGGTTGTGCAGAAATTGCGCTAGCGGCAGCAGGAAACCAAAGGTGAGGACTGAGGAGCGAGGTATGAAGGATGTTTGTTTTGACACTACAAATTTGGAAGGCTGTTAAAAGTGGGGTTGAAGTCACTACTCCAAGTAGGGATGACAATTCAGTCCGACTCCGACCCGAGTTCGACTCGATTAGAAGGAAAAAATTCGATCCGAATTTGAAAACATAAAAGTCTAAATAAAATCCAATAGGAGTTGGACCTTAGGTAAGATCCGATCCGATCCGAATCCGACTAAAGTCCGATTATTATTTGTTACTTCGTCAACTAATAGATTAAAAGTACATTTTAACAGAAATAATAGATTTACATTATAAGAAATTAAGTAAAACATTTGGTTATTTAATATGGTAATTTAATCCGAATCCGATCCGAGTCCGAAACAATCCGAAGGAAAAAGTCCGAGTCCGAAGCTAATAGGAGTGTAAAAATCATAGTCTGATTGAAATGGAGCGGACTTGAAGTTTGGTAAGTCCGATCCATTGTCATTCCTACTCCAAACCCCTTCCTCTTCTTATAAATTTTTTCAAACCACAATTAGAGATATAATTAGTCAAACTTGAATTTCGAAGAACGTGCCTAAAAATTTTGTTACAAACTTAGGGGACGGAGAGAGTATTAGTTCCAGTAATATAATATACTATAGTATAGTTTTTTGTTGTTGTATCTCCTACTTTTAAAACTGTCTTATCCTATATCTATTTTGTATATGTATCCGTGCGTGCATTCGTGTCTATGCAACATAGTTAGATAACATAAATAGCTAGGGAGCACAAATATTTCATTTTAGTCAACATATATGTATCGAATACATATACTTCCTCCGTTTTTTATTAGTTGTGACACTTTTAATTTCACGGACTCCTAGACAATTTTTGGAGAGGAAGGAGATAGAGAGAGAGAAAGAAAGACTAAAGTCTAATATAGACCGGGTCTACGCTAAATTTATTGTAGACCCGGTAGTCACGTGAGAACCCGCATACATAATTACACCCCTTTCTCCCTCTCAGTCACTCACCCCTTTTTCCCTCACTCCTTCCTCCTCTCGTGAGTGACGACAAAGAAGTCTTCCAAACAATAAGGGTTGGATTTCTTAGATTTTTTCTCTCACAAGTTCGAATCAGTAAGTTTTTTTTTCTCAATTTATTGTTATCATAGCACTTTTTGTTTTTCCTCCATTTCAATGATAGATTTAGGGTTTGGTTTATCTTTTTTCTCATTGATTTTAGGGGTTTGAGTTCTATGATAATTTTTGTGGGAAATTTTATTTTTCTCTTGCTATAATGCTCGAATTGGTGTGATATACTGAAATTCCTCTTGAATTTGTTAGTTAAAAGTTGAAAATGGGGAAGAAGTCATTAGTCATTCATGGAGGAGGAAGTAAGAGGAAGGTTGATGAAAGTTCTTCAAGCCATAAATCCCAAAAAAAAAGAATGAGCAAAAAGAGAAACTCGAAACTATTGAGTCAATGAATCTGAAGAACAGTAAGTGTGGTGTTTTTGATATTTGTTTGATTTCTATATGGATTGCTTTTGATATTCAACAGTAAGCCATAAATGAGTTTTTTGTTTTTTTGGCCATTCTTTGTTATATCTTGTTGGGAAATTGATGTTCATTTTCTGGGGTTTGTTGTTTGTTTTGTGTTATACATTCAAATAAAAATTATTGTTATTGTAGCTGAATTGTGAAGCTTGTTTATTGTTCAGCTCAGTTAAATGAGTAGAGGAGAACAGTTAGTATCAATGTAGGAAAGAGCCATTGTATTGCGAGTGAAAAGTGAGAAAAAACATTGATTATTAGTTTAAGTTGAATGTTTCCCATTGTCAGGTTAACAACTTAATCTATAAGTTAAAGTAGGGGTTGTATGTCATGGATACATTTTTGATACAAAACAAACATAAATGGGAGACTTGGCATGTTATGAGTGTTGCGGTGTTGTTTACTCCATCAGACTAGCTTGTAAACAGAATGTGAGACAATTGCCTCATATATAACTGGAAAAGAACAAAGGGATCCATCTATGGTGGGAAATGGGAATTTACTCTTACTAATATTAACAAAACGAATAGAGCAAAAAAAGAAACTACAGATGAAATAGGAACATTATGACTAAAACCTCCCAAACTTAAGTTACATTTCATGCTTTATAATAACAGCGTGTGTGATGCGGTCCAGTTACTTGGATAAGCTACATCGAATTTCTTTGTTTGATACCTATGAAGCACATATACCTCCAGGACTTAGTTTCCCAGTTTCTGAAACACGTCCAGTCCTTAAATCCCAACCATTTCTGAGCTGATGAAGCCCAGACATGAATAGAACCTTGAGGGTTTCTTGTTCCCAAAACCCCAACCATTTCCGTGCTACTTATATTGATACTATCAAAAGAAGTCTTTAACTTGTGAATTGAAGAAAATGAGGATTAATGTAGATATTGCAAATTGTTTGGTGTAGTAGTTGATCTGATGATATGTAATACACTGTAGACAGTTTGAATACTTGGTGCTTTTGTTCGAGCTTGTATATATATCATACTCATTCATACCTCCCCCTATTTACAAGTTAACATTTTACTATTTTCATTTGTATGTAAGTTTATTGTTTTTGTTTTCACTCTATCTAAGTTGATATTATGTGTTTTGTTAATTTTCTAAGGCTATTTAGATCTTATCTATATGGACCCAGCTTATTGATGATATGTTGTTCACTAACTGATGAAGAATGTTTACATGGTTATATATCATGTTTACCACCATGGATAACCTAATCTTATATCTCAAGTTTTTTTGTCTCTATATTTACAGGCTGAGTATCTTCCAATCTCTTCTATTGATAAATCAGGATAAATTCTTGAAGACTTTGTGGATATTTGGAAAGACACGTCAAAGAAGTAGCTGTTGGGTCAGTTTCTGCATATTGAACCAAACTTTGGAGAGTATGGCTTATTGGACCAGTATACTTCTCAACATACAACAGTTCAATTTGCTACTCTCATGGCGCAATTGATTGCAACTGTGCAGTGAACACAAGTAGTCAGAAATTAGATGATAGGACCTCAGTTATTTTGTAGTAACAGCTAGCTCATAATATCCTGGGTATCAAAGTTCAGGAGTGGGAAAACATCTCCTTGTGAGATAAGGTTTGCTGTGGATTATTACACTAGTATTGGAGTTCTGAATTGATATTGTGAAATGTCTGTACCAGTGTATCGCCATGATTTTAAGTGGTAATTAGGTAGGGCGGGGTCTAATTTGGGACTCGAGTCATTCAAAACGTACGTAAGATTATTGCGAAGATTTTGCTCAGATTTCAAACTCTGTTACATCATATTTCTACTAACTTTAACTAAACATTAATTGCTTAGTTTCATTACAGATTCCCCTCAAATTTTTCGAAACATTGTACATTTGTACCTTATACTCACCATAAATTAATAGTTTTTTAAAAAACTTATTCATATGATTGAATCCGTCCGTGGTGTATACCATGCCGAATCAATTAAGCAATTAAGCACAACATGAGAAGCAATGTAACTGTATCAAGGTTGCGTTAGGTGTTTTTTTATATTGTTTTATGATAGATTCACGACCAGGATAAGCCATTCATGAGAAGCATTTGGATAGACGCAGATGGGAAATTTAATCATGTTTTATATGGCAAGCTTACTCAAGATAAGCGATTGTAACTAAAGTTAAGGTTAAGTAGCTCAAAGTTAAGCCATTGTAACTAAAAGTTAAGGTTTAGTTACTAAAAGTTAAGATTAAGTAGCTAAAAGTTAACATTTGGTAGCTAAAAGTTAAATTTTAGTAACTAAAAGTTAAGGTTCACTGACTAAAAGTTAAGATAAAGTAGTTAAAAGTTAATGTTTAGTAACTAAAAGTTAAGGTTTAGTGACTAAAAGCTAAGGTTTAGTGACTAAAAGTTAAGGTTTTTTACCAAAAGTTAAAATTTTGTAATTAAAAGTTAAGGTTTTATAAGCAAAAGTTAAGTGTTATTACTGAAAAGTTAAGATTTTATTATCAAAATAAATTGAATCCGACGTGCAAACTTAACGGAATTATTTAAATAATAATCTACTGGAATTTTAAGAAATTGTAGAGAATGCCTTAGTCTCAATTATTTTTTTGGTGTTTGGAATTTAACTTGTTTAATAATCAAAAGTTAATTGTACGTCATCAAAAGTTAAGATTTTGTAATCAAAAGTTAAGGTTTAGCAAATAAAATTTAAGGTTTTGTAATCAAAAGTTAAGTGTTATGAATGAAAAGTTAAGATTTTGTAATTAAAAGTTAAGATTTTTGTAATTAAAAGTTAAGGTTTATTAATCAAAAATCAAAAGTTAAGGTTTATTTGGCAAAAGTTAAGTGTTATGAATGAAAAGTTAAGTTTTCTTTAGCAAAAGTTAAGATTTTTGTAATTAAAAGTTAAGATTTAGCAATCAAAAGTTAAGGTTTTGTAATCAAAAGTTAAGTGTTATGAAGGTAAAGTTAGGAATTTTTAATTGAAAGTGAAGATTTTGTAATTAAAAATTAAGGTCAAGAAATTAAAAGTTATGAATGTAAAGTTCAATTTTTTTAACAAAAATTAAGATTTTGTAATTAAAAATTAAAATTTAGCAATTAAAGGTTAAGGTTTTTCCAATGTAAACAACAAGTTGTGAAGTTACTCCTCTTTCCAACCCTTCCTCAACAAATATCATCCATGACCAATTGACCATCACTCCCTTCCACTCCTCCACTCTCCCCCTCTCTTTCTCTCTCCTCAAAAACCTAACCACCATGGAAATAGACCTTAGCAAAATCAAAATGACAATGGAGATATTCTCCAATCTAGAGCAACAGTGGCTATCCAATACCACTTCTACTAAGAAAACAAGGATCCTCAGTCTCAACGGTGGAGGAAGCTCCGCTGCCTCCGCCGTCGATCTATTGCGTTTCTAGTCCATTTACAGGAAGCTATCCACTTGAAAACCGGCGACCATTGTTGTCGGAACTAGAATCGAAAATTTCCCACTGCAGGTGATTGCGAAATTTCTCATCGGAAATTTCTTGGCTATGTCGGAACTGGTATTTTCCGCCGTCGGAAAACTCATCGGTGCTCCGGTGAAAGCCTTGAGAATATTCTCCGAGGAGTTTTCGTCGGAATTCGATGCTGGTACCGGCATCTTCGCCGGAAATAGGTTAAACTACAGATTATTGTTGTTGTGTGGAAAATGGAGGTATTGGGTCTACACTATATTTAGTGTGGACCAGGTTCACCCAAGAGTTATTAGAAAGAAAGGAGGGGACCCATGTGATAGGAGAGAGATAGAGAGAAAGATTTGCCCAAAAGAGAAAGTGTCACAGTTAATTCCAAACTTCCTTATATAGAAAGTGTCACATTTAATAAAAAACGGAGAAAGTACAAATATCGATATTCAATGATACCAGGTACTTCAATTGATACTTTAAAAAAATTCTTCATCAGCATCAAATTGGTTACAACATTTGCCAATTTAAAGAAATTCATATTAGTCGTGACAAAAGTTTTCTTTTCTTATAAATAAGCCTTTTTCCCCCTATCTTTCTCTTCGTCACATATCCTTTTATCTCTCTTTATCTATTTAACATCCACAAACAAATTTTGCCTAAAAAACTGTTCGAAGAAGTTTGTTGCAACGTTAATCGCGAATGTGGTGATTTAACCCCTTAACTTTGCCTACACGTGAGATTAAGCCCCTCTACTAACAAATGTTGTTATGACCCCCATAAATTCACTACGAGGTAAAATTAAGCCCCAAATCTAATTTTTATATATACAAAATACAAAAAAGAAATTTATACGACAACAATACCAGAATACATTATATTATACGTATTTTTTTCACATATTATACTTCCTCCGTTTCGCAATACTCGCAACATAAGAATAGTAGCCACTATTCATAAACCAATCTTATGTTATATTTTTTTACAAGTGTATAAGAGAAAACATAGTCAAGTGGGGTCTTATTTGATTCGTCTTAATGCATACTATCATAATATCAACTTTTTATAATTTTTATTTATCAATAATTAGAGATATTAAGGTTCAAAGTATTGCATTGGATAGTGTACAAATATGAAACGTTGCGAGTATTGCGAAACGGAGGAAGTATTTGATTGCTTTTGTCTCCTCTTTCACCTATTCGCCTCCTTTAACCTCTTCCCACCATTTCATTTGTCATTTCAAGCTTTATCTTCACCTCTTCCCACCATTTTCGTTCTTATTACAAGCTCCGTCAATATCTATTCGTCTTCTTTCACCTCTTGCATTCTCATCTTCACCTCCACGAAATCAAGGTTTTCGCCATCTCGCTCTGCCGCCATCGAGGTTGGAAAAAACTGATCAGAGTTAAATGTTTTAGAATCAATGTGTACAGCATGGACTGAGTGAGGAAGTTGTACCAAATAATGCAATTTCGTCCAGTAAAGGAAGACGTTGTAACAATGATACCCAGAATCTCGCCAAAAAAAATTAAAAAATGATACCCAGAAAAAAGAAATTCACTTGTTGTGGTATGTGCATTTCTTCTCAGAATACCACTCCTAAATTGCAATTAACTTTAGGTAAAATGGGTGTTGTGCTAATTTTATTTTGCTATTTAATTAAATGAAAGGATTTGTTAATGGGTCTGAGTTCAAATTTTATATATTGATTTTTTTATGCCCTATTAAATAATTTGATCAATTGCAGCCAATTGTTACAGATTATACGCTTATTATTCATAGAGAAAAGAGAAAAATTGATTGAGATACATATTTGCGCAGAGTCGGAAGCCATGGAAGATATGGGCGAGTGTGAAGCCATAGCGTTGTGAAGCTTTCGAAGAAGCGAGAATGACATGAAAAAAAACGTTACTATATATAATTTGTTTTACATGTACGTGAAATTTATTTTTATTCTTAAAAGATATACCCTAGTACGTAATGTTTTTAATTTAAATATTAAAAAAATGCGTATTACTTCAATTATACATAAAAATTAGATTTGGGGGCTTAATTTCACCTTGTAGTGAAGTTATGGGGGTCATAAACAACATTTGTTAGTAGAGGGGCTTAATCTCACGTGTAGACAAAGTTAAGGGGTTAAATCACCACTTTCAACACTAAAAAATATTTTAATCAAATATATTTATAACCAATCAATAATTAAATACCCGGTCAAATCACCCAGCACAAACAGGCGGTTAAACCAGCAACGTTCAACAGCCAATTACCCTACACACTCACTCTATATCTAGTAATGCTAAGTACTCATATTTGTCATTTGTCAGGTTTTACACAAATGTCATCAAACGATTTATGAATTGGTGTATGTCTTTTCTTGTTACATCAGATATCTTGAGGGTGATAAGTTCACACCAGGTTATAATTTAGTGGAGGTGTTGACAACGGCAGATAGCATCAAGCTAGCTGTTCATTTTAGACACAAAGTCAACCTTAAAAACAACTCTTTCTTTGGATGTTTCAAGGAAAAGTGCAAACTACGATCTGAGTTCATTCTTGATGTTGAGAATCTTGTTGGTCCAAACAAAACTGGGAATTCAAGCACTTCAGGTTCGTATGCATATTACTCTCTTTACCCCTCTTTTCTTTTTGGGCATATTAAGTACATCAAATCTTGTATCCGCTGCATGTATTAAAATTAATGTGACACGGCCTCGTGTTTCATCCAAAGAGGTCATACGAGTCATCGTTTAAGCTAAGGTAACAAGGTCGGTTTTAGGTTGAGCCTTTCTAAATGAAATATTGACGCATAATATGAGTGTATTCTTGATAAAGGTACGTCATAAGTTGAGTGCAGACAATACTAAGGATGGCTAGACGAAAGCTTGAAATGGCAGCTCAATGAATCGAAATCTCTATAAATGATGAAGATACATTTGTAGGAGGAAAGATAAAGGAGTGTACTGATATTGTGATGAACAAGAGCCTAAGTAATGTTGGTAAGAAGTGTTCATTGTACCTTGTTTAAAACAACTTGTATTATCTTATGGAAATTGTAAAAAACGCCTGTCCGATATGAATATGAAGTGATTTTATGTAGTACTATTTGAAATGCCGCTCCTCCTCCCTGGATACCACTTTGTGCTAGTGGTGCGGCTACTCTTTGTGCCATGAACGTCATGAAAGGTCTAGTTTTTGATACGGTTGAATACTATCGATGGTCGGTCTTTATGAGACCCATGGGCGATCATGCTAACCTCACTGTACATAAGCCTGATGTATACTAGAAACTGTAGGTAAACTCATCTATCACACAATCACAAAATTCACAAGACTAAATATAACCTATGTTTGCTCATGTGTTAATGCACATTCTCATTTGTGTTCATCATCCCAAAAGGATGCTTAGGTATTGGTCTAACACCACTGAATCCTTCTGACTTCTCAGTCATGTGCTTAACAAACTGGTGGCTAAGTGTGACAATGGTTGAGTATAGGCTGATGGCTATGATTGTCTAAAATATTGTGGCTTAAGGCGCATAAAGCAACTCTCACAGTCCATTTGGTAGATGGTAATAAATGACGGTAATACTAGTGAATTTATATGTTTTTTTTTGTGAGTATCAAGTCACTATTTATGGTAATTGTGCAACCCCAAACTTACACTTTTCTACATAAAGCTCCATAACATCTATCAACATTTAAATTGGGGTATTGAGTTGGAATAAAAATTTGTGAAGAAATTGAAATGTTTGGAGATGTGCTTTCATTACCATGGTAATGAGTAGGAGATTTTCCTTTAACCCGTTTAGTACTACTTACCAAACAGACCGTTAAGCAATTTCGCCCTTACATCTCTTGGTACCACTCATGTACTATGACAAAACACAATCAAGTAGCTTTTGTCATAGGCTCATAGCTGCAAGTTTAGCTCATTGAGAGAACACCAGACATTGAAATTAATTGATATCTGGTTCGTGGCAAATCAAGCGAAGGTGTCATCTCCCCGATCTATGTGCTTCCATTTGATCATCAGGTAGCAGACATCTCCGTCAAGATACATCCTATACGACTGCGAGCGCCGATCTTCCTCCTCATTCGAAGCTTGGGGGGGATCTAGGAGAGTCTGGATGTTAGATAGTTCAACTTAGCCTACTCCGCCTCAAGCTTCCTCTCCCTTATTTCATCCATCCTCTTCTAATATCTTCATTTTTCCGTTTCTCACTGGCTTCTTTCGTGAGCAGCCAAATGAAGTAAAAAAAAAAAAATACCAGTGTGGTTTCCTTAGATAACATTTCTGTACGAAAACCATTTTCTACCGCAATTGTTTTCTGTCCGGCCAAAGAAAGCCCTAGTACATGGAAGAACCCAGAGATGATGCGACAACATTTTTCACAACAAGGCTAATAATTATTTGTTCATTCCGAACACGTCTATAACAAATTGATAGATTTATGTCATGGGGGGAAAAACACTGTACAAGTATTCTACTGGAATTTATGGAAATCATAAAATTCTCACAAAGACAAACCTCATTTTGGAAAGCCATAAGCCATGGATCCAAAATCTATAGTTCTAGACGTAACTTGTTAATAGCATGAACTAACAACTCTACTAGAGAAGATGAAGAAAAAAAGGATCTATAGGGAGAAAGAGAAAGCCACCAAGTCGAAAAAGAATGAGAAATGGTTAATGGACCTCTTCTTTTATGGTATCCCGGCAACTACTTAAACTTCTTGCTCGCATCAACGAACACTTCTGTATAACAAATTGGACAAGCCTGCAAAAAACAAGATTGTCAACAGCAATTAGGGAATAAGAGTTCAGAATGAGCTATTTTAGAATCTGCGATTACAATCTCATGTTCTATGTTACTCAAGACTTCTTCATTTAGCCTCAATATTGGATCCTCGATACTTTTACATGGGTATTAACACTTCACTTTCAGCCAAATCATGGAAACTTTTCATAAAATAGTCGAATTGGACGCTTGGACATGTACTCCTGTCCGACACGATAACATATCTATTATATCATGTATACTTCCGTTATTTCCAGATATGTCTAGAGCTAAGTGTACCCCAAAGCTATTTTGGCTGCTAACACTCTTCATTTGGGTCTATCTATTGCTCATTTAGAGGCTAGAGCCATCCCAATCAGTTTAAAATTAGCCCAAGAACACCTAAGCACTTGGGAGCGACCAGAGTTGCCAAGTCCGAGTAACACAAAGTTTGTTAATACCTTATTGATGCTAAGCCATTTGGTTCCACATCCTATATGATACTTGTGTTTGCAGGGAAGAGTAATCAGACGATCTTTGCGTTTATATTCCATCTGACAAATTACACATCTGTTTCAAAAAGAAATATACAGCCGTCAGATTAAGAAGTAGTGTACAATGATGGTAAAAGAATTAGAGAGGCTAATAGATCAGCAGATGATCTCGACTACGCACTAATTTTTCAGCAAAAGGTACTCCTTCGTCCCTAAATAATTGGTTCTAGTTCAGCCCATCCCCAGAAAAAGGCCACTTTAAAATCTGTTTAACTCTGTACATTCTCTTATTAGCCTTAATAACACCCTAATAGGAATTCATTAGGACTACCTTGGTAAAACAAAGATAGGTAAAAGGTAGATGGCAACAAATTGAGTAACATTGTCAATTGACAGCAAATTAACAAACATAATGAAACTATAAAGACTAGAACTTTACCTTTCAGAGCACTTTTTTCTTAACAAAAAACAGCATTTAAACTTCGATACTGGAAGTTGAGAGATCTGTTCTTGGGAAAGACCTCGAGTATGAGTTCCAACTGCCTCACCCAACTCAAGTAATTCCTGCATATTCAAAAGGAAAGTATCAAATTCATCAGTTCTCTGATGGGGGGAGAGGACGGGAGGTTGACACCACTACTATCCAGCAAATTGTCACTTGATTCATAACAAATCATACATCTACTGCTACTCGAAGTAATTTAGTCATCCATAGTTACTGATACGATATGACCAAAATTCAATATTTTGTTTGATCCAAATTCAAGATAAAAATTCAATGCAGATGGTGTCAGGAAAAGCAATCCATTCAAAAGATGAGAACATTGCATTCCCCATTGCTGTCCAAGTCTTGAGAAGGCAAAAATGGAATGGTGCAACGTCCAAACGTTATGAAGTCTGACTGTCTCAGGTAAATTTCTTTTGTAATGTATGTTTAAGAAGTGTAATTACTAAACCATCAAACATTTCAAGATTTTTATCAGAGACATACTTCTGTATGGAGACAAGAAAGTACGGATCATATATACAAAAATAGCACAGAAGAAGTAAAAGGGGGTGAAAACGAGAGAGAGATGCCAAACCTCGTAAGTCATGTTGTCTGGATCTACATTGTCTTGCCACATATCCTGCATTGAGCAATAGCAGTCAAGAGAACATTCATAAGCTCCATAGTTTTAAGAGGCCATATCCATAGCACGATGTCGCAATTGCTACAAAAGGGAATTTTGCCAAGATCTTAAGGTAGAACGACTCATGGGCTTTGAGAAAGACATCAAAACGGACTGGATTTTCCTATTACTTATTATCTGTAAGGAGCTGAGTATGAATCGATGTACTGACTGTCACATTATCGATGCAAACTAGAGGTGAAGATATGTATTCACTTACTAGAAGAAAAAATCTTCTACTTCCGTAGACAGCAAGCAAATTTTACCTGATAATCTTGAGAACTATGATGACTCCTAGGGCCTGAAAATTCAAGAATTATGGATTTAGAGAATGCTTGAAGCAAACATAGATTATAGTAAATTAAAAGAGAAGAAACAGCAGTTTGGCATTGCACAGGATTGTTGATGCTCCTACTACATTCGACATCAAGGTTATTGTAAAACAAGATTACAAAGAACTCATCAAAGAAGCATCATAGTGTTCATTGCTTCAAGTTTGCAAAGAGAAAGGTTGACATTAATACAGTAGTAGACATATAAAAGGATAATCCTTTTTATAAAAAAAGAAATGGCATTGTTGATTTTCCATAAAAACAAGCCACAAAAGCCTACATGGGAGCAGAAGATCACTTCGCTAAATATAAACCACGTTTAACTTACCGGCTCGTTTGACAGGGGGCAAACCGGTAAATAAATTATAGATAATTTTGTGAAAAAAATCTCATGCCAATGTCCATATAAAGCTTGTTCATCCCCGAACACATGTATCTAAGGTGGTAAAAAAATTTTATGAAATAAGTCCTTCACATGTTTGAAAATAGAGTTCCATCACCATATCAATTGGCATGAGATTTTCATTACAAATTTACATACAAAATCATTACATCATTAACTAAGCCATCAAACGGGTCGTGAAAGTATTAGAAATCATTTAGCTACGCGGAAAGTGGAGACAAGTCATACTGGCTCAATCTCTGATTACAATCCGTGGCAGGTGAAGATAAAACCAAATAAGTATGTGGACTATACACCAAGAGGACACATACTCTAACATAGCCAAAAGTTCAATCAATCATTATACATGAGCTAATTGGAGAATATATTTCCAGAGCAAAGCATGTCATTCTAATAAGGCACCTTTGTACAAGACAGATTGTAATCAGAACAAACCATGTGATGTCACTGAATATCAAAAGGCATATTAGCAGATTGTGGAAGCAAATGGAAAGACATCCCTTCTACAAATTCAGAAACTTACAATCTCGATGGCGCATATTTACATTCATGTTCGACAGTCTGTCTGACTGCTGATTTGTAGCAGTTGTCTGCTCACTTGAAGGGAAATCAGCAGGTCTTCGGGTGTATTCGTCAATACCCGCTATGTGATCGAAGACATCATAAGACGAACTATTATTGTAGTATTGGGTAGCCCCAGGATCAGAATACCCGAATTTATAATAACCTGCATTAACTGGTGAATATGCACTATCCTGCACCAGCCGGAAACCCAACTTAATAAGCTAATGTATCGTTGCAAGCAACAAATGTTCACATAAACAACTTAACAAAATTGATGCCCAACTCACAAATGTATTTAGACTTTCTTCACTGGACACGATTTTTGTTTGAAATGAAATTCATTTTAGTAATCACAAATTCACTGGCTGATTCAAACTTATTTTTGCTAATTAATCCTGATTTCTACCAATCTCTTGTGTTTACGACCATTACTTAACTTTATTGATTAAGCTGATAATAACTAATTGAAGCAGATTTTTATTGATTGAAATGGTGTTCATCTTCATACTAAATCTTTTTTTCTTTTTTTTTTGAGTTGAAGTGAACAAGGCCTTAGATAGAAAATAAAGACAAGCTCTTCAAATTTGCACCTGAATCTGTGAGCCAGAAAAGATAAAATTCACATGATCATACGTCAAACCCGCGAAAAAATCCATGAAACTTCCAGCACTATTGTAAGGAGCATTACTCCCAACATAGTGTGAATCCGCTTGCATATTCCAACTCATTTGAGCAAAACCTACATCAATTCCAATCCCAAATACAAAATGAAGCAGCTAAAAGATAAAATAACTCAAAAATGACATCAAGAGAAACACTTCAATCTGTGAAAACAACTACAAATTTCACCTGTATGATCCAGTTATATCGACGAGTTCAACAGCATAGATCGATTCAGTAATTCCAGATTGCTCAAAAATGCATCACCTTCTTTTAAACATTATTCAAAAACACCTGCATCATATGAAAAAAGATCAATCAGTCTAAAATTTTGCTCCAAACAAATTGCATTTAGTTTAGTGCTATTTCTTTTAAAAAATTACCTATAAGGCTATAACATTTACTTAAAAATTCCTATTTATCTCTTCAATTCTAAAATTACCCAACATTTCAGTATGCAAAAAACAAACTGACACATCATAAGCTCAAGCTACAAAAATTTTGCATTTAGTTTAAAGCTTACAAAAATCCAAAACTTATCCATAACAAACACATAGTTAAATTTCCTAATTGATCTCTTGAATACTAAAACCACCCAGTAATGCACTAATTTTAAAAGAACCACAGTGTATGTTACTCAGACTCAAGTACCCACATCGGACACAGGTACATGTCCAAGTGTCCAACTCGTTCATTTTACGGAAAATATTTTTGATGTTGGCCCAAAATGAAATGTCTAACAATACCCATGTCAGAGTGTCGAGGATCCGACATGGGTACTTGTAACATGAAGAATCCGAGTAACATAGACCACCACAATAACCACATCAAAGGCTACTCTAATGAAGATCTCCCTCATTCAACTTCATGCAAGTTAAGAAATCCAATAATGGGGTCATAGTAATTACTCAAAGTTAGCTTCTTTTGAATCAAATTCAATCAAAAAAGACAAAAGCTTGATGAAACAGAGAAAGAAACAGAGAAGAAATGAATCAAGAAGAAGTAAACATGGATGTGAATAAGAGAGAATAAAAGATATAAAGAGAGAGAAAAGAAACCAACATTAATTAGATATGTGTTCTTTAATCTTAAGCTTAGCTTCCTCGTGAAAGAATTTGTTGAGTCACTCACACTTTTTTTTTTGTTTTCTTTCTTTCTCTTTCTTCAGCAATGTGGATGCTCTGAACTTCAAGCATCAAAATATGTTAGAGAGAGAAAGAAGAAAGAGAAACTATGATATGGGTTTTGATTATAATTGAATTTTGGGTTCTGGGTTTTGGTTAATTTTTCATTCTAAGTTTGAGGGAGAGAGGAGAGAGAGAATCAGAAAATGCAGAAACACACGCCAAAGTCAGTTATACTCTGCTTTGCTACAAATAATATAAACACATTCACGCTATGTCCTACATGTGTTCTTTATAATTTAATCCTATTTTATAAGGTTGCTTATACTAAAAGTGATGTTATGGGATAAAATAATGAATAATTTTGATCTTCGAGATAAGAAAATTTGTTCAAATTTAGTCTTCTATATTGATGTTTTGGTTGGAGCAACTCGAATTTATTAGATATGATTGGATCTAATACGTATTGGTTTCGTCGTAAAGGGAATGCGGAATGCACTCTTTGAAGATATAATATTATATGCAACCATGTAAAGTTAGATCAAATGATTGTAACTTGGAGATTGATCAAGAGTATGGGGGTGTTTGGTAAATGGCTTTTAGGTGGCTTTTTCATTGGCTTTTGGCTTTTGGCTTTTAAAACTGGTCAAACAGCCAAAAAAAGTGTTTGGTAAACGGCTTTTGGAGTAGTTAAAAAGCCGGCTTTTAAGCCAAAAGCCAAAAGCTGCTTTTACCAGCTTTTGTTGCTGGCTTTTGGTTTTTGCTTTAATTTTGTACTTAACAGCCAACACTAACAGCCGTTTTTACCAAACACTTTTATATACAGCCAATAATTACACAGCCAGTCAAACAAGCCACTAAAAAAGCCGGTCATTCCAGCCACAACCAACAGCCACCAGCCGATTGCCAAACACCCCCATATGGGAGTTTAGTTTGAGTCATTTATATAGATATGCATGTCATATGCAAAACGAAGTACCAAATCTTATACTACTGAACTACCAAATGACAATCTAATAAGAGTGGATCATAGTAAGGAATCCAATGAAGTTTTGTTAGTGGTATTTGTTTTTCTTAAACTAGGATTGTCATTTAGTGAGTTAATAATGTTGGGGATTAAGGTGAAGAATACTCTATGATTCGCATTGATTTATGTTAATCTTAAATAGAGAAGTAAGGATATCACTGTATATCACTACTAAACATAAAAGAATGCAAGTTATAGCAAGTTGTGTATTGGAAAATGTGCACAAAGCAACTAAGAAGTTTAACAAGCGATAAAGAGGGTTTATTTAACGCAATTTCCTTTGTTAAGAAAAAGGTAACATGATCATTGAACCGATAACAGATATTTAGAAAACAGTTCTCCAAATAATCCGACTCTTCTTTTTATACTCCTTAGCACCTACTCCCTATGTTACCAAATGTAGGGGAAAAGTATAAGCCCATAAAGGTGGGCCAACTAAACTAATCATTGGTTGACCCAAAAAGCCAAAACCGTTGGATGTTATATCACCCTTGTTTGTAGCCATTGGATTAAGTTCAAAACATGAAGATAGGAAGTTGTAACTCATATGATTCACCAAATTTACCAGAATTCCAACCCCCCAAACACCTCCCTTCTCTATTCTCTAACTAAATATAAAGTTGGTGTTGGTTGACGTTGTAAAGGTAATAAATTCCCGCCAAACGTACAATTTAACAAAACCCAAAAGTTTTGAGTAAGTAGTAGAATACTAGTGGTAGTAAGTGAGTCAGTAGTACTTAGTTTGGTTAGCAGTTTTCATGGACATCATGTGTGAAAGTCAGAACTTCTTGTTTGGATAACAACCCCCCACCATTATAATATGCTATCTTCTACTTTTAATGTTTTGTCTATCTTCTTTACTACTCCTACATAATAAGTGATGTTGTGAGGTTGGTTTCTAATTATGGAGGTTATGTTTTAAATTCGTTGTTATAATAGTTAAAAAGGTTGTCTGGTTTACAACGCTTACAACAGCTAGCAACAAAGTAGTATATTGAATCAAAAAGTAGTATACGTAACTCTCTAGCAACGAGCAGTGTGCAGTATGGTTACGAGTTGACATTAATAGATATAGAGTACCAATGTGGCACTTAGGACGACTAGTATAGCTCAATAATCCTAAGTAGATCATAGGGTTAGGAGATAAAGTTACACTAAAGTATACCAAATCCTCTCATTTTTTGTGTTTGGACTCGCCCATTTAGTTATGCTAGACAAAGAACATGACCAATACAATCACATGACAACTCCTAACATCGATGGCTTCTCCCGTCTGTTTATCCTATGATCGGTGTCGTTGATCTGCTTGATTGGAGAGATCCACCAATTCCTTTCTTTCAAAAACAACACCTTTAAACATTCTATATTGTAGGGACAACACATACTTGCTCAACTCTACCCCAAGCAACTTAATACAGAAAAACTACATCATAGAGTAATTCCTTTATAACCATAAAACATACCCATAAAAAAGGTAAAAAGGTATAAAGAAGCCAATTATAGTAAACTTTTGCTTACAATACATGGGTATTGAATACCATATGAAGTTAAAACTAGATGGATTTCAGAAAACTACAATTAGGACATCAATTAAAGTGTAAAGGAATCCAATTATACTGCTGTTTTCTTTCTCCTTTGATTACTGCCTTAATTATTTGTACTTACTAACATTAAATTGATTAAGGTTTTTGTCTAGTAGTACTGCATTACAGTAGCAAATACTAATAATTTGGTTGATTTCTTTCAGCTAATAGCTGGGCAAGATCAATTATTAAAGACATCTCATAATTTAAGTAGTATGATTTTATGTACCAAAAGTGGAAAAGTATAACAAAATCATAACAAAATAGCCACATTGGAATCTGCATGCTTTCAATCCTTCAATTGGTCTCTCCATGCGGTAATTATGAAGGTAAGAACAAAGAAATTAGCACATCATAAAACAGTAAAAAAAAAAAAATACAATGACTAATTACCTTTAACCTCTCTTTACTGTAATTCTGTTTGCTGGGACTGTTGTTGTATTTTCCCCCATCATGCTCTGTACATTGCACCAAGTACATGGTAAAAGTGAATTACTCAAATATTTGTATGAATAAATTCATTTAAAACTCATTTCAATCACTAATGAACTCTTATATGCATACTACAAAAAATTTCTATTTTGTTTTCATGTATTTTATAGACGAAATATTTAGAAAAAATTATAAGATGTGACACCATTGATGATTTTGGCGTAGAAGTAGCGTGAACTAGATGAGGTTTAAGCATCTAGTATAATATGGGTTCGGCCCATTAACACGTCACCATAAATGCCGAATTATTGTGAATCTTTCTATTTTTTGGCATGGTAAGCCATGGGTGGGGAGAACAAAGGCGAAGGAAGCGTTTTGAAAGTAATTTGACAAGTAGAAAACTAGCGAAATCTATACCATTATATCATTAGATGCACCTACATCAAAGTTTGTGCTGCCTTGTACTCCTAAAATTAAATTTTGTATTGTCGTATACGCCTACTTTAGTTGGTGTTACTCCCTGCACCCAAGCTATAATAATTAGTAATTTCGTATAGTATAAGCTAATTATTCATAAAATCTTTTTTTTAAAATTTAGACTTTTTACTCAATCCTCTATCTCAAGATTTAAGCTAGCATACCCTCCAATTTTATTATACTATTTTAGAAGTACTAATCTATTGAAAGTGGTGAACTAAATAATCATGTAACTTCACATATAATCAAGCATACTAGTTAAAAGTTTAAAAAAATTATGACAAGTCTCATTTCAAATATGCTTAACATGCTTTTGCCCATCTAAGAAGCTAGTCTACAATAGTTACTTTAATAAAATACCCAAATATGAGCATAAAAGATGAAACATAATCCATTGGAGACAAAGATAATAGTGGGCCACAAATGGTGTGCAAAAGAGAGAACCTCATATGCCAATAATGGGCCACACTATTGTAATGTATTCCAAGGTATGACCTAGCTATGGGCCCCCACAAGAATCATGCAAAGCACTGCTTAAACTAACCAATGTGGAAAGGTTCTAAAGCATGTGAAGATGAAGAAGAAAATAGATATAGAGATAATACATGAAACTAAAAACACATGATTTCACTTGGAATGAACAAAACCTAGCGTGCAAGTAAGGACAAAGCATTATATATTCTTTGAGAGTGTTCCTTTAGCTTTTTGTCTGTGAAGGTTTCCAAGAAGAAAAAATAAAGGCCCTCAAAGGGTGGCTGGAGTTGTAAGTTGTTCCTTCCAAGTTCAATCAAATCTAGAACATGCATGCTAAAAATGGTTGTCACATGTCATGCTGCTAGTAGTCAATTAGCGACGCTAAACGAGTCGTTCAAATCGATTAAGATTCGATTACCATACGATGCGGGTCATAGTATAGTTATGAGTCATTCAATTCTGTATTGATTCAGTTTGGGTCAATTGATATGAATATTGAATATTGGGTCAATTTCGTTTCAGGTCTAGTTTAGGGTATGGTGCAAGTCTAGGTTGAGTAGCTAATCCGAGCAATCAAGTATGGATTAATTCTGCCAAGCATAACAATGAGTACAAAAGAAAATAACTTGAAGTCACTATATTCTCAAGCTACATGAGAGTTTGGCTTTGAAGACAATAAGTAACATATGCAAACAAAGGATTGAGTAAACTACTAGATGGACATGAAGGTAAGCCTAAGCCAATTGTCCTGTATTCAACATCCAATAAAAGTAATGTGGATAACAGAAAGGGTATTGCCATGTTCCTTGAGGTCCATGGCTAAGGGTAAGAATGTCTAAAGGAATAAGTTATATTGTAATTAAATGGATGTATTTTTTTGTGAGGGAACCAACTTTTGAGCTATTGGATCTTACAAAGTGCACATGCATTTTAATTCAAAATTAACAAGATCTAATCATACATATCCAATAAACTATTCAGTATTACCTAATTCGCTTTTTGAATTCGCAATTCGTCCAAAATGGCACAAAAAAGCCCAAAACCGACCATGATTCGCTTGTCTCGATTTGCAATTTTCAGGGAGATAAGCAAATTAGGTGACACTGGTTTAATCATATGGTTGAAGTCTTTCTACTATTTAGATCTCATTTAATAAAAAGGTCTATAAGAGAGCCAAAGAAAGGGGTAAAAACTGGGAATCAGATGCCCTTTTGACTGCAAAGGGATGAATTTGAAGTCAGGAAGTGGGACACAAGAGGCTAAAAGTTACCAATTTCCCATGTATTAGATCATGTAATATAAGAAGCTTGATGAAGACAGCTTTAGTTCTCAGACAAAACCAAATGCAAGGAATAAGTGCAGATCAAATTTGAAGCTGCTTTACATGAAGATATATATTCACCTGAATCTGCAGGTTTATCCAAGATTGAAATTTCTGCGAAATCGCGAACTTTGTTTTCCAGATCAAGAGTCATGAGACTGCTTCAGTTGTCCAAACTATTTTAAGGAAAATCAAGCTTTGTCTAGAAGCTGTGCCCCATTGTCAGAACATTCACTGCAGTAGTAGCCAGACATTCACATGAATCAACAAGAAGTACTCATGCTCAAATGAATCTTAATCAAAAAACAAAAACCAAGTTGAAATTTTTAAGTGTACTACAGGAGTAGAGCTAGAAACAAGTAGTACCCCTTTAAATCTGCTGCATAACTACTCCAGTTTATTCAGTTACTAACCAAGATCCTCGAGAATCACCTGTGATCATACTGCTACGTATCGTGCAACATGCATAACACTTGCTCTTCATATCCAAAATTGTATAACGCTAATGCTTGACCATAAATTGTATATATTCCATACTTGACTAGATAAGCATCGAGCACCTTTATATGCATGCTCGAATTTATGATTGAAACAAGAAAAATTATCCACCGGATCATGTGAAGGAGCTGCTCCTAACACCAAGAACAAGAAGGACGCGAGTTGGATCTAAACAACACATGACATTGACCATAAAAGTCACTAGTTAGTGGCATGATGTAGCTGAACCAAGTATGGAGCTCACTTTGCAGAAGCTTGAAGGCTCTGCAAATAGACGTTAAAGGCTTGACAAATATCTGAATGTTCCACAGAAGACACTGAATTTCATGTAGCTTGTATGCGTGTTGTTAGCAAATGATCAGTAAATTGTGGAGTTTTGTAAAGCAATCATTTACTAGCTGATGTTCATGAATTTCACAAACCATGAAGTTCTACAATTCGAGCGCCAATCAGGGAACATAATTCCAATAAAAAATCAATCCTGGAGGGAAGCAGGAAAAGGAGTAGGAAAAAGGCTGGGACATGTTATATGTTTGAATTAACAGAGGGCTCTGTGACGTTCTTGCCACTACATAAATATTGTTATCTCTAAGCATTACCTAATAAGCAGCCTTATTTTCGATGAAATGCCACCAACCATCTTTCTTCCTTAGAATCTTTCAGGTTGCTAACTCACAGGTTAAGAAGATGAATGGGTATGAGGAAGGACAGGCTCAACATTTAAATCCTCGGAATGCAACTAAGCACCATGGACTTTCGCAAATTGGATGTGAATTTGGAACAATGAAAGAGAACAGAGGAGCTGTTCTTCACAACCACTTTAAAAAATTGGCTAGTGTAAATGCTAGACATAAACTGCTGTGCATGACGTGCTAATACTCGAAACAATTTCAAGTAATCCAAGTTGTTTCGTAAGTTGAACTAGACATTCAAATATCTCTTCTGATTGAGGGTGTGATGTGTCTCTTATGGTGAATTCATGGACTACTCCATTGACCTCAATTGAGCTACAACCAGGAGTCTTATCGACTCCTCTCGCCTTCATCATTTTTCTTACTTTCTTAGCCTTGTCCCACATTTCTGCATCCCCATACATATTTGCCAGAAGAACGTATATACCACCATCACCAGGATCCAACTCTAGCAATTTCCATGCAGCTTTTTCACCCATAATCATATTCCCATGCATACGACAAGCAAAAAACAAAGCGCCCCATACAACAGCATCTGGCTCAATAGGCATACTCTCTATAAGTGCATCTGCTTCTTCAAGTTTGCCTGCCCTACCTAATAAGTCCACCATGCAAGAGTAGTGTTTGAGCTTTGGTTTAAGATTATACTTAGAAGTCATTTCAGCAAAATACCTACGACCCTCATCAACCAATCCCCCGTGACAACAAGCAGCTAGGACTCCAAGGAATGTGATCTCATCCGGCACCAATCCAACATCAACCATTTTCGAAAAGTATGATAAAGCATCATTTGCATTCCCATGAAGGGCTAGTCCTCCAATAATAACAGTCCAAGTCAATGAATTCTTCGAAGGCATCTCATGAAAAACTTCAAGCGCCTTACCAACATTACCACATTTGGCATACATATCAACAAGCGCAGTGCCCAATGAAACATTCAAAGAGAGCTTCTTCTTGTTAATGTACCAATGTATCCATATCCCAACATCAAGTGCCCCTAGTTGTGAGCAAGCAGATAAGCAATTAACCATAGTAACCTCATCAGGCGTAACATTTGCACCTTGCATTTCATTAAACAAAACTAAAGCCTCTTTACCGCGCTTAGCTTGAACATAAGCTCCAATCATGGCATTCCACGGAACCACATCTTTCTCAACCATCTCATCGAAAAGCTTCCTTGCCTCATCCAACAATCCAAATTTTGCATACCCCACAACCATCGTAGTCCACGACACCATCGTTTTCCTCCTCATACTATCAAATATCCCCTCCGCCCTCTTAAGCTCCCCACACTTAACATACATATCCATCAAGGCATTACAAAGTGGAATAGTCAAATTCAAACCATGATCATCCTCAACATAACGATGAAACTCCAACCCTCGACTCAAATCCTCTAATTGTGCACACGACACAATCATCCCAATCATTGTAACTTCATCCGGCCTAACCTCCTCCGCCCTCATTTCCTCGTAAAGATTCAATGCTTCCCTACCCCGCCCACAATGTACATACCCATTAATCAAAGAATTCCAAGTAACCAAATCTCTCACACAACTTTCATCAAACATCTTACGTGCATCATCCAAATTTCCACAAACACCCATCATATTAACAATCCCATTATGCACAAAAACATCATATCCAAAACCCAATTTCAAAACATGTCCAACAATCCCATAACCTGTATAATCCAACGATAAACGAGCACAAACCTTAAAAACCAAAGGGTAAGTATAATTATCAGGAAAACACCCATCAATTTTTAACATTTCTTTATACAAGATTATAGCTTTACTAGGAATTAAACTCTCGGAATACCCTTTAATTGCAATATTCCAAGAAAATACTTTCGGGTTAATAAGCAATTTCAAGATCCGCTCACTGTAACAAAGATCACCAGCTGGTGACATTGCACAAAAGGCAACTAATCGACTCGAAGCGAGCCCATCTAAGATGAGCCCAGTAGTGATCATTTGGGATTGGATTTGTAGTAATTGTGACATTGATGTGCATTTTTCGAGAAGCGAAAGAAGTGGGTTTGATTTGATAAATGAATGATTTGTGTTCCAATTGTTGGGTTTTGGTTTGTATGGAGTTAGTGAACGAGTGTGGAGTGATGAATTGAAGATGATTGAGAGAGAATTTTGAAGATAAGAGAGAAATCTCAAGTTAAATTTGATATGGTTTATCATTAGGGGAAAAAATTTGATGATTTTGAGGTTTGATTTGGTGTTTTTGATGGGTGTTTGAGTTTGTGGGTGAGAAATGGCGGGAAGTTAAGGTGAAGAGTTAAACTGTCAACTGCTTCAAAGAGCTGCCGAGTTCATATCAGATAAATACGGGACCGGGCATCTATCAAGTTATAGGTAGTATATTTATAGATATATGTATTATATTTTATGAAAAAATAGTATATTTTTATAGAATTTAAGATAGTATATTTTCTTCATAAATTAAGAATTTACTATATTTATAGAAATCGTAGTATATGTTTCATAAACCGTAGTATATTTCTATCTGATAAGATGTAATGTTCACATCTACCAAATAGGAACTAAGCATTCCCCAATCAGAGCATAAATAATTGTATTAATTGCTTTGACGAGTTGATTGTATTAGTTGATTTGGTTATTAACGGATTGTATTAAAATGTAATCTTAATTAGTAGAGGTGATAGTTGATAACGGTTTGTTTTTTAGACTTAAAAATATGAATTTTAATTGTCTAGCTTTTTTTTTCAATGTACGGGGAGCGACAGAGGTATTTATGCAAGCGGGATTATTGGGAGTTTTAGGTACAAATCTCGTAAGATTTTACCAATTTACTTAGCTGATATTGACATATTCTCTTGTTATCTACCTCATACAACCTTGACTACACCAAGCAAGGCTTGGTCTAGTGGTAAAGGTTTAATCTCATGACTTGAAGGTCATGAGATCAAATCCCACTAGGGGCATTTGGGGGTGGGGATCCCCTTACCATTCCCCCTGCTCTCAAATGTCTGGCCCCGCAAACACCAGATCAAGATACTGTGATAGTTGAGATCTGGTCAGGGGTCCACCACAATACCTTTTAAAAAAAAAAAACCTTGACTACAAGCTAACTTGTTCCATTTTTCAACTTTCCATTGGACTTATTAATGCTTAATGAGAATTATATTTTATGAAAGGTTTTAGCGAGATGAATCTAGGAAGGATAAGTACGATATTTTTTGTATGAAAATACTTTTTAATGAACTATTATTAGTCGATATTTATTGAGTTTGAACTTGAGAGTCAAATATGTTATATACTGAAATGGTAAGAATACGTTGAAGAATCACTAAAATACGCACGCAACATAGTAACTGATAAAACTACCGACGGACCTTAAATATTACTATTGGTTTTAGGATCTCAACTACAACCACAACCACAACCACAACCACAACCACAACCATAGGGAGTTAAAATTTGTGGTTGCAACAATCACACGTCAATACAAGCTCTCCCCTTAGTAAAACAAGATTCAACCGAGTTTCATTTCCTAACATGATTATGATTAGCCCAATACTTTCTTAGTTCCTACAACATCAATCTTACTAGGCAAAGAGAATGTTTAACGGATGGTTATAACACTTCACTTAACCATATCAAGTCTAATCAACACGTAGATATAATCAGAAGCTCTTAACTAGCATATTTAGTTCGAATGTGGTGCCATTTTGTACCATTACAATATACTATCTCCAATGGATCTCATGAGTCATGAGCAAGATCCATCGCAAGTAGCGAAGAAACCTCACATCCTCGAATTCTAGTCACATAATACAGCATATTCTTCGGCAAATCACACAATACAGTAAATTCTTCAGCTTCGCCGGAAAAGCGGCAATGCAACCACCTATTCAAAACCAGAACAGTAGCAATGCCACCACCTATTCAAAACCAGAACTGCGGGCAACTGTGAGCGAACATAAAGATGGCAACGAAAAAAATCATAAAAGATATTGATCACACAAACTTAAAAAAGAATGAGAGCTAACTGAATAGGCCACATTACGGAAAAACTGAGCCTTTTTCTCTCCATTCAATGGAAGGCAACAATAGTTTTGAATGCTGATAACAAAATTTGACCTCATATAAACTAACTTAGAAAACTCCATGGAGCAACAAATTGCAAACATGCTCCAATGAACAAATCTTTTTATCCGAGCAAGAATTCTCAGGGAAAACTGTGGGGTTAGTCCCTCTAAAAGTCTTAAAACCCTACATTATTATTCAAACCTTTTTGAGTATAAGATTACTGCCCACCTCGAATCCCAGACCACTCCTCCCAAAAAAATAAATTTTCATCAACATCTACCGCCAAACTTGTCGGGGGCCTCTAGACTTATGCACCACCGGAACCGTATTTCTTTCCGAAGACGAGGACCTGAAGCTTGTCGTAACCGGCCAACACACCAGCACCAGCAACAGCACGGAGGATGTTGGCACCGGCACCCTTAAAGAGGGACTTGGCACCCTCGTTCTTCAGGATCTGAGCGAAGCAGTCAAATGAACCCTTGTACTTGACGGCCTCACCGGAGGTCATCATCATTCTTCTACGGACGGTATCAATTGGGTAAGAAGCAAGACCAGCACCGTTGGTGATGAGCCATCCAAGAGCAAAACTAGCAAAGAAACTATCCTGTAACCATCAAAGCAATACCACATATAAGTCATTCCCAAAATTTAAAGATCAAAATACTTTGACAAATGAAAAGCCATTCCTTTATTCACACAAAACCAACAGAAAATCATTTGTAGGTATCACGCTATTTTCCATCATAAGCATAATACTCATCAAAAGATAAACTAAAGAAGGGTTGTTCCCAAGATTTAAAGATCAAAAGACGGTGACAAAGGAAAAGACATTCCTTTATTCACACAAAAATACAAAATCAACAGAAAATCATTTGTGGATCATATTGGCTATACTACCGTTGTATAGCCAAGGGAGTGAAAGTTATCGTCCCTTGCCCCGAGACCCCAACAACCCTGATTATAGTAAATAGCAATACCACACAGCATGCAATCCAAGAGAATTATAGGTTAAATAAGCATAGAATCAACCAACACAGCAAAAAAAACACAGATGATGGAAGTTTGTAACTAACCGCCAAATTTCCGGTCAAAACCACAGGCTTCACTGAATCGTACAGCCCAAAGTACAACCCACGGTAGACGATGATACCAACACATGAGATGTTGAACCCTCGGTATAAACCAGCAATACCATCTGAGGCATAGGTCTTGCGGTAAACATCAACAAGACCGTTAAATTGTCTGTCACCTCCTCCCTTCTTGGCAGCCTTTGCATCATTAGCCAGACGGGTACGGGCGTAGTCCAAGGAGTAGACAAAGCACAAAGAGGAGGCACCAGCAGCACCACCAGATGCCAAGTTACCAGCAAACCACTTCCAGTAACC
This sequence comes from Patellifolia procumbens, assembly GCA_947645195.1. Taxonomy (NCBI): domain Eukaryota; kingdom Viridiplantae; phylum Streptophyta; class Magnoliopsida; order Caryophyllales; family Amaranthaceae; genus Patellifolia; species Patellifolia procumbens. The sequence continues at coordinate 3,292,696 of CANSGD010000335.1, forward strand.
ATCTTTGTCCTTCTTGAAGTTAAACATTCTCTTGAAGTAATCCTTGAAGGCAAAGTTCAAGGCCTGGCAAAAAAAAGTTAACGGCGTTAACATCAACGAATACAGAGACAATTGAGGTCAAACAAGCAGATTAAAAGCAATGTTTTAAGAACCTGAGTGGGGAAATAACGGATGACATTAGCAGTGTTTCCTCTCCACAAGGACACCATACCCTCTTCTTGCATTGTTCTCTTGAAACAGTCACCGATACCCTTGTAAGGTTCAGAGAGACGACCAGCTTTAAGCATCTCATCTTGGTTCTGGATCAAAAGCTTCACACGCTCAATTGGGGCAGCAGCGGTTTTTGAGACGGCAGCTGAAACTCCTCCCATGAGAAAATCGATGGCAAAAGCACCAATTCCTTTCTCAGCAGGGGCGTATGCAACTACAGGTGAAGCCATGTTGGAAACAAAAGATAAATCACGGGTGGCACCGCATGCTGGGTTCTGCAATGCAGCGTTAGAGTAGTTTCCATAGGCAAAACGCCTTTGAACCAAAGCGGTGTTCTGGAAACTTCCATAACGTGGCTGAGTGATCTGTGATAGCCCACTGGTGAGTTGTCCAGCACCAGCCTTCTGCATAACTGAGGGTTGTCTGTTCATCTCAGCCATCGCTTCTAATCAATATCCTGGAAAGCGCCAAATTGCCAAATTAGCACCCTAAAAGATACTAGCCGTAAAAGATGGCACAACATTTCTCAAAAACAAAGCCAAGTTGTGTAACAAGGAATGTAAAACAAGTCTTAGATCCGTATCTATTCAAAATCATAAGATAAGTACATTTACCACAAAATAGCAACAGACAGGAGCTAAGGTCAATAATTGACGCGATTTTAAGCAGAATACAAAGGTAAGAATGGCAGTTCTAACAGGCCTTAATTTAAACATTTCTAATTGCATCTTAATCATAAAATTCAAATCTCACCAAGCTTAGATTAGTTATAACAGAAGCAATATTTACAGATATGTTGATGCGCCTCCAGAAGGAGGTTAATATATGGCATCGTTAAGTAAAATTGAATGAAAGATCTTAAAAAACTCTACATTCATTCGATAACTACAAAAGGAAGTTTCTTTCAACCGATTGAAACCTAGCAAACTATGCATTAAACATAACAATTCATCATATAATAGCATCATTATTCATCTAAGATACCTCACATGCGCTAGATTAAATCGTAACGATAATTAAGCAAACACTAAATATGAATTTTCATCGTACCATGGCATCATTATTCGTCTTAAACACCTTATATGCTGCTAGATCAAAAAATCATCAACATAGATATGCTAGATGCAAATCTCAACGATAATTAAGCAAACTATTCATTAAATATGAAAATTCATCGTATTATGGCATCATTATTCATCATAAACACCATGTATGTTGCTAGATCAAAATCATAAACGTACAAAACGCTAAATGTAAATCGCCGCAATAATCAATAAAGCAGCTAACTTCATCCGATAAGAAGCAACATCAAACAATAATCACCTAGCAACTAGCTCAATCCAGCGCGTAAAATAAAAGAAAAATGATTCAGATCTACAATCAAACGCGATTATCTCATGATCCAGTATAATCAACACAAACAACATCAAAATCAACAACATTCAAACAGATCCACAAAAACAACACAAAAATCACTTCAAACCAAATCAGATCTATAGATCTACAACTTCAAAGCTGTTAAAACAACAGATCCAACATTTTTCACACATTCATAAACAGATCCACAAACAAACTCAAAATCACATCAAAAAACATCAAAAAGTGTAAAATCTTACACGAAAATGAAGAGAAATGAGAATTGAAACTTGTTTCAACGGCGAAATGATAAAAAGAAAGTAGAGAGAGAAAGTAAAAGGAGGAGAGAGAAACCTGCAAACGGCTCGCCTATGCTTCCGCTGCGGGATGGAGGAGAGAGAATGCAGGAGGAGATTGAGAGGGTTTGCAGCTAACGAGAGAGAGAGAGAGACCGAGGGTTTGAACTATGTGTCTCCTTTTTAAAGGGGAGTTTTCTCGTAGGAGATATTTATAAGAGGGGCCCGATAAAATGGTTACTGTGTTATTGGGCTTATGGAATGAGAGGTTGTACTTGTACCCATATTTTGATTTGAGGGTGTTTGGCGGTTGGCCGGTGGCTTTACAAGCTTGTTTGATTGATCGGTTATTTATAGTGGTTTATTTGCTCGGTTGTATAATTATTGATTGTTAATTAATGTATGGTAACTGATTGTTATTGCTGGATGTTTAGTACGAAATAGAAGTAAAAGTCAAAAGTCAGCCAAAAATACTGGTAAAAGCAACTTCTAAGCTTTTCAGTCACTGCAAAATCCAGTTGTCAAATACTTTTTTTTGCCTATTTGACCATAAACAAAAGCCAAAAGTCAATCAAAAAACCACCCAAAAAGCCATTTGCTAAATACCCCCAATACTTTGTTTGTTTTATCACTAGCGTCAAATGCACGCGATAAATGCGAAAACGGTTAAAAGTGTAATTCGTAAAATGGTTATTTTTTTCCTTTTTTCTTTATTAGCGTCCAACCCATCTTCCCATACATAATAGAGATAGTTCGAAATTATTTGTAACAATTTGACTTTTACATAATTGATCTCAATAGGACATTTTAACTTTTTAACTTTTAATGGGTAAAGATATTGTCAAAACAGTTTTTAATAGTGTTAAGGTAAATATGAAGGAAAGATGACTAATGTATTTCTATCTTTAATATAATTGTCTTGGCAATATTAAAATCCTTTGGCGATATCTTCACCCGTTTTGGAGAGTACGATAGTACGTGAGTCGAACGGTTGTAACTAATATGGGGGAGAAGAATTTTTTTTATGTTGATGTGAAGGAGGCATGACGAAATTGGGTTTTTTATATATATTGAAAAGGAAAAATGAATGTTTTATTAGTGGCTAGTGTATGACCTTTATGAAAGATGGTTGGTCGGAAATGAGCGGCGGCCAAATATACGGGGAAATGGGGTTTGGGCCCTAATATGAAAGGAAAGGGCAAATAGTTTTTATACTTTTCATACAATGTAAAAGTAAAGGGAAATAAGATTGACCCATACCTACTAAATACTAATATAGAAAATTTAGATACTTGAAAATTGAAATTGTGCTAGAGAATCAAGGTTTTGGAGCTTTCATATTTGATCTAGTGTTTTGTTGATTTTACCTTGAAGAAATAGATTTTTTCTATTTTAAATGGTGTTTTTTAATTATAATTCAGTAAATATATTTTCCTGAAAACACTTTATAAATTATAACAAAATCTTGTATGAGACAATCTTTCAACTCAGTATTATAAGGCCACAGCTCGATTAAGTTAAAACGAGCTTGTTAGCGAACATACTTAATCGAACATACAAAATCTTGTATGAGACAGTCTTAACTTCGGTATGTTCTTACGCACTTCTACAATTCAATACCAAATGTTCCCATCAAGATTTATAAATATTTAAAAGTGAAGATAAGCCGAAAACCCAACACCCTTGGTGAACAAATTGAACTCTTTAAAAAACTCCTTTGTTCTTTTGGCTAGTAATGAAAAGAGTTTTGAACATATTTTGAAAGATAAACTAGTATTTAGGCTCAAGCGATGCTCCGAGGTTTATATGTATTACATTTTAGTACTTTAAAACAACTAAAATTTAGTGTAAAAGAGATGTTAGTAAAAAGTTTTAAATTAGTAGTTTTATTCATAAATACAATTTAAATGGAAAAATTGATTGGAATAATCGCAACTATGTCCGTTCCGCTCAAAATAATCTCAATTATGAGTTATTATAGAATAATCCAAACTATTAGGGGGTACCTTCCCAAAATAATTCAAACTTTATTTTTCTTGCCTTTAATGATCCATTTTGGGATTACTATACATAGTAGAATTAAGAGTTTGGATTATTTTAATAAGGTATCGTCAATAGTTTGGATTATTCTGAAATAATCCATAGTTGAGATTATTTGAGCGGAACGGTCATAGTTGAGATTATTCCAGTCAAGTTTTCATTTCAATATTGTAACTTATTATTGTTTTTTATTGAAAACACATAATATCATTATTAGTATTGATAAAAGGTATCTTTTTGATATCGCTTTCCAACGTTTACGAATGAAGAAGCTAGTAACAAAAGAGTTGGTAGTGGGAGCTCTGCCCCCGCCGCAAACAAGAAGTTTTTTATAAGAATAATACTACCTCCGTTTCTTTTTAAGTGCTACATTTTGACTTATAACACTATTCATTCATTATAATTTGACCGGCTTTTATGATATAGGCATAAGGAAAAATATAGTGATGTTGGATCTCGTTTGATTCGTCTCGATATATATATTTTTAATATCTAGTTGTCATAATTTTTACAAATGCATAATTAAAGATAAAAATGATATAAAACGTGTCTCGACAAGCGTGCTAAAGTAAAATGTAGCACTTATTTAAAAACAGAGGAAGTATGTGTTTACGTTTTTTAATATATAAATAGATAGATGTAAGACTATATATGTTCGCTAAAAAGCTCGTTTTAAAAAGCTGGATTATGGGAGGTATCCTCATTATGTCACATGTGCATGGGCCATGCCAAGTTGCCCAATATTACGCAGCATGTGCAAGTGTGCAACTTATATTTTGAAGTTGCTATCGTCCACATTCCGCGTACATCTTACTCCCCCGTCCAATAATGCTTGAGATCGGAATTATCATCTCCTTTATACTACCTCCGTTCCATATGTATTGTAATATAGGGAGTTTTTCGCTTCCCAATGCACTACTTTAGACGATAATATCTCTAATTTAATCTAAGTAAAAATTATAAAAAGTTGATATTAATTAAGCATATATCGAGACGAATCTAACAAGATCATACATGACTATGTTTATCCTTATGTATAAATCACAAATGAAGGTCAAAGGGAAGTGTATGAATAGTGGAAAATGTCAAAGGTTGCAATACATATGGAACGGAGGTAGTAAATTACAACTTTACGAGCTTCAAGATATGTTTGGGGGTGAGATATACGAGATTCAAGCCCAAGTAACATTATAAATATTTTTTTGCCAACACTTATGTACGAGAGTATACATCCGAGTGTATAATAAAAGATGGTGCATCATCTAAAATTGTTTTTGTTCAGTGTTTGGACATGGTACACTTAAGTGTATCATAAAAGTTGTACTTATATATAAGCAGTTTTTAATACAACGTTAATTCTTTAGAGTTATATATCATCAATCTTATTCTTTCTCCTTCCCGTATTACATACTCCCAAGTGTCTGGCCCAACAAGACCCGAACGGGGTCCGGGCTACTTCTTCTTACCAAAAAAATAAAATAAAAAATATTACAACATTATTTGACCTGAGTTAATGTCAGGAATCTAAGAGGAGAGTAATGGATATTTATTTGTTTAAATAATTTTTATGGGAAAAAAGCTGATTCTAGGAGAGAGAATTAATAGTGATTGGTAAACGAGCATTAAATATATGACTAATTAAAAAAAAACTATATCTTTAGGGAAATAAATAATGGTGGCACAATTTTACCAGACAAGTCATGCGGAAATGTAGATACACAAATAGAAACAAACATTATATTTTAGGACGCTCAAATAGAAAAGAAGCACTATTATGGAACATATGGAGTATAAAAATTCTTTAAAACTACAAATTACAATGAATCGACTGAGATGTTGCATGACCATTATTTCCTTGTATAATAACAATAATTTTTACTTAATTTAAAATACAAGTGTTCGTGCTCAATTCATATAAAAGTATCAAGAATGAGGACAGTTCACTTAGTTAGAACATCTCTATCAAATTCAGAAATCTTAAAATCGATTATTTCCTTGCTGGTATACTCTCTTACACACAAAAAAAAGTCAAAAAGTAGTTTAACAATCAACCAAGACTTCTTTTTTTTGAATGCATATAGTGAAGGTCCAAAAATTGCAAATATTTGGGAGGTTGAAGTTTCCTGCTTTCACCTTCACCTTCATTAGGTAGCTCAAACTTTGATGCACGTTTTTTATTCGTAACTCTTCAACGATGTTACGCAAATTACTTTTATTAAGATTTGTTTGTGGACAGGGGAAGCTTCTTGATAGCTACCAATTAACAAAATAGCTAAATGTTTTGACCACAAATTTAAGTATTCAACAATTCCGCCTTTTCCTTTTCAACTAAAAACAAACACAAGTATGTCAACCATTTGTTTTTGAAGCGTACAGATCAACTCAAGAATTTTTTTATTCGATTGAACTTAACTGAATTAAACTAATTAGGCCAAATCTACCATAATCACACTCAACAAACCATGCTATGATACTTTGAAGTACAATTTTGTACAAGTGTAGTACACTTTTCAAAAGTTGACCCGACACAAATCATATAGAGTTCTTATGATTTTATAAAAGATTCATTCAATCATGAACAAGATTAACAAAAGTTTGTAAAATATTACTCCCTCCGTCCCACAAAGTTTTTCCTACTTCTTGAATATATGTAAGATATAAAATAATAAAATGGGAAGAACTTTGTAGGACGGAGAAAATATTGTACTTGAAAATGACTCATTCAACCTAAATCAAATTGTACACGACCCGGAACCAGCTGACCTACCGGTTTGACAGGTTGATTTTGCCAATAAGAACAACAATGAAATAAAAAGAATGGCCTTTGCTATTCAGTTGTGTTATCTGACCTCAAAACACAATGCCACTATAAGGGGACGCTATTGAGTCAGCTTTGCAATAGTATATACTATACAGAAGTACATCAGCAGCTTTTTAGTATAGCAAAACAATGGAGAAGACTAAAGAGACAATTTATTTATTAAAATACTTTAGTATATAAGGCAAGAAAAGAAAAAGACATCCCCTCCTCTCTGAGAATCAAGGCATGTTAACTGAAAATAATACTCCATCCGTCCCCCAAAGGATTTCCCATTTGCTTTTTGCACGGTCTCCAATGCACATATTTGACCGCTTATATCTCCTATTATTTATTAATAAAAATGATAAAATGTTGATATTTTGAATGTACCTATTAATACAAATCTAACAAGATCACCTATAACAATTATTTATATTATATATTAGTTATAATTTATGGTCAAAGTTTACAAAGTTTGACTTCAAGAAAAGCAAATGGGAAATCCTTTGGGGGACGGAGGGAGTAGTAAAATATGAGAGTAAAAATATTGTCAAGGATTGAACTGAACTGAAAATAACTGAGCTGAACTGAATTGAAAATAAGCTGAAGAGAACAAGCCCGGCCCTAAGGCATCAAATACAATGATAGAGATTAAGGTTGTGCTACTACTACTAGTCTACTACAATCAATAAACATCTGGTTCATACCTAGGTTGCCCATATTCACTATCTAACCAATACTAAAAAGAGTAAGAAACTAATTACAAACATCAGCAGCTTGTCACTTAAACAAGCAAGCTGAAGCGAGGTGCCGATACCAATCAAGACGTAGCTAAAACACATAGAGGAGCTGTAAAGACATGAGAACACAGAAAGAGACCATGAAAATGGTGCATCATCAAAATATACCCTAAGAATTAAGACTCAAGATGTTAGAGAGACCATAGAATGTGTTACTGGTTGTTGTTCTTTCTCTGTTTGGTTTGTGAAGGAGTGAAAATGATTTTCTAAGGTTGTTTGTGAACGGAAATCTGTTAACATTTTTTCTTCCATATCCCTCGCCTTCCTCCTCTTCTTTCCCTTCCATGTCCTCGACCCTTCATTTCTCTTTTTCCTTTACCACTCTAATCTTTATTGAACCAAACAAAGAAACTGAAGTTTACAACATTATCTTCATTGAAAAATACAGTTCATGATGTTCTCCTTTGAATCAAACACAGCCTAATCCGGCAGAAACGATTCTAGCTTAATGTCAGGAAGCATATTATCTGTACTTCAAGTTTGATTAACACACCTGTATAAATCCTCATGTCTATAAGCATGGCTTTCTTTAGGAAATGTGATTGGTTTAGGGCGGAAGAGCATCCTTAGATGATAAATTTCACAACTACTGCACAAGTGTTCTGATGTACACTCATAGTTAATTGTTCAAACAGCAAATTCTATATCGAACACTATTAACGTGGACAAGGGAGATGAACCACAAACAACATCTTAACTGGAGAGACATCACACAGCACCCATGCACAGAGATCAAATTAGAAGTTATCATGAAGCAACTCGAGCTTTGTATCAAATAGTTTACATTAGCGAAATAGCACCGAGTGCATGACTGCTTTTCTCTAATACAAATCCTTCATTTATTTCCTGCGGGCATATACACGTTTAAGCACTATGAAATGAAACAACGAAAGTATCCACTGCCGTGCACAAATATTATTCTTGGCTCGTGTTATGCATCAAATTACCAAAAAAGTAGGATGATTAACCAAGCATTCAAATATGGAAAAACCCTTCAGAAAGTAAATTTAGGTTGAGAATTCAAGATTATGGCCATATTCAGCAACATAATAAAAGATTCTTTCAGAAGTAAGCGTTTACCCAAACAACGTAAGCTTTTACCCACTCATAAGTATAGGCTGAATCCTAAGAAGTAAACTGCAACCACAATTCTCAGTTTGGTTTGGCTATCAAAGATTCGTTGCTCATTCACTAATACTGGCAAAGCCATACAATGATACAAGTCAATATCATTAATTGTGTCAGTGTAACAAGCTGTCAAAGATCGTATCATGAGAAACAAATTTCCAGAGAAAAAATATTAACCTCGGCAAAGTAGGAAATACAGAGAAACATAAGCTAGTTCCTCAACTTTCTTGAAGACTTGAATTTCAGGAAGATAAAATTTCAGCAGCAATACAGATAATTCTCCGACTCAGATTAAGCTACGTGTGTATATAGTCAACTAATATAAAACAATGTCAGCAAGAGAACTGACCTACTTCTTGCACTGCTACAGATGCCTATCTGCTATGGTACCATCTCTTCCTTGGAGCCTTTCAATGCTCAGGGAAGTTGGCTCAAATGATGTTTCTGACTTTTGCCTAGCTATCACCATTTCCTTTTGCTTCAGAAGCAAAACCATTCGATCGTTCTGAAGTTTCATCCGTTCATTCTCGAGCCTCGATCTCTCAAGCTCTCTGTCTTTCTTACTGCGAAATCTTAACCATTTAAGCCGTTGTTTCTCAAGGTCAAGTGCCTCAGCCTGCAACCTGACACTTTGCGCTTCAAGTTGCAACATTCTGTGCTGAATTAAAGTTCTTTGTTCAGTAGGTGACTTCGTCATATCCTGAAACATTGGCTCTAATTCCACTCGATTACAGTCTTGCCCTCCAGGTAGCAATGAGAAGTTAGCACTGGCTCCATTCATGCTGCCTCTTGCATAATATACCTCCATCCTCTCAGGTTTGGTATCGATATCCTTCTCATCGTCTTCATAAGAGTCATCACTGTCCGAGTCATCATTTCTGTTGGCTTCTTGCACCTCAGAAACAATATACTCGTTTGGGTGGTTAGCGGAAGGCAATAAATGAGCTTGTAAATCAATGTCATGACAGCCAGGTATTCTTTGACCATTATGAAAAGCACACATTTCACGATAAAACAAATGTTTCGAACTCAAGATTTTTTTTACCTCATCCTTCGCCTTTTCTGTCAAGTGCGGCATGGCATCCATTAAAGACGGATTTTCCACCACTTGGCAACTAGTTCCTCTACCAAGAATATCATTCAACTTCTTGTATCTTTTATTCAAGTCATTAAACTTGTCCTCACATTGTTGAGGAGACACGCAACAGCCGTTACTCAGCATAACATTTGAGACCATCTTCCATTTACCCTTCTTCTGCAACATTCCACATTTCCTCTTCAACCCATCCTTAGCTTCAAACATACCCTCATCGCCAACAGAAGCAACAACCGCTATCAAAAGCCTAACCACATTATCAGTCCACTTCATCCGTTGCCAAGGAGATTCCTTTTTATCTTTACTGACATTACAATTCTCACCATTCATATCTTCTGTAAAACTTGGCTCCTCATCTTCACTAGTATTATTATTACTAAGTGAACACCCAAGAGATATTCCCTTCCCCTTTACAAAATCCATAGACATACCCTTCAACGACAACCCCTTCGGCTCTAAATACCCGAGTGGTTGCTCATTTTCAACTGCATTCATCATGCCCATAGGGTTTAACTCAAGAGAGTGATGGGTCATTAGTGACGGACCCATCTGACGCCGTTGAGCCTTCTCTACCTCCATGTCCATATCCAATAACCGACCATTCGGTCCTGATAAAAACCCGCCTCCTAAACTCGATCCATCCATATCTATATGAACACCTAAAACCAAAATTCCAAAAACCCACCTCCCAAAAGAAAACCCTTATCTCCCTAAGCTAAATAATATCATTTACATTCACTCCCCCACATTCAAACCATATCAAATACTCATCAAAAAAGAACAAAACCCCAAAAAAGAAAAGAACCCATTAATTTAATAGCTACTATCTACAGAAAAAACCCAGAAAAATAACAACTTTGCAGCACAGTATTTCAGCCTAGGGTTTACAACTTTACATAACCTTAACAATTACAAAACATAAAAACACAAACAAAGTGCAAATTCCAAATCCCAACCTTTGGGAATGGAAACATATATCTTTTAGTGGAGCGCCCTGAGCGAAGGGAATAATCACTGTTACCGACGGTGAATACCCTTAAAAAAGCTTAATTTTTTGTGGGATTTGAAAACCCAACTCAGCTAAGCTAGTGCATAAACAATTAACAGCATATCAATCCAAGATGGAAACTTTAAGTGCATAACAATTACAAGGGAAAGTGGGGGGTAAAAATTACCAAGATTGAAACTTTTTTTAAGAGTGATTAATAAGGATTAACTTACCTTAATCAGCTTTGAGCAGAGGTGATTCAGTGAAGATCAAAAGTAACAAGAAATGAGAAAAGGGTATGTTCCACAACTTTTGGACGCAAAGTGGAAAGCTCTTGGGGGAAGAAAATGGGGGGGCAGGCCACAGATTGGTTCTTGAATTGACCGGAGTGGACAAAAAGAGGAAATATATGGAAAAAAAATGTTTTGGACAAGAAATTGTTCTTAATTCTTGTAATGAATTGAGTCAATATTAGTAAAAATCAAATCCATTGAGAAAAAGAAAAACAAGGGAATTTAGAGTGATTAATCGTAGATTATAATAGATATGATCTAATTTAGATGGTAAAATATTATGAATGATAATCACAATTTACGACGGAATATAAAAAATAGTTTTACTTTTGTACCTTCTTAAGTAGCGCCTTTTTTGAGAATTCAATTTTTTAAATATTTGAATTTAGAGTTTCAAAAAGGGCAAAAATATTGTTAAGGCGGTTTTTGATGTTGCCAAGACAATTATAATACTATGGATATATTTTAAGTATTTTCTATTCATGTTTGCCTTGGCGCAAAATGAAAAGCCATTGGAGAAGAAAATAAGGACAAGCCGCTGGTTGGTTCTTGCTTCTTGAACTGACCAGAGTAACCAAAACGAGGAAATACATGGAAAAAAATGTTGAGAATCCTTGGAATAAACTGAGAAAGTATTAGTAAAAATTAAATCCATTGAGAATAAGGGAGTCAAGATTCAAGAGTGACTAGTTGTGGATTATTTTGGGCGCGAGCTAATTTAGCTGGTAAAATATTATAATTGATAATTGCAATTCATGATTGAATATAGAAAGTAGTTTTACTTTTTTTAGCTTTCAAATGTAAACATATTGTTATGAGATAAACTTTGTTAAAGTCTTTGAATATAATTTTATAGATAGTTAGATTTTTATTTTTTTTTAAATAGTTTGACAATTTGTTGACATTTCTTTACTTATCCTATCGATTAAGTATTTTTGCACTAGTGATTACCACGAAGATTCATTCGATTGATTTAATATCAATTTTGTAAAAGAATATTTAACGACTAAAGATATGTATTGTCATTTATCATATTAAGAAAATATCTTTTTATACGGTTACATCTATACTCTATAGTTATAGTATTTAGTAGAATAATCTTAAAATTTAGGGCATGCTCAATTTATTCAGAGTTTCCACTTTTTAAAAATATGGATAAGGAAAATAGTTTCTCGTTTCTTATTGAGCTCTTGACATAAACATAAGTAGCATGATTATTTTTCATTTTCTATTACAACTTACAGAAAATGAATTGTAAAATATCAAAAAGAAACACTGGAAACTAAATGTAATTAATCTTTTATTTTCAAAAATATAAGTTTTTGTTTCCTTTGTCTTTGCCCTTCTCTAATAATTAATCTTACTAACTAAAATATGTCAACTTACTATGAATTCCATCAAACAAACTATCAATATTCGTCCTTTTTTTTGAAGCAATATAAGCAGACAAAAATTGCAACAAAATTTCAAACTTCGCAAATAAATCACAAATTAAATCTGAAATAATTAATTTACATTCTAAAAAAAACTCTATTTAATATAGCATATCAATTACTCTGGCAAAAGATATGCAAACCCGTCAACCCAAAGTATGTCATTAGGATAACTTTCATCAATATGATATCTTACCGTCATATTTGTCTTTTAAAGGTAATATAGGTTTTGTTAATAAAAACAATCTTTTATATTTATACTTTTGGGTATGAATCTAACAAGTCCAATGCCATATAACAATTACCACCATTGATGTTCCCCAACTATCAAACTGAAGATATCCCATAGCTTCTGTCACATCTAGGGGGTGTTTGGCAATTGGTAGGTAGCTACTAGCTGATGGCTTTTTATTGTGGCTGGATTGACCGACTATTTTTAGTGGCTTATTTGATTGGCACTGTAATTATTGGCTGTATATAAAAGTATTTGGTAAAAACGGTAATATTGGCTGTTAAGTACAAAATTAAAGCAAAAGCCAAAAGCCAGCAACAAAAGCTGGTAAAAGCAGCTTTTGGCTTAAAAACCGGCTTTTCGACTACTCCAAAAGCCGTTTACCAAACATTTTTTTTGACTGTTTGACCAGATTTAAAAGCCAAAAGCCAATGAAAAAGCTCCCTAAAAACCATTTACCAAACACCCCCTTAATGTCTAGAGTTATAGTGCTACGAATATCAAAAAGTTTGGCAAACATGATCATCCCGCATAAGTCTAATCCTTTGAGCTAAGCCTCAACTTCGTTTAGCAACACTGCCTATATATCACCTACTAATATAAAGAGAGTAATAACAATTTGTCAAAGGCCTCCAATTTATTGACTTCACTCCTTACTCATAATAAGATTGCATCCTATTTTTCGCATTACTTGTGAAAAAATCTAAATTTCACACCAAAATTCAAAAACTCAAGCACAAAATTCTCTAAATTCACTCATCCATCAGCAACTTCTGCACATTTAGGCGTGCTCTTCTTGTAGAGGCTATGTTTGGAAATTTAACAAAGTTCATGACACGATCCCTCGAAGAACATTGCATCAATAAGGGATTATCTTAATAAATCAAAACTTACTCTCACTAATGTACAAAATAGAGCCGGCAAAATATCTGAAATCATAGGATTTTGTCAGAAACAATGGTATAATTTGCACATATATATTTACACTTGTGCAACACATCCCTTTGTTTACATTTTGTCAAAGAGAGAACAAATTTTCAAATACTATCAACATTCAAAGGCTTCTTATATGACTGCAACAGAAGAGAAGAACAGACCACACTAAGAGATGAGGCAGCCATGCAAGCCCCTGCAACCCATGGTGGAAGCCGAATCCCAGTGAAGGGAAACAAAATTCCTGCAGCAATAGGCATGGCTAGGACATTGTAGCCGAGGGCCCAAACGTAGTTAAGCCGAATTTTGGACATCGTTTTGCGGGAGAGATCGATGGCTGTCACCACATCTTCGAGGTTGCTCTTAATGAGAACTATATCAGCTGCCTCAATTGCAACATTAGTGCCAGCGCCAATTGCCATTCCAACGTCAGCTGCAACTAGGGCAGGGGAATCGTTTATTCCATCTCCCACCATTGCCACCGTCAGACCTTTCAACTGGATTCAGAAACAAAATGGTTACAGCATACTCCCACATAGATATGTGTACTCTTACGTTTGATCCATTTCTTGTTTATATTTGTTAAAGTTTGAGAAGGCATGTATGACACATTACATGCACGCGTGCACACAATCTGCGACACATACAGCAGCAATCTTTACTGCTAAAGTGTGAAAGTGAATACTCAGTAGTCAGTCTTGGCAAAAACAGGTTCTGAATTTTTGTCCCTTTATTCTTAGAACAATTAAATTAAACCTTCTTGCATATTTCTTACCTTTTCCTTCATACATACGACACTTTGACGTAAGAGGTATGTAAGGAGTGTAAAAGCAACTGTGTTTTCAAATATAATCCCCTACCAAGTGTCTACGTAACTAGACTTGTATACTCGTGTCAGATACAGGTAGGCCATGTGCCCAAGTGTCCAACCTGGCTTTACACTAAGATTTTCCAAATCTGTGGTCCAAAAGGAGTGTCAAGTGTTCATAACCATGTTGGAGTGTAAATTAAAGAGCTTGAGCAACATAGAATAGGGTCATCTGGTGATCCAATTTACCAGCGATAAGATTTGCCAGTGCCACACAAAAATACAGTCAACACCAAGGTGGCAAGATAAATGTAAGGAAAAAAGAGAAGCCACATACATTTTATTTTTTTTGGTAAATATAAAGAAAAGCAATGCATATTGTTATCAGCAATCCCACCTGAATTTCCTTTATCTTGTCAGCTTTTCCAATTGGATCGGTTTCAGCAAAAACTTGATCTATGCCAACTTCTCTTGCTATCGCTGTTGCAGTACCCCAATTATCACCTGTTACCATGATGCTTGAGATGCCCATGAACTGGAGAAATCTAATTACACGATTTGCCTCTGGCTTCACTGGATCAGTCACAGCAAAAGCCCCTGCAACTTTGTCATCAATGGCAAGTAGCACGCAAGTTCGCGCCAATTTCTCTGTGCCTGAGATGAACTCCTCAACCTCATGATTGATTGGCACATTATATATCTGCAGAAGCCTCTTGTTTCCCACCAAAACAATCTTCTCACCAACCTTTGCACTCACTCCAGCTCCAGGGTGCACCTCAAAATCCTTCGCATCTTCAGCATGGTACCCCAATGTATCATGTTTCCTGCGCAGAGTCTTAGCATGTTCAGCCACAGCTTTTGCCAGAGGGTGCTCACTGTTTGCCTGCAGATGTACGGGAGGAAAGAGCAATAAAGTGATTTCACTTCCGTCATAAATCATGATGATGGCCAATACACAACTCAAGATATATACTGGATCATTGGCAACTAAAACCTTACAAACAATCAATGAACCATTGAAAATTAAACGTCCGGAGCACTTTAACACATCTCATCCCATAATATCTATCTCTATGTATCGGTAAAGCAACCAAATAATTGTACTTACCTCTGCAGCAATTGCCAAATCACAAAATTCCTCCATTGTAATTCCAGAAAAGAGAACAGCACTGACAACAATGGGCTTTCCTACAGTCAACGTTCCTGTTTTGTCAAAGATCACTGCTTTAACCTGCAGAACCATTATCAAATCAAAAGAGCTAGCAGAAATTATTGAGCTCCTTCATCAATTAGCTTAAACCCTCAGCATGCATGACTTTCGTCAATTAGTTTAGTGAGTCAAATTTCTGAATATTAGCTCCATAATTCATTGATTGCATTAGTATAGTATTAGAATATTAATCTCCCAATCATTGTTTTATGTCTTACGCTTAGTTATAGTGAGTCAGGAATAACTAGTGCTTGGTATCGTTTGTTTCTGGGGAACAGACTTTGGCTTACCGTATCTACTTAATTAGGAGGTTAGTTAAGATATTGTTTTTAATAGGCACACGACAAGTGGTAAAGCAACACCGAAAAGCCGTGCTACTGGAAAATAAATGCCCTTTACAATAAGTTAAATGTACCACAAGGTGCCGGACGGGACCAACTACATATAAGAAAGACTAGAGAAGATCCATCTTCCTTAGGTTCCTTTCCCTATTGAAGCTAGAAGAATCTCTATGTATTCTATTTGTAGCTTGTAAGCAAAAATGGCACAACCTACAAACCAAAATTCAGGTCCTCCTTGGAAACTGCCTCTTCAGTTATCTATTGTCATATTAAAGAGGTGCGGTAATATACTGAAGAGGGTGGTTGAAGGTGGAGACTGGGGCGAAGGAGAATGGTAGGAAGTAAGGACCTACACCTAGTACTAGATTCATGAATTGACATGCCACAATTTTAGATGCATATTTATCAATTCTATGGCTTGAACTAATCAGCTTAAACAAAATCTACAAGTTAGAAGAAAGAATTATACTTCCTCCGTTTTTTATTAGTTGTGACACTTTTGATTTCACGGACTCCTAGGCAATTTTTGGAGAAGAAAGAGATAGAGAGAAAGAAATAAGGGGACCCATGTGATAGGAGAGAGATAGAGAGAAAAAATTTCCCAAAAAGGAAGTGTCACAATTAATTCCAAACTTTCTCATTTGGAAAGTGTCACATTTAAAAAAAAACGGAGGAAGTAATACGAACTCTAGGGACTAACTTTCTTAGCAGAACTCTCTGCACAACTTTATTTCATAGCAGCCAGAAAGAGCATTGATGGCTCTAAAAGCCTAAAAGTGATCAGTTGCAAATACATTAAAGAATGATCAAATAGAATACAAAACGAAAGGGATTAAAAGGTTTAGAGTCACAGCAAGAATTCCATTTGTAATCTGGGATAAATTCATTTGGGCAGTTAGGCCCCGTCCTTTGTCAGGTGTTGTATATGAATATCTAAGCAAATGACAAAGCCAATCAAATGAACGATGTGCATACCTTGTGCGCCTTCTGAAGTGCTGCCCCTCCCTTGATTAGTACACCTAGTGAAGCACCCTTGCCAGTGGCAACCATGACAGCAGTAGGAGTCGCCAGCCCCAAAGCACAAGGACAAGCAACCACAACCACAGATATTCCAAACTGCAGAGCAAGTTCAAATTTGTCCATGGCTTTTGGGATCCAATGTCTTGGATAAAGACCAGCTACTCCGGTAACAAACCATACCATCCAAGTTATAAATGCTGCAGCAACAACCTAATATTTTGACCATACATAAAGGTCAATTCTTTTTACTTTGAGTCATTGAAAAATTCATCAAAAATAGTTAATATGAAAGCATTATGAAGATTCTAGTTATAAGATTTAATAAGTGCAATACTAAATTGTCTAATCATCTCTAGGCACAAATTCCATTCTCCTAACAGCATAGCAGCTTAGTTAGGATAAAATCCTCTTATGACCTACTTAACAAAAGATTAAATGATCCTTCTGAAAAAAAAAAATGGAAATTGTTTAGGTTTAGGTTTTTCCTGTTTCAATATAGTAATTTCTTCAAAAACTCTAAATTCTGAACACAGAAAATATATTGACCATTAAAGTAATGGAAGCAAATGAACTTACAGCTGGAACAAAAAACCTTGAGATCTGGTCTGCCAACTTCTGAACAGGGGCTCTGGCCAACTGAGCAGCCTCCACGAGTTGAACAATTTGAGAAAGGGCAGTCTCTGATCCAACATGTGTGGCCTTTACTATGATGCAGCCATTCTCATTTACAGTCCCACCAATAACCTGTTCGCAACATCACACAGAAAGCAGTAAGTTCCCATCATAAGCAATTACGAGATTGAAGTTACAAAGGCACTGAACAGAAACGCAACCTACCATACTATATTATACCTTATCACCAGGTTTTTTGGCAACTTGCTTTGCTTCTCCAGTGATCATACTCTCATTTACATAGCTTTGACCATCCATAACAATCCCGTCAACAGGAACCTTTGCCCCAGGAACAATCTTAAACAAGTCATTTCGCTGTATGAGTTGAGTACTTATTTCTGTTTCTGAGCTAACATTTCCATTGTCGTCAATCGTAACCAAGCATGCCGTATCTGGAGAAAGTTCTGACAACTTTGCTAAAGCATCTGAAGTCTTCCCTTTCGCCACGATCTCCAAATACTTGCCCAGGAGTATAAAAGATATTAGCATTGCACTAGTCTCAAAGAAATCTTGCCCTTCAAAGTCCTTGGAAGTCAAGTCTTTAATCAACATGTAGAGAGAATACAAGTAAGCAGCATTGGTTCCCACAGCCACCAGAACATCCATATTGGCAGATTTTCGCCTCAATGCATGATATGCCCCAATGTAAAACCTGAGAAGTGCATTTAACAAGACACCATAATCCAATGAGATTTAGTTAAAGCAAGGTAGAAACATATCGTAGGATGCACTACCGCTTATACTGCATAGAGATAAGTACCTCCGGCCAATGATGAACTGCACTGGTGCACAAAGGATACATCTCAGCAGCATTCCAATAGTAAGCATGTTGTGAATCTTGTAGTCTAACCAGTCTCCATAAGGCGGGAGCATTGGGAGTACCATGGAGAAAACAAACACAGGAACAGAAAAAAGGCAACTCCATAAGAACTGATTTCTGTACATTTGAATCTCATTCCAATGATCCAAATCTCTCTGTCTTGGAGGAGCATACAATCTTGCATCATAAGAAGTTAGGCCAGTAGAAGCCTCTCTGACGCATTTTATCAGAGACCTAGGACCAGTTACATCAGAATCATAGCTTATAGTGACCCTGTTTTCTTCCATATCCATGTCGACGTGATTAACACCAACTGCTAACTCAAGAGCAGTTCTGATAGCCTTAGCATCCTCAAGGGAATGAACTCCAACAAGATTTAGGTGCACTTTGTTCACATCATTCCCAGAATTTATAAGATCAGCTTCAAAGCCAGAATCTTCCACTGCTTCTATGATCTGCTTGGGGTTTGTGACGTTTGGGTCAAAGTGGACCTTGGCTTCTTCAAGAGCTAGACCAACCACAGCCTTTTTCACTCCATCAGCCATTGAAAGTGCACGTTCAACAGCCTCTGAGCAGCTGGTGCATGCCATACCTTTAATTTTCAACCGACATACGGTTATCTCTTGTTCTTGATACCCCTCAACTTGAAAGCCAGCATTTTCTACAGCTTCTCTTACAGTTTTTGACTAAGAAAACAGCAAAAAAAGGGAGAAAATCAATATCAACTACGCACATCAAAGATAAAAGCAATATAAATCGTAAATATCTACAGATAACATTACTAAATTTGAGGTTATTTAAATAATGGAATGCATCTCGGCAGCTAATTTAGGGTTAACGTATCATAGTTCAGCTTCCATGTATATTCACTCGTAAAGCATGAATCCTATTTCCAGATTTTTTTCCCTAGATAGAAGCATCGGAGAAAATGATCAGAGATAATTCTCTTGTAAGCTTGAGAAGGGGAATAGAACCCTATGGGTCCACCTGCTATACGCGAAAACAGGGGAGAGAACCAGCAAGAACCAAAAAGAAACGAAACCAAACCAAAACAACCACCGGTAAAATCACAGTAAGACGAGTAGTATTTGCTACTGACATTGATTATTTCTGGCATGTACTTGACAACAGTTTGCCCATCCATAGGTGAAACAACAACAGTCTTGATTCCATCAAGATTCCCTAACACAGACTCTATTGAGGTTGCACACGACGCACACTCTATACCCTTTGTCGTAAATGCCACCGTTTTAATCTCATTGTCGGCGTTCGCATTTGCCGGAGAAATGTCAACCGCCACGCTACCCTGAGGTCCCAGTAAAGGTACATTCAGGTCTGACTTTCCATTGACTTCCATTTTAAGTGCACCAAGATTTCAATCTTCAACCTATTAAGAATCAAGAGTAAGTTATTAAGCTTTCATCCTGAACCTGAATAATTCATGTATCCCATAACAATTGAACAATTCAACATTTTATATGAATATTGAATTAGGCTGACAATTCAGTTTTAGAGCAGAATTTCATACAAAAATGCTAAAGCATTACTAAGTCAAAGCTTCCTATCTACAGCACAAGAAATAATTTGAATAAACAGTAAACACTATGAATTCTTTGGTAAAGCAAAATAAATTACAAAACCAATCAGCTTAAACATTAAAAATATACTTCCTCCGTTTTCTTTCAATTGTACCCAAAAGCCTTGGCACGTTGTCAACTAAGAACTTCAAGCGAGAATATCTACCATTGGATATGCGTACAAATTATAAAAAGTTGATGCATGCAAAACAAAATTCTTAGACGAATCTAATAAGACTCCAATTGACGATATTTTACAATAGGAGAACGTCAAAGTGGAGAACATGGATATTGTCAATGTGATACAATTAATGAAAGGAGGTAGTATAGATCAATTTATCTCTATATTTGATCACAAATGCCTCACAACATCCAACGAAGGCGAAACGCTGCATACAACTAATAAAGTGAAGCCCTAAATTCATCAAAAATGCAAATTATCTTATCAAATCCAAGCAAAATTCCAATTATAGCTTCACAATCACCAATCACAACCACTTCACTTCACATTCTACAACAAATGACATAAACCAATCCACAACACATTAAATTTAACTTCAAACTCATTACACTTTACACAAAAACACCTAAAATTCGAATCATTGAGCTAAACATACACACCAAAACCTCTTAAACTTCAATACTCATTCAAAATTCCACTACAACACAATAACAAAAGTCAATATGATAATTAAAAAAAAAAGAGGTAGTATAGATCAATTTATCTATATACTTGACTAACTTGATCACGAATGCCTCACAACATCCAACGAAGGCGAAACACTGCACACAACTTATGTAGAGAAGCCCTAAATTCATCAAAAATGCAAATTATCTTATCAAATCAAAGCAAAATTCCAATTATAGCTTCACAATCACCAATTACCAATCACAACCACTTCACTTCACATTCTACAACAAATGACGTAAACCAATCCATAACACATTAAATTTAACTTCAAACTCATTACACTTTACACAAAAACACCTAAAATTCGAATCATTGAGCTAAACATACACACCAAAACCTCTTAAACTTCAATACTCATTCAAAATTCCACTACAACACAATAACAAAAGTCAATATGATAATTAAAAAAAAAGAGGTAGTATAGATCAATTTATCTATATACTTGATCACGAATGCCTCACAACATCAAACGAAGGCGAAACGCTGCACACAACTAATACAATGAAGCCCTAAATTCATCAAAAATGCAAATTATCTTATCAAATCCAAGCAAAATTCCAATTATAGCTTCACAATCATCAATCACAACCACTTCACTTCACATTCTACAACAAATGACATAAACCAATCCACAACACATTAAATTTAACTTCAAACTCACTACACTATACACAAAAACACCTAAAATTCGAATCATTGAGCTAAACATACACACCAAAACCTCTTAAACTTCAATAATCATTCAAAATTCCACTACAACACAACAACAACAACAAAAAACATCAAACTATCAAAAAATGTGTTGAGTTTTTAAGTATAAGCAAGAATTATACGAAAATATACAATTGAGAATGAATAAACGAAGCTACCTATAATTCGTAAAATGTGTTGAGTAACTCAAGATTCTAACTCCTGGAAGTACAATTACAGAAGTAAGGGGGAAAATTAGGGTTTTGAATTGAAAAATGGGCGGTGAAATTAGGGATTTACGAGAGTAATGTTGTGATGAATTTGTGACAGAGGAAGAAGAAGAAGGGAATATGAATTTTGGGTGCGTTTTTGTAGCACACCGCTTTTTCGTATTTAGCGGGGTGCGGGGACCTACTTTTTAAATTTTCGAATTTGCTATTACTAGTAAATGTATACTTCCTACATATTGACTTTACTACTATTTATCCATTATAATTTGACTGGCTTTTACAATTTATGCATAAGAAAAAATATAGTCTTGTTGGATTTTGTTTAATTCGTCTCGATGTATACATTTTTAATATCTTGTTGTCATAATTTTTACAAATGCATGATTAAAGATAAAAACCATACAAAATGTGTCTCGACAAGTGTGAAAAAAGAAATGTAGCACTTAAAAAGAAACAGAGGAAGTATCAAGTACGTTGGTGCGAAGTGGAGGCTGCACTTTATTTTGTGGATGACTAAACCATATCCAAAATATTTTGGGTAATGCCCTAAATATATATATTATTTATATATTTATATATTTTCTTTTTTCTCTTCATACCCTTCTTATTCTCTCTCCACACCATTTCACCCTCACTTTCTCTCACCTCTCTTCGCCGGAGTTTATTCCGGTCGCATTTAGCCAGAAAGTCGCTGGAAAAAGGTTGTGGTACCGCCGACGATATCTAGCCGGAAAGTCGCGGGAATTTTCTGGGCGACGGATCTCGCCGGAAATTCTGACAAAGTACTCGCCGGAAAAGTTCCAAGCATCTCGCTGGGAATTTTTCGGGAAAAGTTCTCGCCGAAAAATTCTGGTTCAAAGGACTCACCGGAAAATTGTGGGTCGCTGTCACTCTTATCTCGCCGGTAACTGTAGGTGCTTTAATTTTTTTAAAAAAAATTATCAGCCTTATATAACACGAGGCTCGCCTAATTAGCACAAGGCCCACCTCATGGTGAGCTTTGCATAACACAAGGCTCACCACATGGCCAGTCTTGCGTAGCACAAGACTCACCATGAGGTAGGCCTTGTGCTACACAAGGCTCGTAATATGGACTTTTTTTTCCGCCATTAAAAAATTATCTGTTAATTTTTAATGTTTAATAAAATTAAATAATAATTTATTGATAATATTAGAAAAAAAATTCCCATAAAAAGACGAGCCTTGTGTAGCACAAGGCTGAGGCTCACCACGTGGTCAGCCTTGTGTAGCACAAGGCTTACTTTATGAACGTTTTTTTCAAAATAACTTACCGTCATAACGAGCGGTGGTCACCAATATCTAGTGGTGGCGGGATAGCGGTGGTTGCGCCTGCGGTGGGTGGTGGTGCCAGTGGTGAAGGGGTGGCGCCGATGGTGGAGGGGTGGTGGCCATGGTGGTGGCGCCGGCAGTGGGGTGGTGGAGGGATGGTTGTGAAGAGTGGGTGTGGTGGTAACATTTTGTAGTATATGGCGTAGCAAAAACTCTTAGAAGTATATGGCTGGCTACATTAACTCCCCCTAAAACAGCAAAACACTAGGTAAATCCCTAAACAGTTGTTAATTTTACGGCAAGCCACACACAAAACTCGCTGTTATTTTATTTTTTGGAATCATTTAAATTTATTGGGATTTATTTATAGTTATGAAAAATTTATCAAATGTCACCTACTTGTATTCAAACTTTGGTGAACTAGCAGCTTGATTTTACAATAGGTACATGGTGGACGCGCACCTACATAAAGGAAGGTGCGCTCACCTTAAACGCATACAGAAAACAACAAAACGCAAACAAACTCGCTCAATTGTGAAACGGAATGAATAATGGTTCATTTCCAATGAACAATCATTTATATCCAATGAAGTAGCAAAACCGAAAATTTTACCCATTTTTTCTCTCCTCTGATAGAATTTCTCTCCCCTTCATTATCTCTTTCTTTCATGTTGATTTTGCCAAAAAGTTTCCCTCTCTCCTGCATTTTCTCTCTAAACTTTATCCATCTCCTTTACAAAAACTCATTCAATTCACCATTTTCATTCAAATTTCAAGCCAACTTTCAGCATCCAACTTACATTTGTAAATATATCACACCTATTCATCATTTTCACTCAAAAATTTGAATTTTTACCCTAAAAATTTCAAGCCCGTAATCCTCGAAAGACCGGGTGTCGCGGAAATCACCACTGCTCGCGGTCCATCTAATCGAACATCGCGGATAGCGCACGCAGGCAGCCACGACCGCGATCAGTGGCTCGCGGACAGTGAGTCGCGGCAGACGCTGGCTCGTGGTTCGCGTGTCGCGCTGCGTGCTGCGATGCGAGGAGGGCTTGCGGCAATAAACCGCGGGGCGTGGCAAAGTCCGCGACTAGTAGCGTGTTTTCCGAAGCATTTTATTTAAGATTTCCAACAAGTTGTTCCTTTTTTTTTATAGTTTGCGTTCTGTTGTGTCGCACAAGGTAGAACCAAACCAGGAGTTTCGAGGATTGGTGTGCCAAGGAGTTAATGTTCTCCCATCTAAGTTTGTAGAGGATTCATTTCGTGATGGATATGGTATTTTTGCAATCTCTTTGTTGTTAGCGCTTTTGATTAATTGAAGCCTTCCCTTCATTAAATTAATTTTTGTCATCAAGCTGTGCAGAAAAAGTGGTTAATATCAGGCGTTTGGATGAAGTAATTGAATCCATCCATGGATGGTACATGGAGCGTGGCCTTTTTGGCATGGTGAATATCTGGACCTTACCCCATTAAAGCCTTTTGTTATATCCTCATTTGGCCCTCCATTCCCTTGGGTGTGAGCTACATTGTTCTGTAGCAAAGGATTGGTATGCATGGCTTTCACTGCTGTAGAAAGCAAGTGATGTTGTTGATTCTCTGTTTCTTTCTGAATTATAAACTGAGGGATGCTTCTCAGGGCGAGTTTTTCTTGAAAGATATGTTTTTCGGGTTTTTTTCAGCCTTTTCACCTTCTCTTCAACTGATAACTTTTTTTGATTCATTTTTTATACTCCCTCCGTAACACACTACTTGCAACATTTTCCAAAAGTAGGTGTAACATAATACTTGCAACAATCTATCTACTTTCTTCTTAAGATAAAGATTTTCACATTAAATTACATATGGTCCTCACTAGGGGTGTTCAAAACCGGATACCGGATCGGATCCGGTCCGAAAATCCGGATATCCGGATTTTCGGATAATGGAAAAAAGATATCCGGATCCGGTCCGGATAAACCGGATATCCGAATTTCCGGATATCCGGATTTCCGGATCGGATAACCGGATAATCCGGATTTATAAAATTTCTTTTTTTTAAAAAAAAAAACTGTCAAAGTATATCCTGTTCAATGCTCCAAAATATAAGTTAATACATTCTAATGCTCAATGCTCCCAAAGCTTGTTTTTACATTCCAATGCTCAATGCTCCAAAATATAATCTCAATGCTCAATGCTCCCAAAGCTTGTTTTAAAAAAAAAACAAATTCATGCCAAAGTATAAGTTATTACATTTACTAAGGGACGGGTTCGGGGATTAAAAATACATCCATCAAATTTGTTACATCAATTAGTTTTCCAAAAACAACATAAACAACAAGACATATCAAGCTCCAAGCTTCAAAGTCCAAACTCCAAGCTCCATTAATCACCCATAGTGTCAATTGTTTCATCGATTAAGATTTCCGGATGCTCCAAAGTCAAATCCAACATGCCTACAACACGTGAAATAAAAAAAGGTTAAAGATTACATTT
Organism: Patellifolia procumbens; assembly: GCA_947645195.1. Lineage (NCBI taxonomy): Eukaryota > Viridiplantae > Streptophyta > Magnoliopsida > Caryophyllales > Amaranthaceae > Patellifolia > Patellifolia procumbens. Next base: position 3,318,125 of record CANSGD010000335.1, read on the forward strand.
TTCTTAAATATTAAATAAACAATCAAAATTAAACTAACCTTCTTCCATTTCCTCCAACGCAAGCAAACTCTCTTCTATTACAAGAGGAGTCCGAGAAGTACGTAACCAATCTTGTGAGCAAACAAGTGCCTCAGCCATCTTTGGTGTTAATGAAGTTCGAAAATCATCAAGTATACGTCCCCCCGTACTAAAAGTCGATTCGGAAGCAACGGTGGATATGGGTATGGCAAGCACATCTTTAGCCATCTTTTGAAGAATGGGATACCTTTTTGATTGATCTTTCCACCATTGCAAGATGTCAAAGCTAGAAACATGAGCTTCACGTGGATCTTCCAAATACTTTTCCAACTCATTTTTATTATCATTAGTTAATGAACAACCCGTATCCATTTGATACTTTGAATTCATGAGTTCGGCTATGTCGACCTTTCCCCCACTTTGACTAAAAACAATGGAAGAGGTAGAAGTGGATGAAGTAGCCCCACTTGTCTTTGGAGGAGGCATAGAGGAAGCATAAGAGTCAAACATAGATTGGAAAACCATTTTAATCTTAAGGGACAAGAGAGTTGCTTTTGTTTCATCATAAGAAGCTCGCACAATCCATTCAACATAATTCAATTTGTGCCTAGGGTCAAGAATCACGGCAACAAACACCAAAATGTTGATATTATCAATATTTCCATAATATTTGTCATACTTAGTCATCATATGGGTAGCCATAGTTCTCAAACCCACATCATCGGCATTCATATTTTGGGCAATCAACAACCTAGTCCCATAGATCTCATGAGCATAAGAGTTGCAAGTTACATAACGTGAACCGGAAAACCTCAATGTCGCATCATAAAAAATACTCAAGAAAGGTAGGTAGGAAGACACCCTTTTCCAATCATCATCCGTAGGACCACCACCCAACTTCCTAAGTAATTTCACAAGAGAAGAGTCTTTCATGTATAAACAAGCAAATGACTTTTTAAACTTGATAGCCGATTCAAGCATTAAAAAGTAGAATTCCATCTTGTTTCAACATCCAAGATAACAAGACTTTTGCTCTCCTCTCTCTCCTCTAATATGCAACCTTTGAACTTTTTAAGCCTCGCCGGAGAAGACCTTACAAACCTCACAAGAGCTCGAACTTTCATAATAGACAAATCTAGTTCTTTTAAACCCTCTCTTACAATCAAATTCAAAATATGTGATGCACATCTCATATGCAAGTATCTACCCTCTAGCAAACTAGTTTCCCAAATGTTAAGTCTTCTCTTTAAGTAATCAATTGCCAAATCATTTGAACTTGCATTATCTACCGTCACAGTCATAATGTTTTTCAAATCCCACTCAATCAAGCATTTTTCAACCCCTCTACCAATAAGTTGTCCGGAATGGCCGGCAATTGGACAAAAGTTAATAACTCTTTTTTGCAAATTCCAATCATCATCAATAAAATGGGCAGTCAAACACATATAACTCAAATTTTGACCAGATGACCAAGTGTCTGTGGTTAGAGAAACTCTAGAATGCAAGTTCTTAAAAGAGATTTTCAGCTCATTTCTTTTTTCAATGAAAAGACTATAACAATCTCTAGTGGCAGTGGTACGAGAAGGAATCTTAAACAAAGGGTTTAAAGCCTTGCAAAAGTCATGGAATCCTTCACGTTCAACAAAAGCAAAAGGCAATTCATCCACAATAAGCATTTTAGCAAGCTTTCTCCTACAAAAATCATAATCATATTCCCAAAGTTTTGGAACCCCAACAGTTTCAATAGTACCATCTTCATTCACTCAATTTTGAATTTCAAATTCAATCTTCTTTTGATTTACATCCAAGTTTGGAGGATATTTTTTGCACCTTTTAATATGATTTCCTAAAGGAGATGTCCCATTTTTAGAATCACAACCAATACGTGCATTGCAATACTTACAAATAGCAATTGTGGGATCTGATTTGTCACGAGTGAAATGAGCCCACCACTTTGACTTATTCTTCCTCTTCCCCGTAATACCACGAGATTTCTTCTCCGAGAGAGGTGCTCCACTTTTACCTTTCTTCTTTTTCCGCTTTTTTGGTGGGGGTCTTTCCTCCTCTTCATCACAAGATTCGGATGCATTATCCTCTTCATCCTCGCTCTCATCAATCATCTCCATATCAATATCAACAAATGGAGATTTAACTCCTTCATTATCATCAAAAGATGATCTGGCCTTCTGCAAGAAAACCAACATAAACTTAGTCACTTCATTAACAAATATGGCCATGATGAAAAACAAATAACAATGATGAAATTACTTTAATGAAACTGAAAAATAACTTACTGAAAAACCAGGTGGAGCTTCTAGATTCGAACGTCTTTTACTCTCCATCAAGACTTGAGAACTAGAACCTGAAATATGCGTCAAGTAAATCAGTTTCCAAAAAAAGACAAACTATTTGACATGAGAAGAAATGTATCTCAATTCTCAAGTTTGGCAACATCAGCCCAATATTTAAGCTACACAAATAATGAACATATAGAAATATAATATTTAAGCTACACAAATAATGGTAAGGTATTCTCTTTATAAAAATTGTGGTCTAAAATCATATTCTATGGATCTGGTGATGTTTTATTTTTGAACCTTGTTTGGGTGTTTACTGATTTTGTAAAGTATGTCAGCTTCTTTAGTAATTAAGCTCTAAAGATCAACAAAGTGTTCAACATAACTAGCAAACTAGTTTACAGACTTTACAGTTTACACAAGGCATGTGCTCAAATCAAGCAATCAAAATCAAGAAACCAAAAAAATAAAGGACTCCATCTCAAGAATCACTGGAAACTCAAAACTTCAAACAATCAAAATCAAACAGAGCACTAAAATGAAAGCATTATACCAAAAAATATCGGACTCAATCTCAAGCATCTCCTGTAAATATTTTTTTTCATCTCCTGTAGATCGGAATCATATATACAAAACAAAATCTCAAAAAAACTTACAGATTCTTCATGAGAAGCAGCAGAAGAAACAAAATCAAATATTCTCAGTGGTTTTTTACGTGAGACTGAGACGAACAATGGCCGGCGAGAGCGAAGACGAGACCGGAACTGCCGGCGAGGAAAGGCGACGGTGACTGAGACGGGATTGACTGAGTGACGGCGAGGAAAGGCGACGGTGACTGAGTGACGGCGAGACGGGATTGACTGAGTGAGGGCGAGGAAAGGCGACGGTGACTGAGGGAGTGAGCCAGTGAGCGGCGGCGTTGTCTGAGGTTTGAGGGAGGGAGATAGGGAGTGTCGTGAGCCCTGAGCCGTGAGGGGGGAGAAGAGGCAGTGACCAGTGAGAGAGTTGTTTGAGTCTTTGAGAATTGAGAGGAATTAGGTAAACTAAAATATTAAATTTTTTTTTTAAAAAAAATTCGGATATTCGGGTTATCCGAATTTGCAAAACACGTATCCGTATCCGATCCGAATATCCGATTTTAAAACCGGATATCCGATCCGAAATATCCGAATTTTAAAAACCGGATCGGATATCCGGAATTATTGGTCGGATATCGGATATTTCGGATCGGATAGTTCGGATCGGATTTTTTTGCACACCCCTAGTCCTCACCTCTTATGTACTTGTTTTTGTTTTTCCCTCTCTATCTCTACTTTTTCTCCTAATCACATGTCATTTATCTCTCTTACTTTTACCAAACAACACATTTATCTCTCTTACTTTTACCAAACAACACATTTATCTATCATTAACAAATTTTGCCTAGGATTTCCCCCTAGTCCATTTGTTGCAACTATTACGTTACGGAGGGAGTACATTTGTTGATGGATCTGACCCTTTGAGCTATCATAGGTAATTGGCCAAGAATTACCATCACTTGTGGAATTAGTGTCAAGCATATTTGTTACTTCTTCTCCTCAAAGTTCTTACCACTAATTGTGAACCGAAAATCAATATAAGAGCGAATAAGTGAAATTTCTAAGACTTTTAGTTTTAGGGTAAGAGAGATTTGCTTGGAATTATTTGAGTACTTCAATGGGCCATTCAGCCATGGTGGGTCAAGGAAGGATAAAAATGTGTTAAGGTTTACCAAGAATTTGATATAGTAAATGGGAAGAATTTCGAGGAAGGGATGTTTGTAGAAAGTGGGAAGAACTTTTAAAAACAGAGGAAGAAGTGAAAAATATATAGCAATAGCCAATTGGTAGGTTTCATCTAAAACAATTGCTGTGAAAAGTAATGCCAAGGATTATTATTTGAATGCAAACTTTTAGCTGGAAATTCCCTTTATTCTCCATGTAGTGATCATTGGACACTGCCTTGCGTGTTGTTCGCTATCTGGCCAAAGTATTCTTCTTGAGTTTTCGGTGTGATCTTTCTCTTTCCGCTCGGAGTGGCTTTGATTGGGCCAGCTATCCTTTAATTCGGTGTCCCATTACTGGTTGGTTGGTGTTTCTTGGTTGTTCTCCGATTTCCTGGAAAATCAAGAATTAACATATAGTCTCTCGTTCGTCTGCCGAGGCTGAGTACAGGTTGAAATGGCTCAAGGGGCTTCTTTTGAGCCTTTACATCGTTCATCCTTGTGCTATGAGTTTGTTCTGTGATAGGTTGGCACAATCGAGAAAGGGAAAAGTTCTTTCTAGTGAGCAGTACGAAATGAACTCAAATTGTGCTTTTGCTCAGCCCAGAATTTATGCGGATCCAACTGAGCCATGCGATCGATAATACCTTGCACATTGCTCATAATCCCTTGTTTCATGAACGTACGAAGCATATTGAGGTCGATTGTCACTATTTTTGTGATGCTATTCAGGATGGTCTTATTACCACTTCTCATGTCTCCACCACCGAAAAGTTGCAGATATCTGTACGGGAACTTTGGGAAAACGTCAGTTTAACTATTTGCTTGGCAAGTTGGGCATTTGTGATCCGCATGACTGCATGCTCCAACTTGAGAAGGGTGTTAAATGCTATTGTAATTAAATAGATCAGGCCCACATAAATTGTAATTAGTGTCTTGTAGTTGGGCTGCGTTAATTAGCCCACATGAAATTAGGCTGTATAAATTACACTTGTAAAGGAATGGAAGGCACAAACTCTAAACTTTCAGCAATAGCTGCTAATACCAACCATTAGTGCCAAAACACAATAAATTATAAACAAACCAATTTGTAGAGAGGTTCCAACCGGCCACCATGGATAAGAGGAACTTCACTTTACCACATTTTGTTTTTGAAGTTGGAGTTTTCCCTAGTTGGAGTTTTCCATAGTTGGAATATCGCCCTCTTTGAAGCTAACAACATGGGAGGAACTACTCCTACTATGCAACTTTGGTGGAGCCATGATATTGAGAAGTAACGATCTCGCTTAATTCCTCTGTAATTATATCTCTCCCTCTCTCTATGTATGGTGCTAAGAGAGAGACAAAATGTGATGATATATACTTCCTCCGTTCTTTAATAAGTGACACAGTCGTATAGTGTTCACTATTCATAATAATTCCATTTACAATTTAGACTTTAATTAGTTTTGGTGACTTATCTTTTAGGAAAAACATAATCATGTGGGATCTTGTTAGATTCGTTTCAACGTGCAGTTTTTAATATCAACTTTTTATAATTTTTACTTATTGATAATTACAGATATTAGTGTTTAAAATAATGCATATGGCAAGCGTAAAAACATGAAGTGTGTCACTTATTAAGAGACAGAGGTAGTATACATAGAGAGAATTAAGATCAAATAAAAAGATTTTTAAAGTGAGAAGGGTGAAAAGGGTTTTTGTTCATATTTTTGATATGGAGTGTACATATTTTTTGAACTAAATATGCAACCTTTTGATCATGTGCATTTTTTTTGAACTGAATGTGCATTTGAAGATCCTTCTCACACTTCTCATTTTAAGATCTTTCTCACCCGATCCCAACTCTCTCTCTATATACAGAGAGGGATGGTGGGAGGTTGTCGTATATCCCTAACAAAATATGATCAACTTACCTCCCCTTAAAAATATAGTAAAGCGGAAGTAAGATTGTATCCACAAGGAGCAATGTATAAGTCGGTAATTAACGTATTCTTATCCCTAGAAGACTCTAGGAACCAAGTAGCCAATGCGGGAAGGGGATTGGTTTAGAATAATGTACTACAATTATAATGATTAAGCGTGAAATAAGTTAAGTCAATGAAAAGGAGTCTTGGACTCGATTGATATCCACTTCCAACTAAAGTATTGATCATGGAACTCATAATACCAACTCTCCCTTTTGGTCACCTATTGAGAAATCTAGACCTCTAAGCTCCTAGGTCGTGGTTAAACAAACACGATCATCGTGGTTTGAACCCCCTTACTATTACCTCAATCCAATAGTAGCATTAATGTTTTTGAATCAATAACATTCAAGCTATAAGCAAAGTCTCTCTAAGTACTTGAAGCAACACATCAGCATAACATCAAACACTTAGTGTGCTACTTAAGAACTAGGAACATTAACAACTGGTTATGCTCCTAACACTAGCATTTGATCATTCACACAGCTATACTAGTAGTACTCCTAGCAAGATTATGCAAACATCAATAAAATAGGCTCAGGAGATCTTACAATAACCAAATGAGATGATATGACAAAGAGTTTTCATTTACTAAGGTTGTAAGCTTCAACCAACCGAATCCAAGAACAAGTTTACGCTAGAGGATACATGATTTGCATAACAATTCTTTAAGAAAAGTTGATGATTTAAACCGTAGAAGTAAACTAAAAGTGAGGAACTCTACTCTCTCTCACTCTAGAACTACACGGTCTAAAAGGTACATGATGTAAGCCTTTCTTAGAAGGAAAATAAAAAGAATGGAGAAGTGGGCGGCAGAGGCAGGTCGTGATTCGCGACTAGACAGGTCGAGGCCCGTGACCCTGGTCGCGACTCACGACACACCTACTGCCTCCCAGCTCTAAAAACAAAGAAACCAAAAGGGGAAAGGGGAAGGAGAGGAGGCTATGCAATCTTTGCATGAACCTCCTTCAAGTAGCTTGGCTGCTTCAATAGTGTGATGCTCAATGCTCGGGACTCGGTCGGGACTAGCAAGCCTTGACGCTAGGATGCTTCGGACGCTCTGAGACTTGCCATGGGAAGATCGGAAGCATGAAAAACTTGCCATAAGGATGATCGGACACATGTATATGCATCGGAAGATGCCATGTAAACAAGTGATATCACGTATTTATATAGACTTTTCTCCCTTATTTACAAGCTAATTTGTGCGTCATTGGAGCTCTTGGGAGCTATTTTATGCTAACTATCGTATATAGTTGTGGTTTTGTGTTTTAGTGTTGAATTGCAGGTTTTAGGGAGTTTTCTCCTCATTTCCGAGCCAATTGGAAGCAACCACGACTTTACGAGATGTTACGAGGCACGGTTGGGTCATTTAGAGTATGCTTGCTCGTTTTAGGAGCCTCCCGAGACTTTAGACTTGTCCGTCAAGCTCAAACCGCGAAGAAACGTTCAAAGACAAGCTAACTATGATGATGCGTACACTGATCGGGCAAAAATGGCCCGATCGGGCCATATTTAATGCATCGGGTGCTCAACTCTCAGACCCGATCGGGCAAGGCTTGCCCGACCCAATCGGGCGAGAGAACGAATACACGTGCTGCTTTGAAGCCCTAGGCCCGATCGGGTGCTAACCGCCCGACCCGATCGGGTGGGCCAAACTTTAAGTTGCAGCTGCTGTTACGCCTAAAGAAGAAGAATGAAGCTGCTGGACTTTCATCATCGGCCCGATCAGGTGCTTGTGGCCCGATCCCATTAGGCAGGAGGCCCGTTGCCCCTATTTTGAAGCTGCTGCTGCGAGAAGCCAAGAGGAAAAAGTTGAACATTTTTACTATGGGCCCGATCGGGTGGCCCTGTGCCCGATCGGGTCCCATGCACTTTGACGCGATTTTCGTCTTTTTTATTCCGCATTTAGTTTGACTTTTAGGGGATTATAAAAACTTTTTCCTCATTATTTTAGGGACATCTTTTATTATCTTTCATTAGCTATAACTCTAGTTTATTTCTCATAGTCATTAGCTTAGTTTAAACACTTTAGATTAGATTAAAGGTGATTGTACCTATTCGATTTCAATAAAAGTTCCTGCTTTCTGTCAATTGGTATCCTTCCTTACCCTAATCTCTTTTATTATTCTCAATTGCTTAGCTTAGTTATTTAATTATTCATGATGCAATTGTTAGGGTTTCATATTAGTTTTGTTGTTGTTAATTCGATTATGAGTGAGTAGTTCTCTTTCTAGGGTGTTAGATAGGAAAGCCATGTTTATACCATGATTGTGATTTAGATTTCTATCAATTTCTAGGGCTTGATTAGGGTGATTGTGATGTGGTTTGTTCTTATTGAGTAATTGATGTCAGTGTACAATTTTATTGATGGCTTGTGGTTAATAGTTGTTTGCACAGATCCGTCTTACGACTAGAGGCCTAGGACACGTCAGTTTTTCTGATTACGTTAGTGAACATGCGGCGTATGTTGAACTATGAGCGTTGAGTCTTAACCATAGCTCAACACATGCTCTAATCCCCCCGACTCTCGACTTAGGTTTTGATAGTAGTTGACCATATTTGATTGGTATAAGCATGGTGGACCGACCTAATACCCTAGGTTTTTAGTCCATATTCAATTCCTCGATTTAATCTGTCTTCCTTAGCTTAATCTTTAGTTCAGTTAATTCTTCTCTGATTTGATCTGAAGTAGCTGATTGGTTGAATATTAATTTAGAAACTCTGTCTCCCTGTAGATTCGACCCTGCTTCCATTGACTACCATAGTTAGAGGATTGTAGGTCTATCTTTGAATAGGTAATACGACTAAATCCTATCAACAAGCTATCATACAAATCCGTCAAAATCCACTACCAGACTCAATTAAACCCACTAACGCCAAACCGAACCAAAAACCCGACTCTAAGCCCAAACCGAAACACAAAATAACCCAGAATTCGCCTAAGATCGGCGTATAACTTAGACACATCAATAGACGATGTTTATTTTCAGGTATTAGGTACCATGTTATGATACAAGACATTATAGAGTGAGGCCATGTTCGTATGGACGGAATCATAGTTCAGTTCAATATTGTGTAAGTTTCCTCCCACGATTTTCATTTTTCATTCAAGTTGAAATTAGTTCAGTCCAACTGAAAAGAGGCACTGGTGGAGCCAGTGGGGTGTATGGGGAAACAATTGATTATATAAGTAAAACTGCAAATGTATATGTTGTAATAATGTTTGCTTTGGTGGTCAGGGAAGCAGACATCAAACTTTGCATGTGTGGTAGTTTTAGTGGTCGAATCCCTCTAAAAACAATTTGACATTTGTAACTACTTCAACCCCTTAAATTTATATGTAGGAAATCTTGTTTCTTCAATGTTCTCCATTTATTTTCGTTCTGTTCATGAACTTTATTTATAATTTTTTATCTAAACTTTTTTCATTTACATAATTATAAGATTTATATATGTTAAGTACTTTTTGAGAGAAGGGTCCCCTAAGTTTTTCCTTGTATCTGTTTCAAAAAAAATATATATATATATATGTTAAGTACTTTATAATAAAAATCCTTCTATTAAGTATTAACTTTTTAAATTTTTTTGTCAGTTTACTATCACCACAAAGATTAACAAACCAACAAATTTGTATTCTTCGTTGACCATTTTGAAAATTAGTTAAAAGGGCTATCATCTTTAATATTATCGACAAAAAGAGTAATATAACTTATCTTAATTTTGTATTTTTTGAGCTTAATTGGTCATGCAATTGTATCCCCAAATGCAAATTTCTGGCTCCGTCACTGAAAAGAGGGTGAGGGCAGCAAATTTTGTTTTTATTTTTTTATTTTTATTACAATAGCAAATTTATTATTGCTACTAGATCCAATCAAACTCTCACCTCGTAGTCTTAAGTCTTAACAGACTAGCACTAATTGAAAAAGACTAAAACACCTCCTTAAACAAAGACTTTAAAACCTAATTGGTGCATGACGCGAGGATTAAGTTTATAATATAGATTATGCTCATTAAATACACACGTTGACTTCTATTGATTCATGAGCATGTTATTACTCCGTAATACATGCTTAGATCAAGCATCTTTAATTAAATTGACTTGACTTAGTCGATTAATTATGTTATTACTCGTGGGGAAATGTAATGAGCTTTTTTAACTAGCCCTGTAAGGCTGTAATGCTCGGGGAGTGAAAAGCTGAAGTTAAATACTTAGTAATACTAGACAACATACGTTACATGCTTACCAAGAGGTATTTAGTTTAGTGATATGGTTTTTATCTTAATATGTGAGTTAAGTTAAAAAGAGGATACTCAACTTTGCCTAAGCCATAAGTTACAAATTGAGTATTTAAGTTTCAGAAGTTGTATATTGGGGACTCTAATCAACTTACAAAGTTTTACTTCTTTATAAAAGCAATTAATTTTCACTTCATTTTTGTTTTAAAATTGTTTTGAGTGCTTGATTGAGCACAAAATGAAGTCTGTATTTGTTCTTTTTGTTATTGAATGTGTGCAAATGTAGAGATATATTCATTTGTTCATGCTTGTGAAGGAGAAGTAGTGACAACGCTGAATAACGAGAAAAAGCCATATTTTAATGGTCCATTATTTACTTGCTTAAGTCGTTGCCTAATTTTATTTTAAAAGTAGGCGGTCTCTTAGAAGACCAACTGTATCAAAAATATGACTTGTAGTCCCTAATATGCGACTTTGGAAACTTGAGTACTCAATTTGTAACTTTGGGCATAATTGTGTACCCTCCTTTTTAGCTAGCTTAACTAATTGCTTTGTTTTAGTATTGTTATCCTCTTTCATTGCTTTCCTGTTCCTCCAATCATAATAAGAGTACAAAAGAATGAAAAAACATAATCACTAGTCAATTATTAAGTCAAGCCAATCAAATTAAAATATGCTTGATCTAAGCATTTATTCCGGAGTTATAACATGATTAGTCATTACTCAATGAAGTCAGCGTATTTGTTCAAGGAGCATCGTACCAAAAAAAAAATCATACTGATGAGGTTTTTGATGTGCATCTTCCTCGCTTGTATAATTCCATTTCGTAAAGCAATAGCTTTTGCAATAAGCGGAGTAGATTGACCTAATTTGAATGCTGCAGCAGTAAGAGTATTGCCTTCTGAAATTCTAAGGACAATTCCGACTGCTGATGAAGACTGAGTAGAAGAGCAATCAGTATTAAGCTTAACAAAATTTGGGGGAGGAGGCGTTCATCCTATTTGTTTAATTTTCAGCGCCCTGTAAGGGGGTAGGGAGAAGGATGTGTTTAGGGTGTCATATGTGGAACGGAAATTCCATTCCATGACTGCATTTTAGATCGGAACATGATCCGTTGTGGGTTAAATGATTCATTTTGAAATACTATTAAGTTTCTTTCTTTTCAAATACTCCATAGGATTTGAAAAATTGTAGAAATACTTTGTGTATTCAAGTTTTTGCTTTCGGTGAGAAAGGTTTTAATATTAGTATCTAGGTTGATGTTGCTTATGGAAAACCAGCATATGCAACTATACAAGTGATACAACCGGTGTACACTGGAGTCCGGACTAATCTCTTTCCATTTTTAAGTTTGGTTCATATTTAAATGTCAAGATTTAGTTTTTAAAGACTCTTAGAGATTTACAAATCTGACTTTATTTCTTATCTTTTAGATATTTTTTTCGTTTTTATTAGCTGTGGCACTTTGAATTTTACAGACTCTTAGATAAATATTTAGATGAAAGAAATTGGGAGAAAAAAAGATGGGAATCCATGTGATATGAGAGAGATAGAGAGAAAAATTTGCCTAAAAAGAAATCGTCACAATTAATTTCAAATTTCCTCATATGAAAGGTGTCACAATAAACAAAAGAAGGAAGTATAAAAAATTGAGTTAGACAATCTGGGTATGAGCATTTGGATAGACGACATAAACGTTTAACTTAAAAGTTCAAGGTTTTTAAATCCTAACACTTTACACTTTTAAGTAAAAATCTTACGGCCAGCTAAAGTTAAAGTTCCATTAAAGAGTGTGTCCACGGGGTAAACATAAAATTTAAGTTAAAACCTTATTGTTTTAAGTTAGCACCTTTTGGTTTTAACATGGACCGGGTCTACACTAAATTTATTATAGACCCAGTACAAAGCCCAAAAGTTAAGATTTTATAATTAAAACTTAAGGTTTAACAATTAAAAGTTAAGGTTTTGTGATCAAAAGTTACGTGTTATAAATGAAAAGTTAAGGTTTGTTTCAAAAGTTAAGATTTTGTAATTAAAAGTTAAGGTTTAGCGATCAAAATTTAGGTGGTCTACACTATTTTAAGTGTGGACCAGGTCCACCCAAGAGTTTCTCCTATCTATATAAGGCCATGTATGATGTATAACTCTATAATCCGTCTATCCCAATGCTTACACTCTTTTATATTGTTAGTATATTTTTAAAGAGTTACCAAAGTTGGTTGGTGTGAGTGGTAAGTACTCACATCCCTTAAACAAGTGGTCAGGGGCTCGATTCTTGACTCTTGCGAATGGAGTAACCAAATTTGGAAGGAGTCTACCCATTAAGTTGACTTCATTACCCCGAGGGAGATTGCCCCTACTATCGGTACGGGATACTCCTGGCTAACACCAAAAAAAAAAGGTACTTCCTCCGTTTTTTATTAAATGATACACTTGTTTTTTCACGCTTATCAAGGAAGCGATTCAAGGGTGTAAACGATTGAATTTTTCGATCAAATTTTAACACAAGCAAGAATGAGACTCTGTATTACTTGTGTGAAAATTTCATCGAAAAATTCAATCGTTTACACTCTTAAATCGCTTCCTTGATAAGCGTGAAAAAACAAGTGTATCATTTAATAAAAAACGGAAGTATATTTTTAAAGAGTTGGCAGTTCATATTTTAGAAGAACATTGGTCATTATTTAACTTCTAGTATTTGTTTAAAAGAGTTGGCAGTTCACATTTTAGAAGAGAAGACGTACTGATCTACTCCGTGTACCCAAGCCCTGCTCTCTGTGTCTATATACACACACAATAACATTATAACAAAGTAGATAAGCTTAGTTCATTACTTCTCAACATCCTCAATTCATTATCTATTTTTTACTTCTTCTTCACATGTATAATGGGTTCACCAAAGTTAGATAAGTGTTGTTTTCAGCTTGTTAGGTTCAATCAAGATGTTGACATACCAGCTAAACGACCACAAGCTCATCAAATGAAGCAGCTACTATCCAAGTTGGGGAGTGCTTTACAAACTGTTCTGTGTTTCATTTGTGGTCTTAGTAAGTATCTTCGTAAGTTTCTGAACTTTGTCTTGCTCATTTGTCTCGGTCTTGTGGTCGTTGCATTGGGGTTAGCCTTTGCTGCACTATGTTACTCTTGCATTCTAATTATTGCCCTTGCAACCTTGCCATTGTTACTGATTGCTCTTCTAATTACACGAGTTTTTCAGTTCATTAGGAGTGGTTATGCTTATAAAAAACTTACCAATTTTAAGTATCTTATCCGAGGTTGGCTATATCTAAATGTACAGATTGTTGTAATGGCATTGGCGATTTTCTCTATATTTGCAAAGTATGTTCCTCCTATAAACCAAGTGATGCTTTTGAACTTGCCTTTGATAAGATGGGTGTTGATAATTGTTATCGTTTGTGGCTTTTACCTCGTAAGCTTTATCATATATAATTTTACTCATCAAGCAACTCGACTCCTTAATATTAGAAGTGGGCTAAATGTTGCACAAGCGTTTTCAGAGATGATGGATGGTCTCATTTTCTGGTGGGCTGAGCACGAGGTGATGAAACGTGTCCCCACTTTTACAAGCCATGAGATCCTTGGACTGCCCACTCGAAAGTGGTTAAGGGTATCGATTCTCATCCTCATTGGTTACAATCTTATCACCTTGCTTACTCATATGGCCATCAAATCTTTACGCCGTTTGTGTCAACAACATCCTCAAGTAACCTGTAATGGCTTATTGAAAAATTTATTAGTAAGCCACCTACATAAAAAATACATAGTGTATTTTGCAAATGGAATGAGGTTGAGCATCAACTTCATAATGAGCTCATTGTTGCTTCTACTTACTTGGGTTTTGTACTTTGGCTCGCGCCTAGACATGAAGATAGGCAAAAACAGAAGTGTATGGGACTATGGATTTTGGACTTTACTTGTTCTTATGATATCCTCTGTTTTTTGGTTGATTAAAAGTTTTGTGCTACTAGCATGGGAAGTTCATACAGTGTATAATAGATTAGAGCATAAAATCATTTCCATAAGTAAGAAGTTGTATTTCCTTGGCATTCTCGATTGCGACCACCATGATATATTCAAGCTGCGACACGATACTATTGAAGACGATGATAAACAAAAAGAATCAACATCATCAGATACTAGTGAAGGAGGAGGATGCGGGCCATGCGGCCGCTTAATAAACGCCAAACTACTAGCCAATTGGTCCAACTTTATTCCGGAATGCATGAAGAATATGCTAAATTCCGAAAAGAGGACAATGATCAGGGAAGAACTGAAGATGGACAAGAACTCAACTTTGGATGATTTACAACGGGCATCTCATTACTTTTTAGTTGCTCAACGAATGTTGTTGAAGGAGACGTACGTTTCTGATATTCTAAGTGCTTTTAATCCAGCAAGTGATAGTGATAATAGGTACGAAACTTTCCTATGTTATCTTCCCCTGATTTATACTTCATTCAAATTACTTTGCTACTTAAATTGATTTTGCTAATTAGTCTTGCAAATCCCGAGTTTTAATAAATAAACTGATTATTTGTCGTTCAATATTGATTTTAAGTTGATTATTCTAGCTAGAATTTTCATATGCAACTATCAACTTTTACTACTTAAATCTGATTTTTGTTGATTTTCTTCAAGCTGAATCGAACTAGAATAGCTCAATAAAGTTGAATTCGTGCTATCTACACTTTCTTACACTTAACGGTATTCATATTCCCTCATGATCAATTTTTCTAAAAAAAATATTACAATTTTAGAAGGATATTTTATCAAAAACTACCTATTATAATTCACCTTATAGGTTTAAAAAACTTACGTAATTTTTGTTCAGTTTAACTATCTTATGTGGTCATATATGCAACATCAATATTTTCTCTCCCAATAAGTGGTTTTCTGGCCGAAATGGGTGGGTCTGGACTAAAATCCACTCATTTTGGGTCGATATACCAATCATTTGGTCGTAAAACAACTCATATGTAAAGAAAGCTACTTATATTGCATATATAACTATATAATATAGTTAAATTTGCACAAAAAATGCATAAGATATATAAAGTTTTAAACCTATAAGATACACTATAAATAGGTAGTTTTGACAAAAATATCCTTTTTACAAATATAAATGACTCTAATAATAGTTGTATTATTTTTGTATTTTCTCTATCACATAATTTATTTGTGATATATTAGGAAATTTATTCCGATAAATAAAAGGAGAAACTGGTGCGAACAACACCAACTACTGATTTGGGGCACAAACAACACGAACTAAATGAGGTGTGATTCACAACACAAACTTTATGGTATTGGTGCACGAAACAACATAAATGACGAGTTTGGCCTAAATTTTATAAAATATTAACGATTTTGGTTTAATAAAATATTATTCATAGTCCCGTCCCCCACTTTCCGTGCACATCCTTTGACAAGTGAATTCCTCATCCTACCTATGCAGTTTGGCCTAAATTTAACAAAATCATCATTTGTGTTGGTTCGTGCACAAACCATAAAAGTTTGTGATGTGATTCACACCTTGTTTAGTTCATGCTATTTTGTGCACCAAAACATTAGTTGGTGTTGTTCGCACCAATTTTTCCTAGATAAAAGCAAAAAGATGTGACAACTATTTTATCATGCGATAAAAAGAATCAAAAGAGAGTGATTAGTCATTAGTTATTGCAATGTTTTACCAAGATGTCTGTCGTATATCCGGTATATAGGTATATCCAAATCTATTTTTGTTCCGGAATTAAAATTTGGTTCATTCTCATTGTGCAAATGTGCAAGATGATGACCTTAAATGTTTACCTATCCCCAGAAGTGCCATAGTGATTGTGTTGTTTTCTTATAAGAACTTCTAGCACTACATCCACGATCATTAATTCATGACTACTGATAGGCCTATCTCAAATATGTATTTGAGCTTTCGCATGGGCTTTTATAATCATTAATGAGAACCATACTTTTTTTTGTTCATGGCTCATTTGTGTCAATATTATCAGGGATAAATTGAGACTACTTATTAATCATGGTCATAAGAAAAATAAATTTCAAGGAGACAAAGAAAATGAAAAAGAACAACAACAACAACAACAAGGGGAACAACAACAACAACAAGGGGAACAGCAGCAACAACAAGAACAAGAACAACAACAAGGAGAACAACAACAACAACAACAACAACAACAAGGGGAACAACAACAACAACAAGGGGAACAGCAGCAACAACAAGAACAACAACAAGGAGAACAACAACAACAACAACAACAACAACAACAACAACAACAACAACAACAACAACAACAACAAGAACAAGGAGAACAGCAACAACAAGAACAAGGAGAACAACAACAACAACAAGAACAAGGAGAACAACAACAACAACAACAACAAGGAGAACAGCAACAACAAGAACAAGGAGAACAACAACAACAACAACAACAAGGAGAACAACAACAACAACAAGAACAAGGAGAACAACAACAACAACAACAACAACAACAACAACAACAACAACAACAAGAACAAGGAGAACAACAACAACAACAACAACAAGAAGAAGGAGAACAAAGCTCCGCTACAGATGGTCAAAAAACAAGCAAAGATGATTGGGATATTTTTGTCACAGAGTTACTAGAGCAAAAAGAACATTCCTCTAAAATTCAATTTGCCGATATTCAAACATGGGTGGTAAGTAAATTAGCTATTACGGAAATAATTAATATTTCCTCCGTTTTTTTTACTTCCATCTTTTAGAAGTAGTACTTGCATCATTTACTTTTCTCTCTACCTCTCTCCAATCACATGAGTCCCCTTTTTCCACTCTCTCTATCTCTCTCATCTTCTTAGTTCTTGTGCCTAACCTCAATAATGCAAGTATAAAAAAAGGAGAAAGTAGTTAGGAATACCTTAGTTTGTTAGAATACTCTCTACAATTTAAAGTTATTGAGATTGATTTTCATAACATATTCGTGGTATCTTATGCATCCACTAAACCATGAAAATAATAATATAAGTAGCTAATTAGAACGGTACTAATCTCCCTTCCAAATTGGTAACAATTCTCTTCTCTTGTGAAAAGATCAACCTTGTTAGAGTCCACGTTGTTCTTTAAAACTACTTAAGGTCTAGCTTTCCTTGGAAGAATTATAACAGATATTGAAGTGAATATAAGATAGTGTGACTTATGTCAAAGTATAAGATCCTGTTCTTTAATTTTAGAAATTAAGCTCATTTTAGTTTAGTCAACAAAAGTTAAGTTCAACTAAGCAAGTGTTGGTCCAGTGGTGATGGGGACTGGCTTTGGTAGGACGGACCTGTATTCGAATCCCCGCAATACCCTTGGGAGAGGAATGGAACCTAATCACCCCGAACTTGGCCTCGATCTGGATGTAGTCCGAAGGGTGAACCGGGTGCAAACACCCAAAAAACAAAAGTTAAGTTCAAGTTAGTTTCAACTTATTTTAAATTCTATTTTAAGTAATTATTATATCGATATCTGTATATGAATTTGCGTTAAACGATCTATTCATAAACATAGGTCATGCTGCGTCGTGTGGAACTTTAGGTTGAAATTATAGGTTTTCTACTTTAAAGTTAAAGGTTTTAAAAATATAACATCTCACACTTTTATATTAAAACTTTATACAATAGGTTTTAGGAAATTGACACCAGCAGTCCCAACTTTGATTCATCTTCTATAAAAGGTCCAAAATATGAAAAATCCATGAACAACCCAAACTTTCAATAACCCAATATTTCACAAACGATCCCATCAACCGGCTAACCTGTAACAGTTTGGTAAACCTTGATGTTTTTCATTTCTCTTTTTTTCCCTTAGTTTTATTACAAAGCAATTTTGTGTTTTTCGAGGTAGCATTTAATCGCGATTTTGATGATGAAAACGACAATTTTCGAAAGATGGACATTATTGTGCTATCTTTCGGGGGCACAAATTTCGAGAATCCCTATAAAATGATTACAGGCAAGCTGATTTTCGAGCATGTATTTCAAGGCGAATTTTATGGTTGCCTCAAAGTGCGTGCTTCCCAGCTTGCTGGTACTCGTTTCGAAAGGATTCTCGAAATTCATGTCCCATAAGGGCGCACCTCGTTGTCCGATGTCTTCAGCCCGACGAAAGCACCCAAAAGTCATCTCGTAGTGCGTGCCCGAAAACAAGGCTTGCTGATACTTGTTTCGTAGGATTCTCGAAATTCATGTCCAATAAGGATACATGACAGTGTCCGTTATTGGAAAAAAAAACTTCGCCTTCAGTATCAAAAACGTGATTAGATGCTATCTCAAAAAAATAAAGATCTTCATTTAATTAAAGACTAAGAAATAAAATATCAAGATTTATATGCTCTTGTAGGTTAGCAAGTTGTTGAGACCGTTTTGTGGAAGTATGGTTTGATAGTTTGGATTATTCATCGATTATCCATAGTTTGGACTGTTTTTAGAAGATTGATCAAATAAAGTTAAAATCTTAGGATTTTATATTCAGTTAAATACTTTTGCTTTTACCGTGGTCTATATATTATGTGGATGGTCCTAGCTTAATCAGATTGTATATTAGAATACTTAAGTAATAAGAAAAAAGTATAATTTCCTTATTTTCGATAATTTAGTTCAACTCATCTCCTTATAGTCCAAAACAATGCCTGAATGTTTGACATCTTATTATTGCAATTTACATGAGCAGGAGAGGGCACACTCCCACTGTATGTGCCTTGCGAATACTCTAAGCAGTGCACATGAAGTAGCAGGTTGTTTAAACAAAATTATTAGCTGGCTTCTCATAGGCGCGATGTTTATAATGTGGCTTCTTCTCACTGGATTGGCTACTACACAAGTACTTGTTATCATTGCATCACCATTGTTGGCTGCAACTTTCATATTTGGAAATGCTTGCAAAACTCTATTTGAAGGCATTGTTTTTGTATACGTGGTTCATCCCTTCGATGTTGGCGATTTATGTGTTATTGAAGATAATATGGTTAGTTAACACACTACACTTTTCTGCCTTGTTCTTAACTTTTTCTTTTACTCTGATTTTCGAATTTTTTTACCATGCCTTTTCATTTATAATTTAAGTAAAATATCACAGTTAGCTACTTATTCAGATCGTTACAATGTAAGATTTTAGATTATCCATCAACCGGATACTTATATTACTAACATGTAATAAAAGGGATAGAAATGGTGACGAGATTATTTCCAATTATTGTTCGATCTTTCATAATAATCACAGTTATGACTTACGGCTTGTTTTCTTCATCTAAATTTAGTTGAACTGAATTGAACAATTGGAGCTAGACTGAACTGAAATGAATTGAATTGAATTGAATTGAGTATATTAAATAATCATTATAGTGATTAGTAATAATAATGATTAATTATTAATGAAGAATGATAATAGTATTTTAGTTGTTATTAATCCAACTATTGGGGGTAGCTTCTCAAAATAATCCAAATTTGATTCTACTATATATAATAGTCCCAAAATGGATTGTTGAAGGTAAGAAAATAAAGTTTAGATTATTTTGGGCAGATACCCCTAATACTTTGGATAATTATAGAATAACTCATAATTGAGATTATTTTAAGCTGAACGGTGATAGTTGGGATTATTTGTGTCAAATTTTTCCTTATTAATATTAATACTAATAAATTTTTCCTTATTGTTGAAGGTATCATAATTAACCAACCAACCCACTTATTAATATTTTATGATAATTATATAATAACAATAACGTCTAAGAAGTTAATTAATATTAATATTATAATACTAATAATAAATAAAATAATAATTAACTATAAAAATAATAATTGGATCGGACCACACAAAAATGCAATCTAAACAGTTTTGGCGCAATTTTGTTGGTTTATGGGCTCAAAGAAGTGGGTTGGTTGGTGCATTTGACCAAACCAAGGGTTTCAGTTATGACTTGCATGGTCTATTATATTTTATAAACCAAACCGCACCATAAACCGCCAAAGTATCTTTAGTATTCAACGTAACGATGGTTTTGTATCTTAAATAGTAATATTATTAGCAACTTTATAATTTTTTCAGAATCAAATATCTAGTCGGTATATAAAACAATTGCAAATTAGAATACTCGTATTGAGATAAATTAAAATATGGTTAAATTGCGAACCGCAACAACCCAAGCCATGCTCCGTTTTACTAATAATAGTAATAAAAATGAGTGAATATATGATAAAGATAATAATATATAACAACAACACAACAACGACAACAACAACAACAATAATAATAATAATAATAATAATAAGAGTAATTAGTAAAATAAATTAGACCAATAATAATAATATTTAACAAAATGGTTAAATAATGATAATGGAGTTGAACTGAACTAAATTAAACTGAGCTGATTAGAGCTGAACTGAACTGATTGGAATTGAACTGAACCAAACTGGACTGAAAATAAGCTATAAAGAACATACCTTTATTATATAATTATTCTAATTACGAGGATGTGTTCTCAAAAACCACCTTAAAAAATTAACCTAAGGGATCAAATGATAAATGATGATTTGTTTAGCAATAAGGGGAGAGGATGCAAGAGAGCACGGAAAAATCGACGAAAACAAGTACAAAATAAAGAGTTAGACAAGTTATTCTAGCTGAGATCGGATATGAAGGCACCCTATGGTCTTTATGTCTGAGATTACTTTAGAGTGGCCTATAGTTGAGATTATTATAATTATTCTTGTATATTTTTATTAACATTATTGACCAGTGTGTCACTGCAGACTGTATATAAGTGTTATCGGTCATCGGACGTTTGTAACTTATGTTAGATGGAAAAAGAAAACGAGAAACGCACGCATATAGAAATGAGAAACAAGTGTTTATAGCAACATTGCATTCATGACAAATTGACAATATTTCAATGTCGTGTCTGAATCATGAAAATGTGTTGTATGCAAAACAACCACGAGACTTCCCCAAAGTTTTCGTACTAGAGAGTTCAAACCGAGGTAGTATAATTTAGGCTTATACTTTTACCTTTTTGGCAATAATTGTGTTGTGTGTTATGACTTTGTCACAGATGGAGGTTACAGCAATAGGGATTTGGACAACAACTTTCAGAAAGGTGGAAAAACCTGGTACGCAGGAGGTGGTGATACATCCAAATTCAGGGTTAGCCAGCAAAACTATAATCAATCACAAAACCAAGTTTGATTGGAATGATTGCGCAGAATTCGAATTAGTAATAGCAAACATCAACGATCAGGGAAAGAGAGTTTTGCCCCTTAAAAGACAGGAATATATAGCTGAATTGTGAGTTTATCCTACTTTCTTCCTACTAGCTCCATATTTTACGAGTAAGAAACTAGATCTTTCAGCTTTTTATGCAGTGAACGTACACACATTGACACATCACACATAAATCCAATAACCCGTTTTAGCACTATTTAGTATTTTAGGGCCATATGAAAATTAAAACACTTAGATTGAAAATTTGAGAAGGTATCTTTTGCGGCTATACAATTTATTTGATCACTTAAATAATGATATAGAAATATATGAATACGATGATAACTCGTGTTTCGTCTGTTTTAATTTAGTGTAATGCTTTGACTTCTACACGATTACCATCCACAACATTATGTTAGAAATTAGTGGAGATGATAAGGGAAGAAGGGAAAAAGTTGCATTAGCCCGACACTTTGGGCTTAGGCTCGGGCAAGCAGAGATGGTACCTCAACACTCGAACAAGTGCAACAAGGAGGACCGTTCATGCCTCAACGTTTTCAAAGAGCCCGGGCGGACATGATGGTCTGACACTTGAATGAAAGTTCAAGTCTCGATGTTTGCGAAGAGTCGGGGCGTGAGTGGCCCGCTAGGCAACCAAGTAGCCTTTGCTGATAGATCAACAGCTCAGACAGTGCAACTAGGAGAATAATTTATGCCTTGATGTTACACACTGTCTGGGGCGGGTGTGAGTGGTGAACCAACACTTTTCGTGTCCGACTCGATTTAGTTTTCTTCCCTTTTTTTAAAAAATATAATCTCATTTATAAGTATGAAATAATATTAAGATAAGAAGAATATTTCTCTAGTAAAACCCTGTATAAGGCCCCACGCAGAGGTTCATTACAAGCCATAACCCCAAACCATCCCTCCCCCAAATCCCAAGCAAATGTTTGAGGTATGAATTGATTCCTATACCAAAATAGAGAAGATGGAAATGCTCACTACCTGAGCCAATCCCAACTCTTTGTAGTTAAGTACCCATGCCTCTTGGCCATGAAAATAAATAACTACATTCGTAAACCGTCATGCGTCATTATGCAAAAGAGAAAGTGGGTTTATAATCTAGAGAGGCTAAGAATCTCAGGGAGAGAGGGAGGGCTGCCCAATTCCTATCAAATAAATAGGAGCTGGGCATATATCAGACTTATTTTTAATTTTTTTTGTGGATTTTATAAAGTAGTATACTTATAGATTTAGGTAGTATAGTTTAGGAATATTGTAGTATATTCATATAGAGATTTAGGTAGTATAATTCTGAATAATGTAGTATACTAGAAAATCGTAGTATATTATTTTAGAAACGTAGTACTTTACTATCTGATAGATGTACTATTCACATCTATCAGATAGGAATTGGGACTTTCCCTGGAGAGAGGTTAGATTGCCCGAAGAAATTGTGAAACCCTTCTACAACATTATTTCATACAGTTGTAAAGTTGTAGTGTAATTTAGGCCCTGTTTAATTTACCTTACTTTAACTGTACTAAACTTATTTTAACTCAACTGAACTTATTTGTACTGAACATAACTGATTTTAACTGAACTGAACTTATTTTTACTAAATCGAACTTCTATTTATTGAATATTACCTTTATTTTAGGTGAACTGAACAGGGCCTTAATGGTTTTGTCTAGGGTGTAGGGTTTCGTTGTTCTATATTATGTATTCCTTATTGTTTATCCTTATTGTTTCTTATGTGTTGTTTCCGCATATTATACACTCAATCTCTTAGTTTATAAGTGGCATCAAGGGCCTAGGTTGTGTTGTGTGGCTAGATGGTGTCGAATCTCTATTCTATAAGTGAAGAGGAGGGGGACACCAAAAATCAGCATTTATCTTTTTTTAAATTCCTAACTAAATGGAATAAGTCTCTCCATAACTAACTATTTTCACATTTTAAAAGTTTGAATACAGAAATACAAAACATCCTAAACAAATTAAATATTACTCCCTCCGTTTTTTTTATTATGCACATTTTGTTCATTTTGGGATGTTTTTCTAAATTGGTACATTTTTACCTTTCCCATAAATGGAAGGTTGGTACACCTAATTATTACACTTCTCCCTACTTTTTTCACTTTTTCCTTACTTTTACTATCTTTCTCTCTTACTTTTGCACTTTTTTTGGTCCGTGCGCAAAAGCAAATGTACATATTTAAAAAAATGGAGGTACTAGTATATTTTTTATGCAGAATTTACATGATTCCGCATGCATCGCGTGCATATAAGACTATCTCTATACTATAAGCTAAGGGAAGACGGACGGACACCAAAATTAAGAAAAGAAAAAACAAATAAAATATAGCAAGGAAGGGCCTGTTCTGTTCAGCTTATTTTCAGTTCAGTTCAGTTCAGTTCAGTTCAGCTCTAATAAGTTCAGTTCAGTTCAGTTCAGTTCAGTTCAGCTCCAATAAATTCAGTTCAGTTCAGCTCCATTCATTATTTAACCATTTTGTTTAATATTATTATTGTTGGTCTAATTTATTTTACTTATTATTATTGTTATTATATCTTTACTCATTATTATTACTATTCTTATTATTATGGCTCAGCAAAGTTTGGGTTGGTGCACGGTTTAACCAAATTTTATGTCAATACGAGTATTCTAATTTGCAATTATTGCTTTATTTTACTGAATAAAATTCACTATTACATCATACAAATAAGCTAAAAAAAGCTAGAAGATATGAAAAAATTACAAAGTTGCTAATAATACTGCAGTACTATTTAAAATATAACATTGTCGTTACGTTGTATATTAAATATACTTTTGGCAGTTTGGTGTATTTCTATCATAGACCAACCCCCACAAATCGTGGTTTGGTTAGAAGCACATGTCAACCCATGTTTTAAGCTAACTATTATTATCATGGTAAGACTATTAATTTACTTCTTAGACATTATATTATATCATCATCAATAAGTATTAATATATTAATACTAATAATTTTAATTACTCATTATTAATTATTATTATTATTATCAGTAATTATTATTTTTAAAATTAATTTATTATTATTATTTATTTATTTATAACTATCATAATAACATCAAAACAATTTTATCATTATTCATTTGATATTATTCTAAATTATTAATTTAATTATTATTACTTAGAATTATTATTACTTATTATTTAATATTCATAATAATTATTATTTACTTATTATTCATATACTTATTATAATTTAATTCAATTTAATTCAGTTCAGTTCAGTTCAGTTCAGTTCAGCTCCAATAAGTTCAGTTCAGTTCAGTTCAGCTAGAATTAGCCGAAGAGAACAGGCCCGAAGTTGTTGAGTAATTAAGTTTTATTTCCAAAACTAAGCCGTCAGATTTTTAGAAAAAATTATTTAAAACTTCAAACTAAAATATCGAAAAAATCTACAAAGTAAATTTTTTTAAAAAATATATCAATGGTTATATTTTCTTGAGCCCCTTTGCTATATTTTTAAATTTTTTTGAATTTTTTTTAATATTTAAAATACATGAGTAATTGATTACTCATGAGTGAATGTACATTTTATCAAATTAATCATGAAACATGATAAAGTATTTTAGGATAAGTGATAAAGTAGGAGACGGACAGGGATGACATCTTCCATTAATCTTTTGTAAGATTTTTTTATTTTTTTGGCGTTTTGTTTTTAAATCACTATTGCTAATCTACTATATAATATTTATTACTCTTTTTTATGTATTTAAATTGTTTCACTATTTAAACTCTTTTGAGATTACAATTACATCCTCTAAAAAATAACTAAAATTTAACGATTATTTTTAAAGTATGAAAAATATGAATACACTTCATTGGAGAAATTAGAATATAGTTTCCCAAATCCTTACATACTTCATATTTCGCACGAGGCATGCATCGCGTGCATATATGGCTAGTCTCATCAATATATAAGATAAAACAAAGTTTTGTGTGGATCTAGTTTATTCATTTTAACCTGTATTTTAAGAATATCAATTTTTCATAACTTTTACTCATACTTTTAGAAATTTTGATGACCAAAGTTGCATTGGAAACTATAAATTGAGCGAGTAATTTATTTTTATTCCCATATACTTCCCCGTTTCTATAAGTGACACATTTATATAGTGTTTACTTATCACAATCTGGAATTTAATTAGTTTTAGTAATTTATATTTTAGGAAAAAATATAGCATTGTGTGGGACCTTGTTAGATTCGTCTCAATGTGAATATTTTTAATATCAACTTTCTATAATTTTTATTTATTGATAAGGTATTAATGTTTAAAATAAAAATATTGGCAAACGTGAAAATATGAAGTAAATCACTTATTTAGAAACATAGGAAGTATATTTAGAGTGGGATATGAGTCAAGACAAGTACGAAGGGCTTGTGTTGAGTAGGGACGGGCTAGGGTTGGCACAGACCAAGGGAAGTTATTTTTTTATATTTCTTCAACCATATCGTTCGTGTTTCTACCCTTACCATAGCGATGGGTGTTAGAAAGA
Source organism: Patellifolia procumbens (assembly GCA_947645195.1). Taxonomy (NCBI): domain Eukaryota; kingdom Viridiplantae; phylum Streptophyta; class Magnoliopsida; order Caryophyllales; family Amaranthaceae; genus Patellifolia; species Patellifolia procumbens. Next base: position 3,344,181 of record CANSGD010000335.1, read on the forward strand.
GGACATCTTTTTTCTATTCATATTAGTTTCCTAAATCCTACTAGTTTGGCATTGAGTAATGAAATTATGAAATACTACTTGAGCTTTGTACGATTTGTAGTCTTTCTCAACTAAGTTAACACATTTTTTTCTCACTTCGGAGAAGTGTTTCTAATTTTTTCATGGCAAATGAATATGCAGCTTTGAGGGCTACATATAGGGTGTAGAAAGTGAAAATCTTTTGTTAGATCAAACATTAATTACATTGATTGACATGTAATTCGCATATATTTCTAGATTATTACCATTTTAGATAATATATAAATACATAGAAGTATAACTCTACGGACTGCATATATCATATCTTTTTATAATATACGTTGAAAACGAACAAATACATACACATTATTCAACTACATTTTCTTAGATCACTAATCCTTTGTTGCATGTTTTTCAGTTTTAACGAACATTTTAAGAAAACAGAATTTGACTTTTTGTCAAGTCTTCCTAACTTGACATTCTCGACAAAGGGAGGTAGCATCAATTTGGTTGTCCGTCTGACATATAAGGCTGAGATTACTGAAGGATGGACATACTTTGAATGCCTTCGAAGAAAGAACAAACTCCATGCCGATTTCTGTGCACTTATGGAGGATGCTATCATTCAATTTCAGGTAATTAAATTCCAACCAATTCTTATGATACTGTTATCCATTAGTATTCTCTTCGTTCTATAATATGTGCAATACAGGAGAGTAAGACATGTTGTTTTAGGTGTCCATGAGATGATGATTAGATAGATGAAAGGGAACTCATGTTATGTTATAATGTACATAAAGATAGGCGACCTATTAATCAAATATGAAAATGTTGCATTTATTATAAAACTTTCTAAAGTGAAGAGAGTTGAAGATGACTAGTCTACGACCAAATTAAGTATAAATTTAAGATAAATACGAAATGAACTCAGTAGAATCTCTTTTTACCAAAGACTTGCACTATCGTAACCCCTGTTTAGTTGAAAACATGAATTTGAGGCTCGATAGGCTTTGGAATTCGGATTAAAATTTATTTACCTGGTTTCCGTAAAAAATGAAGAGTTCTTGGGCCACCAATAAGATAATCTTTTGGTTGCACTTATTGGATGCTTGATCATATTGGAACAAGTTAATTTTGTTATATAAGTATACAAGTTATGCTACATTGCATTTACCCTTATTACCTTACTTATTAACCTCTATTGCAGAGTGAACAAAAGGGGAAACGAGCTCTTGAGGATTAAAGGATTGCATCTTGAAGTAAAGTAAGTGACACTATTTAGACTCTATCTATCTATCTATCTATCTATCTATCTATCTATCTATCTATCTATCTATCTATATCTATATATAAAAAAAAACATAAGTAAGAGTTGTAATTTGTCATGTGTCACCATCTATTTTTTAATAACATTTTATCAACGTCATTCTCATATATTAATAAAATAATTATACTGTGAAGATTTGAACTCGCAACCTCAAGTATGGAAATAAGAACTTTAACATCTTTCCGCCATATTATTATTGATTCTATCATCAAAATTAATGTTGGTATATGAATCAAAACTCAAAGTTAGGGGTCTGTTCGTTATCGTTTTATGTTTTTAGTTTTCAGTTTTTTTTGAAAATAAAAAACCAGAATATAAAAAGTGGAAAAATAAGCATGATTACTATGAGTATGACCAATTTTAAGTTTATAGTATTGTTGTATCATATGACTCGAAAATTAAAAAAAATAAACCAAAAATTGAAAATTGACAGTGATACCGAACGGGCCCTAAGGTGTAACTTTTGAAATCCATAGTATATGTGACATTTGTAATAACATTTTTTCTACACTACATGACATTGGTTATAAACTAACAGTTACTAAATTGTAATGCACAAAACCTCAATCCACCGACCGAGCCTAATACTAGTTTTATATCAAATCTTGTTTCGACCTGTATTTTTCAAATATGGGACTTTTATAATTTTCACTTATTTGTAGTAAAATATATTAATTATCAAAATTAGTGAATCATAGAATTTGAAAAATAAACGAGCAAATTAACACCATAACTTTACAATAATATAATTAAAGAATCTTTTGTCAATTACAGTCATGTAAAATACCCCTTTTGTAAATTAGAGCAATCATCTTTTTTTCTTGTAAATTACGGCCATGAAAGACTAATATTTAGTAAGTTGTTGTCATTTTCACTAATTACACCACTAATCCATAGTTTGACCGGTCAAATCATGTTTAATATTTTATAAATCTTTTTTTATTCAATTTTATAATATTTTAAAAATATATGTTTTTTCATATATGACATGCTAATTGCACGTATTTCAAGACAACATTTAATCGCGTTTTTCAGTCTGAAAACAACGTTTTTTCGAAAAAACGGACATCGCAGGGCACCCTTTATGGGCACGAATTTCGAGAATCCCTATGAAACGAGTACCAATAAGACGGATTTTTGAGCACGTACTTCGAGACGAGTTTTTCAGACTGAAGACGACTTTTTTTCGAAAAACGGACACCGCCGGGCAATCTTTATGGACACGAATTTCGAGAATCCCTACGAAACGAGTACCAATAAGGCGGATTTTCGAGCACGTACATTGAGACGAGTTTTTCGGACTGAAGACGACGTTTTTTCGAAAAAAGAAAACCGCGGGCACCCTTTAAGGGCACGAATTTCGAAAATCTTACAAAACGAGTACCAATAAGCCGGGTTTTCGAGCATGTACTTTGAGACGAGTTTTTCGGACAGAAGTAGATATTTTTTCGAAAAACGGACACCGCCGGACACGAATTTCGAGAATCCCTACAAAACGAGTACCTATAGGCCGGATTGTCGGGCACATACTTCGAGACGGGTTTTTCGTGCCTATATACGATGTACGACGATATCCGTTTTTCGAAAAAAACTTCGTGATCAGTCTGAAAAATCCTTCTCGAATTACGTGCCCGAAAATCCGGCTTGTTGATACTCGTTTCATAGGAATTGTCGAAATTCATGCCCACAAAAGGGTGCACGGTGGTGTCCCCTTTTTCGAAAAAAAAAACGTTGTGTTCAGTCCGAAAAACTCGTCTCGAAATACGTGCTCGAAAACCTGGCCTATAGGTACTCGTTTCGTATGGATTCTCGAAATTCGTGTCCATAAAGGGTGCCCGGCGGTGTCCGTTTTTCGAAAAAACGTCGTATTCAGTCCGAAAAACGCGATTAAATATTGTCTCGAAATACGTGCCCATTAGCATGTCATATATGAAAAACATATATTTTTAAAATATTATAAAAATTGAATTAAAAAAAAGATTTATAAAATATTAAACATGATTTGACTGGTCAAACTATGGATTAGTGGTGTAATTAGTGAAAATGGCAACAACTTACGTAGATATTAGTCTTTCATGGCCGTAATTTACAAGAAAAAAAGATGATGGTTATAATTAACAAAAGGGGTATTTTACATGGCTGTAATTGGCAAAAAATTCATAATCAAATAAAGCAAAATACTACACGGTTGACTATTACACGAACAGACTTTCTCTCTCCCTTTCATCTAGTTTGGAGATTAAAATGTTACACCCAAATTAAACGTGTCTTTCATTTGAACAGTAGAGATTATAATTAAATGTGAATTATATTATAGTTAGCAGTGAAAAGGCGTGTTAGGCAATTAACCGAATGAAAGTTGTTGAATATGCAAAACTATCTAGTGGTGTATAACCATCAAACATGAAGCAACACAAATTTTCATTAAGCATCACAATGTATGCTTCATATAATTAGTTTCACCAATTGATTAATATTTTGTGTTGCGGTGCTGCCATATGCCAAGTTTTGGGAAGAATTAATTTTTAGGTGGTCGTTTGTTGCGATTACCTAAAATCCCTTTTGCTTTATATATTAGTGAATAAGGAGCTTCGAGGCACAACTTGGGCCCTATTCAGTTCACCTTAATTTTACAAAACTGAACTTACTTTTACTGAATTGAACTTATTTTTTCTCAATTGAACTTATCTTTACTGAACTAAACATACTTTTACTAATTCATGTTGTTTTTTCATTCTTTGCACTACTGATTTTTATTGAACTGAACTTATTTTTACTGAACATTATTATTTTATGGTAAACTGAATAGGACCTAAGCTATTCTCTAATCTTATTTTTGTTTGTTTATAATAGTTGGAATATGACATTTCTCGTCACTAGATAAATCTGAATGGCGAATGCTCAAAGAAAAAATATAGGAAAATCGATAAGAATATTCCCAAATATGACCGGTCTTCTCATAATCCTCTCAAGGGTTGTCTTCTCAAAATGATACAGATACCTAGAGCTCATGTAACACCTCGTATTTTTCGAGCTTAATTTTTCGCACTCGTTTCCCCGAAATAATTTAAAACAATTAGTCTTTATTGTAATTTTAACTAACTAATTGTTCAAAATATTTTTATTATGAAATGTGATGTGTGTTAAATAAAATGTACATATAAATTTTGTTGTTTGAAGTGTGTACGTAGTTACTAAATTATTTAGTATAAATATTTATGTTAAATTCTACTTAGAATAATGTAATTTTTATAGCTTATGTTGTCGCTTTGTGCACAGATGACTTAACGAACTTTTAGTCCGCCATTAGCTAATAGGGACCAGATTTCATGAACAATCTAGGGGCTACTAGAGTGTTGTAACCACTAGCATGTCAAGATTTGAACCCCTTCACCCACCCACTTTAATCTTCATGATTACACCCCTAAGCACCATTTAACCCCCTTAAATTACTTCCATTTTTGCACCAAATCTTTTGCTCTCATCTCCCCTTTTCCCACGCCTATCACACACACAAAAAAAGGGAAGTTCACAGTCATATTAGGTATACATGCTCTGTTTTAGTGTATGAGGCTATTGTACACGGTCATTAGGAACCTCGTCGAGGCCGTGACGAGGGTTACTTGTCCAACGCCTGATGGTCGCGGGTCATGACCAGGCTCGCGGATGCGAGTCGGCTCCTGCGGCTCTTGTGTTTTGTCTTTGTCTGTTTTTGCGTATATATGTTTACAACATGTTTATTTTGGTATTATTCTTTTTCTATGCCTTAGTGAATTATGTTTAAGTGATATTTTATACGGATGATTATGGTTTGGTTTATGGCTTAATTATTAGTAAATGTGTATCTTATGACCATGTATGGATGAGTATTTGTACTTAGTTTTAGCTTCACTTTTATCATGATATCTGCTTTGAGTTTTATCATTTTATTTTCAAGTTGGATTCCGTAATTTATTTGAGTATAAGGCCATATGGGCATCTCAATGAAGTATTTCTTTTCAATAAGTTTATGAGTATAAGATCATTCGACACCTCCTAAGGGTAAATTTTACGATGTTTTCACTATATATTACTAATGATTTGATTGAGTTAGGAATTCTTGAGTGTAAGGTTATTGGCGTCTCATTGGTATGAACAATGCTAACTACTTGGGCTGCGAGTAGAACATATCTATGTTACCTGGGTTAATTGTTATCGTCCAGTATCTCGGTTGTATAAGGCCGTTCGAATCAATCCAAAACTAGGAGTGTGGACATTCTTAGACACGGTTAGTCGCGCGTTGACTGAAGGTTCGCCTAGCAAATCTTAGGAAGTGGGGTTGCGTGTTTCCACTAGCGTTCGTCCTTAACTTCAATCGGAGATTTAAATTATCTTTTTTTATTTACTCCTCTGTCATTGTACTTATCATGAAATTCTGTCACTTGGGTTTGATATTTATTTACTTTCAAACAAATTATTCGTTTTAAAAGTATGTTCTATTAACTTTGTTTTTATTATGTTAATATTGTTTTATCCTTCGAGTCTTGCTATTAGTTTCTATCATTGTTTTTCTTCTTTAAGCGTGTAATGGTTGTTTTATGGAGAATTGCTAGTTGCTCCCCACTGACTGTGGAATTGCTGTATATTTTCAGATGTCGAATAATTGACGGATTGTCACCTTGTGGGTTGAGAATGTGAAGTTGGGCCTAGTGTCTTTTCCTGTCATCTTGGCCATTTTAGATAACATTAAGGATATCATTAGGAAGACTATATTGTGCATGTTATAGTCTTTCTTAGTTAGCTTGTTGAACTATTTATATATTTGAACTGTTGGAAAATGGAGGATGTTTTACCTCCGGTCTTTTGAGGATTTTTGTTAACTTTATAGTTTGAGACTTGGAATACTTTCCTATTCAACCTTTGAAGAATATATTAATCCTTTTAGTAATATTGTTATAATTCCTTCCAAGGTGTTATTTTCGCTAACATCTCTTTGTTTTTAAAGGATGGGTTGTTAAAGGTCGTTTGGTTGATGCATGAACTTAATTCCTGTGAAAAGCTTTAATTCCTTGGTATTTACTCCCCTTGTTAAATTCCTAAGAAGTGTCGTTTGTTGTTTGGTTTACCATTGGAATTTTTATTTCCCATAGAAATTTCGGATGACCATGGGAGGGGATGGTATGTGAAACCCACACTTCGTAGGAGTTGCAACTTCTTTGGAATTCCAATTTCCTATAATCAACCTAAAAAATTGTCAACCAAACAAGAGCCCTTAGATGCATTTCCTAGGAATTAGGATGTGTCAATTAAATGTCGCCCTAAAATTACTAGTTTTATTAGTCAAATAAGAGTGTCTTGAACTTTACTAGTAAACTTTGAGCCGGGAAGAGACTAAACAAAGTAAAGTGTATAAATTCAAAATAAAAATCAATTAGTCTGGATAAGTTTTCGGTGGCTCCAAATCATTTTGAGTAGACACCCTTTAAAGTTTGGATTTTTAGAACAATCCTTTGTCGAGATTAATTTAGAAAGATCAACCATAGATGGCATTCTTTTTGGCAATTTTTCTAAAAATATATCGATCGAAGTAAGAAGTTATCATTTTTCATATAAATGGAGAATGATAAACGCAACCTCTAGTTACTTAATGCAACCCCTAATCTGAATAATTAATTCAGATTGTGGAGTAACTATGCTATTCCCTATGAGACCTTGAAGCAATTTGCTGATCTTTTTATCGATAAATTGGTCAATTTCGTGCAACATGTATGTAATTTTATACCCTGCTTCGTTCAATTTGTATGAAATATACTCATAGATTTCATGTAGGTCGCATGAAATCTTTATATTGGTTTCAGCTCAACCATATGAACTAGCTTTGCCATTTTAGCCCAGTTATATAAAATAGTAATTACTCCCTGAAATGGAATAGCATAGTTACTCCACACTCTGAATTAGTTATTTCTATCAATTGTTTCTGTTTTTGTATAGAATTGTCTGAGAAATGTTGTTCTTCAATTTGGTGAGAATATAATGCGACACTGCGAAATGAGTTTCACAATTATTTAAGTAATTTTTTTGCCAGTATGTATGTTCAAATGCTGTGCATAATTGCTTCATGATCCATTCGTGCAATTCAAAAAGGGTGATGGTTGCCTGCTATATTCATGTGCATAAGAGCATCAACAATGCTAGGGGTTTCAAATCCATTCATAATCTTTTTCAAGAAAATATTGGAGTTTGGTTAGGTTATTAAATTTTCAGTTCATGTATCTAGGTATTTTTATAAGAATACAAATTTTAAGATACATTAGCTTTTTAAAATTAATTTTTTTTAACTATCGCTATTATATATTTTTTTTTGAAGGGAACTATCTCTATTATATCCTTATCCTTACTCTTTTAAAAGAGAGAACACATGCTACTGTTTTTAGGAATAGTGAACTGAGTCACAAGCAGCTGAAAATCACTGTTCATAAAGAAACCACAAAACGCTCTTCCTCTACTGGCTTCTTGCTTTATTTCCTGGTTTCCCTCTTTCTCTTCCAATTTTTGCTGCAATGTTGTCTCGTACGTTAGCTAATGACATTAATAACTAACATATCTAAACATAATCAACAATCAAATTCGACAAAAGAAGTTGTTGGATTCTGTCTCGCAATGGAAACAGTTGGAATTATGTACTTTTGAGATGAAGCTTTTGACCCAATTTGCGTGTACTATGATGTCTTACTGAATTCTAATATTCAAATTGCTTACAAAGATATTTACCAGATCTAGAGAATTTCGCTAACTTGCTATCTTTTTCTGGCTTCCACTCCTCAATTTCAAGCGAAGAAAAGGGAGGAGACAGAAAGTCATTTCGCCACTTCTATATCCCTAATATCTTCAAGATTAGTAATAGTGTTTCATGCTGTTCTTTTTTCCTAATTTTAGGATTTAGGACTTGAGTTGTTTATATTTCATTTCTTCTTCATTCTCAGTTGAATTTAGCCATGTTTTCTTGTGATTTAGGGTTTGAATTAATACTTAGAATATATTCTAAATCCTAAATCTTAGTGTATGACCAAGTTTGTCATTACTACATGACACCAATTCTAAGAAATTCTAGAGAAAGGGTGGTGAGCATAGTGTGGAAAACTACTACTTCAATAAGAGGAAAGTGGATGGAAACTTTGGGGTTTGAGTAGATTGGAATGATATATAATCTATTGAATCAATCTTGCGTTTTTGTTTGATTGCAATTGGAGATATTTATTGTTGTTTTATTGAATTATTGATGTTAACTTCTTCAATATCCGTCACCATTTCGTTTCAAAAGAGAGAAAATGGTAAATTTCAATAGCGTCATTGTTACTTTTGCCTGGCTTCTTCAGTCAAGGTGGCTTCTCATGGTGTTCAACAGCAGCAACGAGTGTCACCACTGCATTGAATAAGGAGGGGAAGAGCAAGGATGAAGATGCGGAAGAAGAGGGAGAAACATTCTTATCTTTTCGAAAAAAGTTGATATGTCCGAGTGGTTAAGGAGACAGATTTGCATCGCCTGCAGAGGTTCGAACCCTAATGTCGACGCTATCTTATTTTTTCGCAAGGTTGGTGGACTGCCATTCTCTTAAGATCATGATTTACAACGTATAAGATTAAAGTAACTACAAAGCTTTTATGGTTGATGCTTATATATTTTTGGCTACTGCTTGTTACTGTATAAAGTATAAAATATTGACTTGTGGTATCAATTATCATGGAAATTCAGTTACATCAAATGAGACATTTGATTAATCTCTGATGGTCGATGTGCAAAGTTTGATTTGTTCTTGTTGGGCGATGATTGATCCTCATTATACTACAATGTACTTAGTGATATTGTTTAGGTGTAATTACTGGCATATTGATGCCTTTGTTTAGGTGTAATATTTCCTGTACAACATAGCTCAACTAACTTATTTAAGCCGGCTACATAAAACTATTTGATGATCACCATCTTACCAAGAAAACATAAGCCACTTGTTTATAGTACGTGCTCCTTAACATATCGAATGCATTTGTTCACCTTCCTATTGAATTTCTTATTGCAGTATAGGTTGTGGCATCTTAAGTGACTCTGACATCAGAGAGCCAATTATGGTCCACCCCATTGAGATATGGAATTTCCGCCTCTCTGATCTTGGATAAGTCAATATTGACAGACTTGTATGTGTTGGGCTTCACCGCACATGGCCAACTCATTGTCGCCGCCATATTTTGTTGAACTTCTCCTCTAACTTATCTGACTATATCATACACTACTCATTATGCATATATTTTGTTTATTAGCAGTGCTCAATAGAAGCTTTGCCTTGTCATGCAACTGATCTTCTGTGTTTCTCTTCCAATACCGAGGAGAGAGAAAGAGAAGGGCTTATGTAGAGTTGGATAGCTTCTCGAGTACTCAAGACTTTCATTTCTTAGTCTAGCGGTGTTACCTCCGTAATTCTCTTATTTGAGCTATCTGAGGTTAATATCTTTTCATTCTTACTTTATGTCAAGATTTCATATTGTTGTTATTTGATGCTTTTTTCCTACTGTTTTATTGTGGGTAAATTTGTTACCTAATTGAGCTCAAAGGATTTTGGCTTCATCGTGGAATTTTGCTCCAATAAGAACTTCAGAGTATATCGAAGAGCAAGGTCTCCTACCCTATTTTTCCATCTTCTCTTTCAAGTACATTTAACTTTTCCGGTGTATTATTGCTTATTTGCTTTTGCAAGTCTGATTGCTTAAGTTTTTTTTATGGTTTATGGTGGTATAATTTGCGTATCAATTGGTTGTCATTTCATGTAGCATGATTTCTGATAAAATACACGCTAAAAAGAGGAGAAATATGATATTGTTGGAGTTATTATCAAACATAGGATGATATTTTGAAAGAGGAAATGAGCTTTGTTTGTAATATATATCCATTTATAGAAGTTAGGTGGTATTACCATTAGGAAATTACCTTACCAGATTTCAGCAATTCGCATCTATCAAAAAAGGCTAAAGATTCCTAATTTCTAACATAACAATTGTGAAATGCAAATCTACTGTACCTAGACATTCCCTGATGCTCAAATATTGCAGCCATTAGGAAACTTTCAAAGACATTTCAGTTATTCTTCATCAGTTGTTGCCTACAGTACAATTTCCACTCTTGGCCCTGATATGGAAGTTCCTCACAACGCCCAACGCTCCTTTCAGGTATAGTTGCTATTTCCTCTTATTTTTGTCCTTTTTCAGGTTCTATTACTTTTAATCTCACTCTCTTGCATGCCTGCTCTTGTTCCTTCTAACTTGGTGCTTTAAGTATTGAATTCGATTTTCATGTGCTGATTGGAACCATATCTTCTTTATTCATATGTGATTTTTGTTCAGTTGCTTGATTAGGATGAACTATTGTACATTTATTTTACTTCCTCTTCATGCTTGCTGGAATATTAGACATTAAATAGAAATAGGATTAAGGGGCTTCCCTCTACTAGCTTTGGTTATGATCAGTACTCTGAGTCGGGTATCCACTTGCGCTTGCAAATTTTGATGATACTCCATAACTGTTGTTTCAGCTGCTAAAGGTTTGGGGGGGATATTACCGTTTAATGAATAATAAGCTACCTTTGATATATGTATTTGAATCTTGTTAAAATAAGCTACCTTTGATATATGTATTTGAATCTTGTTGTTAAAATAAGCTACCTTTGATATATGTATTTGAATCTTGTTGTTACCATTCCTTTTCCCTACCCTTTTAAAAGAGAGGAGTGGTGTTATTATTCTTAAGAACAGTAAACTGAGTCACAAGCAGCTGAAAATTAATTTTAAAACTTTCTCAAAAGGAACCCGAGTAGATGCTGCCTGACCCACGGTTTTCTCTTGAATGCTTCTTTCAAGAACTCGGGCTGAAGTTGAACTTCTTTGTTTCAAAGTATCTGGTTAGGGCACCCATGAATATTTCAAGACCCTGGTTCGTCTCAGGAATTTCCCTCGATAATCTTTAGGGGCCAATGTGTAAGGAAATTTTTATTGTCATTGTAAATACAATTAAGGAGACTTGAAGGTCTCATCTAACAGGAAATGGTACAGCCACGGTTATGATTAGGCCGAAACTTTTCCACGGCCTTTTCAGGGTATACTTGAAAAGATAATTATTGCTAGGATAGCCAGTTAAAATGTTGATTGTTGCCCAGCACTAGCCTCACGTATATCACTAAATTTCCCCTGAAGCACTTGATGTTGCAAGTCTACCTTTACACAAAATTTCATAGCTTTCATAACATTTTATCTTCTCTCAATATAGGAACAACCAGAGTACTTACCACAAGAGGTGCGCGAACTGTGAACCAAAGAGGTGTTGCTACAAGTTGGTCCCACCATTGGACTATCAACAAGTCAGTTGCTAAAGTGGGCATTTCTGTCCGCCGTCCTCGAATAGGAGTATGAGACCGCACTATGCTTTTCGTAACGAAACAGACGTAACTTCTAGATGAACCGCACCTTGTAATTATATCCTTTAAATACACAAGGTTTTGCATCTTCTTTGACCATGTGTTTCATAAACGAGTGTAGAATAAAGGCTGTGTATGATTAGTTTCGTGTATATATATACTTGATCATTAATGTTTATTGTATGCCCTGTTTAGAGCTTCAATAGCTTTTGGATTGTTACACTTGTGCTTGTGTAACAATTATGTATATTGGAAGGGGTATTTACTAACTATATGATAATCTATTTATATTATACTTTTGCATTGTTCTTCTATGAATATGATGCTACTATATAAAATGCATCACAAAGGGATCATTAGCCTACACTACCAAATTCTCACGATGATCTTCAACCCCAACGCTAGATCTTTTTCCCCATTTATTATTCCATTATACTCTTACTTATTAGCATATAGATTTAAGTACTAATGATATTCTAAATCTTTGTCGCTTTGAAAATGCATACCCTGATATCATAGGAGTATCAAATGCTAGGTCAAGTGAATACGTATCCAAAAGATGTTTGGATCATGAAATTTGATTCCCGTGACAAAAGAGGAAAAATCACTATGATTCAGCTTAGACTCTCGCAACTAAATGAATGTCCATCATGTTCACCATAAAACTTATCATTTGTGTTCAAATACTTTGTTCTGTCTAATGTAGTCTTAGATATTCAACATTTTCCATTGCCTCAATATGTTTACTAGATAAATTCCTCCTACTACATTTATTATCTTCAACAAAGACTATTTGCACAACCTAAGTACGACTACTTGAACGACACGTAATACAGCCCCATCGACAACATGACCATATTGGGGGGCCGCGCACGTTAGCGCGCGGTCCAACAACTAGTAAGGGAAAAGGTGAGAATGGACACCAAAAAAAAAGAATATCTGAAACGCTTTTTTAATTAGATAACTAATCTCTTAAGTTTCTTACCGTTGCGCGCATCGCGTGCATATATCTCTATTGGGGGTGGACACCAAAAATCAATTTAAAAAATATCTTAAACGCTTTATTAGTTAGATAATTATTCACTTTATTAATTATTTTTTGACCGTTGTGCTCATTGCGTGCATATATATCTCTATTATATAAGGGAAAGTGAGGGGTGAACACCAAAATTCAAAAATAAATAAATCTTAAATGCTTCATTAATTAAATAATCAATCACTTTACTAATTAAATTTTTAACCGTTGCGCGCATCGCGTGCATATAAGACTAGTCTTTGTAATGCTAAGGCTCCAGTTATACTATTTATATGTACCCCCACCTTATTTTCTCTCTCCTAATCATAATTTAACCATATATTTATATGTAGTTTTATTCATATTAATTGATGATAAATAAAATTAATGCAATTATATAATGATTATTATATATTAATTATCATTGTGTTTAATTTTCAAAATCGTGTTTACTAATGCAATTAATTAATGATTATAGACGTATGCTTGTGGGTGATTTGGATTATGTGGGTAATTTGGATTTTGTGGGAAATTATAATTTGGATTGTGTGGGTAAATTGGATTTTGAGGGAATCTAACATTTGGATTATGAGAGTAGTTAGAAGATTGTGGGTAATTTTTATAATTAGGATTATTATGATCCATAATTATGAAATATAGTTAGAAAGAAAAGCTTTTAAGATTAGAGGATAAGAAGATAATTAAAGATAATGGGAAGAATAGAAAATTTTCAAGTGTCCAGAATATATTCAATATTGGTCTCTCTTTATAGAGAAAAAAAAAATATGAACGTTGGTGAAATATTTTTTTTTTGAAATAAGTTTTCATTCAGAAATAACATTACAATTTGTAATATTATTGTAACGGTTATCTCTAAGAAATGCTGCCAGCAAGCAGACAAATGGGGGGTGCAGTAGGACATGTGGCGGCAGGTGAGTGGTTAGTGTTTTTTTTTCTCCTGTTTTTCTTGTTGTTGCTGGATGACAAGCGGCAGATTAGGGGTGAGTGGACTGTATATGATCCCTCCCTTTTTATTTGCCTCCACTTTTCTGTGGAACACTCGTGCAATGCATTTGAAGCTTATTAGAATCTCATTTTTCAAATTGGAGCCAAATAATTTTTGCATTGCTCTAAGGGAAGCATGAATTAGAGTTTATACAAGAGGTAGTGGGGGTAGCTAGGGAGAGAGAGGATATTAGGGGTATTTTTGGCTTTTGAGTGGGTTGTGTTTAGTAAATAGGGGTTGTATTTAGCAATCATATAAAATAACAATGACGATTTTTCAGTTTAAGTGAAATGTTAACTCAATTCAACCTTAGTGTCTAATAATCTGTTAGATGCATTACAAATGTGTCGATACCCACATTCATTACCTTTGGATTTGGAAATGGATTCCAAATCGAGTAAATAGTTTTACTTGTTTTTCAATTAAAAATGAATTTATCAAAAAGTATTACAAGTAAAAGTATATTTTGGTTATACACTAAGCCAAAGTAGCTCCGAATTTGACAGAGTAAATTCCATTTGCAATATGAGACCCCACACAAGTTTGTCCTCAATCCCATATGAAAGCATAAACGTAACACTAATGGAACTGATAAATTTTTTAGGGGAAGAATTAGAACGTAGAAAATTAGCATCTCAACGATTCTCTATTACAGGTAGCATTTTTTACTCAGGCTGGGATAAAGAGCTTACACTACAAGAAAAAGAACATTGGGCGTCACTAATTAAATGGGGCGACATTAATAAATTTGTGGCACATGTTTAGTAAAGGGTGACATGTATAATTTGTGGCACAATATCTTAACTTGGGCGTTGTAAAGACCTATTTGTCGTGCCAAAAAGAGATGGACTTTTTTGATTCCACTTGCATCTCAGACCTTCGCGAAAGGTCGACAAAGAACTATTAACCTTTTTGATAAACAAGAGCAGTTTACCATTTCCTAATGGATGTATTCTCTTTGGAGTTTATAACGGTGGAAACAAGATAATCTCCTTTGAAGGAGAAGATGCACCTAGTAGATTGTTTAGGCGGTTCATTTGGGACCATTCATGGTCCAGTAATTTTGCACGAATGAAGACTCGTTAGACCTCGAAGTTTGCCCCATTGAACGTCACACTATTTCTTTCCTTTCATATACTCCAGAGGAGGAAGACTACTTTTGATAGTGTTAGTTTGTCCTTCTTATTAGAGGATAAGAGATCTTGTAGATTGGCTGAATTTTTTATATTGGGGATTTAATTGAGAACTTTAGGAGAGTTCTAGAGGTCTCGACTTTTAGGGCATGAGAAGAACAAGTGGTTGATCGTCTTTTCGTCACCTTTGCAGGTAAGGCAATTTTTATCCTTAAGGATGTTCCTTTTGAAGAGCGTAACTCTTATCCCCAAAATTTGTTTTTATATGGCCATAAATATAGATGAATCGTGCACCAAATGCTATACGTAGGTCTGAAGGATCGAGTTTGTTTTTATATGTGGTCATAAATAAAAATGACGATAACATCTTATGGACTTTGAATCCACCTATTAAAAGTCAATCCTATTCTAAACCATTAAATTTTCACACTCATTCATTTAACACTTAACCACTTTAACATCTTCACCTTACAAGTCTTCTTTCCCCTTTTGGCATCCAAGTCCCAAACTTCCAACAAAATAAAAAATCCTCCCACACGCTAAAACCCTAATCTCAAAAACAACTTAATTGAAACCATGATCAAAATAACAAAGCTCAGACCGCTCAATATTCTCAATTGACCCTCAATTGATAAGTGTAAGTATTATTTATATTAATTTAACATTTTCACTATTAGTTACCTTATCCAACACCCCAAACGTTAGTTAGCATTTACAGCCATTATCGACCTTACCATTTTCACTTTGGAAGTCTTCTTTCCTCTTTTGACATCCAAGTCCCAAACTTCCAACAAAATCAAAAACCCTCCCACATTCCCACACACTAAAACCCTAATCTCAAGAATAGCTTAATTGATGCCATGATCAAAATAGCAAACCTCAATACTCTCAATTGACCCCCATAAGCTCAAAAAACTCCCAATTTCACTTTCTCCAATTCCTCTCTACAACAATGTCCAAAAATGGTGACATTGAATTCAAATCCTCTTCCATTAAAACCCCTCTTTCTTCTTCAACCCTAAACCCTAAATTCCCTTCCCATCACCTCCCATTTTGCTCTCAATCCCTAACTTCCACCCTCACACAAGCTAAATTCTCAATTACCCACTTCATAGATTCCCTCAAACTCCCCAAAAACCCCTTCAAGTTGAAATCTTTCCCATCACCATTGCTATGCTCTTCTACATTGTCACTGAGTCGACCCGACGAGTCGACTCAGCTACCTGGTGGTGGTAGTGGTGGTAGTGCTGCGGTTGAGGTGGCTCAGCCGAAGGCGGCGGTGAGTCGAACCCGAAGGGAAGATGAGGAGAGAGTGTTGATTAGTGAAGTGTTAGTGAGGAACAAAGATGGAGAAGAATTGGAGATGAAAGACTTGGAATTGGAGGCATTAACTGCATTGAAAGCGTGCCGGGCGAATTCGGCTTTGACTGTAAGAGAAGTTCAGGAGGATGTTCATCGGATTATTGATAGTGGGTATTTTTCTTCTTGTATGCCTGTTGCTGTGGATACTAGGGATGGTATCAGATTGGTGTTTCAGGTATATATTATGGAGTTTTTAATTGCATTTATAACATATACTTTATCCGTTTTAGTATAAGTGATACATTGTGCATTTAACGCATTTTGAGACAAAAGATTATAAGTATGTTTATGGGGTTTTTAATTGTGATGTTAGTATGTGTGGTCCCCACCCCCACTACCTTTAAATTTGTTAAATGAAGTTAAGGTGTGGTTATAAATTTAAGTAGGGGTATTTATGTCAATTTACAAACAAAAGTTTACCACATATAGAAACTTTATAAAGTGTTTCACTCATTTGAAAAAACCAAATTATAGAAACTGTATCACTTATATTAAAACGGAGGAAGTATGTTTATTTGGGTTTGTTTGATTGAATGAAATTTGTATATACTATGAAGGATTAAGTGCATTGTATAGAATTGAAACATAGAATGGAAGGCGAAAACCGGATTGAGTCTCGTATATGATTGTAATCTTATGTTTAGTTGGAGAAAGATGATTCATTATGGAAGCTTTTGTTAATGAGCGAGTAAATAAGTTTATTGTATGCACTACTGAGCTTCAAAGTTTACAAGTATTAGTTATAATGTAGTATAGGGATGCAGCTAGGTGATGTGAAATTATCGAGCTTTAAGTGTGGCTTTGTAGCATCAAACGAGTTTCTTGTAATTTGTGATCGCATCAATGAGCTTCAAGATTGTCAAGTACTAGTAATTATAGTACTTTGGAATGAGAGATGGCGAAGCTAGGCGGTGCGAAATTATTGAGCAAGTGTGGTTACGAAGCATCATCTTTTCTGGTTTACAAAGGAAGGGGTAGGGGGTAGGGGATTGGTAAATTACACCAAAGGGAGGTACAGCCGTAGGGGGGTTTGATCTTTGAAGCGTCATCTTCCCTAGGTGTGAAGGGAGGGGTAGGAGCTTTGCATCATCATCTAGTTTTCCAGGAGATTGTTTGATAGTCTTTTCACCGGTCACATATCGCCCTTTTTATTCTATATCGGGTTTCTCCTGGCAGGCTGGCATCTTTGTCCATAACTATCCTAGACGCATTTTGGGAGTGCTTTTCATTATTTCCATGATGCAATTACATGATCTTGTTATTATTATCTTGATGAATGTGGTTTGCCTATGATTTCTCAAGTTTCTTTCTTGAGATAGCTATTCTTTATTTTTTTAATTTGCCTTTTATTGTGTCGCACAAGGTAGAACCAAACCAGGAGTTTCGAGGATTGGTGTGCGAAGGAGCTAATGTTCTTCCATCTAAGTTTGTAGAGGATTCATTTCGTGATGGATATGGTAATTTTGCAATCTCTTTGTTGTTAACGCTTTTGAATAACTGAAGCCTTCCCTTCATTAAATTAATTTTTGTCATCAAGCTGTGCAGGAAAAGTGGTCAATATCAGGCGTTTAGATGAAGTAATTGAATCCATTAATGGATGGTACATGGAGCGTGGCCTTTTTGGCATGGTTAAATTCTGGGCCTTTTTTTCCCCATCAAAGTCTTTTGCTATATCCTCTTTGGCCTTTCATTACTCTATTCCTACAGGTTTCAGGTGTTGAGATTCTTTCAGGGGGTATACTGAGGCTACAAGTTGCTGAAGCTGAGGTCAATGATGTCTCGATCCGTTTCCTTGATCGGAAGACGTAAGTTTCGAGTTATCTTTATTGCTACTTCAGGCAACATTTCATGTCTCCTAGCTATAATAGAGAATTATTGATGGATTGTGTTCCGCTGATGTTTGATGTAACGCTTGCGTCTCTGTCTAATTGTGTGCCTTTTACTATCTTTAGACGTGAGCCAACTGTAGGGAAGACAAAGCCAGAAACAATACTTCGACAGCTTACAACTAAAAAAGGACAGGTTGGTATATGTAGCTTTCACTGCTTTATGTTGTTCATTTTCTGATTTTTTGAATTGTAAACTGAGGGATGCTTCCCAGGTAGAATTTTTCTTGACAGATATGTTTTTTCGCCTTTTCTCGGCCTTTTCACCTTCTTGTCAACTGTTTTTTTTTTTGGTTTTGATATCTTCTTTATATACATTTGTTGATACATCTGACTCTTCGAGCTTCCATATATAATTAAACAACAATCTCTTTCACTTTTGGAATTAGTGTCAAGCATACTTCTTATTTCTTCTGCTGAAAGCTCTTATCATTTATTGTAGAACCGGAAATGAAAACAAGAGTGAGTAAGTGAAATGTGGCTCCTATTATGACTTTTGGGGTAAGAGTGAGAATTGTTTAGAATCATAGGAGTACTTCAATGGGCCATTCGGCCCACGGGATGGGTCAAAGGTAGATAAAAGTGGGAGAAAGGTTACCAAGAATTTGATATAGTAAATGGAAAAACTTTGCGGAACGGATGATTGTGGAAAGTTGGAAGAACTTTGAATGACAGAGGGAAAAATGAGAATAGTAGCAATTGGTGGGTTTATTTTATGGTGGATTTGCCAAGGATAACTATTTTGAGTGTAACTTTTTAGCTAATAATGCCCTTTATGCTCATGAGAAATTTTATGAACTTTCAAACTTACAGTGTGGTAATCTCATGTATTCTGCCTGCTTCTCTTGCAGGTTTATAGTTTAAATCAAGGCAAAAGGGATGTAGAGACTGTTTTAACAATGGGAATCATGGAAGATGTTAGCATTTTTCCGCAGCCTGCTGGAGGTAACTATGAAATGCTCTGTGTTTAGTAGTTATCAATTGACCACCCATCCACAGGCGGTAGACCTGTAAATGGGTGGTGTACTTCAAAGTTTGGTAGTGCCATGTTATGTTCTT
Source organism: Patellifolia procumbens (assembly GCA_947645195.1). Taxonomy (NCBI): domain Eukaryota; kingdom Viridiplantae; phylum Streptophyta; class Magnoliopsida; order Caryophyllales; family Amaranthaceae; genus Patellifolia; species Patellifolia procumbens. Next base: position 3,363,423 of record CANSGD010000335.1, read on the forward strand.
GATCTTAGGTTGGAACTTTACTTATTTTTCGGGTCAAAGAGTATCAGTTTGAAGGTTCTCTCTTAAAAATTCTGAAAGACCATCTTTTCTGAGCTTGTGTTGGCCACTGCTTCTGGGTTTCAAAAAAACTGAGGCCTAATGCCAAATTTGCAGATATCATTTCAGTGCCGTGAAAAATGCAGGCTACTTTAGTTGCATAGTGATGAACCTTTGGTCAAAGGCAATATGGAATGATGGTTGATATTGCTTGCTATGGAAATGCTTGAATATTGCCCCTAAGCTTTTTTATTACCCTTTTTTGCTTTTTCGTGGCTTCAGGTCTGAATTTCTCTTCCTCAGGCAATTGATCTGTTGGCCTTGGATTGATTAGATGGATTGAGGAGAAAATACCCTCTCGTGCTTGAACTTCGGCTTTATATTCAAACTTTTAAGCTATGTTGGCCAGTGATTTATGCCGACATTGTAGATGAAGTTGTTTGGTTTGCACTGTCTCTTTATTTAGGACACTACAAGTGCTACTTTATTTCTCTAGGAGAGACAGTGGCCTCAATTGTACATTTTTGTTGGTTGGGATGTATAATATTGTCATCTATCCGAACTTTGGATGAGTATTTCCACTAAACAATGTTTCTTTTGCTCCAACACCTCAGACACTGGCAAGGTTGATTTGGTGATGAATGTGGTTGAGCGTGTGAGTGGAGGTTTCTCAGCTGGTGGTGGAATTTCAAGTGGGTAAGAGAAGTTGTTATAATGTTCCATAGGTCTCTAGAATAACGATTCTTGGCTATGTTTATGTTTATTCTGATGCACTATGGTTGTATTTGCATTTACAGGATAACAAGTGGCCCGTTGTCAGGTCTAATTGGAAGGTATTTATTGTTAAAGTGAAGTTCGTTTCTTATATTTCAAAATTAATAAGCTTCCGTTACATCTAGGCTTGCATGTTAGTGATGGAAAGTCTCCTAGAAAAGGGACATCTTATTTTTATAAATATTAGAAACTTCGGGAAAGTAAATTACGTATGGCGTATATATAAAGAAATATCACTTCCTATTAAGTTGATTATTCTAATTAAGGGGTCTTTTATGCAATTGTGACCACATGTTAGTCGTAGGGGGCTTTGTTCATTGAAATTTAATTTGATACAAACACCGCTTGCACTTCAAATAAATCGTAGAAATTTGAATCAACCGTTTAAATTTAGTTGTTATAGTCCGAAGGTCGAAGAGTGGTGAATAATTGATATATAACTTACTTTGAAAAATGTTTGCTTATAGAGATCTTTATATCCTTGCGTATGCTTCTAGCGGCTACCGACCCATGTACCCCCTCTAGTAACACATTTCAAATTAATCATATATTATGTAAGAATAGCTTAAGAGGGTTTTCCATGAGATGGGAAATGAAAAATATTAACCCCACACGAGGTTTGTGATGATGAGCAAGGAATACTCGTCTTTCTGTGAAACAAGATTCATTTGAACTTATAATTCATTAGATCTTTTTTATGAATGTCAACTACATATCGTAGGTAAATTGCTCCCGTTGTTCAACCATTTGATATTTAGAGTCGTTCTTTGATAAATGATCACTATGAATCAGACTCAATTTGATTTGATCAATCCTTTTTTCTGTCGTTAAAGTGGAGAACTGAACCGAGAATTCACTACTTCATCATCAATCGAATCACTGCTCACGACCGAAGATTGTATTTTATCATCAATCCAATCATTGATTAACCCTTTTTCTTTTTCCTGCCAATGAATAAATCAATTTACTGGAATGACTTAGATGTCTCGCCTTTTTGACTACTCCGTGCTGTTCTCTTGGAAGAGCTTTATATGCTACGTGGTCCTTGTTAGAATCGAACACCTATTTTTTCTACTGTAGATAGGAATTTGGCTGTAGACTAAGGGTGAATGATCACAATTTTCCATTTGGTGTTTGTTGGTGTAGGTAATTTGCAAACAGCAAACTTGTATGAGTCTATGTTTTGTTGGACGTGGATTCGAGAAATAGCATTTGGGGGTTGGAAGGGGAAAAAGGCAATAGAGAATTGGTTGGTTCTAAAAATTAGTCGAACTTGGTTGGTCTAAATCATTTGCTGTTGGAGTAAGATGGACATTCTCATATCATGTTCTGAATGAGCTTTGATCTCTGTCGTAGCCCGTCCAAGGATAGAAACAAGCAAGCACGCTCTTTCTAAAACTTTCAGCTTTCTTATGGACATGTTGGTTTATTTTGGGCTTATTATGGGCGGTTATATTTGTGCATGTGGAGATGAATTTCTTTTTCATCCGGTGTGTACTGAAGCAGGGAAAAAGGGTTTCCAGGAATTGGGTAGACCATTCATTATCCATAGCCACTCTTCAAGATGGAATACATGAATGCTCTCATAATTTCTACTTCTGTATAAAGTTTAGAAGAGAAGCCAGTTCCTTTTCAATTAGTACTGGCTCTTTGATAAGTCTTTGGTTTCAGATGTCTGCATTTTATGTTGTTCTTGTATAGGAGCCTGTTTTCTATGTGAAGTGCTTTTTGAAGCAACCTAAATCCTTTACAGATTTTGTTCCCTCTTAATAAATTAAGTTCTGCCATTGTTGGAGGGGTTTTGGAAGGCAATGCAACCTCTTTTCCCTTCCCTTCCCTCCCATTCCTTTCCATCCATCATTGCTATCCATACGAAGTGTTAGAATTCTGTGTTCTGTTATTGTTAATAGAAGGAATTTTTTGAATTTGGATGCAGCTTTGCATATTCCCACAGAAATCTTTTTGGTAAAAATCAAAAAGTAAATGTGTCACTTGAGAGGGGACAAGTCGACTCCATCTTTCGGATAAATTACACAGTTCCATGGATTGAAGGTGATGACAAGCGTACTCAACAGTCAATTATGATTCAGGTGATAAGCCACTCTTGCTTACTTATCTTCTCAGATGAAAGGGTATTGCTCATCTTATTGTGCTAATTTGGTCCTGTAACATGTCTTGGTCATCCAGAATTCAAGAACTCCTGGTACTTTGGTCCATGGAAACCAACCTGACAATAGTAACTTAACCATTGGCCGTGTAACAGCTGGCATTGAATTTAGCCGGCCTTTAAGACCAAAGTGGAGCGGGACTGCTGGACTTACATTTCAGGTATTATTGAATTGGCTTCTTTATGCTCCTTTTCTTGATTGCCCGAATATATTACACAACTTTTTTTGGTGTTATGAAAAAATATTTTCGGATATTTGTGTTAAAATGTTGTAGTCTGTTTGTGTTGCTGACTTTGATTATTATGACATTAGTTTCCATTTCATGGTATTGCAGCGTGCTGGTGCTCATGATGAGAAGGGGGAACCTGTTATTAAAGATTTTTACAGCAGCCCTCTTACTGCAAGGTATTCACAGTTGCAGGCATCAACTTCGAGACTTTCTTTTTTCTAATGTGCTTATCGCTTTTATATTGTTTTTCATTCCTTTTTTCAATTCTAGCCGTGTTTGATTGAGCATTTTTGTCATGTTCAGTGGGAATACTCATGATAATATGTTGCTTGCGAAAGGTGAATGTGCCTACACCGGTGATTTAGGATCCTCAATGGTTAGTTATCTGTTGATCTAGAAAGACTTTATACACTATATCTCTTTTTTCTCATGATTTGTTTTTGCAGTTGGTTTTCAGCATGGAACAAGGTCTTCCCATCTTGCCTGAGTGGTTGTGTTTTAACCGAGTGAATGCCCGTGCAAGGACAGGTGTGGAAGTCGGACCCGCTAACCTTCTTTTAAGGTTTAATCTGAACTTGGTTTTTTTTGGTGTTTAAAGTAAAGTTTTCTTTTTTGGGTGCTCGAGGTCTGTGGTGGGGGTAGAAGTAAACTATGTATAAATGATTAATGAAATTTTCACTCTGTTTACATATATTTTATTAAGTTTCCTGACATTGTTACAATAATACCCTTTGGTTCTTCAGTTTGTCTGGTGGTCGTGTGGTGGGTAAATTCTCTCCTCATGAAGCATTTGCCATTGGTGGCACAAATAGTGTGAGAGGATATGAAGAGGGCACTGTTGGCTCGGGCAGTTCCTATGTGGTTGGCTGTGGAGAAATTTCCTTCCCTCTGGTATGCTAAATTTTCCACTTCTAACATGTCCTTCTGTACAAATTTGATTTTGTCTATGTTATGTGTAATGGAGACCTATGTTCTAAGTTGTTTTTCTGAATTTCGAAGTGGTCTTCTCCACTAGCTGTATTGACAATTATCTTCCTTTCCCTGTGTGCCTTGGACTTCGGAAATGAGGCTTTTTGACAATCTGGGGGATGATGTTGACAACTGGAATTTATTCTATTCCTTTAAAGCATAAAAATGCTGATATGATGTAGAATTTAGCTATATTACTCCAACTCTGCTGGGAGTATCAGACACAGATATGTGTCCAAGTGACCGATCGACCATCTTCTGAATTTTTTGCTAGATGCTGGTTCAAATGAAGTGTCTAAGTGACATACCCATGTCCAAGCGTCGAGTATCCAACACGGGTACTCAAATGTGATATGAGAGAGTTAAAGCTTTAATAAACCTAATTCCTAGATATCGAGAAGTTATGTAAGAATATGCAATTGTAAGATGGTTGATTTGTGAACCTCCATTTGTTTGTTTCAGCGATGATGTTGTCCACTTCCTCCAAATTTCAAAAAATATGGTCCACTAGTAGTGGTAAATTCTTCGCAATTTATGTTGGCAATATTTTCAACCCAATCATCAATTGTTTAGGCCTATAAAGCAGAAGGAGGGACTTGAACCCTCAACCTCAGCCTTGAATATTACTCGATTAATGGCTGACCAGATTGCTATATTATTGCTGTGTTTTATGTTTTACATTTCATCGACTTGTAAGAAGGGGGAGTGTATTAAACGCTTCAAAACATTGATGATGCTGTTGTGAAAATCGTGATGCTATTTTGGTGGAGGTGTTTTTTGTTAGAAACTGTATTTGTGTCATAACATGGTAACTGAAATATGCTATCCTTTTTCAGTTTGGTCCAGTAGATGGTGCTCTTTTCACTGATTATGGAACTGACCTTGGATCGGGCTCATCTGTTCCCGGTATGTGCTTCATTTCCTGTTCTTATTCGAACCCCTTTCTGCCCCTCCCTTTTTGTCAATAGAAGAGTTAGGATTACCTCATTAGAAGCCATGGTTTTTCATCAAATCAAAGCACATTCATTATTACTAGTTTTCAGATTTTGGTTTTAAGATCAAAAGTCATATTTTAGTTCTACAAAGAACTTCAAGTTAATTTTCCTGATCATATTAAATTTTGAAAAATGACCACAAAAGACCGATTTTTTTGTTTATGGTTTCTTTTGGTTTTAGGATTGACTTGAAATTGAAAAGCAAAAAACGATAATGAGCAGCTTTTGAATTTGTGGTTTTGACTTTTGATGCTAAAAATGAATGAGCTGAAACCCGAGTTAAAATTTTTCGATATTACTTTTAAGGTGATCCTGCTGGTGCGAGACTAAAACCTGGGAGTGGATACGGGTATGGATTTGGTATCCGCGTGGAGTCTCCTTTAGGTCCTTTACGTCTTGAATACGCGTTTAATGACAAACAAGCAAGAAGGTTTCATTTTGGCGTTGGTCATCGGAACTAGCAACTTTTCTGCAGCTTCATTTGTAGCTCATCCCACCAATTATCAGAGTTTTTGTCCCTATAGAAGTAGGTTAGAAGGTTTACAATCTGATGGTATGATTCAGCTTATCTTTGGGGGAGTTACACTTACACATTCCTGCAACAATCTCTTGCTTCATATGTATATTTTCTATAATTCTTTTTACGTAATTTATGTGTTGTCCAATTGAATGTGAATGTATGCTGAATGAAACTTGTGATGTTTCCCCCTATAAGCCCGGGGTTGGCATTGAACTGAAAAGAGCTATTTACTTGCAATCTGAAAGCGGACATTGTTGTCTCGTCGATCTGAATGCCTTTGTCTTTCGTGCCTTTCTCGCGACTTTGTGAGCAAAAGATGCAAGACGTTATGTTGATAAGAGAGAGCGAAAGTTCCTAAATTTTACTTGTATCTTTTAAAGATAAATAAGAATTACAACTCATATTGTTTTGAAACATTGTACAAAAATTCTTTATATAGACAAAATAAATATCTAGTATTTGAAAATTAAAATAGGTTTCAACTCCATCTCGTAAAAACATAATTTTGCTACGTACTAAAACAATTTTAGCAGGTCGTGATAATACCCTTCTATCTATAAGTAGTTATCATGTCGCTGAACTTTTATTATTGAATGTTTTGGTGGGATTTAACCACAAAGGAGGATAGGTCATTTTGATCAAGTGTCTATCTACTTTGCTTTAATAATGAATAAAAAGTATGACTTAATAAATCTATCTTTATGATAACTGTGTGTATTTTCTCCACTCTTCATCATTAAGCTATACTAAGAGTATATTAAGAATAACAATCGTATGACAGAACTGTCTTACAATTACTTTGTACACTTCGTTGTAAGTTGTCTCAAAATATTTCACTAGTTTCAGCTTGTCTTGAGACTGCCTAATTATAATATTAAAAATTAGGCAGGCCTAAGCCCAGTAAAATTAGGCAGGCCCAACAGCTCACCCACTCTCCTTTCCAGATTGACGCTTTCATTATTGTTGTGTAGTTAACTTTCTTTTGGCACCACTTTAATTTCTTTTGGCACTAGTTTAATTTCTTTTGTGCCCATTTTATTTCCTTGGCACTAGTTTAACTGAAAAATGAGGAAGATGACGTGTTGGAGGATAATAGGAGATGACAATTGGATTAAAAATTTTTAGGCCTTGTAAATTCATTTGGGCCTAGGCTGCCTAAATTTAACATTTTAATGTTAAAATTAGGCAGTCTTTTTGGATAATTTTTGAGTTTCCTATATAGAAATAGGACAATATAGCATAATATATTTTCTCGTTTTTGTATGTTTGTATCACTTGGACTTCTTATGCAGTTATGCTTGCCAATCTATAACAATTGATATTTGGAAATAAGCAATAAGACCAATAAAACCATGTATTGCATAATATTGTAAGATATGTCTTAATGATTTAGTAAAAGATGTGAGCCAACTTCTTCCTTTGATAAGAAGCTTGCGAACTTTTTTTATTTACTGGTATAAGGATTTCTGGTTAGACTAGTCCTATTTCAAGGTACAAGCCCAATCAGTTGAAACTTAAACTAACCCCTACACCCCAACGTCATGAGAACCGAACCCAGGCAAGTTGGTTGGGAGATGGCGAGGGCAGCCACTGTTCCGGTGTTTCCCCACCGGATTCTCAAGAAGATCGCCAACTTAAGTACATGAATGGTACTATTTATCTCGCATTGCAAATGAAACTCTGTTTCCTCAACTAAAAAACGAAAACAAATTATAATCAACATTACTTTTTAGTCTTTTGGGAAGAACCCAGAACAATCAATTTTGAAAAGAAAATTCTATTAACTTTTCTTTACCTATAATAACTCAAAAATCTTGATTTACGTGGGGTCAATTGACTTTTGGCCTGTTCTCTTCGGCATAAAACAGCTGAACAAAATTGAACTGAACTGAATTGAACTGAAATGAATAATGATATGTGAGAGTAAAAATATTATCGAGAGCTGAACTGAATTGAATTGAACAGAACTGAATTGAACTAAACTGAAAATAAGTTAGGGAGAACAGGCCCTTTACACATGACATTTTGACAATATAGTTTCGTCCCTATTATTTATCCAATGTTGCAAACTAGAACTCACTTATTTACCCGTGTGTAAAATTAAATAGGTAATATTAAAGATGGAGGAAGTATATACTGTAATTATTCCTAAACAGAAGGAGTATTATTTAAATATAAACCTAAGTAAAGTGAAGTGGTCGACATGCAAATCAGATTTTGATAAAGAACAACGCAAATTAGACGTGAGAAAGGACAGGCAAGGCATAAAGAAATGGAACACTCGTGTGGGTGTGTTGCCTTGAAATTAGTGAGAAAGGGCAGATGCAACACCAACACCAACACATGCTTACAAGATTTGCTCATTGGATTACTCAAATCTATTGGTACTAATTTTAGAAGTAAGACCACCCACCATTTTCATCTTGGTCTAGTTTGGCGGCCTTTATTTCACTTAGAAATTGCAAGTACCATGTACAATGAGAACTCAACATTTTTCATCTTTTATCACTATTTTACCATCTCAAATCAAATAAATTACTTCGTGATTAAGGTTATTGTTATGTTATATGGTTGTTGGAGTTGGACTATCTTGATAGTAGTGTACTATGTCATAATGTAAGTTGATGTTAATGAGTTTTAATATGATTTTATATGGAATGCTATAAAAAATTATGGAGATGAATTTAAGTATGGACGGCGATTGGACATAAAAGAGGTTAGTAGGAGTTAAACACCTTCAAAATGAAAAAAAATATTGATATATGTCATAAAAGTAGGAGTAATTATTTGCATATGATCAATATATTATTGAATGTCTTTTCAAATCAGTCTCAAAATATGTTAAGAGATTTTTTTTGCTTCCCTCACAGAGTTTTCTCCCCCTATTAGACCATCATGGTATTCTTTAATTTTTCCCTTAAAGTCGAGATTATTCTGTATTAGAGCGTATTAGGAATAACTTTCAGTGTTGTTTAGAGATTTTACTAATGCAAAACACTAGTAAAGATGAAAAGTTTTGTTCAATAAACTGGATTTAAGCAATTGAGGTAGTGTTTTGAAAAAAGTCTAATTGTTTTTTTTATAGATTGGTTTATCTTTTGAATTAACTTGTAAAAGTTGAATATAAGTCTTTTTTTGTCTTTTATCAATCCAACAACTAGTTGAACTAAACTCTTAATTTAAAAACTCTTTTGACAACTGACCACGATTAACCATTCAGCCGTTAACAGTTAGAAAGAAATTTAATAGCTTCAATAATAGCTGATTATTACAACAATTATTTTTATATCAAACAAATTAATTATAGATGGTGAAACATAGTAGTATTCTCACTTAGCTTGAAAGTTAAAACCCTCAAAGAGTGTTTTTGTCTCAAATAAGGACATGAATTCCTTTTAGATGATGAATAAAAGTACTAATAAACAAGAGGATGAAACAAATAGTGTTAAGTGTGTGTTTACATGGTTCTATGTGTCCTAATATATTGGTTAGACCACCCTGCAAATATTGAGGTATTTAATGTCCCCCCGTCTTCCTTCTTCTTGTTATTTTTTTTCTGTTTATTGAAATTGTGACTTGATTTGGGAATTTGCAAATCCCCAAAACAATTTTGATTTTTTAAATACTTTTTGGGACCTAACTATCTGTTACTATTACCTTTCACCTCTCTGCTTTGGCTGCTCTCAAATCTTATTAAATACTCAACATGTCTTATCCATAACAAGCAGGGTTTTCTTCCCCAAAAGCTTGCCCCCAAAGGCAATTCCTTTTTATTTTCTAATCTCTTTGTTTTGGTTTCCTTTCTGTAAGGAAATCAAGTAGAGTTAGGATTACTAGTACTTCCTCCGTTTTTTTACTCGCATCATTGAATCAGTTTATGCGATCTAATGCATAATCATGTTAAATATATTTAATTATATACAATAAAAAATTATACTAATTAGATTTTAATAATCTATACATTGAGACGAATCTAGCAAGATCCCACATGACTATATTTTTTCTTACATATAAGTCACAATATTAATTTAAGTGGACATGTGTGAATAGTGTGAAAGATGGAAATGATGCGAGTAAAAAAAACGGATGAAGTATTTATTAGTTCTAATAGTATTTATTAATTTTAGGATGAAATTTCGTTTATGTGTATTCAGACTTTCCCTCGATGTAAACCTGTGTGTGCATGCCTAATGATAGATCAATCATGCTTTTAACTTATTTTGTTCTATTTTACAAAAAGTTTAGACGTGTAATAAGTTCGAATAAGAATTTTGAAAAAGTTTTTAATAAATTCCAATAAGTTTAGTGCCAAAGTATTATTTTGTATATTGTATGTGTAAGAGAATAGTTATAGTATATGGATGTCAGCAAGTTAAACTGATACCAATGTACTATCAATTATCGTACAAGAGCAATAAGACGCTATGTGTATTATCTAATTAGAACTCGATGTAACTGATGTAGTAGTGAAAATGGGTTAATAAAAACTCGGTAATGAAAATGAAAACCCTAGAAACTTTAGTAACTTAAAACTAGCAAACTAAAGAGGATTACACACTAAGTCAAGATAAAGAGATTCTTGATTATGTCCACTGACGAAGAGTAAACCATGACAATAATCTAAGATAAGGTAATTGAGGACTATTGCTCGATGTGATTACTTATTTAAAGCTAAATGGATGTCTTATACAAAACTTTGAATGATTGGCACACGACTTTGAATTTTAATAAGTATGGGATACTCATGATGTGGTATCCATGAAAGTCTTAACTTGTATTGTTCCTCTTTAACAAGAACTGATTTACTGGCATGCTTATCTGATGCGTATATGTAGAGCGTGTCTTTTACGAGGTTCAAGTTTATTGCTTAAAGAGATACATTATGGAAATATCTTAGTCATAGAAAGTACTATAAGAATGATTATTGTTGTATTGAAGTGACTATCAATGACTTGATTTCATCTCCGTGTAAATGATGAGTGACACGAGTTATTGGTTAATGGCTGATTCCAGAATTGAAAGGAACTATTGATTGTTGATTGGATTCACAAATTGGAAAAAGGTTGATGAATGTTGAATGTGAAATATTATTTGTATGACTGGATCTGTATGTTGTTGATCTTTACGCGCTGAACTCATTAAGATAATAATAATGTAAAGTGAAAATGTAAGAGGGGAATGAAACTTATGGTTTGGATCCTCTATAGGTGATGACCAAGCTCATTATGGTGAGGGTTCAAAGTTTGCTTGACTCATGCCCTTTTTTTAGCTGAATTAATATAAATTCAGTTCAATCTAGTTAAGCTTAATTAATTTAGACCAATTTAGTTCAGTTGTATTATTTTCTACTTACAATGTAATTAGCAAATTAAAAGACCTCTTATGTATTATCTTCTACTTACAAAATTAGCGAAAATAACCTCAGTTCGGTTCAATCCAAAAGAATAGGGTCTCACCGTTGATAACTTTTCAAAAAGTATTTGGGATAGACCCATGCTTTCGAAAAAGGTAGGAAATTAAATTGGTAAATTGATTTAAGAACTTTTTTTGGGGTTAGTTTATATTAGCCCTAGACTGAACCACTTATTTCAAGCCACAATCCAATCCATTCAAGAACCTCGTATCTTCTTTTTCTTTGATCTTTCGCTATCAATCTTCATCTAAATTAAAAAAACTACAATACTTAAAAATACTATCGTTGCATAGAAAAGTCAGTATTGTTATAGTTGGTAGATATTTAATTCATATTGACGATATATAAACACAATTCCTAATTCTTGTACAATATTTATACAACATAATAAGTATGAAAATATTGTGATTAGCCAAAAAATTAAGTGCGAGATATTCAATCAAAATCCTTTTTCATATATTTTTGAGTAATTTTTTTACGCAATTTTATATAATAAAAAGACTAATAAATAAAATTTTGAATAAACATTAAGGATTCACTCATAATCTCTAGGTGATATTTGATTAGGCAAAATGCATGGTTTTTAGATCCCAAATAAGGGTAGTATTAACATCTTTTTAACCTAATTGTCCAACTTTTCTTGTGTTAATTTTGTATTTAAGCTCATTGGTCGGTTTGTCAAGTTTTAAGCATTGACTTTAAGAAATTAAAATGTTGGGTTTAATGAGGAATGGGTGATGGGACAAGAAAGGAGACATGAAAAGGCTTTTCTATTTGACAATATTTGTTGCCTTTTAGCACGAACTACATCAAAACTTAAGTTCCCTAGAAACGTGGGATATTATAATCCTGTTGGAAGTGACTCTGATTTTCTCTAGGATCATAGCAATATTATTAAGTATTATACAATAACTAGAAGAAAAAAAAATATTGTGAATTCTTTTTTTAAAAAAAAGCAATGAAAACCATCAAATCATGCATGTACTCCTTGTATCTTATTCATTTCCCAACTTTTTTAGTCTCTATTTCATAAACTCATAATTACATGCATGTGTTTCATTTCTTTCAACTAGGTCTTTTAACGTGCATGCAATAAGCTTGCCTCTTAGGCTCTTACTACTAATGGTCTAATGTCATATCTATATAGGGAGAAGCCTCTATTAATACAAGGCATGAAAATCGACATCTCCAAATAAAAAAAAAAGTTCTATTTGCCTTTCTATTAGATCCTTATAATATTTTATCCTTATAATATAAAATATTATAATATAGTGAATTTTACAACCTTAACCTCTCAATTCACAAATCTATATTGGACACCCCAATTCCGAATCCTCGATACCGATAATCCATATATGCCGCCCTCATATAGCTTTAATTATATCATTAGTTTTTAACAAAAGTATATGCATGTCTTAATAAAAAAGGCAGAGAATCATGTATTGGAAAGTATATACGTGCTTGGAGTATATCAAAAATATGATTTCTCAATAATTATATTAGAGATAAAAACTATTTTTGTTTTCACTAGTAAACCATAGATAATACTCTTTAAGTTTCTTTTACGAGGCACATCTAATTTTCAAGGTTGAACTTCTATAGCTAGTTACTCGCCTGACTAAAATTATAACAAAATGATATCATGAAAGTTTTTTTTATAAGATAAATCTAATTAATGACATAGTTTAATATTTTTATTTTACTTATTAAAAGAGATATCAATGGTTAAATCAATTGAGCATCGTCATAAACTCAATGTGTTCGAGTTTGAACTTAATATCTTTTATAAAATTATATTAATCTTATACGAGCTAGCTTTTTAACCCTTTTATAAATTTATATTTAGTTTATCAAAATTCGCATCATGAATATATTAAAAATTTATTATTATTTTTTAATAGAAGCGAGAGAAAGGGCTAATGAATTGTTGACAAACTTGAGATACGTAAAAACAAAAATAATGAGCTTGAGGTATATTGTAAAAGACGCATTTTAGCAATTGAGATGCAACAAGTTAGAGTTATGTATGTGATGAAACACAATAATATAATATGTATTGGTGCCATAACTCTTGCGGTAGGCTTTTCAGAGAAAATTGTAAATACATTATGCATGTTACACATATTAGTAAATCTATCTTTAGAAAATACAAAACTCATAAAATTTTAAAAAGTTCATACAAAACATACTCGGGCCCGACTTTTGTGAAGTAATCATTTGTGGTATCACCCCCATGTATTGGTTAGCTTGGTAGCTAGTGGATGCATAAATACATGTGGGACTACTAAACTATACACATGCATGAGGGTGACCAACATAATGAATGAGTAGAGGGGTATATTCATGAAAGGGGCTGTTTAATAAATTTAAAGAGAACTACCAATTAATGAATGATGCAAAAAAGAACAACGAATAATTACAAGACTACATATGTTGATATGTGTTCGATCTGTTTCACAAAACATGCAACATTTTTCTTAAACAAAAATTATTTACCACTATTCACTTTGGTGTAGGAAAGTTACATGTACACCAATTGAACGTGTAAACGCCGACGCGTCCACGATACCCAATTACCTATTATAACGCTTCTGGTTAATATTCATTTCATTATGATCTATATGTTCTTGTATTATACTTCTACGCTCTTCAATGCAAGCTCATTTGTTGTGAATTTTTTGTCATTTCATATTCGAAGAAGAGATGTATTCCTATATTATGAATTTAATTGTATGTGTTTTTACAACTATGATGAACGTCATTGCTATCGTATGTAGAATTTAGTATTCGGTACCAATCTATTTTTCTTTTTCCCTTACTATGCTCATAAATTAAGTAAAAAGGAACGAAGGTATTATGATAGTATGTTTTTTTTTTGTTAGGGTTAAGGACAACAAGGAGAGGAAGGGAGTTCAATTAATGGTGAAAACAAATTGCAGGTGATATGATCAGATCACACATCAAAGAAGAAAAGAAAAGAGCCCCATTCATTTGGGTTGGGTGAGAGAAAGAGGGGGAAGAAGGAGGTACAATTGTTCTTCTGGCTCTAATTGCATAAGGAATGTCAATCATCCATATTGTCTCCATGCCCCTACCTATCTAGCTATCTATCCCCCTCTTTCTCTTCTGTCATAGACCCATCACATTCACATTCACATAAAGCCTACTTTGAAGAGGGGTCAGCAGGGTCTTGTATGTGGATCCCACTATATATTGAAAACTTTGAAAAAATTAGGAGTAATGATAGGGTACCAATGATATTTGAAAATGAAAGAAGTGTTGCATTTGCATACTTGTATTGCTGATTGTGTGTTTGATAATTGGTTGTTCTTATTTGTTGTTTAGCGTCTTTTACATGTATTGGGTAGTTTGACATTGTTTGAATTAATTCTTTATATTGATTGTATAACAAATGGTTGTTTAGTAGAGTTTTTGGTAAATCCAGTTGTTAGTATTTGTTGTTTAGAGTAAAATAGATGTAAAAGCCACGGTGCAATACTCCTACAAAAAATTGGTAGAAACAAGTTTTTACTTTTTGCCAAAAAGGTAATTTTCAAATGGTCTTATGCATTTCCTAAAAGTTTGTAAATGATAATTATAAAAATTTTCGAATATGATTTGATTTTCTTGTTTATTTTCTGATTTTTTATGGACAATTCACGTATTTAAACTTAACGACATACAATGCCTTAGCTAGTTAGAGCTAAAAAATTTAGAGCAACAAGAGTGTTTTAAAGAATATTTTGTGGAACATTAACTTATTATTATGCATTCAAGGGTAGTGTAGAAAAATACTTTTAAATTTTAAAATACCACCTATTTATAGTAAATTATTTGAAGATGGTTTCATAGGAGATTTTTGACATTTTTTCTTGCAATTTGATTTTAGGAATTGGTACAATAATTATTCCTTTAATATAGTACTCTTATCCTTTTTTGTCTATGAAAAAATAAAGAGAAGGATCTAGGTAGGGAGCTACAATAGATACATGGTAGGAGTATAAGACAACAAAGTGAACAATACCCCTCCAAAAAAATACAGTAATAAAGGGGTAATGAATGATGGAACAATATGAAACATGAAAATCTCTAGGATATGAGATTTTCCATTTTCCAAAATTTATATATTTCAGAAACCCTAATTATTTTCTTGCTAAAAACATTAAAGATATATAGACACATAAAACTATCCAATGTAAAAACGGTTTTCAAGAAAACGGGAAATGAGCATTATAATGATATTCAGTCTCTACATATATTTCTGGTATCATGATCTAAAGGAACACGTGACTTCAACGAGATATCCGTAGGACATTGTTAGGCATCACATATATGATATATATGGTGGTGGAGCCGCAGTAAAAGATGTTTCCTGTACGTATTATTGTATCAATTGGTTTCCTATGTACTTTATTTCCTTCTGTTAAAAATTGATGAGCTATATGTATGTATTATCTCCTTTTTCTCAATTCTGAACATCATAACTACTCCATAAGGTTTACTTATAACCAAAACAGCTGTATGACTTGTACCCTTCATCACCTTTTCTAGCCCTCCACTCTTCCTTTTAGTTTTCTCTTTTTTTTTTTTCTTGTTTTATTATTTCATTCTTTGGTTGTATTTACTCCACAATGCAAGAGACTTTTTGATGGTGAAACTTGAAAGTGATACAAAAAGGTCAAGATCTCATAGTCAAAATGACTTACAAAGTGTGCGTACGTGGAGGAATTTACCATTTTGGTTTATTGTATTTTCTTCATTTTGGGTTTTTTGATACTAGCTCTGAACGTGCGCAATAAGTTGTTATGTGGTAGTGTGAAGTAAAAGTAATTTAAATTTGCGAGATTTCACAAGTTGAATATCGAACTTCATATATTAATTGGGTTTATGGATATGAGTCCTATGATTTTCTGGGAACTGAAATTTGCTGAATGAACCGATAATGACAATAAGGAAAAAACGATTAATAAAAACAAGAATTTACTTACAAGAATAGTAATAACAACAATATAAGTATCATAATTAATTGCGTAAGAAACAAGAAAACCCACTCTTAAGTACATTATATTTGCATTACATCCTATAGGTATCTTATGGTTATACCAATAATTAGAGGAAAATGCCATTAACACCCTAAGGAAAATAGTGGGTCCTATAATTTTACCACCATTTTTGCATGTGATGGCCCATTATCTTTTCTTTCATCTTTTTTATGTATTATTGGACATTTTTTAGCATTATAAAGAATAAGCATAGATATAGACATATAATTACACACAAACTACTAATATAAACAATGGTCAAGTAACGCAATCAATTATCAAACACCCTAATAACCTATATTGCGCAAAATTAAAAGTCGTGTGAATTTTTTCTTAGAAACCTTAAAAAACTTCTTCATAGATAAACTATCGCCATATATATAGGCTCATATCCCGATTTCCGATCATATACCCGTCTCATATCCGATCCGTTTTCCATTGGTGTGCAACATAGCCGGCTATAGCCTATCAGAACTTCAAAAGACCTTGATAGAGAAGAAATGATCAAGATAGAAAGCAGTAATAGAAAGTACTTTTATCATAAATATCCAGCAGTTGAAGTGTAACACGTCAAAAATGAAACCTTGTCAATCAAAGTTGACGCATCAACCTTAAATGTAATTATAACCAAATGGTCAGAGCAAAATGGTGCAGTAATAATAATGATTACAGTTACTTATTCTATAACTGTTGATTGATATTACAATGTTATGTTATGTTATATGCTATGTAAATGTGTACTTATGTAGCTATCTATCTATATATATATATGTAGTTTTAGACTGTCAAAGATAATTAGTTAACCAAGCTGAATGATCCGATCGACTCATTAGAATCATACCTAGGATGTAGGATCAAATAATCTTGTTTTCAGTTGTTTTACAAAATAGTTAATATAAGCAATTACCTTACCTTAACTTGTCTAATCAATTTTAACAATTTATCAGTTTCATCCGTCAACTTTTGAGTTTCAGCTGAAGGATCATGTTCGATGTTATCACGTTCAAGTTTTTGATTTTAAGATTCTGAAGTACATGTGTACGTAGCTAAATGAGCTAAAAATTAGTCATATTATATATTATCCTATTAATTTTGTAAACTAACAACAAATTGAAGGACACAACTCTTTTTGATTTCCATATTTAATGTAAGTATCTAAAAAATTGGTAATTAACAGAAGTTCATAATGACCGCGATAGTAGTTTCGGTTCCGTATTTGCATAAACCGAAACTAAAAGTAATTCAACCTAAGTTAAGCTTACAATAATGGCTAATAATAATAATAAAATCCGAAGTATATTAACTCGATCCAAACAACCTGTTTATGGCAAGAAAACTTATTGTACCTATAAGTACATATCCACCATTCTCTAAACATGTTTGTATCCAGAGCCGTAAACCGTTTTAAACTTATAAATCCGGCTGCAAATCCCTAAAACGAGGCTTTTCCGCTTCGTAAATGTTCATATTGCGAGATCCTAACTGTTTCCATGCTACATAATTTCCGACTCTAGTCATTCTACCCCCAACACACAAACTTCACGGTGTATAAAAGTTTTCAACTTTTTTATATCTTTTAACTAGCTATCTGGTGATGATCATCCAGTGTATATATCACAATAAAAAAGCGTAAGATCTGCCACCTGCATATGAATGGGAAGTGTGAACAGTGAGTTGATGTGAATGTAACAGAGAGAGTTATGAACAGAACAAAGAACAACAGTTTGTATTGTAGGGACACAACTCACATCCCTATAACATAACCCCAGAAACACAATCTCAATCTCTTTCTCTTTCTCTTTCTAAAATACAACAAGAGTCACTCAAACTCAAACTTATTAAAAGAGTGAGTGAATGAATGAGTTTGTGAATAAGCTTGTAATCTTAGCCGACCACTGACTCATCCACCAAAGCAATTGTTGGGTAACATTGCACCCCATTTTGTTTCCCCTAGGATTTTCACCTTTTTTCTTTATTTTATTTACTTGAATAATGTCTTTATATCCCTTTCAAATGTTGCATTGGAGTAATAAATTTACCTTAGTATCTTCCTTGGTAGATCAATTAATAACGGCTGCTTTTTTTTTACTATCATAAATTATTTTCTCATGTTTTCTTTTTGTTTGGGGAATTTCTCATATTTTTCATATACATATATAGGTTGTATATAGTTTTTTCTTTAAATGAATAGAAAGTTTGACCAAAAAATTAAGAGTATCATATGTTCCAACTTATTTTTTTTCTCAATATCATAAAAGTATAGGGAAAATAAGAAATGTCAGATTAAAGAAGAAAATAACTTTCCGAAAAAAAAGAAATGTTCATAAGGTTCTAGAAAAATTAAGATTAGTTTAAGAAAAATAAGTTGAATAGTAATAGTAACGTTATAGTAAAATTATTTTTTAGAATACTTTCTTCAAAGTGTTATTATGGCAAAAATATAGTAAAATAAAATATCTTTAACCTCCCCCAAAATATCGTCAAGATATGTATTCATTACAATGGCAAAGTTAGCCAATCCATGTGTCCAAAATGCAGCAAATATGCTTTCAATCCACATCCTAAGAGTTATACTAACTTTTAGGAACATCATAAATGAAATTAAGAAAAAAGGTAGTCAAACTATTTGTTAATTAATTATAGCCATTTATGGTTTAAGATTTAGGTTGAAATGTTATTATTAATGTATTAACTATCACCAATTCACAATTAGCTTTTTTTTTTGTTTCAAAGCTACATATTATTCTCATAATTTTATTGTGGTATTCATATAGTAAGTTATAGAATATAATTACTTTTATGCCTTTTTTGAATCTTTTTAATGATTACACTTACCTTTTCAGGTCGAAAACAGAAAAATTTGACATTAAGTACTTGTTGATGCACATATAAAGATAGGAGTTCCCCTCGAGCGTAAGGTCTCCTAATGTTCCTTTTTTCCTTACCATATAAAAGAAAATATAAAGATATATTTTTTTAGTACCATCCTTCAGAAGTTTATGAACCAACTTGCTGGGCATTCATAATTATAAGATAATTTGGATAAGATAATTTAAATATGTTTTAATTGCTTATATTCGGAATATTGACTCTTTATGGTATTTACCAATACATAGTTCAAATTACTAACACCAAATGTGCGCATTGCAAAACCTTACAGAAAAAAAGTATATATGGCCGTTAAAAAGATAGTATAAAGATAGTAGTCAATATTATGAATATGTATACTTACACTATTAAGCCATTAAAATCTTCTCAAAATATTAATGGGGCATTTTCTACACCCTTTAATTTTTTTATGATCAATATTCTTATTAACCTATTTCTATCTATATTTGATTTATTAACATGAAAACAATAAGGGTAGGTCACTTTTTTTTTCTTATAATATTTTATTAATGACGTGTATTTATTATTGTGAACACTAGCTTGTGGGAAATAGTAGAAGATCAAAGGGAGACAACCTCCAACCATAATTTTCTGAAGTTGTCTTTGGCATTATTTGCTTAACTTCTTCTACCTTTTCAATCTTATAAAAATAAACTTTTTTCTTGGGATAAAAAAATAAATAGAATAAAATAAAATATCAAGCTTTTTCTAGCCTCTAGCCTTTCTTACAGAAATAGTAATTCTTATTTTATTCTTCTCCAAAAAATTACATGCTTTATCAATTTCATTATTCTACCCTAAATCATTTTGGGAATAAGGCTTAATTGTTGTTGTTCCGACAACACTCGTAATTTTGTGTTATATGATACTACCTCCGTTCCATATGTATTGCAACATAGGGAGTTTTACGCCTCCCAACGCACTACTTTAGACGCTAATATCTCTAATTTTATTTAAGTAAAAATTATAAAAAGTAGATATTAATTAAGCATATATCGAGACGAATCTAACAAGATCCCACATGGCTATATTTATCCTTGTGTATAAATCACAAAAGAGGGTCAAAGGGTTGTGTATGAATAGTGCAAAATGTCAAAGGTTGCAATACCTATGGAACGGAGGTAGTATGTTGTTAATTAGATTTCTCTCGATGTGTAATTTTAAACAAAAAATTTTCTATATTTTTTGCATATATAACATAAGTTATCATCAAAGTAGAGCACGAGAGATCGTAAAATGCAAGTATTATAAGAATTAAAAAATGGACGAAGAATTAGTTAAAAATATAATCGAAACAGAGTTGAGAGTACATAAGTTAAACTATTGTTATATTCAGAAAATACGAAGAGAGTGAACAATACAAAGTTCTTTGGTAGTACAATAATACATAAAATATAAAGCTTTTTCTAGATTCTAGCTAGTCTAATAGAAGTAGTAATTCTTATCTTATTCTCTCTCAAAAAAAAAATTAGCACAATTTTTTTTTGCAAAATAGTTTAGTCACTAGTCACAAGTGATATCTTGTCTCTCCTTTTTTACTCAATAAGTATAACTTTATTTTCCACCCCTTTTTTGTTCTTTTATATATATAGTCCCACATAGTTTTTGTTTAACCTACCTTCACCATCATCATCTTCCTCCTTTGCCATCTCCACCCATTCTCTCTCTCTCATTCCTCTTTCAATTTGGTGATATTATGCTCCCTCCCTTCTACTTTTCCTACCTTTTCTAAAAAAAAACTTCCCTTTTATTTTCCTCTTTTTTCTTTACTTTCTCCCTCTATACTTTCTATTTTCTCTCTCCAAACACCCCCTTATCTAATCCTTCATCATGTCTAATAATCCTTACTTTAATCATCATCACCATCACTATTCTTCTAATTTCTTCAATCCCTCTAATTACCCCTCTTTTAATCACTTTTTTCCTAATAATAACAATAATAATATCTCTTCTTTTTCAAATAATAATGATTTCAATTTCTTTTTCTCTAATACTTCTCCTCAAGATTACAACAATAATAATATTTCCACAAAATCACCCCCTTCTCCTCCTCTTAAAGAAGCCCTCCCTCTCTTTACCTCAAGCCCAATTAAAAATAATAATTATCATATTAATCTTAATGAAGATGATAATTATTACAACAACAAAAATGAAGACTTTTTCCAATTTGAAGAGTTTTCTTCTACAAGTGCTCCTATGGAAGTTGACAAGATTTACAACAACAACGACGGCGACGACGACGACGACGATGAGGAAGACACTGATGGGGGTGTAACAGTTGCTCTTCACTTAGGGCTACCAAGTTGTAGTACAGCTGATCTGATCTCAGCTTCTATTTCATCTTCTTCAACCATTTCAGATCATCATCATCATCATATGATGAATGATCATAGAAACAACATGAACATAAACATCAATAGAGAAAAGTGCAACAACAATGATAATATGATGGTGATGATGATGAATGAAGATCATGATAGTACCAGATCAGATGAAGTTACAGTAGCTACTTCAACTTATAATAGTAATAATAATAATAATAGTAACAACAATTATCCTTCATTAGTTGGTGGTTATTGCAACTCAATTGGAACTGTTAATAAAGGGCAATATTGGATCCCTACTCCTGCTCAGATTTTGATTGGTCCCACTCAGTTCTCTTGCCCTCTTTGCTTCAGAACCTTCAATCGATACAACAACATGCAGGTAATAATCCATTCTTATAATCTTATGTTAAGGTTTTTATCGAACCAGGGTAAGACTGCGTACATCTGAACCTCGCTGGTGGTAGTGGTAGTGGTAGTGGTAGTGGTAGTGGTGGTGGTTGTGGTTGTTACTTGTTATGCTAACTTTTTTCAATTTTCTTGGGTAAAAAGGAAAAGAAGAGGAAAAAAATGAATCCCATTTCATACCCTACTTAAGTCTTTTACTCATATAGCTTTTTTTTAAGGCTTTGGAGCTAGAATTCTTCCTTTTGTGTTGCATAATTTCAAACTCACCTTTTTTTTAACAAAATAAAAAAAAAACTTAAAAGAATTAATCCAATGTTTAATTTGTAAAATTAGGAACTTATTTTTATTTCTTTGATTTTCAAATGTTTTACATATTAGGTTTATAGGTCTTCAATTAGGGTTTTCTTGTTCTTGTAAATTATAGTTTTTTATTTTATATATTTGTTAAGGTTTTGTTGATTGATTTGTTTATGTATTTTTTTAATTTACCACCTTAAAAATAGCAAGATAGATTTATGGGGATTAGAAAACAATAAGTTGTAGGCTCTG
Source organism: Patellifolia procumbens (assembly GCA_947645195.1). NCBI lineage: Eukaryota > Viridiplantae > Streptophyta > Magnoliopsida > Caryophyllales > Amaranthaceae > Patellifolia > Patellifolia procumbens. The sequence goes on from CANSGD010000335.1 coordinate 3,385,739, forward strand.
TAGAGAGACCCTGGTCCGACTCAGACCAAGATCTGTACCTTCTTCTCTCTCTATCTCCTTTATGTTGATTGAACCAGACAAGGTGGGCAATATGCACTTTTATTTTTATTTTTGTTCTTTTACTTTCTTCGTTTTCTCTTCTATTGAATCCTTGAAGTTTGTGTTAAGTCTCATAGTCATTGACATGTGTGCAAATATCTGAACCTATTCTTTTTGCCTACTCCGGTTCACCGGAGCTTTGTTCCAACTACATCCAAATCCGACCTTGGACATGCACGGATGCACCTGGTTGTGCTGGTGAGTCTCCGTGCATATGGTAGGACACATTGAAATTAGGTCGCTTATCACTTGGACCAACCCCATGTTCAATTGCCCTGTTTGTTTCACCTTGGCTAAAAATTGGCATGTCAATAGTCGTCATCATGATTATAGTAGGAAATGATCTTAGCACTAGTTTGATTTGTTTTTACATCTTATATGGTAAGAACGTGTTTTATTTTTGTATGTTCTTTGCTAGCTAGACACTTCTTATGTTTCTACAAATTTTAATTAAGCAGAAAAATTAGTGTCGCCAACGTATGTAATTAATTCGATAATAATAGCTTTTTGCAATTTTAGGAAGTCCCCGTGTCGAGGGAAAATCCTAAAAATATTGGAGAAAAGGAGAAACCGGTCAATGGCTATAGTTTGTGATTCAATCTGTTGCACAATTTCTTTCTCGGATTTGTTGATGTCGATACTTATTGTTAAGAGATTTATATTATTTAGAATGTTTCTTTTTAGTCAGTCACAATGTTATATGAAGTACTTACTAACTTGTAGGATGTATATGTGCATTCTTTTCACCTTAAAATTAAGTTGTCAAGAAATATTAAGTTTAGATATGTTCAATAAATATCAGTTATGAATATACATTTTAAGAAATTCTTATAAGTGTAACAAAATTCAAATCAAGAGAACATACCATCTAGTATTTAAAATCTACTCCACAATTTTTAGGAATTATTTGAGAGAAACATACAATAATATGTGGTCCCTTAGGGAATGGTCCTTACTAACTAGGGTAACAGAACTAATTGTGCTCGATAATTAGTTTTCGGTACTTCTCCCTTCTTCAATTGGCCTGGCTAGAGTACTTGAGTTTTGTCCAACATTTATTCCTTGTACTTTCATTTTTAATCACAATTTTCCACCAGAATATAGATAATAACTCCTTTTGTCCAAGATTAGTTGTCACATTATCCTAACCCGACTCATAGTAATATCATAATTTTATTAAATCAATCTTGTAATACATACCCTATTAACTCTTTCTATCCCTTTATTTTGGATAGAAACTTATTAGAAAAGTCAATCATAAACCATCACCTTTGTTTTAGGAAAAGTTACAAATTTCCATCACATTAGGAAAAAGCATATGTGATGACTATTTGATCTAGTGATTAAGGATTCTCGTTCCAAAAACCAAAACATGAAACCCTGAAAAGTAGTTCCCATCTTTTATTTTGAATTTTCAAGAGAAACATGATTAATATTTATATAACTATATAATTTTAATTACTATAAATATAACTTATATTATATGACTCCAAAATCACAAAAATAAAAAAAACGGCAGATTATTGAACGCCCACTAAGAGTAATACTAAACTAGCCTATCAAGGTTTTCACATATAACTATGGTGAACAGAAGTAGTAGACAAACATGAAAAGTAAGTTAATGCATGCATGGACTAAAACATACTAACATCGAGTAATTTTTTTTACATTAATTACACGAGTTTTAAAGTAGTATGGCACTACTGTGTATATAGATTTTGGAACAACATTTAGCCTTTATTAATTCTTGTAAGTTAACTAGGTATCTAATAGGTTCCTTGGAGAAATATATCATGCACAATGCATTTAATGCTATCAGAAATTTACTAAAAGAGTCCTCATATTTTGGAGCAAATTAAAAGCTGTCCCCTACCTGTTGACCAAAATATTAGCACCTTCAAATTTTGTATTCAAAGTGTTATCATCTTCCATTGGCACGATTATACGACAATATATAGACGTGGTTCGATCTCAGGTCTTAGTTAGTACCTCGTTAGACTGTACGTGGTAAAACATAAAATCTAATTAAGTGTGTTTTTTTGTTTCAGATGCATATGTGGGGGCATGGATCGCAATACAGGAAAGGCCCGGAATCACTAAGAGGTACACAACCAACAGCCATGCTAAGGCTTCCATGCTACTGTTGTGCACCGGGTTGTCGGAACAACATCGATCACCCACGGGCGAAACCCTTGAAGGATTTCCGGACCCTCCAAACCCATTACAAAAGAAAGCATGGAATAAAGCCATTTGCATGTAGGAAATGTGGTAAGCCTTTTGCTGTAAGAGGGGATTGGAGGACCCATGAGAAAAATTGTGGTAAGTTATGGTATTGCACTTGTGGGTCGGATTTTAAGCACAAGAGATCTCTTAAAGATCATATTAAGTCATTTGGGCACGGCCATGCACCTTACGGGATCGATTGCTTTGAGGAGGAGGATGAACCGGCTTCTGAGATCGAGCAAGATAACGAGTCGAATCAATAAGGAGAAGGATATTTGGAAGAGAAGAGAAAACTGTTGTTTGTTGCTGAATTAGGTTTCTTTTAAGGTTTATGTATGTATGGTTTAATTTTGCTAGACTTTTTTCTAAACTTTATAAAAAGAAAAAAAGGAACTATCTTAGCTAGGATGATCAATTGATGAGAATTAGATATCTAGCTTATAGTATATGATCTATCTTTTTGGTTATTACTAGATTAACTAGGTTTATTTTCGATTTTATTTCGACTCTTTTTCAGCTATGTATGTAAACAACTCAAGATGTCAATTGCAAAGTTTATGATTTCATGTGGAAGCATTTCTTTAATTTCTTAAACTTTGAGTTATACATTTATATTATAGGGATGTTTTTTGCTTATTGTTTAATTATATGTAAACATGTAAAAAGTTGGTTGTATGTGGTATGATTAACAAGTTGAATTAAGAGATGTGGAAGAAAAGTGATAAACTAACCATAGTTTTATGTTTGTAATTAAAGCTTTAATCATCTCTTGTAATTATAAGGAGGATATATGGCAGATTAATGAACTAGTTTGTACAAGAATTGAAGTATGTAATTGAATGATCCGTGCTTTTTTATCATGAAATTAATAACAAGGGTTCCTACTTTTCAAAAAGTTGCTCATTTGATTCATCGGAGCTTATGCCCCAACTTTATCTAGGTTCTCTCCGGGATGTGCACTTAGCTAGGGGTGGATGACCCTTTCAACTGAGGGTTTTTGTATAGAATAGGGCTCGAATTCGAAACTCTCCTTAAGTGGTAGCAAACCAAGTACCACTTAGACCAAACCAAGTTGCATGGTGAAAAAATAAAATTTTATGTGCATGTTATATATAGCATAGTATTAAGGACTTTAAAATTAGATGGGTCCTAATAATCTGTGTCATCAATCTTTTTGTTCCATGATTATTCAAGCTGTAACTTTATTTTTTGAAAGCCATCATATGAAACTATAGATGTGTGTAAATGTGCAATAGAGTGATTCAATAAGTTGAGATCAAGTAGCATATGTTTTGATGAGTTAATGGGTCCCAATATGATATGGTCAATAGGGGAGTAAGATTGATTGTGTTTCATTTTATTAATACTGTAAAACTCAATTTGTTGGAGACAGGGAGTTATTACAAGAAGCATATATCAGACTAATATCCAAATGTGTTTTAATCTATTTTCTCCGGTTAGAAGAACACGATTACGTATTGTTATCTGACATGCATTTTATAGAATGGCGTACGTGTTGGAACTAATTAGTTATTATACTATAAAATAAAAGAAGGTAACAAAAATCACAAGTTGATTTTCTTAAGAGGCGACACAATAAGCCTAGTTTAGTGTCTATTTCTAGAGAGTCAATTTGAGAGGCAACATAATAGCCTGTTTACAGGCAACTCCGAAAATAGATTTATCAGTGTTGTTCATTGATATAATAACTTGCGGTACAAGGGAAAGTACATTTATATAGGATTCTTGAAACTTAATGCTATATTAAAATTTTAAGAGATAATGTCTATGCAAGGTTAATGAAATGTCATGAGTCATGACAGCATGAGATGCATACATATATTCCAACAAATATAGGGAGGGTGACTTTACAATGTAAGTGCATGAAGAATGAATATGTAAGTCATGATGCATCATAGAGTAAATGTTGTACAGATTTTCAGTCATATTAAATGGCCTCTAACTTCCATATTGTCCAAGTACGATTTGGACCAACTCTAGTAAATGAATGTCCATGAAAAAAATCAGATTAACTAGCAGACGAAATATAGTCTGATTGGTGAGTCCTTATATTCATTTTGCTTTTTTTATCGACTACATCTAATATTAAAGTTCATAAACATCAACGCCTTTTTTAATTATAAAATAAGAGAAAAAAGTGTAATACAAGATTTTGTTGCATTTGTCCCAATGTGTATTTTCTTTATATCGACTTTTAATAACTTATTGATAATAAGCAAATAAAGATACTAATGGATAAATTAAGGGTTGATCTAGAAGTTTGTACAAAAAACAAATGTTCACGAGTGAAATAAAAGGCTAAAGGAACACAAACCAACTTCTACAGATATTCTTACTCTTGTCTTCCCTTATTTGGGAAGTTGTAATCCTAGCTTGTTCGATCTTTATATTTTTTGAGCTAATTTGTGCACCCTCTAGCTTTTGTTTGAATGGCTTGAATTATTTGGTTTTCACTTCGTTTTACATTTTTCAAATGATTGATAAGTGTGTGAAACAAAAATACATATAACAACTAAAGTCTGATAAAGTGAGTATGTTATAAACAAAAATGTATAAAATAGAATGTTAAGATGAACCAAATAATAAATTTGATACTCTTGTATGATATCCATTATAAAGAAAAAAATCATGATAAAGTAATTTTTCAAATTCAAATAAAGTAATTTTTTACTAGCAAATGATTACTACAAAAGATGAAGTTTTACAACTGAAAATAATGAAAAATTACTGCCTATGGATTGTGATAACTCATAATATAGTACACCCCCAGTAATAGTTGTTTTTAAAAAAGTCAATATTTTAGCTAAAAATTTATACTTTGACAAAAATATTTACTGGCATGCAGGATGTAATACTAGTACATACTATAAAAACTCAGTATGAAAGGGCTTTTCAATCTGTGCAAGAAAAAAGAAAGGGCTTTATGTAGTAATTTTATTTTTACTTTCATCTCTTTTCTTTTTAACTGGATGCTTTTTAAAGTACATAAAAAAAAACTGGCAATTTACCTTTGGTTAATTAGTTGAATCTATTTGACTGATTGGATGAAAATGTGATACTATGTTTAGGCTCCAATCAAATGATTAGAGAGAGAAAGTGTGATAAAGGAGACAGAAAAAGAAAAAGAAAAAGAGTTTTTGAAAGTTAAAAATAAAAATATTGTCCCTTATTAGTTGATGTTCTTATTGGGAAATTAAAGAGAAAGCAAATGTAAACTACGTACTTCCTCCGTTTTACAATAAGTGATACATTGTTGCTTTTGCGGATTTTGAGGCAAAAGATTATAAATGTGTTTAATGCATAATTAATGGTGAAGTTGGTGGGTGTGGTCCCCCACCCCCTTTTGAAGTTATTATTGTTTGATGTTGTTAATGATGTGTTTAGCAAAAAAGTAAGGGCACATAGGTCATTTCACAAGCAAAATGTTACCATATAAAGCAAAAAATCAAAGTGTATCACTTATTTTGAAACACCCCAAAAAAGAAAGTGTATCACTTATTTTAAAACGGAGGAAGTATTATAAATAAAAATCTAGCTGAATTTATATGTTTAGGGTTTTTTTTCTTCTTTTTGCTTTTGAAAAAGTATAAGGGATTAAGAAAAGTGGATGACAGAAAAATAAAATACTCTACAATGGATTGTGCATTTGAGTGTTATCACCAAAAGTGAAAAAATAGAGTAAATATGCGATTTTTAAAGGGTTGGATGAGAAACAGATACTTTTAAAGTAGAAAAACTCGAATTAAGAAGAAATTTTAGGATTGGGCGAAAATGAAATATAGGGGGAAAAAACAGTGACATTTTGATTTGTTTTTCTTTCTTTTTTGGGTGATAAATGTTAATAATATTTTATGATTTGTTTAGGCAAGAAGAGATGGGAAAGATTTTGGTGGCAGCTTTTCACAAAGTTGTTTGTGACTTGTGTGGCTTTTGGATTATACGCTTTGAAATGTCATGTCCAAGAAAGAAAATATACTCACAAGGGTGTGTGCCCACCAACTAGTGAAATATTTGATACTGTTTACCTGTTTAGGCAGATGATATAGTTTCTGAAATAGGAGTAAGTAGCTCTAATAGAGTTGGTTAAAAACTCTTGGATATGAAGTATTCAAGTCATGGAGTTGATTCCAAAGTAATGTAATGAATGATGATGATGATGGTGGTGGTCAAGTTGGCACTAGAAAGCTTATTAAAGGGTCAGGTTGGCTTGGCCCTGCTCATCATCTGGTCGGGTTTGGTCATTGGGTTGTGTCGGGTGATGATGAGTTGGGTCTGGTAGAAAAAATAAAAATTATGATTATGTTGCAGGACGAAAAACTCTTGATTTAGCGATTTAGTATGAATTCAGTGTGTTCGTAATTAATCCGACCAATCATACAACTACATCCACCATATAATAGACAATTTTGGGCTTTGAACCAAATTAAGACAAATTTTCATTAAACACACTTGATCGGACTCACTATAAGCACTTAGATTGGACCAAAGCAGTAATAATTAAAAAAGGTTAATAATTGTATATTAATTTTACCCTAGTCCTTACACCATACTTAACTTGAATAAATACATATCAATACACTTAAATATAAATTAGAAAACATTTTAACAAGATCCGCTGTTCATAACGTCTTGTGAAGTACTCATATTTTACAACACACTTGTATCAAAAGTCAACATACAAGCACCTTCATACCTTTAAGACTTATGGGCTATGGCTGATATTCAAGACGTGAGACTGAACATATCTACATCACGCTCTTATTTTGTCAATTTAATGATTAATTAATGTTTATACCATAAGTGTTTGCAAAACTAAAATGTTCAAACAAAGTATTCCCTACAAGAATAACTAAGAAGTTCCAAGTACTACAAGATGAGTGCATTTGATCAATTAAGATGTACCATTATAATGTTAGATAGATGCATTCATACCTAGAACATGGGCATTCTATCATTGTCCATGCAACCTATTTGATGAAAGGAAGAGTCACATAAAATCATTATACCCCTTTGAATTATTTGTGTGTAAGAGTAGGACAAGTAAACACAATAGCATATTTGCCGAATGAGAGCTTAGAAGGGAGTGAGAGAGGTAATTGTCATGTATGAAAACTCCCTTTTATGGAGCTTTTTGTGTTAGAGCTCAATCTAAGCATATGTCTATTACCCATTGCCAAACGCTAATATATAAGCCATTAAGAGAGAATCACAAGGTATTACATTCTCTCATCTAGATTCTAAGATACCCAACTTTCAAATTTGGTATTGTCCTTTTGCTTTCTAAGTTGAATACCGGGAGAGAGAATTCTCCAAAAACGCTAATGGATTAGCCTTTGTGCTTTATGTGGCCGACAATTTTGGCATGGTATTCTGGAATCTGGAGGTCGGGAAGGAAAATGATATGAATTTATGTGGGGGTTTTGTTGGTCATATAATGCGGTCACGCAAGTTTTTAGGGGGCAATAAAATGACATATGAGGGTGTCGAGTGGCTTTTCACGTCGTGGAGATCTAAAAAGAGAGATTGTGACTGAAAGCCCCATGGTCATTAATTGAGGCTAAAATCAGTCGTATGGCGTCCAAAAGCAACCACAAACCTGTAACAGAAAGATCAGGCGAAAATGAGATGTGTCTCGAAATGACGTTCTCGACAACCAAAATTGAAACCTATAACTCATGGTTTTGTGGTTTTAGGGGTCTTGGAAGGAAATTGGTCGAAATTCATATGGGGGGTTCCCTGGATCATATAATGCGGTCATGTAAGTTTTTAGGGACAACAAAAGGACATTTAAAGGTGTTTCCATTAAGTCGTGGAGTCACACACAGAGATCACAATTCACATGATTTTACACCTTAGATAAAACGTTTTTGTCCCATACTTTTCCCATGTAGTCTTCTTGTAATAGAATAGCTAAATGCCTTTTATGTCAATATCTTTTTTGGTTCGCAATTTGCATAGTTTTATATCATCATTCTATGTCATAGTACATAGGAAATTAAAGAGCCAGACAACTTTAGTTGTGAATCTCTTTGTAGGATTCGTTTTCCTCTAATCATTTCATTCGAGTAAATTTCACTTCATGATTCTTAAGTGGATTACTAAAACCTTTTCCTATTGGTAGACTTTGGCTATATAATATAGGATATATAATCCTTGTAATCTTGTCAATGAGGGAAAAAAAATTATGACTACATGGCCCTTGTGACTTGTAAAGTCAAACTTTGACATTTTAAATATATATATATAATACATTTTTATATTTTAATTAGTTTTTCAATAAGAATAAATTTTTATAATAATCTATTGTTTGTAAAATTAAGAGATAACTTAATTGGTTGTCTATCCAGCTCCAAGAGGTCTAAGATCTAATTTTCTATCCTATTTCATTGGTTTGACCAATTGTTTATAATGGATTGTTTGAGCGATTATTGATTGTTTACAAAACTATTTGGTACAAATAGATTTTGGCCGACATTTTTTCTTAAACTGCAACCAAAAGCCAATTAAAAAGCAAATTGAAAGTCATTTACCAAACACTTTGACGGTTTACTTAAATTTAGCATAATCCTTTTTGGATTTGTCTTCCTATGGGGAGTTGTAGATTTGATATGTGGCATAGGCTCTTGGGAGGGTGGGGTATTGGGGAAGGGGGTTTGGGCTTGTAACTGGTTAAGGTCAACATGACATAGATAGCCCGGTCCTAGCTCGTTTGTGTACCTACAAATAAAATCATAGACATGACACACCAAAAATCAACCAGAGAAACCAAATAGTATCACCCTTCAAGATGTATATATATTTTCCCAATGGTGTTCAATGGTTACAACCTAAGAATAATTATTCACATTCCTTCTTTCTTTTAACTTTGATAAGAAACACCGTCAGTTCGTTCCAGAGTTCGCACGCTTCACTTCATGTCCTGTAACTGTTAGTGAAGACGGAAGTATGAAGACGACGGTGGGGGGCAGACTGATGAGAGAGAGAAGAGAAACTGTGCAGAGCAATGTACAACTGTTGCTATATTCTCATCTAACCAAGTGAATGCCTTCACCTATAAACTCATCTCTGCTGGCAAGCTGATTTCCAGAAAATACAGGCTGCATATAGAAAACCAACAAAACTTAGATTGCATAAGATATTAAGATGTAAGAGTACCAAGCCTAGCATGCAGCCCCAAGACTTTAGATACAACGGGGCCGAAATAGCTTCATCCTAAATGTAATTTAGTGGCTGTTAGCTAAACTTAGTTGTTAGAATCTCGTGGGGATGGTACCCAAAATCTAGGATCGAATCTTGTCTACATAATTTCCCTTTGTGGCTCTCCATACACCAGAAACAGTAAAACTAAGCTCCAAATCTTGGGCTGCTGAGGTAGCCTTGACCAGGCCGACTGGCATATTGTCGAGGAAGCACCCTGAACTTAAACCTAGATTACAACCCCAATCAATGGCACATTTTGATAGCGAAGAATGAAGATGTACAGGGACCCCTTAAAGCAGTCTCTTTGATAAATGTCCATATAAAAGTTGGAGCATGTGCGTATGCACTGTAGAAGGACTGGGTCATTTTTAAAAAATGACCACTTAACCCTGATACAATTTTATCAAACTTGATTTGTCCACAACAAATATCTTTTCTAGATCTGCCACTAGCTCGGAGGGTGGTGGTACATCCTGAATATCTGGGCGCTCAAGAGCCCAACTCGTAAAACCAAATTTCAATTCCTAGAGCATAATGAAACTAACTGTATGGTAATGCAATTCAGTATAATTGCACATTTGATGTGCCATGTGGTATGTGGATGTCCAAGGTTATGAACCTCCACTAGCAAAGCTTTGTTTCTCTTCATTACATAACCCGAACCTTTGGAAGTTAATGAGTGGTAAGGAAAAACACTAAACAAATTCAAATGATAGCTAGGAAGATGTTACAATATGGAAAGGGTTGGACAATTTTCATTTACTGATTCCTTAATTTATCCATCAAAATTTTCATTTGAGGTTGCCTATCTGAAATCCTGCACACAAGGAATCAGGAATCACTATAACCCAAAACTCAGTGTGCCCTACATATTTCTCCAAGTTGCATACATTTTGGGTGGCAACCAAACCAAAAATGAAACACCAAGGAAGCTGCAAGCCTACTTCGATGCCTCAACAATTTAAAGTTCATTATACGACAGACCAATTTTATCCTTGGGTTCTTTTTTTGGGCGGGGGGAAAGAAGAGGAAGGGTCTACCACAATATCACTTCCTCTCTCCTTTTTCTGCTGCACTTCGTAAATTTATCTCAAATCAGTATCTCTTGTCCTTACCCTGTAAACTACTGATCCACCATATAATTCATATTAGTCCACCCTCCCTAAAAGCCCTTCCCCCGGCTTCTTGTTCTAAGAAGGAAGGGTGGTATCACGAAGCCTAGACCAGACCAGAAACTATTCAAGGCAATAAACCTTTTGTATAAACTCACACAAGTCAGTTTTATATATTACCTTGCCGACATAAAAGCCATGCCAAGGAAAACAGCCTTGACAGCTTGTTTCTGGCCAGCATAATCAAACGCCAGAGGCAACATCTCATGTAAAGTAAGGAAAGCCATCACTCCACCAACTGCCAAAATCCAAAGATTCATATTAGAGGAAATGTAGAGTGAATGCCGACCTTTTAAACAACTTTGATGGCCCAAGTATGTACCTGCTCCGAGGAGGCCCTCAAGAATCTCAGGATTTAAACTGCTTGGGAACAAATAAGCTGCAACAAATAAAAACTCTACAACGTTCATATTATAATAACAAAGGAACATTACAAAAAACTAAAAAACCACACTTTGGAAAAATACCAGATTTGATATAATTTAGTGCCATACCTACAATTATAACACCCAAGGGCTCTGCAAGACCAGAGAGTGATGCTATCTTAAATGCTTGCCACTTGCTGCAGCACATTAACAAACCAGATGATATAACTCGCACAAGAGCATGCAATCACTTGTCCAACTTGGAACAGTGTAATCTCCAGTTAGCAACAAACTAAAATAGAGAGAAAGCTAAGGTGTGAGCTCAATCTAAAATGGAAGTCACACCAACAAACTACAAAAAAGTCTAGGACACCAGCATTTAATGCAAAAGGGACAGATCCATATCAAAAGACCTTTTTGACCTTCACGTGATGGTAAGTTAATTACGAATTTCCAACCTAAGCAGTAAATAATGGTAAACAGAAACAGAGAAACACGGACACACAATTTTTGATGCAAAACTAAAGCCAGATTACTTTTAAAGAGTTAAAAAAAAAAAAATGATGATGAAGAGGACATTAAAAAAGTGTAGATGAAGAGGACATTAATAATCCTTAAGGGGAAAACTTGTTCGTCCTGCAAAGAAAATATTTCCCCCAGACGTCTTGGGTTTCTAAGTTTCCAAGATTCGGAAACGGGAAATGTTTAATTATTTGCTGATATTTACCGGATAACATCAAAGAAGACAAACAGAAGCTGAGTTTCATGAAAGTTTCTGTTGCTACAATACAGATTTACCCAACTACATTTATTTGAGGCAGTGAAAAGAAGTCGTCGAATGGCTGCAGTCCCAGAAAACAAACATAATGCAAAAACTACATTTCTTTGACAAAACCTCCCAAAATATATCATGTAACACAAATTTTCAACAGCAACATCACCAATAACTATCGGCATAGTTTTATGACAAAATTTCCTACCTTTGTGTAGCAAAGTAAACTGGAAGAGCAACAGCAACACCCTGTTAAAGAAATTAAGTATAGCTATTTAGCTAAAGCACGAATGGGATTGTCTTCACTGCGGTATTGGTATTGGCATAATATGCAACAAATAGTTGAAACTTCTAGGGAGTGAAAGACGCTATCATAATTCCAAGGGGGTGGACAACTATACCTCAGGAATGTTGTGCAAAGCAATAGCCAACGCCAGATTAAGACCCACCCGAAGGCCCTGGAAATGAAAATAAATCAAACAAGATCTTTAAGCAGAATAATTGGGGTATGGAAATAGCTGTCATTCATGCCTGCAACTCCTCAGCTTGCACATATTTGATAGCACAAAGAGCAAGCAAAAAAAAAGAATAAAAATACAAGGTTAACATAATTAGTTCCTGCAGGTTACATTGTTTTAAAGGATCGTGTTGAAGGTGAATCTCATCGAAATTTATCAAAAAAAGAATCTACCAAATTCACAGAAGGTTTGAAAGTGGAAGAATGGTCCAACCAGCATCAATATCCAAATAGATAATCTTCCATCCCCGTAAACTGTGGCGACTGCAAATTTTCAGTTCTGGGGACTCAAGAGTCTCGGGCAAAAGTGGATTGCATACAACAAGATGGATAATATGATTGTAAATGTGTATCTTATGAATGCATAACACATAACCTTGTCATATGGAAGGAAAAGAAATGTAAACTACTTGTCAAAGAAAATGAAAAGATGAATTGCTTGTCTAAGAAGCCTAACTTAAATCTAGACTTCTTATACAATAATATAATGATGACTTAAACCAATAATTTGAAGAGTTGAAAGTGGAAGGTATGTCTAGTTTATGCCGAGCAATTCCGTCCTGAGAGCAGTCAAGGTTGAGAACCTTGGAAATGCAATATAAGGAGAGAATTATAAGATAAATGGAAGTACTGAACCATACCTCACTTGCATGAGATACTTTCGATTTGATTTTTCCCTGGATAATCCTCTAGCTATGCTTTGCCTGGTTTATTTCATTTTAATTTATTGGTCTATAGAACTATTTACAGATAGAGTGTGCTTTCTTCAACTTTATGGAGTTTTAGGCAGTCTTAAATTTGATCATTAAGAGCGTTAAATTTATGGATCCATCACCCCGTCCACTCCTAAGGCTATCCATTTACAAAAGATAAACCTCGTTCTATCTCTTAACAATTGGCAGCGTTCTCCTACTTTACAAAGAGTTAGTATCCATGCTCCAGCCAAGCTTACTTCTGTTCTTAACATCTATCGGTATACACTTTATTTTCAAATGCTCTTTTAAATTGAACAGCAACAAATGGGCAAGGTTGAATCAGTAGTCATATAGACATTGCCCTTTAGCTCTTCGTTAGACAGGAGCATTAAAAAGGAATCATTGGACGAGATGGTTTTGATCATAGACTATGCTTCAAAAGTGATAGAATCAGCTGAGCCAAAAAACAGATGAAATAAAATATGAGAGGACTATCAGATCCTTTACTGCTTCAAGAAATCAAGAATTGTCTACATCAAGATCCAGCCTTCTAGCATAGTCTCTATCTTCTTCTTCCATTCAAAACCCTATATTCCTCTCCCTTGGTATCTTCCATTGGTTAATCTAGTACATGTTAAGGCTCCTTTTGATATCTCTGCAGTAGTTTTCTTTACAGTTTTTTTTAATGAAGAAATTTGCCTAAAAGAAGAATGGAGCGAGAGTAAGTGATCCATAATGCCTTATATGGATGTTAGGTTGGAAAAGGAGAGGGAACAGCATAGGATGCATTCATTTTCCTTTCTTTCAATCAGTTAGATCCTTCTATAGTTGAAATTCTATTCTCTCCCTTCCCTCCTTTTTTCGGTTAACTTGGGAGCCTTCGTGTCAACTATGGAAAGATATTTATGGATTTTGTATGTAAAGTGAGGATTTGGGAGGTTTTGATTTTCATGTGAGGTGACATATTATGCAACCTTTATTCTGTTATAGACAATTATAATATTAATTGGTAAGATCTCCACCTGGTATACTGATGAAAGTTTAGCAAAAGTTGGTTCACAGTAACATTAACGTCATGTTAAATTAGTTCATTGTTTCCACGGAAAATTTACATAGATATTCTACACCTGTCAATCTCTCATTATCAGATTCGTTTTTTACTGTAGAGATTGTATGGAGTTCTGTAGATGGAGATTATAACTCTTCTGACGAAACAAGGAAAAGAAAAGCAATAACCAAGCGCTCAAATATAGCAGAAGCCAATAAACCATAGAGCTAGTCCACTTCACATAAGCCAAACAATGAGTCTATTTGTACCTTTATGGATCCAAGAAAAACTGCCATTCCCTCTGGGAAATTGTGTAAGCTTATACCTGAGAGATAAAAATGAGTTCTCATCAGTTTGAAGTTCAAACTAATCTAAAATACTAGTATTACTCAAGCCACAAATGTGACAGATTTCCCAAAAGCATTTCTAGTTGTTGTTCATCTAGCGGAAAAAGTATCTACTCTCACTAGTTGAAATACATATGTCGCATCAAAAACATGTAGAACAGTTATGTGAAACATAATGATAAATAAAGACGAAAAGATCCATGGCAGCAGGGATTAGCACTATTATAAGTCACAAGCCTCTGAAAATTAAACAATAGCATTCACTTTTTTCACACAAACAGAGAACATAATCAAACAAGCCTTCGATTAAATCAACAATCTCCAGTCAGCCAGAAACTAGATAAGCATATATTATAAAAACGGATGATATTGAGATGCTCCTGAAGCAAAGCATAAAGGAGAAGCTGACAGTCTACAAAAGAACAGACCTACGGCTGTTATTATGCCACTGTACAGAACTTGGCGACGATGCTTCTTCATTAGGTCCTTTCCCTTTGCTTCTCCATTGGCCCGCTAACCTCCAGAAGAATTTCAACAAACTTTTAGGCGGTTGGACCAGCTTGAATGTACCAATGTACATTACAATATGGAGGTTCACCAGGAGAATAAAGTCCATTTTTTACAATTTCAACGAAGCTAACCTTTTTGCTTTTAGCATTTGAACTAGGAGCGAGTGCTGGTTCTGGGATGAAGTTGGTAATAAGTGCAAAGAAAATGACACCTGCAAAGAACTGTAGACAGCTGAAGAATTAAATACTTAGATAATGAATTGGATGACCATCTCAACAAACTTCCTTAGCTTACCCATATGTTGCCTTTCAAGAAGCCAATAGCGTTCATGGCGTTGTGAGCCAAATCTAGAAATGATATGCTAAGCATCAGACCGGCAGCGAAGCCCTACATGATTCAACATAAGCTTCAGGAATTATAATTTTTTTGACACTCGTGCAAAATGATCAAATTTCACTGTTAGCAGTCTTAGCAAAGGCCATAACCTTCACAAGCTTGCACAGCGTATAATCCATAATACATAAGATAGAGAAAAAAGTTCACGTCAAGAGCAGCAAATATTTAAAGTAGCTAGTATCAGATAGCCCAGATCCTTAAACTAGGTTGCTTAAATAGATAAACAAGGTTGTGAACCTGTAAAAGCCCAAGCATCTTCAAGTTTGGCGCGTCACTGAGGACCACAAAAAGTGCACCTGTTTGACATCCAATGACAAAGTGTAAGCATTTTAAGATCGCATGACATTGTAGGAAGTACAACTTATAAATGATAATAACCACTTCTCAAACAGACGAAAAACAATGCCAGCCAAGTAGAATAAGAAAAGGCAAAAAGGGTTTTGGAACTACATGCCCTAAAGAACAATTCAGCAATCCAGAGATGTGTTCAACTCTGCATTACCACAAAATATATTACTTCATATAAATTTAGTGCCAAGCAACTTTGACACAAAAGCTATGTAAATGAAACTCTTCATTAAACCTAAAGTGCTTGTGGTGGGTCCTCGACATTCCAAAATACGTATGCATACTTGCACACATGATTTTGGTCCCACATTCCAAATACGTATGCATACTTGCACACATGATTTTGGACCAAAATAAGGTAATTCTTTCGTGATATAGCCAGGTCGGACACTTAGACACGTACACATGTCCAACACAAGTACCCGAGTCAAAAGTCACTTAGTGCAAATGAAAAGAAGGCACAAAGTCTAGAAGAATCCAACAGTAGCACCATATGGTTTAAAAATTTGTATCTCAAATCAGTATAATATCTATCCCAAATCAGTAAAATACCATATGCAGCAAGTTAGTTTACCGAAATAAGGTGTGTTAGTAAGCCATGTTTCGCGATGAATTGCCTCTCCTATGAGCTCCTATTCATATCCTTTTCAATTAAGTGTTATTTTTTTAAAATACGCCAAGTCGCCAATCATTGAAATTCATCTCCCCCTCAAAATCACTATAATCAATACAATCTTTCTACCATATCCTTAGTGACATAGATAGTTCCCATGACAAAATCTTCAAAATCTGCAAACACACACATACCAAATCCAAACAATTTGCCGCCACCATCAACAAAACCATATACAATCATCCAAAGCGAGTTACTTCCCAAAACTTCCAATAATACTGCTACTCTTCTAGAATAAAAAGGATAACACTACGATTCTAACACCCATGGTCTTACATCAACTACAAAACCTTAACCATTACACCAAGCAACAATCTAAAACACTCAAAACCGCGGATGACCTACATTGAAGCAAGGGGTGTTAGTCCACATCCCCAACTTAAAATCATTTTATGTTTTTGTTTCATTGGACGACAACAACAACATTACCCTAGTGCCTCAAAGGCTCCCGCCATAAGGCAAGATAAGGGGGGCTCGTATATACGCATTCTTACCCTTGTGTTGAATAAACAAAATAAGTTTTCGTTGGACAACCAAAAAATTAATAATACCATATTAAATTTCGGTTTTCACAACTCGATAATTGACACCCTGATACTAAAATCCCGCGTCCACAACACCTAAAATGAGCTACATAATTCAATTAAAACAATAAAAGAACTACCAAGTCAAGAAATTTAACAATACACACTAATACTATAACTTAAAAAATGGGCAATTATACATTAAGATAGAAATAGAATAAAACCATAAAATGAGTCAAAATTGGCCAATTCATACCTAAAGATGTGCTCAACCCACCAACAAGTGAGAGCGCAAGAGCAACCATCACTTGAGAATCCATAGCTCAAACAACAACAAAAACAACTAAAAAATCCCAATTTTCAAACAACCCAGAAAGTAAAATCTAATTTGCGCAAATCAATTTCAGTTAATCTTGAAAATTAAACAAATTTAAGAGAAATTAAGAAGTGGGTTTTTTCAGTTTTGGGATTATAAGAGCTAAAACCCCAAAAACCCTTTTCGATAATAGAGAAATGGGTATGAGGGTGACATGTAAAAGCATTGGAATTGTGAAGTTAAGCTTCACAAAAAGGCAATTTTTTTGAGGAAGAATCAAGAGAGATTATGTAGAAGAAAGGAAAGAGATGGTTTAATTAGGTGGTCCAAGAATTATAAAAATGAAGGGAATATTAAAAAAGGGGAGAATTTTCTTGTTGACAAGGGGAAGACTCGAATTTTATTTTTTTTTCATGGATACTTTTCCGGGGCGTTTCGTAAGTGGGAATGGGAGTTTGCGGATCAGAGGGTGGGATGAAGATTGAGAATTGGTGGGTGATAGAAAGATAAAATAGGATGTATTCCTTGTTAGGTATGAGTAGGGAATAAGTTGGGATTAAATGGTTATTTTACTTGAATACCCTTACTAACTCTCAACCTTCTTTCTTATCATTAAGAATAAATGTGTCATTTTCTTATAAAATTTTAATCCCACCTCTAATACCTACTTTTCCCCATGTCTTATTTGGGTGGGATTCGAGGTCAAATAATTCCATTCTCGATCCCCCTAAAATCCGCAATCCCTCCAAACAAACATGGGATTACTACCCATGGGGATATAAAATCTCAATCCCTCCCTTTAATCCCCACAAACAAACACCCCCTTGGGTCATTTGTTTTGGGTTGAATGGATGGAAATTTAGTTCGATTTAGACAAATTAAGTTTACTTCAGTTGTATTAGTTTTCTCCAACAATTTTTACCTTTCGATTAATAGAAACTAAGTTCAGTTCGATTTACTTTAGATAAATTGAGACACTGTTCAATTCACATTATTATTACTGAACAGAACTATTTTTTACCAACAACACTTAATTTAACAATAGTTTGTGGTTATGTAGCCGAGTAAAAGCGATGTCATTTAGTATTTGCTCACCTTTATTTAAATTGTAGAAAAAAACTGTGCTCGCGAGTTATTTTAGAAAACCTTTTTTTTGCACATCTTCCTATGTTTTCTCTTGTATCCTGGCACCCCTCTAGACTACAACTTTGTCATAATCAATCTTGATGTTTTTTTTTCATTACATCTACATATGAATTTCTCTAATGCGATTTCACTGCCTATATCATCATGCGTTGAATGTATAACTTAGGCAAAACGTCAGCTACGATTGTTGAACTTACTGCATTATGAAAAACATGAAATAGTTTACTAACTGTTCTAGAGTATGGATTCTTTCAAACTCAAGTGGAAGAGGATTATTTGATAGTTATTAACAATTTCAACAAAGTGTACCCTATCCCTTGAAAGTTTCAACAATTTGAAATTGAATTTGCACACACACCATGAGTTCACTCATTGCTCAATTGGTCATGTTTATAAAAAACCAATAAGATTGCAGGTTGTATTACTAATGTTGGACATGTTATAACATCGACTATGAATATTTCGTAATCCTCCTCTTTTTAGGTTAAACAAGATGACAAACATCATTAAAGTTTAATTCATAAATGTTAAAATCAAAATATGAAACCATACTAAATGTGAAACCATCACACTTTGTAGAATTTGATGACTAAATATTTCTTGGTCATGGAGCATTCTTCATGCTCTATGAAATTATGTCACCTATCATACTATATAAATAGTGGTTGGAGTCTTTTCATCATCTATGACAACCCTCATCTTTAATTATACCTAACTTCTTAACTTTGTAATAGTGACCATCTTTTACATTGTTCTTTTTCTTTGGTGTAAACAATTGACTAATTCAAGCAACCATATGTTGTACTAATGGCTAAGGTTTCCACACCCAACTCATAAAGTCATGATCGAGATGGGAAGCTGGCCACACAGTTGGCCCAAACTATAAGTCTAGAACTACTAAGTTCTTTTTTAATCCAAGGCCCAAAGTTCATTGACCTATAATTGCTAATTTTTACTTCATCTATTTTCTTTTTTTCGGCTTTTTACTACTTTGACTTATATGGCCTTTAATATTTTATAAATTTAAATAATTAATTATAAAATATAATTTTTATCTACAAGAATACTTCTATAAGTAAAATTTCGATCTATAATAACATATAATATGAAAATGAAGGGATCAAATTCATTTTTTGGAGACAATGAGAAATAAAGTAGGAAGAATAAAAAAGAACAAAGAAAGCGCTATTAATTAGCAAATATATAAAAAATTGTGATGTAATCACCAATTTAAAATCTAAAGTGGATTATAAGACGCCCAATTGTATAATTCATAGTATTATGTTTCTCAAACTTTAAGATAATATAGAATAATGATCAAAGTTGATGAGCATTGACCGTAAAAGCATCACATAAAGACTTCTTACTCATGCAAGTGGCCAAGGATTTCAATTTATATAGAGTAACTATATATGAGTTCTCAAAACTCAACACTATGGAAAGGTTTTCTAAGTGGATTTTCTCCTAAACGTCTTTCAAATCAATTATTAGTATACCAAATAAAGTAATTACTTCCTAAAGCTACTTTCTATTTATGCGGAGAAAGGGACTTGATAATCTTCTTGATTGACAAAATTAACCATCCTCATGTACTAATAATTGGACAGCTTGATATGTATGCCTCATTTTAACTATTAACTTAGCAATACATAGAAAAAGTAGTTGAACCGTAATCATCTACTATTTAACATTTATCTTGTACTTTAAAATACCAACCAATACAATTCATACTCATTTGCTAATACTTCAATACAATATAGAATAATCATCAAAGTTGATCACCATTCATGATAAAACGTCATATACAAGCTTCTTTCAGATGAAAACGGATAATGGTTTCAATTACAGCATAACTACACAAAAGTTCTCCATACTCATCCTTCTTTCCTAATATGGTAAGGATTTCAAACTATGATGTTCTCCTAAATGTGTGGTTCAAGTCAATTAGCATACCAAAAACACAATTAATTACTAGGTACATTAATAAGTTGATGTTATTCATTTATGATACTAGTACTTCATTCTACAAGGATAGGTGGAAGTAGTTGCTACCAAAAATCCCTAAATTAACTAAACTAGTACAAAATCCAAATGTCTAGCAAGAAGCAATAAATTGTAAAGTAAAAACAAAAGAGAAAGTTGGTAAATTGATGCTCGTGCATCTAATGTAGATAATGAATGCACCAGGCTCCATCACTACCTAACTGTGACTACACTACTAGCCGTACATCTAATAGATTAGAGGACAATCTTTATACTATACAACCTGGAAAATATGATTGGTTATGCATTGTGTATGTGACTAATGTGAGTTTGTGACGACGAAGATACCTTAGTTGGTTATAGCATCACTTTTGATTCTTAGAGATCATGAAATCAATTTCTATACATGATTTTGAAACTCTTTATGCACCCAAAAATTAAATAAATGAAATCGATTATTATAAGTAAAATGAAACAGTTTGGAATTAACTTAATATTTCCCGAGAAAAATGCTTATGATTAGTTTTATTGTGAAAAATATAATATTTCGTATATGATTGCACAGGAGAATTATTTGTATTAAAAGAAGGAATTACGAAATTATATTTTCCCTGCTCCTAGTTAAGTATGGTCTAACCCTATTTTTGAGAAATAGTTTAGGTTTAGGAGAGAATAAGTGATCCATTTTAAAATTCAATGAATAATGCTATCAATACTTGTATAATAAAAAATAATCTAACAATAAACTATTTGGTCAAATTTGGAGACTGATCAATTTGCATCAACTCCTGATGAACTATCTGATTGGGGACTTGGGATGCCTTGAATCTGACACTTTGAGTGACCCGGCACATGTAGACATACACTTAACGCATTTCTACTAAACCACGTTAAATTCCATGCCTTCTTTGTTGTGATACCCTTTGATCTATTTTGCTTCCGTTATTAACAAATTTTCACTAATCTTAAAAAAACTAATCGTTCGAAAAAACAACAATTTATACTCTTCCATTGTCAAATCTAGGCTCTCATAATCAATATATCATATGATTTCACACAAAATATCCCTCATAATATTTGTGTAAGTCCAATATTATTCACCTTTCAACCTAAATCAAGTAAAGATATATTAACAAATCAACCATAAGTTACTACAACTTCAGGAAAAAAGATGACAACTTCTTCAGACATTCTAAGTAAGATATAATATTATTACAAATCTATGTAAGAGTTAGAAAAACCGAAACAAATAATATTAAAAAACCTTGTCCTCAAAACAAAACGCCTAATACATCATTTACAACGACAACTTATATACATACATATATTCTCACCCTCGTTTGTTTTAGTACCAAAATTCTACAAAATTCTACAAAACCAAAATCAAGCTATATTTCTGTTGAGGGATCATGACACAACAACCACTTGGATGTATAATGATTTATCCCCAATGTATCTGGGTATGCAAGCAAAGTCTCTCTTCTTTACCTTATTTTAGCCTTTTTCCACACACCTTTTACATATGTGCCCACTTCCTTTTTCCTCAAAACACACACTACATGATACTAGTACTACTTAATTCTTTGCTTTTGCTTCAAATCAATCCTCTCTTCATTCCCTTTTCTCTAATAATTAATTCTTAATCACCTCTTTTTTAAGCATTTCTTCACTTGATTGATGTAATGTAAGTATCATATTTTATCTTCTTTTAGCTTTTTAATGAAAGATTTTTCTTGTTTCAGCAAGGGGCCTAATCACCACTTTCGCGTTTCTTTTAAGTACTATGTTATCCCATATTAATTAAAAAATGCACACATATAATTAATCATTTTTTTTTTCAAGTGCACTCTTTTGTACTCATGTTTCTCTCATGAACCATCTTTCATCATAAATTTTCAGCTCCACCCACATATTCACTGTGATTTTCTTCATTTTTAAATAATTTTGAAAAGTGTATTAAATCAAATTCATATTTATAAATTGTAATGTATGCAAGTTAGCTAGAGTATATTTGATGTTTGAGGTGGCTGATTATTTCGGGCATGTTCGACAAAACTAGTTGTTTTAGTAGCTGTTAGCTGTTTGATCTCGGGCAATGGAGAATGTGGGTGATGTTGATAATGGAGTTATCTCAAAAATGGAAGAGTATGAAATATTAGAGCAGATTGGTAGGGGTGCTTTTGGAACTGCTTATCTTGTTCTTCATAAGTTTGACAACAAGAAAAAGTAAGATATCTCTGTTTTTCCATTTATTTTAAAGATTTAAGTTCATGTTTTTAAATGGGAAAAATAGTAATTTAATTCATTTTTTTGGAATTAATTTGCAGGTATGTGTTGAAAAAGATCAAATTGGCTAAGCAGACTGAGAGATTCAAGAGAACTGCCCACCAGGAGGTGTATATTCTGTTTATTTATTTTTGCATAAAATATGGGGTCGGCTACATGAACCAAAACAAATCAACGTAAGAGATCGTTAGTAACAATTCGCCTTTTTCATTCATTCCTATCCAACTCTGTTTAGTTATTTGTGTAGATGAGCTTAATTGCAAAGCTGAACAATCCTTATGTAGTGGAATATAAGGATGCATGGGTGGAAAAGGTAAAATGTTTGAACAATTTGGTTCATTTTGTTATTATGAAGTTGTGAGATTTTGCATAATTAATGCTCTCTGTGTTCATGAGCTATATTTTAAGGAGGATTTTGTGATCTTCATGCAGAATAGTTATGTGTGTATTGTGACAAGCTACTGTGAAGGAGGAGACATGTAAGTTGGAAATGCATATTCAGATCATATTATTTAGTACGCAAATTCTTGTATCAGACTGTCTGGCGCAATTAGACCATTATTATTTAAATAAAAGTTTAACCTTTAGACGGTTAATGGAATTTAGTCTATGAAAAAGTTACTGCAGACGTAATTAGAAGTAAGCAAATTACATAAAAAAACTAGTGGACTGATTGGGTCAGACGGAGTGACAAGAGACCGGCTAATAAACTACTGGCTTGATAACGGGACTTCTGACTTTATCCAAAAATGAAGTTTCAGATTTGATTTGTTATTTCAGGACTGAGATGATAAAGAAGTCTAGAGGAACATATTTTCCAGAGGAGGTAAATGTCAACAAGTGTATGTTTCGTTTCGTGCATGCTTTATGAATATGTAGCACGGAAACGATCTAAGGTTTCAGTGATTTTCGGGCTTTAAATTGCTTTAGTTTCGGGAATTGAAACGCGGAAACCTTAGGTACCAGAAGTTTCCTTGCTTCACATATATGATCATAATTCTAAAATACTGAGGTTTATTTTGCTGTAATCTTCAACAGAAACTTTGCAAATGGCTGGCTCAGCTTCTTTTAGCCTTAGATTACCTTCACTCCAACCGCGTGCTACACCGAGATATAAAGGTTAATTTCGGATAGAAAAAGATTCCTGATTGCATAAGTTTGTAGAGTTCTTTCTACATGTACTCAACCTACCACTCTCTTTTTTAACTACTTTCTGTTGCATTTCATTTTCAGTGTTCCAACATCTTTCTTACAAAAGACCATGATATTCGGCTAGGTGAGTCATGCTATAACTCCTATGTTACCCCGACTCTTCATTTCATCATGGTGTACCCCTGTTGAATCCTCGACACTTTGTTTTTTGACCAAAATCTTCCAAAAAGTTTCAAAAAATAGTCTTGTTTGACAATAGGACATATACCCATGTTTGACACCTCTCCTAAACGATTTTGCTTGTATATGCATTTGGTAAATCGTAAACCTAAATGAAGAAAGAAGTATGCCATTTTATATCGATTAAAAGTAACATAGAATCGAAGGTCCTACCAAGTTTAGAAAATGTAAAATATTTTCTGAGCAACTTTTCTGACTCTATTTTCTCTGCTTATGGTGTAAATTTCAACACAGGTGACTTTGGCCTTGCGAAACTGCTAAGCAAAGATGATCTTGCATTTTCGGTATATAAACTCATAGGTAATTTATCGCCTAAAACGAAACTATACTTCTACTGATAAAACTGATTAGTACTTCTATAACATGCAGATTGTGGGCAGTCCAAATTACATGTGCCCTGAACTTCTTGCTGAATTACCTTATGGATACAAGTCTGATATATGGTCTTTAGGCTGCTGCATGTTTGAAATAGCAGCACACCAACCTGCATTTCGCGCACCAGTAATTTCACTTGGTCTTAACTAATGTGCACATTCTCTTTTATATTGATCGTTTACAAGTTTGAACGTGTATACAGGACATGGCAGGACTAGTGAACAAAATAAACCGGTCCACTATATCCCCGCTTCCCACTATCTATACTCCAGTGCTGTAAGTGAGATTTCATTTAAAATCAGCCAAAATCCATTTCTTTGGCATCATATTTACTGATAAATGCAGGTTGGATTGATCGCTAATATGCAGGAAACGATTGATCAAGACCATGCTAAGGAAGAATCCCGAACATAGACCTACAGTAAGAACTGATCTTTATGACTTAATGTTACTCGGACTCATGATTTCACCTGAAGTACATGTATAAACTTTATTTTGGACTAGCTAATAAACTTGAGACTGGTCCGCCCAAGCTTTTGAACATGAATTTCAGTCAAATTTGCCTCAGGCCCATCCCTACTTAGCCAAGGCCGGTTTTCCTCAGTTTTGGCACAAAATCTTGGCCCCTTTTGGCGACCGAAGTTCAGCCTGGCCCGACCCATGATCACCTCTTTTCGGATCGTAAATATGGATTCTTTTTTCATAAAGTAGTAATAGGAATCTTGCATTGTCTACTGATACTTTCCCTATAATATTGTCATGTAAACAGGCAGCAGAGTTGCTAAGGGATCCTCACTTGCAACCATACCTTGCTCAGTGCCACACATCTCCTATGTTTTTGCCTGTTAAATCCGATGTTACCAACAAAACAAAGCCAAATGTTCCTCGGTTCATCAAATCGTCCCAAAACATAGCCAATACAAGAAAGATTGGTAAGGCAAAACCACCAAATGATATTCCTAAAGCTACTCCTAGTCCTCGGATACCCAAGAAACCGGTACTACTTAAGGGCGCAGCTTCCTCATCCGACTCACAAGAAACAAGAGTCGAGACCAAAAGAGTCGATCCAACAAGTTGTTCAGAGCGAATATCCAAAGCCGAGGAAGGCTTAAGAGTTATATCTAATTACATTGAACAACTCAAGGATGCTGAGTTATCAAAGAGTTTCTTCAACATGTTGAGTACATATCATAAGTCTGATGATCACCACTCTGAGACCGAAAAACTTGCTCTAGAGTATCTAACTCAAATCCTGGAAAAACTACAGGGGATTTCAGGTAAAACTGAAGAAGATAAAGAATCGATTACGAGAGCTAGTTGTTTAACAATGTTACAAGAGGAAGCAATGAAGATTGAAACATGTACTCATGTTGAACAAAGAGCAGAAGCTCTAGAATCGCTCCTCGAATTGTGTGCTCGTTTACTTAAGCAGGAAAGATTTGATGAACTTGCAGGGATATTAAAGCCATTTGGTGAAGAACCAGTTTCATCTAGAGAAACTGCTATTTGGCTCACCAAAGGGTTGATGAATGCTGGAAAACAGGATATGGAATGTTAGCCATACATATAGGTGTGCTAATATTTTTCCAATTTGTATTAATTCTTGACAATCTTGACCTTTTTCTCTTTTTCTTTTGATTTTGCAAGTTAACCAAAGAATGCACCTATGTCTTGTGTATTTGGAACATTGATTTTTGGTATATATGTATGATTTACCAATCTTGCCTTTGAAAGTTGGTCGTATTCTCTTGTTAGGTGTACTTTTATGCTATTTATAGCCGCATGGTCCGGTCAATTCCATCTTCGGGTTTAAATTGCATTGTGAACTAATTTATCTCGACCTCTCGAGCTTTCAAGATTGAAGTAATCTCTTGTGGGGGACATTTTAATCTGACTACTCGGATCCAAGTCAGATCATACCTCACATGTAATCAACTACTACATATCAAACAACCTACTTTACGCTCTTATTTTACCGTCACATTTGATTAGTTATGATTTCTAATGCACATCTTTGACCATTTATATGTTTGATAATATATTAACAAAAAATTATGAAAGTATATTGTCAGACGAATCCAATAAGATCCCACATAATAATACATTTTCGAAGTAATTTCATCAGTTGTGGTTGAACTTTTCTTTATAACTTTGACCACATAAATGTAGTAATTGTTAGTTGACATAAAATTATCTAATTTTTTCCAATGGTCAAACTAATTTGAGAAGCTATCTAACTAAACAAAACTACTAAAAGAAGGGGGAGAATTGGAATCTCCTACCAGAATAAAAAAATGTATGCGACTTTTCTACTCTATATATGTAACAGTATTATTAGAAAACACCAATTTGGTTGAGAAAAATTGCATGCCTAGAAAGAAAGAAATGATTTTTGTGCTGTAAAAAAAAGAGTCAAATGACAATAATTGCATGACAAATACAAACCTCATGTTGGGGGCTTGCCACCATGTTCTATTGCAAATCTACCATTTTCTCATCACCTTAAATCTTCAAAATTATTTTATAATTACTCTTACCAGCTTAATTATAGAGTATTACTCGAGGAACAATGGCGGAGTCAGGAATTCTCGGATGAGGGAGTTAGGATTGTATGAAAAGGAAAAAATTGGTGGTATGGAGATTTGAACACGGATTTCATGAGTTGTTTACTATATTTTGATTATAAACCAACTAAGCCAAACCTATTTAGTGATATTATACTACATTAAATACTATATATACATTAAAGATTTTGACCTTGTGGAGGCGACTGCCCACACCAGCCCCACCTTGTCTCCGCCTCTGTCGAGGAACCATTAGTTATTTACAGGGGAAGTCGAGTATATCTAACATTTAAAAAAAAGAATCATAACTTGTGTTTACTGTTTTCTCCTTTGACTTTTGTAAAGCGGTCAACAAGTCATGACTTATAACAACCGCTCTTAGTTCCACCCCTCTAAATAAATTTTATTTTATACAATATGATTTAGGAAAAATTGTCAAGAACCACTAATAAAGACACTTTTTTTTGAGAAAACCACATAATACATGTTTTAATATAAAAAACCACCTAATAAAACACTTTTTCTTTCAAAATACCACCACTTAAAACCAATTAATTAACTCATTTTACCTTGTAATCGACTCCCTGCATTTGCATTCAACCCCAAGTGACTCTTCTAGAGTTACTAATATGTCGATACGTGGTTACGGAGCTAACAGAGTTATTAATTTGGTCTCAAGTGGTAGTGTTTTGAAATAAAAAATGTTTTATTATGTGGTTTTTAAAAATAAAACATTTATTAGGTGGTTTTCTCAAAAAAAGTGTTATTAAGTGGTTTCTGACAATTTTTCCTATGATTTATACATACATAAATTTAGTTACGTTACTTACGTACCAACCAAAAGTTGAAGCAACAAGAAAAATTGGAATCGAAATAGAAAATAATAAAATCATGCAATGAGTCACCAAGAAATGATTCTTGAAATTCAGGTACAAATTACATCACCTTTCTTAGCAAGAAAAGGCAGAGAATATCTTCATGGAATATAAGCTTCACACCCTTTTTAGTTTTTTTGTGATTCCTATCGTATCGTGCATGTTACAACAGATGTCGATGTTGGAAACTAATCATATATGGGTTATTGCAAAGGGATTGATTAAATAAAATATGGTTTCTTATATAAAGTGTTGCTCTCAGTATTTCCGGGTGTATTTAGAATACGTATTTGTTATTTTCAACTTATTTTCAATCCTTATCAAAGAAAATAAGTTTAACAAAGTTTTAATTGAGTCGAATAAGATCTAATAAGGTCAAACAAAATCTAATGAGGTTTCATTTAATTAAGTAAAACAAGGTCGAATAAGGTCAGATAAGAAAAAATAAGTTTAGATCGATAAGTTAAGAGTTGAAAAGAACAAAGCCTATATGACGCACATCTTTGTTCGTTTTCAATCGACACAACAATGAAGTAGCAGAGTTTCAAATGAAAAAAAATAGTTGAAATGTACCTTAATCTAAATATATACAATCAGATGTGTAGTTGATATTTTGAACAATTATAGACAAAAAAACTGTGGCAGACCCACCTTTAAATAAGTGGGGTTACTTGACTCTACTTGATTTGGTAAAAGTTGTGAAATTTCCCTTTAAATTTTCTTTTTTAAAAAAATTGTCCTGTAAATTAATCATTTGACCGCGATAAAATTTGATAATTACGCTTTGACTCTACTAAATAATTTTTCTGGATCCGCCACTGCAAAAAAAGTGAAGATAGGCAAATACCTCTTGTTTGATAAAAGGTAAGTGTTACATTGAGTTATTATTCGCAACATTCGGTATAGATATATATATACATACATGTATCAATCTTGACTATGATATACGAATAAAACGAGATCTATAAACTGTGAGTATAAATAGGCCTTCTTAAGGCACGAGAACTACATTGTAGTATACTCTGTATTGGAGGTGACAATTTGATTCTTATCGACTTTCTTCGAGACCGTTACGATGTTCCATGGAGTATAACAACGATCATCACACACATCATGCAAAGCCTCATTGCTTTCTCCTCCTTCTCAATTACTCATATTTTTCGAGAAGTAAATTGTATCGTCTACCATGTCTCAAAACTAGGTTACAACTTGCACAAACTCGAGGATCATGGATTGTCCTAGTGGTTTGAGCCCCTCCCTCTTCTTCCAAGAGATCGATTCTCACCCCTTGTAAAAGGTGGGAACCCCATACTCTCCCCCTCCCCCGACTTGTGCAAGGGTTCCTTGTTACCTAATAGAGTCTCGTATCTATAAATGAGATTATATTTATATAAAAACAAATTGCACAATCTTAACAGCGAACCAGTTGACATCCAAATATAGCGGATTCAATACCATATCTTAGATAATTTAGCATCCACTATTGAAGAGAAAGATCTCCTAAAATTTTATTTGTAATTCAATAAAAAAAACATAGTAGTGAGCTAGCAACTCAAACAAGACTCTTATTGAAAAAAAATCAAAAGAGAAAAATGAAATATATACAAACGTATTAGTTTTTTTTATACACTCGAGTACTCGCATCCAAAGCTATTTTTTTCTCATTACTCGTCTAATTTTTACTCTTTGGGAGACATCCAAATGAGCAATAAGCAAATAATTGCCTTGAGTGAACATGATCATCGTACATCCAATCTTATAATGAATAATCTCATACTAAACATCATAAAATCATTTCAAGAATTAGTAAGTCTCCAATGTTAATACTTGAAGTTACAAGATCCAAACTCACAATAAACTCCTTAACAACATCTTTTACTAAAGTCATGTAAATACAAAACAATCAAAGCAACAACTAAAACTCCGTCACTAATCTAGATAACTATTATTCTCAAGTTAAAAGAAAGGTTTCAATACGTTCAAACACCTTCAAATAATCTAGTGATGCTTCCTTAGAGAGCTTGGAATTTTCACGGCTTCTGTAAGGTGTGTTCGATTCAACACATTATTTTCAGTTAGAGTTTTACAGTTTTCAGTTGGTCTTTATATTATTTCAGTTAACTCTTTAACTTTTTCATTTAAACAAATGTATTCCAATCAAAACTTATTCTTTTCAGTTTCAGTTACTAGCATTGCCATTTTTTGGGTTAGGAGAGAGAAAGGTTGTTAAAACAACAATGGAGTTATAATGGTGTTATAGTTACAGTATATGAAGAATAACCAACGACGGCGGAGGTGTTATAGTTACAGTGTATGAAGAATAACCAACGGAGGCCAAGGTGTTATGAAGGTGGCGCAGGAGCAGCGGCGCGGCGGCGGAGGAAGAAGATGAAGAAGGAGGAGGAGGAGCGGCGGAGGAAGAAGCGGCGGCGATTTCGTCCGACGAAACATATTGGGTCAGACCGTCTGACCCAATAGTTTCACATAATGAATAATCTCATACTAAACATCATAAAATCATTTCATTGGAAGAAATAGTAAGTCTCCAATGTTAATACTTGAAATTCTCAAGTTAAAAGAGAAGTTCCAATACATTCAAACACCTTCAAATAATCTAGTGACACTCCCTTGAGGGACATGGAATCCACGACTTCTGCAAGATGTGTTCGATTCAAATGATTTTGTACTGTATTAGTCCAGATCATTTGAATCGAACACACCTTATAGAAGTCGTGAACTCTACGTTTCCCGAGGGAGCGTGACTAGAATACTCCAAAAATGAAAGAATAGGAAGGACAAAATAGGAATTATAAAAGGGGGATACTTTTCCCAATCAGTAATTAGGCGTTCGTTGGCGGAGAGAGAACGTCTCTTTATTAGGAAGACACAACTACAACAACAAAGAGAAGAAATAAGAGAATTACAAACACAAACTAAGACAAAAAAAAAAAAAGCTCTTAGAACAACAACTCATTTCATTTCTTCATTTCCCCATTTCCCCATTTCTTTCTCTCTCTTCTCTTCTCTTCTCTTGCGCGATCTCTCAAGGTTAGAAACTTCCTTTTCTTTTCTTCAATTTCTCCTCTTTTTTGTGGGTTAATTAGTTCTTAATCTTTTATATTATGTTCACAATTTTTGTGCTTTATCGTTTGTGGGTAAAATCGCCTGATTTTTGGGTTGTTTGATCGGTTTTGGGGGTGATTTAGTGGGTTTTTAATTGTTTGATTGTTGGGTTTTTGGATTGTTTCTGGGTTTGTTTTGGTGTGATTAAAGGTTTGATTTTTAGGATTTGGATTGAATTTGGAGGTTAGGGTTTTGAATTTTGAGTTTATTTTTTGATGGTGCGAAACGTTTTTGTTTTAATTAGGGTTTCTCAGAGGGTGTTCTTTATGGGTGTGGTGGATTTGGGTTTTGGAGTTTGAATTGATGAGGAAAGGTTGAAACTTTGTTGTTCAATATTGGGGGTTTTGAATTTTGATGTTGGAAACATTTTTTCCCTTGAATTAGGGTTTCTTTGTAGAGTATTCTATATGGGTTTGGTGGATTTAGGTTTGGGAGTTTGAATTTGTAAGTATTGTTGAGGAAAGATGGAAACTTTGTTGTTAGAGTTTTGGGGGTTTTGAATTTTGAGTTTTTGTTAAATTGTGAATCATTTCTTCTTGAATTAGGGTTTCGTGTAGCGATTTTTGTATGGGTGTGGTATATTAAGGTTCAGGAGTTTGAATTGATGAGGGAAGATGGAAACTTTGTTGTTGAGAATTGGGGTTTTTTGATGTACACATGCTTCATTTTTACATATATCTGTTGCTTTCAGTTAGGTACAGATTTCTTTTAATTGGGTGTTGGAAATTGATACCCTTTGCTTTGAGGTTTTTCCATCCTACACCCGGGTATTGCAATGAGCAAGAACATGGCCTTGGGTCTTTTGTTGGTTGTGTTTCGTGCTCATTTGTTGGAGTTGGGTTTATTTTGGATGCCGGTTACTTTAGGTTCTGAGCCATTATATTTTGGTTCTTTTGTAAAATGTTATTTTTTATATAAACACTTGAAATTGGTTTTGTATGTGTTGTTTCTATGCTAAAATGTGTCATTGCAATGTAGACATGAAGAGGCTCGTATCTTCGTGGTATAGCGAAGGTATTTTGAGGTTTTGTAGGGTTTATAGGATATTGAAATGCATTTGTTGCCTTATATGCTTGTGTCTTTGCGTTTTGAATGGTTAATTTTGTGTCTTTTAGGTTCTTTCTCTGGGGCTTCAAGCTGTTGGAGAAGGAGAAGGGGTCTTTGTGGTACCGTCTAGTGGGGTCGGAAAAGGTGGAGCATTAACGTGGTCATTGTAAATAAGGGTCTTTTTTCTCACTTAGTATTTTTTAAGCATTCAATCTTGTTTTGTTGAAGTTTGAGAGCTTATTTTGTTCAGTTATCTCTTTTTGTATTTGAGTTGGAATGGTGGTGTAGAAACACTTTGAATACAAGTCTCGAGTTCTAGATAATCTGCCTTGATTCGTTAGTATATGTGCATTTGTTGGTTTGTTGTCCTGTATTGTTTGCATGTGCTTGCGGTAAAGTGGTCATGTTTGTAGGTTTTGGTTTCTTGTGAATACAAGCTTTTCTTTTGGCTGGGTTGGCTGGGGTTATTAGAAACCCAGATCCGGATACTTGTATGCATCCATTTGCCACATTTTTTGTTTCTTAAGAATAGAATACATACTTTTCTTTGGGTGTATAGAGAGCCACACAAACGGCAATAATGTTAATGTAATTCGATCCCAGGTCTTAGTACTAACCCCACCGATTAAGCTAGCTGACATCAGGATGCATACATGAATTTGCGTGTAGTAGAGTTATGCAACTTTTGTCAATGGTTTATCTTTTTGCTACAGAGCTGAAGAAATGGATCATGATGAGACCGGATGCCAAGCTCCTCCCGAGGGTCCAATCTTGTGCATCAACAATTGTGGATTCTTCGGAAGTGTGGCAACAATGAACATGTGCTCTAAGTGCTACAAAGATGCAGTTCTCAAGCAAGAGCAAGCTAAACTCGCTGCGTCATCCATTGAAAATTTAGTGAATGGATCATCAAGTGGCAATGACAAGGAACCAGTCCTGATTGGCAAGGTGGATGTTCAAGTGAAACCTGTAGAACCAAAAGCCGTGTCCGTACCAGAGTCAAGTTTACCATCAAACTTGGGGGAGAGGGTAGATGATGCCAAGCCGAAACAAGGGCCTAACCGTTGCACCACTTGCAAGAAAAAGGTAGGGTTGACGGGATTTGATTGCCGGTGTGGTAATGTTTTCTGTGCCATGCATCGCTACTCAGACAAACACGAGTGCCCCTTTGACTACCGCACTGCCGCTCGTGACGCCATATCAAAAGCCAACCCTGTTATCAAGGCGGACAAACTTGATAAAATCTAAGGTCAAGGTGTGAAGTTTCAAGCAATTAAAGTTATGATGCATCCTTTTCTCCATGAGACTTCTCTTAGAGTTGGCTGCGTAAAATCAGGAAGGTGTCCTATACAAAATTGATATGTTTGCTTGGAGAAATGGCAATTTAGGACCAGCTTTGCAGCTTCAAGTTATTCTCTGTTTGTGATTGCCTTAAATGTTGTTGGCTCCAATTATCTCTTCTACCTATGCTGGTTTGATGGACAATCTCTTAAATTAGCGTTGTAATGTGTCCCTTCTGGCTAAAAAAATGGCATTATGAGTAGTTTTATGTGAGATTGATTTGTGATGTTCATATATTTCAGCCTGTTTTGTGAACTAGCAAGTGCTTTACATATCCTAATTCTGTTTTTTACACAGTGAAGAAACACTTTCAGACAACCAATGTCAAAGGGGGCCTTGGAATGCTCAAGTTTTGACATTTTACCAGAAGCAGTAGTGCAATGAAGACTTGAAAGTGTTGGAATCAAATGGAATTAGAACATGAGATATTAAACCATATAATCACCGGTTTCTTGCCTCCATATTATTTCATTCCAATCATTTAAATTAAACTCCCTAATTGTCCAATTGTGAATTATCACAATTGTAAAAACCATATTAAGATAAAGACGAAGAGATGATTGAAGTTAGGTGTTCAATTCAGTTTGGTTCAGTTCTCGCAATACTTTTACCCTCACATATCACTGTTCATTTCAGTTAAGTTTAGTCCAATTCAGTTCAGTAGTTCATTTCAGTTGTTTTATGCCGAAGAGAACATGTCCTATATGGTTAAAAAAAACTTAAAATTAGTCAATATTTATGCTTGTTTTGAAAACTGGCAATAGAAACCATGAAAGAAAAACGATAACGAACAAGTTCTACAATTTCCAAAAATGCTAAAGTATTAGTTATTTAGCTTGTCTGCTAAATTCAGAATTCTGATATGCTAGAAAATAGATCAATCTAACAAAACTGAACATGAGTTTGAAGGAGCTAAAATTAACATAAAATATCTTAATACTATGTATGATTTGATATGTCTAAACACAAGTTTTGATGTATCTAAACATGAGTTTGAACGAGCTAAAATTAACATAAAATATCTTATCATTGTGTAGTGTATGATTTGATATTTTTTGCGCACAGCATAATAACAAACATTAACATAGCAACCTGTTAACAAAGCCAGCCCTACTTGTGGGTGTTCTTGGTGACCGTCTTTGTTCAGGCTGCTTGGCTCTCCATACATTTCACTGGATTATGGGCAAGACAGCTAAAATGCTCACAAAATTGTCAGGTTGCTGTTGGATTTGTTTTTCTTTTTCTTTTGAATTTTCGATTTTTGATTGATAGTCTGTCAGACCATAAACTTTCTTTGCAACTAAGCTAGAATTTCACTGTTGGAAGGCTGACAGCTGCAATTGATATGCAGTCTTGTTTAACATACCATGTGCATTCATCAAGTAAATATGGGTGCATGATTTTGGCCATACTATGTTGCATGGGCAAGTAGTGTTTCTCCTGCTCATCTAGTAATTAATAGAGAATGCTTAGCAAAACTATCAAGGATAGTCATATAGACATATTCACATATACTGGTTGTTTGGTTGGCATAGAATTACGCGGAAATGAAAGAACAAACTATTAGAGGGTTGTTTTGCTACTCATTTACTCATCAATTGCTTGACATCTTTGACAGCCAGTCTTTTGCTAAGCGAGTCTCTATAGACAGCCAGTCTTCTTAGGTATCTCTTAATTGCTCGCTGTTAACAAGATTAACCTACAAGAACAGTAGCACCATTTCTGGGCTGTTCTCTTTTGCTGAAAACAGCCGAACTGAAACTGAATGGGAAAATACTGAACTGAACGGGCATAGTGAAATGTGAGAGTAAAAGCATTTTTTCAAAGAACTGAGTTGGAAATAATTGAAATGAACTAAACTGAACCAAAGATAAGCTGGAGAAAACAAGCCTAACTACGGTTTTCTCCATCTTTCATCTATAGGTTTCTTCTCCACCACCTAGTTTCATCTGCAGGGGAATTATGCTAGTGAACACAAGAAGCACACCAATTTGGCAACAAACAAGCCTTTTTCTTTCCCCTGTGTCTATCCTATTACTACTCACTATTTTCCATAAGACTTGCATCTCCATGAGTCCATGTTTCTCTGGTCCTCTTAAGTCTTAGGAGCTCTCACAATGTAGGATCACCAAGTTTGGCAATTATTCAACTCCAACAGCATCTTCTATAACTCATCAGCCAGAAAATTTGCATCATGCATACTTTTTCTTAATATCTACTGCAGACTTCCATTTACCTCTTGTTAACAAATCATCCATGCTCATATTGATCAGGCGAAAAGAAGTTCATGAATCTTCGAACTTCCACTAACATCACAAAAGTGTTTAGAAAACTTGCAACCCTAAAAGACAATGATGAAAGTGATCCTGTGCTCAAGTATGTGAAAGTTCATGTTCAGGGTTCATTCTACTGAGAAGCCCCAAAACTGTGAATATGCATAAGCACAACGTAAAAAGATCATAGTAAAAGAACATGTGGCTAACCATGAGACAAGGGGGTCCGAGGTCTTGATTAACTAAATAAATTCAACCAAAAGCTCAAGTACAAGGAAACACCTTTGAGGTTTCCTTCAAAAACTCACAAGCTTGCAGCATACAAAGAGTTACGCGTCCACAATGGTATTGCGAGCACTTAGAACTGAAATGGATCTAACGACCCAATCAAATTAACATGAAGTAAACATAAAAATGTTTTGCCAATTCCATATTCCAAAAGTATTGATGGTGAAATTGTCTTGAAAACAGGAATACTGACTCGAGTTAGATTAACTAGGAAAGTGTATTGGCTTCAAAATTTCGGCAAGTCTAACTAGACTTTAAGTATCTAAGCTCATGCTTATACATTACAAAATTATTGGTACATTCTATTTCTATTTCCTCTTTAAATGGTAGAGTTTGTATGAGAACCTTGTTCTGGCATAGCTTAACAGGAAAGAGATCAAAGCAGAATCAGATAGACATTCCACTAGATTCAGCTTCAAGATACTTACAAATTCTCTCCATAACCTCCCTGCCCTTTGCACTATTCTGCAAAAACTTCTCAGCACATCTCTGTTCTACCTTCTCAGCCATTGAAGCAAGGGCTGATAACGGCTTAATCTTGATGCTAGTCTCTTGTCTGCAGAGCGTCCATGCAGAGGGATTCTCGGGGTGTGGATCATACCGTATTTTCTCCTCAACCTCAACAAACGTCTTCAGACTAACATTTCGAGTAACAAGTTGCATAGAACGTGATTGACCATCAACAACTGTAGATTCGACACAGTGACAGATATCCTGCCCAACAATCTTGCGGACAAACCATGGTCCTGGAGCATGGATTGTGATTGCCCTAGTGGTGTAAAGCTTTCCTGTTTCAGGTTCAAGCTTCCTATTCAGTGTATCAACTTCCAAGATGTGTGAGAGAGTGCGTTTGTTTTCCGGGTCAGCAAATTTGCGCCAAGATGCTGATGTCACCCTCTCCCATGGATGCTTGTAAACATGCTCTTGTTTGTAGGCCTTTCCCATCACGGTCACAACCCTGTGGCCAGACAAAACTAACACCAGTCAAGAAAAGATTGATATTCTGTTTTTACACAATCCGAGTGATTGCAACAAAAGGAATAATCACCAAAATCAGAATCGGGGCACACAACAATATGTAACATACTAAGTTGGAGAAATTGAATTAGTGAAGATTTGTAGAATATAAGAAGAGAGATGAATGGAGAAGAAAAGGAATAAGAAGTCAAAAGAGACAGAGAGTGTTTTACTGAAAGCAAACTTTACATTTTCACACAGCTTTCAAGTGATTGAATAGGAAAGCACAAAACATATTTGAATGCTTTTCTACTCGCACCTCCAAACATATATATATACATATGCATACATACATAAATACACGAGACTAATTACTCTTTCCCACATTCTGTCATATGTCGCTGCAACTCATAGGTAATCCTTAGTTAACTTGCCGTGTACCATATTTAACTTAATTTGCAATCCCCATTTTTTCCTTGACGCTGTACCTCGCATATGTAAACCCGCATGGAGGTCTGGTTGGGTGAACGCAACAATACAAATCGGAATCAGGTTTCAAATAGCAATCTTTAGTTGTTCCCTCATTATTACAATCTGTGGTTGAAAATCACATGTATTGTTTAGGTGACAACAACGGCACCAAGAAAACAAAGATACCAAATGCCTAAAATTCCTGATGGAATTACATAGACAACTAAGCCTAAAGTCAACCCCAAAAATACAAGAATATCAGTGTCTATCAAATTATTCATAATAAGTTGCAGCAATAAACTAACTCGTAAAAGGCTAACTAGTAGTATGAACATAATGCGCAGCAATTAATCCACAACCCATTTGATAAAACCAATCAGATCGTGTAAACACAAATACTACTTCATACTAACTCATAAAAAGCTAAATAATAGTATCAATATATGCCGCATATGCGGCTCATCACCAAAAAGATATTTTTTCCATCTAACTGACTTCAAGAAATAAGAGACCTTAGATGATCATAGTAACTTACATTTAAATCTAAACAAGTGAAGCAAAATAACAATCCTAGTATTGCTTATCTTTATTCCTCTCTCAACCATCTCCTTTAAATGAAAATAAGTATAGCCGAGCTGATTGCACCCTAACTATTACAGATTAAATAAAGCTCAACCCAACTCAACTCATTAACTAGGTAAAGCCCAATTACCCTCTCTTATCATCAAGTAGAATTTCATAAGATCCTGTAATCTCTCCGATGATGTTATTCCAAATCCAATTAATATACCCGGACCAGCATTATATTCAAGCAAACAGGACTATTATCATTTATCAGAAAGACATCAGATTTTCAAATGTCTAATAAACAATCTCCAAGCCTTAAGAAAGTCTTCAAAGTTTCAGTAAATTCCACATATCACCACCAAAAGGATAATTCTTCCACCTAGCTAATATCAAGAAATTAAAGACCTTATATGATCTTAGACGAAGCAATTACAATCTTAGAATATGCTTATCTTCATTCCTCTCTAACCACCCCCTTAAACAAATAAAGAACGTACTTGTGCCCGAGCTAATTAAACCCTAACAATTCCACGCTTCAATTTGAATTATAAGCTCGAGCCCAGCTCAACTCAGCTCTTCATTCCTCATGCGAATCTTAGATATGCTTATCTCCATTTTGATTAAACCCTTCGAATTCAACACAAATTTCAAGAAAACAAGACTATTACAAGAAAGATATCCGATTTTACATACGCCTAATGAACAATCTCCAATCCTCGAGGCGGAATTCCATCCAAAAACCAATCCGAGGTCAAGGTTGAGATTATTCCAAATCACGGCAAGCCTCAAGCCGACGAGGAATTCAGTCAGAAAAGCGAGCCCGAGCTTTCCATAATCCCCGTACCGCCACGGTAAAATAGCCCTCTACCCAAGCTAACCTATCTTGTAGCTAAACGACCCCCAAGAACAAACCCTAATTTGGGATAATTCCCCCGCATTTCCGCAACAATGACGAAATATTAACAAATCACAACCCTAAAAAGTCATCCAATTGCTAATTCGACCACAATTTCTAACAGATCAAGGTCAGAAATCAACCAAACAAGCATGTAATCAAGAAATGCAAAAACCAAATTGAGCAATAAATTCGACATACATACATACATGAAATGACATTGTTATAAAGTATACAAGATGATTAAAGAAGTAATTATTCATTAGAATGTAGAAAATGACTAACCTTGAGAGATTGAAAGAGATTGCGAGAGAGAAAGATCAAATTCAGAGAGGTTGACGATGATGTGTGATTTCGCACGGCTGTGTTGATTTCTGCGTTTCAAAAAGAATGCAAAGCGAAAAAAATCATGATTTGTTTCTTGAGTAATAGGGAAACCCATTTTTTAAGTCGGTATTTCACGTATTTGTATCCCATAGAGCAAATAACAAAGTATAACAATTGTATGCAAATGAAAAAATCTCATTTGGCTTTTCATTCTTTTAAGTTTTTGTTTTTATTGTTAGGGGTAATAATGAGTCGAGTCAGATTGAGTTTTGTGTAACTCGATTGGTGCTGTTATGATATGAGTCGAACTTGAGTTGAGTTGAGTCGCTGCTAATTAGAGCGAGGTTTGACCGAGTTTTGATTAATTTGAACGAGTTTGAGTTGAGTTTAACTCGAGTTAATCTCGAGCTATTTGTGAGATTTGCAGTTGTTTTACGCCATAAGATAGATTGTATAGATTTTTTGATGGGAATAATCCACCTTTGCTTGGTGAGGGGAAAGGGATGAGGGTATTTTGGGGTGGGACAGGGTGTCAAGTGATGGTAACAGTGGGATATTCCCATCAACTTTTCCATAGAAACTGAATCTTTGCGTATGTCTTAAGTAAGTAACGGAGTCGAGTATTGTGTATCTCGATTTTGTCTCAATAGAATCTTGAGTCAAGTTTGAGTTCATTCCGAGCACCCCTATGATATACTCCAGTAGCTCACAAGCTGGCTCGCTCGATTAGCACCCCTATTTGTTCTATTTCTTTTTAATTCTTAGAGTAAAAATTTAGTTATATGTGCTATAGAACCCCATTTGTATATAAGGAAGAATAATCGCGTGAGATTATATTAGTTTTGTCATAATTTGTCCACAAACCTTTTTTTTCCCAAGTACGTTAGACATAGCAAGTATTTCAATTAGAAGCCTACAAGTCGTAGAGAGTAAAGCCAAAGTTGTTGATATCCACGAAATAAAATTTGAAAAATTATACTTCTGAAGTGTATTGTTATATATGTCCACAAAATTTTTTCCCCTTATGCCTTGTTATTCATACAAATTTGAAGACAGTAATGGACTGCAATGTATAAGCTACAGAACTTTAAGGAGACAAGTCTAAGTACTAGTTCAACCAAACTGTACATGAGAGAAATTAGGAAGATTACAATGGCTGAATGACAAACTTAAAAAAAAATAGTACTCCGTATGTTGCTAGATTCATGGCAAAAGTACAACTAAATATACTAATGAACACTATAGTTACACCAAACTGAAAGGATTATATGCAGTGGCGGATCCAGGAATTCAGAAGTGTGGGTTCGAATTTTTTTTTTTTTTTATAAAAAAAGCTCCATTGTATAACAAAGATTTAATTACAACACCTTTATATATGAATAATGAGATTATTTCAATTTAAATTCACTGGGTTCAATGAACCCGTTGAACCCTATGTGGCTCCGCCACTGATTATATGGGACGCGTTCTCATGATGATGATATATTATGCTTTACATACCCCTGTAAGACGGATGACCAAGCCGTGAGACCAATCTTGGACATAACCATATCAAACTTAGAACGAGCTAGCGGCTTAGTAAGAGCATAAGCAAGCTGATCTCGCGGGGAGAGATGAGTTATATATATGAGTCCCCTTATGAACTTTCTCATTGATGAAGTAATAGTAATAGGCAATAGTTAAATGCTTCACATGAGAATGAAATATGTCACAAGATATCACAGTAAATAACTGGAACTTGAAAGATCGTATTTCCCATTTCATGTTGCAGAGTTCGTAACCACAGTAGATGCAGCAGCTTCGTATTCTGAAGCAGTTGTTTCTTTGAGCTCCATGTAAGGGTGGTATGAAGACTGTTTGGACCTTCATTGAGGTATAACTTTCCTTGTTCTTAGCCCAATATGTGTAACAAATAAGGTGTTTAGGTGGAGTGGTAAGCCTTTTCGAATCATGATACCTTTGTGTGCAAGTATTGAGAATAATTGGCTAACCTGTTTAGGTTGCCTGACACTATTATATATATAGAGGTATGAAAACCTGTATTTACAGAACTAAGAGTCTAATTACCAAATTACCCTAATACTTTGTCTAACAAACCAGCATCATGTCTAGCAATTTCTTTTAAGGCGGACAGCTGAGAACTGTGAGGCTGTTGTATGAATTGTGACAGCTTATTCACTGCCAAGGGAACATCATGGTGATTGAGTAAACGCGAGGTATGGTAGACTACCGAGATGAGCAGCTCTATACTAGTACGATATCAATGAGCTCACCTGAATGTAACGATTGAGAGAGTAGACTCAACCATCATTGGAGTAGAAACTGGCTTAGCTACTTTCATTTTTGTTTGCTCCAATAAGTCAATGATATACTTCTGTTGCCTGAAAATAGCTGTATTAGTAGGATAATATTAATAAGTAGGATATATTATTATCAAGAAAATAATATCTTATGATATATTTCTATTAAGTATTAGATTAATTGTAGGAATAAGATATTATGAAGATAACTTCCTAGTAGGAGTCAAGTTTATAAGTGTTATATATATTGTGCTCATGGTTCATTATTGAACACACATTAATAAAAACATATTATCTTTTCTCTCCTCTCATAAACTTAAGATAAATTTGTGTGGGAGAGAGAATAATATGAATTATAATATTGATCTGTCGGGATTAATTGCAATTGCATTACTTATATAGAGAGCATAACATAAATTTAACCTAATAAATTTAACCTAATGGGCCTTGCCCATAGATATAGACCTACGGTCCAATATCCTCTAACACCCCCCGCAATCGTAACGGCAATAACAAGAACGTTACGATTGGACAAATAACAATAAAAAAACACCAATAAAAAAAAACCGAACTCAAAATTCTTCAATTCTTCAATTCTTCAATGAACAAACCTTGTCTCAAGGTACAAGGAGAACCCAAAAATCCATGTCTCACGACACACGGAGAGCCAAAACATGTCTCACAATCTGTTTTGAACAAATCTGAAATTGAGACCAAATAAACAATTTTTTGTGAAAGTTGTGATGGAATGAACATCATCACAGAAACCAAGAAACAAATTTTCGATGGAATGAACATCATCGACAATTTGAGAGAAACTGATCTGTTTTGAAACAGATCTGAACAGAATACCAAAGAAAAAAAAACACCAAATTTTTGAAGAAAAGAAGAATGATAACACCAAGATCACATAAACTTTAGTCTCCCAACACAATAAAACCACGCAGCGGAAATAAAAAAAACTTCATGAATGCCGCCGGTAGCTTTAATTTTCTAACCTACCGGCAGGGAGAATTTTTTTTTTTGTAGACAATACCAAGATCTAACCTGCTCTTGATACCAAGAAATAAAGAGATATGGGAGAGAGAATAATAGGAATTATAATATTGATCTGTCGGGATTAATTACAATTGCATTACTTATATAGAGAGCATAACATAAACTTAACCTAATAAATTTAACCTAATGGGCCTTGCCCATAGATATAGACCTACGGTCCAATATCCTCTAACAACTTATCACCATGAGGCATCACCGCATCAATTCAGGCACCCAAAAAGTATGTGCCAAGGTCTTTGTGACAAAATATTTTAGATAAATACTTGAGAAAATTGTCTACTGCACGAGTCACTAGTGCTAGTTAACACAATATCACTAACATACATGTACAATTAGATAAATTGGTGAAGAAAGATGATGGTGTATGATCAGCAAAGCGTCCGAAACATAACATTTGAGCCCATTTACAAGAAAGTTGGCCTGTTCCTTGTGATGTTTAGGTAATGAATCCTAGTGAGTGATGAGGGAATCTGGTTGAAAAATCTACTAAATTTTTTTTATAGGGTAAAGGAATTTCTACAGAATTTAGGCTGTGTCTGTTGAGGCTTAACTAGGGAGAGATATTGAATTGTAGAATTGTTCTTATCTAGCCATGCTTGGCTCTTGATGTTGTCTACATCTTATTGGGATACAACGCTATGTTTTTTTGGTGTATAAAGGCGAGATGAGAACCGATCCAAATACCTCTTGTAACTGCGACATAATAGTATAGGGTACAGTGTACAGAACTATAGGCTAGATAATTTAGTTTAGCTGTACTGGTGATAATAAAAAGTAGACATTTTTCTATATTGGTGATGATAAAACGAACTTTCTG
This sequence comes from Patellifolia procumbens, assembly GCA_947645195.1. Lineage (NCBI taxonomy): Eukaryota > Viridiplantae > Streptophyta > Magnoliopsida > Caryophyllales > Amaranthaceae > Patellifolia > Patellifolia procumbens. The sequence continues at coordinate 3,429,051 of CANSGD010000335.1, forward strand.
TTCCTGAATTAATAAAACTAGTTAACTTAAAACTAGGATGCCGTGCCTTGCAGGATATCAGAATTCAGATAAGCTAAGCTAAGCTTCTGACAGTATATATTAAGTTAAACTTACCTATACTATTAAGCGTAAGTTAACATTCCATGTTTCAGAGTAATTGCAAGTAATCTGCTGATGGTGTTTGCCATAAACTGTAATAACTTCATGTTTGTGCAGAGTTTCTTCTGATTTTGCCTTGGTGGTAGAGCTGAAGTTTCAGGCTTTACAATTTGGTAGTAATCATAAAGTTAGATGTTTTTTAAGTTGATTTGGCTCTATAAATTCTCGTGCCGGACACAAAGATGTGCGTCTAAGTGTTTGAACCTGTGTCAAAGTATCGAAAGATTTTAACTCGGGTACTTGAGGTGAAATGAAGAGTTGAGTGACATTGGTTGATTTTTTTGGGCTTCACGTACAAGATTTTTACTTTACGACTTTGGTCTGACACAAAGTTAAAAGAGTGAGTTTGGTGTGGACGGTTGAGTAGACACTAAAATTTAATAAAGTAAGATCTGAATAATTTAATTAAAGTTTTTTTATTAATCGAATGAAATAAGATATATGACGCAAACTAAAATAGATAATGAGTAAATTAATTGAAGACAGAGAGAGTATATGCTAAATTATAGATTGTGAGACTTAAATATTTACAACTTCTATGACAAAACACCTCTTTTAGCTGAGATATATTGAAATACAAGTAAACATGAGCATTAATATGATGTCAATGATTCAACTAATGCATGAAGTCAAATTGGAGGAGGTTCTTTACACCTAAACCAAGGTGTTAGATAATTTATGTGCTCTTAGATACTCTTAATACTTTTCATATGGTATGTGATATATAAAATTTGTACATTACTTGAAACAAGACAATGCTATGCACATGCCCTGCAGATATTCTACTTGTTTAGTAATCAATACTTAGTCTCTCTTTCCCATATGTTCTATCGATATTGAGAAGCTCTCCTACCATTTTCATGGGATTGTGGATGAAAGAAAGCATTTATTTAAGCATCATCAATCTGTTAGTAGACTAGTAAATACTGTCAAGTGTAGATACAACACATGACTCCTTATACCTGACGCTAAATATTCCACTTAGAAAGAAGAGGCGAATGAGATTTGAATTCATGTTATCCAAAATGAGTAGGGCTCTTACAAGCCAACAGATCTGATCAAACTATTTTCACTAACAATCGTTGTAATAGTTTTATGTACTTAATTTAAAGAGTTCATTCCAACAAAAAAAGAAGATTTGAACTCGTGATTCTTTTACTCACACTAGTTCTTGATGTCATATAAAGAACTAACTCAACCATAAACTTAATCTAATACGTTACAGGATTAATTTTATACTCTATCAATTACGAGTAACGAATACATTCAAATCTAAACTACCATCTTGTATGTGCTAATGCTAATTAATTGACCTATCGTTTTTTCTAAGTTGATGTGGTCTTGAAATATGTGGGATATATGTACTTCGACCAATGACGTGGCTGCTCGAAGAAACACGAGCAGCTCACGTGCTACTCGACATAATGCTTGATAATAGAGAAACCACAATTCTTGATGGTTGCTTCATCTATGTAATGTTAATAGTAATTGTTATATGTTACTTGCACATGCACATGGCCATTGTTGTACAGGATACAGATCTTTTATCAATCTGGAATTTTGAAGAAATTCATAGGTTAGTCACTGAGAATTGCTTTAATTTCTCCCAATTAGATCTGAATAATGATTGCATACACTTACTTCCACTTCAACTGATCTCCTGAATGTTCTTATTTATTCATTCTAGTGGTGCACAATATTTCAAACCGCCTTGTTTTTACTTTTTAATCACCTTGTTTCCCTTCTCTTCAGGGTGCGTTCACTTAACTTTAACATATTTGAACTAATCATCCCTGACTTTCCCCTTATTTTCACATATGATTGAACATGATTAGCTATGACCTGATCAAACCTGGAACTTTTTTCTTTTAAGGTGAAGAGAACAGTCAGAACACCATAAGCCATCGTTTTCAATTTAACGAGTTTGTGTAAAGTTATATCTTTATGGAATTTAGACCTGGTTATTAGATAGGACAGAGAAAGACGGTTTAATAACATAACACCTTATTAATGAGCTAAAATGGTCCGGCCCATAACTATTGCAGGTCAATAGTTGGGGGGCTAATAGATTAGAGAAATGTGCAACGGATGGGTTTTTATTTTTGTTTCTTTTATCAGCATGAATCACTCAAGTTCTGTTAGGTTGTCAAACTCATTAAGGCAATGTGGTATATTTGGTGCTAGTAATATACACTCTTTTGTTCTAACTAAGTTTCATATTTGTATTTTATGGCTAGAAGTTATCAATTTGATATCTTTGGTATTGTATTTGTGTTATGATAAATGTACTGCCGGAAAAGTTTTGCTAACTGGGATTGGTCTCCCTAGTTGAGTACTTATATGTTGGACTTCTTTTCACTTCGAGCCGCCAAAACTTGTGATAATCAAGCTGCTTAGACTTGTCAACCCCAAAAATGAATTGGATTGAAACGACTTTTCTATTGACCCCATGTGTGTGCTTATTCAGACCGCGGAATCTTCATATCCAATTTTCCATTTTGGATTGTGAAATCAGAAGTCTCTACCTTTGGTACTACCTGGAAACGGAACAAATGCAACTGCTGCTTCTAGGCTTTGTTTTGTAAGTTTAACTTTTACATGTCCTCTGAAATAACTTTCTTTTTTCTTTTTTGTATTATACTAGAAATTACAAAATCGATATGAGATATTGGAGATTAACCTAGCACCGTATTCGAGTATGATAAAGAACGAGATATTGTTGGTTAGGTGTCTTTTTTAGAGGCATTTGAGTGTATGATAGATATATCATCTAGTTATCATTTAATGGATATGACATAGATTATACCCTAATTGACAATAAATTTGAGTATGACTTGATATTAACCAAACTAAAATTGAGCCTAATGCCTCATCAATTATTACTCGAACATGATCCACACTCGAACATAATCCAACGTAAACACATTCTGAATCATCAACATTTATTACGTCTAGTAGAGACTTCTTTCACGCACTTAATATATTTGTGATCTTTAACTATATTCATTACTAAGAAAAGTTACCTTTAAACTTGCAACACAAATTTATCCTTCTTTTATGCAAAAACAAATTTATCATTGTCTCTCAATCTTTATAACTTTGTAACCTCTAAAAACTTAAGATCATGCGACTACTAAATACAAATGCGAATATCCTTCTTGTCCACATCTTTAAATAGCATATCACCTCTAAAGTTCTAAATTATAGTAAAGCAATATGCATATAACAAAATATGAGCATATATTATAGTGTTTGGACTTACACTCCTACAAAGATGCAATGTTTTTGGAAGCCTACCCTAAACCCTAACCTTAAAATTAGGCATGACAAAGAGCACACTAATTCAAGTCTAAATTCTTAACAAGTTGAGACAAAGTTTCTCCATAGACTTTTACCTTTTTGCCCTTTTATATTTCTTCGAGGCGACACGAGCAATTCCCCGGCGTTTCCTCCCACCAATTCACCTTCCTTCATCTCTCTCCACTGGATTCTCGTGATGGTATTTTTAAAATTCCTATAATGCCCTTATACAGTCATATGTTGAGCAAATATTCAAAGTTTGTCCTAACAATTGCACCAAGTTCCAATATTGGTATAAAGTTAAAACATTACTATTAATTTCCTTCAACCTAGAAGAGTTTAATTGAATTGAAACACCACTGAACTGAAAAAACTAAACTGAACTGAGGGAAATAGTAACATGCGAGAGTAAAAATATTATCGAGAGCCGAGTTGAACCGAATTGGATTAAGTCAAAAATAAGCCGGAGAGAAAAGATCTTGAGTATATTAGGTTTACAGGGTACTCGCACTACTCTTCTTAATTGCAAGTCTAGTTTTAAAAGTAAAATATAAAGTGTTAAAAAAGTATTGGAAGTTACTGATGAACAAACTAATAATAACATCATATTTGATGTTACTGAGTGTATGCTAGTTTTGTAAATTTTTTAATTGCTAAAAGAACTATTTTTACTTTTTGGTGTATTAGTATTTGAAGTTTGTAAAATTTGCGCCAAGTATAGTTCTGTTATGATGTGCACAAATGTACATTTTTTTCTAAATTAGATGGTAGGTTCTCATACTAATGGCTTATAAAATCGAGATTTAAACCCTTCATCAATCATGATGCCATCTCAAAATTTTCAAAGAGTTGCTGCATATACTATATATTGTGCTTTTATGTTAGCGTGGTGCATGGAAGTAATATGAATTTACCAACTACTTTACCTGTAATACAACTTAACTATAGCGTCTATAGGGTAGACATTAAGAAAGTCGATGGTCTTAGCTTTAAAATTAAGAGGTTCTAGTGTATTATGAATTTATATTATTTGCTTTCTTTATTTCATCAAGGACGATTTTATTTACACATGGGTCGGAATTAAGTTCATACAAGCAAAAAGAAAAAGTAAACTACTAAAGTTTTGCCAACTCTTGCAACGAATTTCACTTAGAAGTAAAAGCCAAAATACGACACTGGAAAATTTGAATCCTTAAAGTTCAAGACTTCACTTCTAATCTTTATACATTCGATATTCAACTAATTTCAGTAATACAAATTAGAAAATGTGATGACACCCTAAAATGTGAGATTTTTTTTTAAATTTGTAGTTCAACCTTATTCATTTCAGCAAGGTTTATTTTATTAATTTTCATTGTTGGATTTAGTTTTAGTCGAGTTAGTCAATTAATTTGAATCCATAAATTAAATTTCTCAATTCAGATTCGGGATGTACTCAATTCATCTAATCTTATTTCAAATAAGCTAATGTTTTGATCGGATCTAATCATCTCTGACTTCATCTTATTTTTTACGTCAATTAGATATTGATCAGTCCTATTTAGGGTCCGTTCTTTAAACTTATCTGAGTTTTTATAAGCTAAAAAAAGTTCAGATAATAAGGTCGAATAAGATGCAAGAGACTGTTCTTTTGGACTGGATTGATTAAAAATATTTCTGTTTAGTTCAGTTCATAACATTTCAGTTCACTTGAGTTTAGTTTAGCTCATCTCCTTTTGTCTCACAATTACAGTTCAGTTCAGTTTGGTTCAGGTCAGAACATTTCAGTTCAGTCCAGTTCAGAACATTTCAGTTCATTTCGGTCTAAAAGAGCAGAGCCTAATAAGGTCTAATAAAGTCGAACAAAGTTAAATAAGATTGAATAAAGACTAATAAGATTTCATCTAATAAGGTCTAATAAATTCAAATAAATTTAGATAAACAAAAATAAGTTAAAAACGGACTCTAAACTTGATCCAACCTAAAACTTAATTTATGAAGATAATGAGAACACATCCACTTTCTTCCTAAAAAGACAAGACTTTTGTATAGTAATCCATCCAAAGGAAGAAAATTAGTGTGTAGTAGTAGTAGTAGAAAGTTACATTGTCTTCCCCAATTGTAGTTGATCATACAAGTTGAAACATTGGACGTGGATTTGCAAATTGCATGTAACATGCTAAAGTAAGTAGTCAAACTTAACTTTCTTGTATTCTTTGACAAAAATGAAAACAGAAACTCCTCATTGGCTCCCATTGGTTGCAGAAGACCTAAAACTCTTCCCACCTTTCTGACACGTGTCACTCATCTTCTTCTCCTATTAAAATAAAAATTTTAATTACCACTTTTTATTCAAATGTAAAATTGTCAAAATGACTAAGTAAAGTGAATTTAACAAGACTGAAATTTTATCTCTCAACACAATTTCCCAAAACCAGAGAATTACAGAGAGAGAAGAGAATATTAATAAGTTAATTAATTACTAACACTAATATTATCATCTAATTTCAATTAGCTTTTAATTAATTAAAGTTAAAGTATATAAATTAACAATGGGAAAAAAGATTAAAATTATTTTAGGGTTAATAATTTGAATGGTAAAAGAAATGAGGTAGAGAGAGAAATAAAGAAGAGAGCGAGAGAGGAGGAATGTTGCCTCCTAAAAGAGGTGCAAATCAGTCAAACAAACAAGCCTTAACTTTTTTTATAAAATAATTTACATGCTTAAGCTTCTTCCTGCAAGATTTTGGTGATAACTGTGCATCTCAGAGAAGAGAAGCTGGCATCAGGTCATTTTTTCCCACTTTTATTCTTCCTTTTTTATATTATTTCTTCATATATTCATGATAATCACATAACTAGATAAGTATTAGGGGTATATACTATATTGTACTTCCTCCGTTTCTTTTTAAGTGCTACATATTGACTTTGCTACTATTCATCTATTATAGTTTGACTGGCTTTTACAATTTATGCATAAGAAAAAATATAGTCTTGTTGGATCTTGTTTGATTCGTCTCGATGTATACATTTTTAATATCTTGTTGTCATAATTTTTACAAATGCATAATTAAAGATAAAAACCATACAAAATGTGTCTCGACAAGTGTGAAAAAAGAAATGTAGCACTTAAAAAGAAACAGAGGAAGTATATACTATATATATACCGTGCATGATGATCTTAGAGGTGCGATGCGTTGTGATACCTATCTTTACCAACCTTATTAAAGAAGAGGAAAGGATATATTCGTATGTAATATGATGATTTAATTAAAAAATAAATTATCTTGACTTGGTGATTTCAAATAAATTTTCTAAAAAATTTACAACTTCTTTTCATTTTCATTATAATTTTTAGTTTAAATTGTTGAAAACTAATGTTATGAAAGTATCATTCAATTATTCTATAATAAATTTATTAAATGTATAATATTTTTAAAGATCAAAGTGAAAGTTGACTGTGAAAATGTTTACTTGAGTGATAGGAGTATTTCACATCCACACCACACTTGTAAATGCAGTTTTTTTGATTTATCATTTTTCCTACTTCTTTTTGATTTTTTTGCATATAGGATTCATACTGCATAAATCGTTTAGTTACAAGATAATCACAAAAAATAAGATACTAGTAATAAGCTACTTCTATATGTAAGACAAACAAAATCACATATATACAAATTTGACTTATAATTATAATTAATAAGTAGATTAAAAGCAGATTCATGCATGGAATAGTAAAACAAGGAATTCTTAGAATTATGTCAGAATTCTGACACGAATTTTCAGAACCAGTAAATTATGACGACCCTTAATTTATGGGTTCTTTTTCTTTGTTCAAATTTGCGGCAGTTCTAAAGGATGTGTTTATACATATGTAAGTAGATATTAATATTATATATTATGGTTAATTATATATTATGCATGCATGCAATGTTCTGATTAAAAGTATGGTTTAACAATTAGAAAACCTAGTTTATGAACATACTAGATATGTAGCTAGTTAATATTAAGTATATGTAAAGCTTCCACGCCGATAGCTAGGTATTCTACTTAGGGAAAGGACATAATTATCAGTCTGATCAGAGGAATAAGATAAAGTGCTACAAATAAAAAATAAGGATGGAAAATTGTTGAATGATTATTAGCAAAATATAAAAGTGTTACTGATGTTTCTATTATTCTATATGTACAATTGTTCAATATTGCAGTGTCATTTAGTGTAACTAGTAAATAAATTATTATGGAACCAAGTAGTATCGATCTAATAATAAGGTTTGTATTGTCTTATAATCTTAAGCTTATAGGATCAAATCGAACCCTATTAGGAACACTTCGAAGTTGCATGGAGTTCCCTTGCCTATTATCATACTTTGAAGTTTAATTTCATAGGTCTGATTAACCTGCACGAAATTTCTGTCCAATTGATACTTGTTTAGCAACTGGGGAAAATGGAAATATTATAGTGGTGGCTTTGTCCATGTAGTCTTAAGTGACTTAATTAGCAGTTAAATAAATTTATAAACTTTTTAATTGACTTCTCTTATACTTCTTTCTACCATTATGAACTCGGACAACAATACATCGAAACTAAATATAATAGTAGTACTTTTTCTTCGAAATGTTAGTTCACAATATGACTGAACTTCAACTTGATTGTACTTAAATTTCCATTGTAGTAGTGTATATCAAGTTATAATTAATTATGTGAAAATAATCCAACTAGATATTCATGATAGTAGATGAATAGTACATAATAAGGTATTTTTCTAAAATGACCATTTTTGGCCGTCAGGTAGACTGGATATTCATAAGGTTTACAATGGTTAGTCTAACATAGTATTTATTATTTATCGATGAAGTCTTGACCTATAGTGATTAAGACTGACGACCTATGTATCATATGTCAGAGGTTCAAATCCCCTACCAATATGTAATACATATTGTCCTTGTGGCTCATCCACACGAAAAAAATATTATTTTGACTTACATCTAGTAATACTTTCTCATTTTATGGGTACAAAATATTGCTACATAGTAAGGTTTGCATTATTTGAGTTGAGTGGATAAAGCATGGTAAAATTTTCATTTAAGTTAATAGCACGTTTCTTTAATCAAAGTATCGAACTAACTAAATGTTTATACACAAGACGTTTGTTTGATAATCGGACGATATTAGTTGTTTCTTTCTTATATGATCGAAGTCCCCCCAAACATTAGTATTACTACTAATAATCGCAAAGCCATGACAAACATAAATTATAATGACGTGAAATATTATTTATATAGTCTTATTCTTTGTGTTTTATACTTCTTCCTTACATTAGTATTACTACTAATAATCGCAAAGCCATGACAAACATAAATTATAATGACGTGAAATATTTATTTATATAGTCTTATTCTTTGTGTTTTATACTTCTTCCTTTTTTCCCTATTCACTCACTTTGGAGTTTATACTACATTTATGTAGTAGCTTTGACTCAAATTTTTTTGACTCATACATCAAAACATATACTAATAATTACTTAAGATGTTGTTAAGCAATATATATTTTCAAATTATGAACCTTTTACACTGGTAATAGTTAACTAGGTATTACTGGTCAAAGTTGTATATTGCCTAATGTGAAATCTCATATGATACAACCGAAATTATGTTAGATATTGTAACTAGCTAGTATCTACATTAGGATAGTGAGACAATGAGGAGATGCCATACTATATAGTTATGGGTACATTGTCTTCAAGGCGTGGTAAGAGGTTATGGAGGAGCTTGTAATTTGTAGGGGACATGCATGCATTGGATTCTTAATAATAATATTAATTAACATAATAATAAGTAGTACTTATAACTTAATTAGATTAAATTAATCAAGGTTTGACGATCGCGGATTTCGATTAATCAGTCAACATATTTCCAACTTGGGAAAACAAAAAATGAAATCCTTTGAACTTTCTTAAATATCTCTCCTTTTGAATCTAATTTTATAGTACTTATTTAATAATCTTAATTAATTGTTTTTAATATTTTTTTCCTAAAGAAGGGAACAATGCATGGTTGTGTTGTTTTAAATAATAAGAGTAAATCTTACTCCTTTTTTTGCAGTTCTTTCAATATTTAATATGTCGGGTGTTTATTTTAATTAGTTGATTAAATAATTTTACGTCCGTACGCACACATCTTTAACCCATGCAAAGAACTCGGGGATCTACAATTTTGGCCTTTGGTGTGGGTGCCTATTCAAGAGATCTCCTAATGGCTAATAATATTTAGTCTCAAAGAATTTATTGACATTCTACCTAGCTTATAAACCCTATTTCTTCTCGTCATTAATTCATGTCGTTTTAGCTAAATTTTATGTTTCATAATATATACTTGTGTGGTGAAATCTCCTAATGGCTAATAGTAGTTAATTTCTCTATTTCATATAATTCAACTGCTTAGTTAGTAAAAACTTGTGTAATGACATCCAAGTTTCGGGATGATTCATATGTTGTTTACAGTTATTTAGTTGTATGATCTAATATAATATCACAAAAGTTAGAGCCAGCCCCCTGGCTTCGCCTCTGCCCGAGCCGAGTCGAACATGGTCAGACTATAGGGGTGATAAGGAGTCGAGTAGGGTCGAGTTTTGCATAACTCGACTCGTTAACATCTCGAGTCGAACTCGATTCGATTCAGTCAAAATCGAGTCGAGTTTCGATCGAGCTTTGACCAACTCGAACATGTTCGAGTCGAGTTTGACTCGAGTCAATCTCGAGCTATTTGCGAGTTTTGCAGTCGGCTTTACACCAATAAGATAGATTGTATAGAAATTTAAATATATCCCTCTATTATATCATTCGAGTTTCTCGCGAGTCTTCGAGTCGAGTTTTGCATATCTCGACTCAGTCTCGTTAGCGTCTCGAGTCGAGTTAAAGTTCAATCCGAGCTAACTCGAGTCGAGCATTGATCGAGCTTTGATCGAGTTGATCTTGAGTAGCTCACGAGCTATCTCGCTCGATTAACACCTCGAGTCAGACTCAATATCAGCTCGGCTTGTTTATACCCTACCTCTATAATATAGCAATTAAAAGGTATACTTTCTCGTCTTGCATATGTGCCCAATCAGCTTAGATGTAGAGGCAAAAAAACAAACAAAAAAAGGAGAGATATTTTGGGAGAGATAGTCGGTTACTTTGCGTAGACAGTTGTTGAGATAGGGCTAAAATTAGAGAGAGAAGTGGAATTGCAGAGAGTGGGGGAATGCTGGGGTTTGGGGTGTCATTTATTACACCCTACGAGGTCGTAAGTTCCAACACTTAATCAACTCGCTTCTTCACTCTCACCACTACTACCACTAATAATCTACTACTATAATGGTGAAGTGATTTTTAGCACAAAGAAAGATAATAATAAGCTTTGAGAGTGAGGGATAGCTTGGCTAGTAAGAGCATCTTTTCCGATTCTACAAGGTTTTGGATTTGATTCTCATCTCGCTTTAGTGGCTCATACGCATCAAAAAAATATAACAACAAGTTTTTAGCTCAAATATACTTTCTCCGTTCTTTTTCTATTGTAATATCGGAGCTGAACATATATACTTCCTCTTTATTCTGTTTGTCTCGTAATAATTGCCTCATTTACATTTCTCGATAAAGTTAGTAAATTTTAACTCATTTAGTTATGATGCGGGTTATTTCTATAAAAAGATGTTTTTTTATCACTCTCAAAGTATAATCTATTCCGATCATACACACCATATTTGTCTCACACCACATCAATAATGTTACTATTAAACTTGTTTGATCGACATGAAAAGTAAATAACCTGGAAGTTAGTCTCACTCACTCTTCTTAGAAAATTCTATCTCCTACAAGATAGAGAAAGCCGATTACGTAGTTAGTCCCTTTATACTTTCCCAACTCAACCAAATAGCCTTTTATACTTTTGAAAATATTGACAATCCTCTATATTAAAACTTTAGAGTTTCTATAAAGTTGCACTTTCTATGTTCAACCAAACGAATAATTATACATAATATGATATATATCTATTGGCAACAATGTGGCTAGTCAGATTCATTTTACGAGCTAAAATACTAGAAATTTATGTTATTTTGACCTCGCTATAAGCGTCTACTTGGATATGGGTGTATCTAAATATCATGTCACAGTAAATTACCTCGCTAGTCAGCTTCATTTCATAGTAAATTACAAGTTTAGTTGAAAAGAAGTATCTAAATATCATGTCAAACATCCGATACGACACAAGTTCGACTCAGATCTATAAAGAAATTAGAAGTATGAGTGTAATATAGATAGGAATGGAATATTCAAGTATCTTAAAGATACATCCTAGTAGTTATACATAGAAGAAGTTGGAGTTTTGCAGTTGGAATTGCAGGTTTGTCATAGCACAAAAAAAGTCTGAGGTGGACCTAAACATTCATCAACAGCAAGACACGAGTGTCTTTCTTTTTTAAATACTTTCTACTATATCCTTTAGATATAGAAGTATATACTATAAACTATAAGTATAAGTATATATAGATATGTGCATTACTTTTAAGATCACAACACAACTCTTCTTCTTAAGAAAGAGAGAGAAAGAAAGATCAGAGCTTTGGAATGTGGAGTATCCAGTACTACTTAGACCACCAACAAAAGGGCAATTTTTTTTAGGACTACAAGCTACTTGTTGTAGCTACAAATATTGGTATATATTTATTTATTGGTTTTTACAAAAATAAAAATGAAATTAAAAATTGCACCCTTTTGTTCTTGAAACTTATCAACACTTTAATTAGATTCATCCATGGATTTATGTGTTGGTCTCTCTTTCTCTCATTTTCAAGCTTATTTAGTAGCATGCATCTCTTTCATTACTTCTCTTTTTCTCCTCTCCTTCTCTTTCTCTCTCTAATTAGCTAGTTAATCTTAGAGAGAGAAAGTTAGTAAGTTGAGAGGTAAATTAGGGTTCATAGTACAAAACCCTATTTTTAATTTTTTCATTTTATTTTTCATTTTTATTGTGGGTAATAAATCTTTGAAACTCATTCTATATATGTTCTCTTTCATTACATGTATATTTTTCTTCTTTTTTGTGTGTATAACTTTGTAACTTTGTGATGTAGGTGGGTTTTGATTTGGTTATGGTTAAGCTCAAGTTATCATCAAGAAACAAGTTAATTACATAGTGTGAGAAAGGCGAAAAAAGGTTTTAGTTTTGGAGGATAATATATGGGCTCAATGAATTCAAACAATTGGTTATCTTTTCCTCTTTCTCCTACTCATCCTTCACTTCCTTCACATCTTCAAACTGATGATTCACAACCTCATCAACAATTCTCTTTGGGCCTTGTTTCTGACCACATTGACAACCCTTTTGGTCAAGCTCCAGGTAATCATATATATACTCCCTCCGTTCTTTTTAACTTGCAACACTTCTATTACGTCATATCAAGTAATAATGTCATTTATACTTCCTCTGTTCCAGAATAATTGTTACCGATTTCACATTTTAACGCAAAATTTTGAGTATTTATTGTAGTTACTTCTATGTTTTTATACAAGTTTTTACATACAATATAATCCACTATTATATTTCATCAAATCATTGTATATAACAATGATTTAGAATCTTTTTTAAAAAAAAAATGATATAATGGCAATTTTTGAATAATGATAAATGACAATTATTTTTTATTAGAGGAGCAAATTTACTTAGTTTTGGTTAGTCCACTAATTATGATTTTATAATTTAACAATGATTTTGAATCTTTTTTATACAATGACAATTTTTTGAAAAATGATACAATGACAATTATTTTGTATTAGAGGAGCAAATTTACTTAGTTTTGGTTAGTTCACTAATATGATTATATAAGTTATATCATATATATGCATATATATGCATCCTAATTAATACTAATATATTTCTTAGAATGGAACTTGATCAACTCACAAGGGGCAAATGAGGTTCCAAAGATAGCAGATTTCTTAGGAGTAGGAAATTCAGAAAATCATCATTCACCAGACCTAACAGCGTTCAATGACATGGGCCAAGGTGGTGAATCAGATTATCTTTTCTCCGGCAATGGCGGCTTATTGGCGGTGCAAAACACCGTAGCAGAAGCTAGTAATGGTAGCCAATATGATCAATACCAAGAAAACTCAAATAGTTGTTTGCAATCCTTGACATTATCCATGGGAAGTAGCGGTCAGCAGCCGCAGCAACAGCCACCTTCGAGCACGAATAATTGTGACACTAGTGGTGATAATAATAGCACTGCTAGTGGTGCCGCCTCTACTGCCGCCACTGTCACCACCGCGATTACTCCTGTGGTTGAAGCTACCCCTAGAAGAACCTTGGACACTTTTGGGCAAAGGACTTCTATTTATAGAGGTGTTACTAGGTAAATACTTATATTTTTTTTGGCAATAGTAAGAGATATGATTATAAAGAAATTTATACTAGTATATCTTTTAAATGTTTTTAGGTAAATAGTAAGATCGGAATCCTCTCTAGTAACTGAATAGTCAAATTACTTGGATAATTTTCAAAAATTTATCCATGACTTACTATCTATTAATTGGGGTGACTTCTTCAAATTGAGCATGCGGGATTCATACTATAGATTGTTGTAGATAACTAGATATATATGAATTTAATTTATCATACTCGTAATGTTATATTGTATGTTTTATTTTGTTTTTGTTGTCGATGATTGAGTTACAACAATGGTGGTGTAGGCATAGGTGGACAGGACGATATGAGGCTCATCTTTGGGATAATAGTTGTAGAAGGGAAGGACAATCAAGGAAGGGTCGTCAAGGTAACTTAGCGTTTCTCTTTGATTTTAATATTTGCTTTAATTACATATTATTGTCTAACTTTGGATGATTTGAAAGTACATTAACAATATTGGTCTCTGGATTAATTATGTACTGATTGAATCAATTTAAAGTTCAAATTATTCTAATTCTTTACAATATTTAGACACACTAACAATATTGTTACTAATTTCTTTCTTTTTCCTATTGTTTTCATGACGGGATCACAATGCATGGTGGACTATATTGGATTGTCCCATCTTTGACATTCTTGCAGTGTATCTTGGTGAGTAAAAGTTGCACATGATGAAGTATTCCATCTATCCGAGATTAATTGTCATGTTATATGTAGGCTATGAACTACTTATATCGCGACAATTAAATCAGGACGGAAATAGTAAATAGCCTTTTTTATCTTTTCGCTTCAATTATAACTTTTTCAGCTTTATGTATAATTTTCCTACGAAACAAACATCAATTAATGTATAATAACAGGAGGATATGATAAGGAAGAGAAGGCTGCCAGATCTTATGATCTAGCAGCAATCAAGTATTGGGGAACTTCAACTACTACTAATTTTCCAGTTGAGTTTCCTTCACTAAAATATTATTCATACTTTTAAATGTTATGTACTAAAAAGTAATTTTTATTCGCATTATCGTCAATAATATTGATCATCATATAGATAAACAACTACGAGAAAGAAATAGAAGATATGAAACATATGACTAGACAAGAATTTGTAGCAGCTATTAGAAGGTATGTGAACTCAATTATATCTTATTATCAAAGATTTTTGCTGCTAATTATTACTTTAGATATTGTAATTTTATATAACTTTGCTTATCATCAATGATCTTTATATTTTTCTTAATATTGTTTTAGGAAGAGTAGTGGATTCTCTAGAGGAGCATCAATTTATCGTGGTGTAACAAGACATCATCAACATGGGAGATGGCAAGCAAGAATTGGAAGGGTGGCAGGAAACAAGGATCTCTATTTGGGAACATTTAGTAAGTAGCTCAATTACTTATAACTTAAATGTGTTTCATGCACGGTTTTATCTATCAAACTTTACCAGCTAAACTAACTGATATGTTGCTCACTTTAGGCACGGAAGAAGAGGCTGCAGAAGCTTATGATATCGCGGCCATCAAGTTTAGAGGCCTCAATGCTGTGACAAACTTTGACATGAGCCGGTATGATGTCAAAGCCATCCTAGAGAGCAACACCCTTCCCATAGGAGGAGGGGCGGCGAAGCGCCTTAAAGAAGCCCAAGCTATAGAATCTTCTAGAAAGAGGGAGGAAATGCTTGCCCTAAGCAATAGTAGCTACCCATATGGAGCAAGTAGCTCGAGCTCGAGCCGATACGGGGCCCACCACCAAGCAACTCATGCATATCCTTTGCTACCATACCACCAAGATCATCAACCACAACCTTTGCTAACCCTACAAAATAACCATGGTCAAGATAACAACATTTCCCTATCACATTACTCTCAAGAAGCTCAATTCCTACAGTTGTACCAACAGTCAAGTTACTCAAACCCTAGTAGCATGTACAACAATTACCTACAAACTAACCCTAGTTTGCTTCATGGGTTTATGAGCATGGGTTCAAACTCATGTGGTGTGATTGATACTAATAACAATAATGGAAGTTCAAGTGGGAGTTATAGTGGTGGTGGCTACCTTGGTAGTGGCGCCGCCGGAATCAACGCCATGGGGTCCGGTTCTACGACGAGCAACGCCGTGGGGCCCGGTGAACCGGAGCCGCTTGCGTTGGTGAAGGTGGACTATGATATGCCTTCTGCTGGTGGTGATGGAGGAAGTTATGGTGGGTGGTCAACTGAGACGGTTCAAGGGCCAAATAATGGGGTGTTTACAATGTGGAATGACTAATTATTGAGGGAATTTTGCATGGGAATGAGGGGGAAATATGAATGGATAATTTAGAGTATAACATCTTTAATTTAGTTGCTTTAATTTTACTTTTTATTGTGTTTTAAATGTTAAAATCAAGCGGATGAATGGGTTAATCTTCAATGGGAAGAGACTAGTGAGAGTTTTCAATTGTCAATTTTGCAACTTCTATTTTGGAGTTTGATAATTGTATGTCTCTCATCATAAGGATCTTAATTGTTATTCCCTCTTTTGTTACTTCTAAAAGATAATAAGTAAACTAAAATCAATTTACATAGAAAATTTTCTAAATCACATTCTTTGTGTTATAAAACTTATATCACTCTCTAAATTTGGTATGTTATATCTTGGATTTTTTCTATATTACGCATAACGATTCATTAAATGTTGGTGTATTAAAGTAGTGTAAATTTGATTAGCCTAGTGTATGCAAAGAGTTCGGTTGAACCTGATTTTTCGATCTATTGCAAGGTGCTTTTTACACCTATCCATCATCCCATAAGGCCATAACTAAGAATGGAAAATCTTCTACTTTAAAAATTAAATCAAGTCATGAGTGCCATATATTGATATTAACCTATACTTGAAGATGACATGCATAAATCAGTAAACGTCAACATTTAATTGAAATATGGTTACATGTATAAACGTCGATATGAGTTTAAAGGTTTTTTGGTTTAAATGAGTTCAATAAAGGGTGATAAGTGAATCGTGAATGAATTGTGTATTCGATACCGGAGTAGGCACAAAAATTTGTTGTAATTGTAAATTTGTTTGAGAAAAATATTTAAAAAGGGTTTTTAGAGGTTTCAAGAGCTTTTGTTGGTAATGAGTTATTCCCATCCCTTTTTTGAAGTTTTTTCATAGGGGAATGAAGTTACCTCTTTGTTGGACATGGGCTTCGCACATCTTAATTTCTGGAGGTCCTCTTATCTAATCCACCTAAATGTTTTCTTCAGGTTATAAATATGTAATGGCCCAAATAATTAATCTAGGTCTATTCGGATATGTGGACAGTAATTAGATTGAGCTTATAATAAAATTCTTTATATAGTTCACATTCAAAGTAATTAAAATATGTTCGTGCAATGCACTAATAGTAACTAGCCATAACAGTACACAATACATGCGAGAGCTTACAAACTATTATTGGAAGGAGGAGAGAAATATAATTAAGGAAAGGATCCATAATTTGTATGATGAGGGTGTTTTGCATATTTATATCAATAATAAAAACTGTAATCATTTAGGGCCTGTTCTCTTCAGCTAATTCTAGCTGAACTGCACTAAACTGAACTGAACTTATTGGAGCTGAACTGAACTGAACTGAACTGAACTTATTGGAGCTGAACTGAGCTGAACTGAATTGAATTGAATTAAATTATAATAAGTATATGAATAATAAGAAAATAATTATTATTATGAATATTAAATAATAAGTAATAATAATTCTAAGTAATAATAATTAAATTAATAATTTAGAATAATATCAAATGAATAATGATAATATTATTTTGATGTTATTATGATAGTTATAAATAAATAAATAAATAAATAAATAATAATAAATTAATTCTAAAAATAATAATTACTGATAATAATAATATTAATAATTAATAATGAGTAATTACAATTATTAGTATTAATTATTAATACTTGATGATGATGATATAATATAATGTCTAAGAAGTAAATTAATAGTATTACCATTATAATAATAATTAGCTTAAAACATGGGTTGATGTGTGCTTCTAACCAAACCACGATTTGTGGTGGGTTGGTCTATGATAGAAATACACCAAACCGCCAAAGTATATTTAATATACAACGTAACGACAATGTTGTATTTTAAATAGTACTGCAGTATTATTAGCAACTTTGTAATTTTTTCATATCTTCTAGCTTTTTGTAGCTTATTTGTATGATGTAATAGTGAATTTTATTCAGTAAAATAAAGCAACAATTGCAAATTAGAATACTCGTATTGACATGAAATTTGGTTAAACCGTGCACCAACCCAAACTTTGCTCAGCCACAATAATAATAATAATAGTAATAATAATGAGTAAAGATATAATAAAAAAATAATATATATAAATAATAATTATTATTATTATATAATAACAATAATAATAACTAAAATAAATTAGACCAACAATAATAATATTAAACAAAATGGTTAAATAATGAATGGAGCTGAACTGAACTGAACTGAATTTATTGGAGCTGAACTGAACTGAACTTATTGGAGCTGAACTGAACTGAACTTATTAGAGCTGAACTAGAACTGAACTGAACTTATTGAAGCTGAACTGAACTGAACTGAACTTATTAGAGCTGAACTGAACTGAACTGAACTTATTAGAGCTGAACTGAACTGAACTAAACTAAACTGAACTTATTAGAGCTGAACTGAACTGAAAATAAGCTGAACTAAACAGTTAGTTTGAAATCTTTTTTTTTAAAGTTAATATTAATATTAAGTATCCCCTCCTCTTCCTTTATAAAATAGAGATTAATTAATGCTACATTGGCTAGGAAGGAGGATAATTCAACCATTTTTGCTCAAAAAAGTGAGCGTGTTAATATGTTATATATTGTGGTATCAAGCTAAATCCTATTTTTACTTATCTGAACTTATTATAACTTACTCAAACCTTATTAAAAAGAGGGTCAAACTTTATTTTTGTTTATCTAAATTTATCCTGATTAATATTAAGTTAACTTAACTTATCTGAATTTATCTTTTTGAGTGAATTTTTTTTTCACGTCAAAAAAAAAATCTTAACTTGTTTTCCTTCTTAAATCAATAATACGGAAAAGAGTCATTGATCAAAAAGACGGAGAAATTTTACAGATACACACTAGTTAAACTCCAATATTTGTGCTAAATACTTCAATCATGTCTTTTGATCACTATAGTAGTAGTCCAATTGATTTGGAACCTGTCATGCCCATGGCACTGAAAGATAAGTAAATTATTTTCTTAGTAATAGTAGTACTTTTTAAATGAAGTATTTTTTAGGAAAATTATGTCAACTTTTGAGTTTTGATTTTGATGTCTCAAACTAAATTCTTGGTACTTGTCATTAGTGTTGCGCAACTAATACCTTCGTATTTATTCTTGATTAAAATTAAACAAATAGAGCATGCATTTTAGTTATACATTACAATTTCCTTACATGATTTTTTTTGAAGGGGACAATTTCTATACATATTGTAATAAAGGAAAGATTGACAAGAAAATTCCATATTTGGCCGGTCTTCCTCCACTAGTACCACCTTTAAATAATTCAGTAATAATTCCACCTTTAAGGTCCATCTACTCATATTGGGTTGCCATGACATATAACTTGTTTAAAAATGACCATTAACTTTTTTTTAAAAAATTAACTTAAAAACTCCCCTCCCCCCATTGTTGCCACCCCCTCCCCAACCACTGAAAAACACCATCTTCCCACCCCAGCCATCTAAAACAACCCCCTCTGTAACACCCCCAAATTCCTCTCTAATTTTCATAAATAATTTTCTACGTAAACCAGAGGTATCTAGAGGTGTTACCGCCACGGTGATACGTATACGGCTGATAAAACAAAATATTAAATAAGTCTACTAACCTTTGCAAATAAAACAGCGGAAGTCTTAACTCAAAATTAATCAAAGACAAACTGGAAACCCTTTAAGGCCCCTTATTAAAATCCTTAGAACTCCAACTCCTAACTTAATATTTAAAACAGTCCCAAAACGTGACTAATGTTCTTTGAATGAAAATCAAATAAATCAATGTTGCTTAATCATAATGGTGAAAAACAACTTGCTGAAAGATCCCTTCCCAATGATGCTCATCACGAATACCTGAAAAGAAATCCTGCTCGCCATACAACATAAGGTTGAGATGGGTCGTTGCAGGTCCATAATACAATGGACGACACACAAGAAAGTACACGTCAGCTACGGGCTGACGTACATACATACTAACAAAGTTTAAAGCATAACAAAACATCCTAGCATGATACTAACAAGTTAAAACATAGCATGACTTAACAACTCGACTCTTGACTCATCATCCAGACGATTAAATTACTTTATTATTGAATTGGCACTGAACGGGCACCGTCATCCACCAGGAATCGTACGGGCTACTATTTAAAAGATGATAAGAGCGTCCCTAGGACCGTCCTCAAATCGAATAACCTTGAAAGTGATAAGAGCGTCCCTAGGACCGACCTCAAATCAAATAACCTTGCCTACAACGTCAGTATGATCATACCTCTAAGTAAGAGTCTCACCTGGATCAACTTACTCAGAAAGTCTAGCTAACCTTAGCCATCTCGACGAATTACTAAAACTATAGGTCATCTACATCGTCATGTAGAAGCCTGTGAAGAAATGTACAACACTGCGGTTGTCATCCCCCCCATTGTTCAATACTCATAGGGGATCCATCCTACGAGTTTTAATGCCATTCTTTCTTTCTCTTTAAGTGCTTTAGTATTTTATGAAAGTATACACATGTACAGAATGACATAAATACACACATGACACAAGGACAACTCATATAACCATATACATTCTCTTTTATCTTAAATCACGTTAGGTGATCAGACAACATTCCTTTGATAAATTCCTTGACTTAACATGAAGTTACCTCGAACTTCTCAATTGAACTTACTATACTTGACTTACTTAATAAGACTAAAATTGCTTGATTACAAAGAAAGCATGCTTAAGTACAACTTTCCATAAATAAACATGTAAGACCTCGCTTAACATGATAAACTTGCCATTCCAATAAAACTTACTAGACAACATGCTACTATAGTATTTCCATACTTAACTCATATGGATCACGTAACATACAAGTCACTTAAAACATGATTTATCGTCATATAGGCCAAACAATCGAGTTCTCTAATCATGACACTAAGTTTTTTTTTTCATGCTGTACGACAATCTACGACAATAAATAAACTAACATGATTCTTAATTTACAATTTTGCTAACGTGTACGTACCTCTGAAGCGTGAATTCCACACAACTACGTACTAAAACTCCCCTTCTACGAATTGGGTACCTAAAACATATATTGAGTCATAATCAATACTCAATTCACATCAAATTACTATTTAAACTCATAACCAATTTAAAACCTTAATGTAATATGAAATTTAGGTTCTTTAAGCCATATGAACCCTTTCAACAACTATCCTTCACTTTTCAAATATAAACTCTTTTTTTAAAACTAACTTCATACTTATAATATAGCTTTTACATAAAATATAAACTAGTTTACATAACCTATAATTAATTGATACATAATCAATAATCAAAGACTTGTCACAAAACATTTTCCCTAAATATACTTGTATAACTTGAATTGTGATGCTATATGAGAGCCTTAAACTCTCGGTCCAACCAACAGTTTCACGGTGGTCTAACCCGACCACCACTGTTGACGGCAACGACAGCAGCAGTCGGCCCACCGCGGTGGCGATCCACGCTGCTGAAGCGAAGGAAGAGTTGGCTTCGTTACACGAAGCCACCAACGAACATCATGGCGCTACACTTCCAATCAATAACTCACGACAACACTAAGAATAACAGGGGAAGAAGGAGGCTCGTCAACTCAGGCGGCTTAGGCGACGAACCATCGCCTGACCGGCGAGTATACAACGGCCCAGAACAGAGTAATACTACAGCAAGGAAATAGAGCACGAAGACGTGAGAGGGAGATAAAGATACCAAAACCAAGAAAAAGGAGAACAAGGCTCGCTGGTGTGATTGGTGCGACTATCGGCGATGGAGGCGAATCAATGGAAGCGCCGTTTGTTCTTTGGTTTAACAGAGGAACAGGAAGGAGGAAGGAGGAAGGAGGAAGGAGGTTGCGCCGTTTTCTTTTTTTTTTTTTTTTGGCTGTGCAGCGTGATGTGAGGAGGGGAGGAGAGGCCCTTTTATAGTTTTTCTCTTTTTTTCTTTTTTTTTTGAATTACTAATTAAATTAGGTTTTATAACCTAGTCAAACTCAGTTTAGAAAAGTCAAACAAGCTCCAAAATCATTAAATCCTGATTTTCATAAACTTTTTAAGAAAATATTAAAACTCTAATACTTTAAACTAAATATATTATAAAATATATTATAAAACTTAATAGTTCATGAAATATATTTACTAAGATAATCATAATTTAAAGTATAAAACTTAATCAAAACTTAAAAGATTATAATATTAAATGGTAAAAATACGGAGTATTACACCCCTCCCTTGAAACCACCCCCTCCCCTCCCCCACCCTCGCGAAACCAATGGGTCGCAAGGTGGGGTGTTTTCGGAGCAAAGGGGGTTTTTGCAGGGGGTGGGGGAGGGAAAGGGGGTGGTTTCGAGGGAGGGAGTTGTTCTAGGATGCTGGTGCGGGGAAGGTGATGTTTTTCGATGGTGGGAGAGGGGTGGAAGATGTGGGGGAGGGGTGGAAGCGGTGGGGGAGGGTGGCTGGGAGGGAGGTTATTTTTGAAGTTAATTTTTTTATAAGTTTGAAGTAAGTCTTTAATTAATAATTTAGGTTTAAAATTTTCTTAGTTAGTTGTCAATCACGTAATTAGGAAAAATTACTCATAATTGTAGGTCACCAACAGGTGACAGCCCATTATAAGCAGATGTATGTAAAATATGGGATTATTGCTAAATTATCTAAAGGTGGTACCACTGGTTGAAGATCAGCCAAAGGTGAGATTTTTCTTGTCAATTTTTCCTGTATTAAATAATAATATTGTAATAAGGGCTTGTCCCACTCCACCTCATTTTTCCTAAACTTTTTATTAATGTATTAGAACATTCAAAACTTATATGAAGCAATGTGAATTTATCTAGACTTATTTGAAGGTATTAGGATTATCTTTGGATCAGACTTGTTGCCTCGAAAGTTTAGTTGTTTTTTTTTGGTAAAAAAGTCAATAAAACACGCCCTAAGTTTATAAGAAGCTATGCAACTAAATGCAATGAATTCGATAACTTAAAATTATATAGTGTGGCTCTCTATGAAAAAGAAAAGTATAGAGTTGGCAACTATGGCAAGTTCCTATCATTCATAGTTTTGGGCTACTTTTAACATGGTTTAATCAAATGTGCATTCACAAAGATCACAAACATTAGCCGCAGGCCCTGTTGAAACTTCTATTGGGCTGGCCCAAAACTTGGATAATTTCAGAAAGAAGCTTTGTTTCAGGTTGCTTGCGAATTTTCCCTGACGTGCAAAGTTTGTTTTGTTACTTGTTTCCTAATCAACCACCATAGGCAAAATCTTATACTAAACGGACTTAAATATATCATTGCTAGATCAATATTATTACACACGGTCTATATATGAATATATGGATAAACTGTATGTAAATTTAAGTTAAAATTTTGATATTTTACTTATAGTAGGTTACATATATAGATTAGAGGTGTTTAATGGGGCAGGTCCGGGCTGGGGCGGGTCACATTAAAGCCATAGCGGCCGTATAGGGTCAAGTCAGTTGACCTCCCTCTTTAAACCCGCCTATATTTGTTTTCCACATAGTCCGTTTAACCCCGCCCTTCTAAGATCCGCCTACTAAACGGGCCGGATCAGGGCTAAAAATGGCCCCCGCCCCATTTCACAGGTCTAATATAGATAAACCGTCTATACCAATATTTACTCTTCTACTTCAAAGTTTGAATTAATTATAATTATATTATTTTATTTTATAGATAACTTTTAAGTCACATTATAGTTACTATAAGTCTCTTCTATTTTACTCTTTCTTTTGTTCCGTTGTTGCCACATCAGCATGCATGTTTCTGTGACATAGTAGTATTATATGACACCAGCTAGCATGTTTATAAGCTGTAAAAATATCAAGATCATGTAAAAAATCATCACAACATGATATGTTAAAAGAAAAAGTTAGTAGAATAAAGAAACAATTTACAAGTTGTGATTAGGCAGAAATATCTAGCAAGTTGAACGTATCAACTTGGCATTTAGTGGAGTCAGTTCTTCTAATCGTATCCATTTGACCAATTTTAAGCCGCTCTCAAGTCTCAATAGGTCTTAGCAATTTGCCAAAACAATACTCCTATTTGATCATCGGCACATCTTACAAAAGACGGTGTGATGGACTAGTAGCATAATCAGGAATTTTTTTACAATAGGTTTTATATGCGGCTTGTTGTACGATTAACATATTGCATATACACACTATTTAATTTCCGACTATTTTAGAGAGGATACTGATGTTGAGAGTTAGTAACTGTTTTGAAAGGGGGTTACTGACTCTTTGGAAGGGTTTACTGACTATATTATTGGGGGTTACTAACTATTAAAGGGAGGGGTTATTCACTGTTTTGATTGGTTTTGGTAGTAGAAGAGTAGTGTATGAGCTATTAAATAATCCTGCCACACCACTAGTTAAGGGTGTAGTCAACCACATATAACAATATGTGTTTTTATAATTAAGAAGGTCAATTATATATGTTATTTGAATGACTAACATTTGTTAATGATCGAAGAAGTCATAACTTTTGTGGGTTCTCCTTAGTTCCACCATTGATAAACTGTGAACTAGTAAAAAGTTACAACAATTAGATAGATACTCCATCCATCCCTATACATTGTTTACACTTATAATTTTCACCAAAAAATATTATCTTACTAACTTCTATGATAAAACTTCATTGGACTTGTACATCTAGGCTTGTATTTGATTAGAGTCTCCAATCACACATAAGCCTATATGGGATTCATCCTAATATCAATTAGACATATATGTGAATCATCCTCCCCCTCCTTCTTCAATATGGGATCACAGGCGGGGTATTCTCCTTAATACTCCCTCTCATTTGTGAGCTCATCTTCAACTTGCAATCTGAATTGGTCACAAACATTCTTATTGGGCCATCAATTAGGACTTTCAACATGAGGTAAAATAACTCATACTTGAGGCAATTACAATATTATTAGGTTACCTGTTTCAAACAGTTCTTTAAATTCTATCCAGTTACATTTTTCAAATAATTAGACTCTCCCTAAGTCCTTAGAAATAATATTCAAAAGTTTAAAAAAGGTTGTTAAAATTGATGAGTCCCAAAAAAAAGTCAAACGTGTCCAACTGTGTAACACAAGAGTAGCCCTTTCTTTGGTTGGGAAAATTTTCACGGGTCGACGAATAGCAAATTGGCTTCACGCATGTTGTCTAACAACATAACAACTAGTAGTGCAAGATGGAACTAGTTGGAAAAGGGAACATTTTTCGCGTGGGGTTCATGAACCTTCAGAAATGATTCAAATCAACTTTTTTAATATTAAGTACCCTTGTCTTAGAAAAAGTTTTGTGAATTTTGAAAAATTAGTTAATAATAAGGGACATTACTCGGTTTATTCAATGGTAGATAGCCTATTACTAATAAACAGTTTAAAAATTAATTTTTACAAATGAGTTAGAATTCACTATCTTCCTTCTCTTTAGTAGTAGGTCGTATAGTATACATTATATTTTGACTTTCATGTTTTTAGATGCTTATTATTGAAGGTATGTATCTTTCAATTGTATGTGGGTAAAGAAAAAAGAAAATATCATTTAATTATATATATATCTAGATTCTAAGTGTGATAAAGTGAAAATTATTTTGGAGATATATTATATATGTAGACATTTTGCATCGTGCTGGTTGGCTAGCTAGTTTTTTATTTTGATAGAATAAACTTTTTCCCATAAACGGAAAGAAATACTAGTAGTTAATTCTAAATTTCTATATGTTTTGGTGCATAGTGAAATTAGGTAAACATAACAAAATCATATAAAATGTAAAATTAGTGTTATAAATAAAAGTATATAGAAATACAACTTGCTCTACCTTTTCTTTTCAAAAGAGAAAAAAATTGAGCTTTTCGGGTCTGTTCTCTTTAGCTTATTTTCAGTTCAGCTCTAATAAGTTCAGTTCAACTCCAATAAGTTCAGTTCGGTTCAGTTCAGCTCTAATAAGTTCAGCTTCAATAAGTTCAGTTCAGCTCCAATAAGTTCAGTTCAACTCCAATAAGTTCAGTTCAGCTCCATTCATTATTTAACCATTTTATTTATTATTATTATTATCATTGGTCTAATTTATTTTACTCATTTTTTTTATTATTCGTTATTATTATTTTTATAAATTTTTTGTTATCATATCTTTACTCATTATTATTACTATTATTATTATGGCTGAACTTGGTTTGAATTGGTGCGCGGTTTAAACAAATTTAATGTCAATACGAGTATTCTAATTTGCAATTGTTGTTTTATTTATTTTTACCAACTAGATATTCACTATCACATCATACAAATAAGCTACAAAAAGCTACAAGATATTCAAAAATTATAAAGTTGCTAAAAATATTGGAGTATTATTTAAGGTACAACATCGTCGTCACATTGATTATTAAATATACTTTGGCGGTTTGTGGTGGGGTTTGATTTATAAATATTATAAACCAACCTACAACAAATCGTGGTTTGGTTAGCACACATCAACCCATGTTTTTAAGCTAATTATTATTATAATTAATTTATTATAATTAATTTATTATAATGATAACATTAATTTACTTCGTAGAGATTATTGTTATTATAACATCAACATCATCATCAAGTATTAATATATTTATAATAATAATTGTTATTATATCATCAACATCATCATCAGTAATTATCATTTTTAAAATTAATTTATCATTATTACTATTATTTATAACTATTATTTATAACTATTATTTAATAACATCAAAAATAATATTATCATTATTCATTTAATATTTATTCTAAATGATTAATTATTAATTATTATTGCTTAGAATTATAATTACTTATTATTTAATATTTATAATAATTACTATTATTTATTTATTATTACAATTCAATTCAATTCAGTTCATTATCGACTCCAATAAGTTCAGTTCCGTTCAGCTCCAATAAGTTCAGTTCAGATCCAATAAATTCAGTTCAGTCAATTCAGCTCCAATAAGTTCAGTTCAATTCAGTTCAGTTCAGCTAGAATTAGACGAAGAGAACAGGCCTTTCGTATATGTAACTTCTTATAAAATGTAATTTTCTATGTTTGATTTACATAAAGGCATAGAGATGTTTAACAAAATTAAAATCCTATCAAAGAGCTCTTTTTAATTAATAATTACAACTTCCTATGGAATGTAATATTCTATAAATCCTTAAATGATCGTCAAAAATATATTTATATGTTGATGATAATCCATTAAGATATATTAGTCTTATATGCACTTCATGTATAATTTTTGTTTAGGGTGTTTATAGAAAATTAAATAAAGGTAAACTTAGTTAATTTTATACTAATGAAGTTATGGGAATTAAAAAAATAAAAATATTGAATTTTGGTGTTCACCCCTCCTCTTCCTTGTAGGATAGAGATTATGCGGAACTTTTGTCAGTTCCCGGTCAAGATTTGTCACCCTTAATCAAAAGAGTTATTTTTATTATTTATGTGCATAAATTGTACGTAGTTCGTACGTGAACTTCATCTTCATGCTACTAAGCGTGTTCCTCATCATATACGTGTCAATCACATGTGGATTATTCATTGGCACGTGCGACTTGTATCATGTATTCGTTGTTGGTCTATACAACCTTTTGTATTTAGGTGTATGATATACTCCTTCCGTTCCCTAATGTTGTTCCCATTTAGAATCGGGGAGAAGATTAAGAAAAAAGAATCTTTGGTGAAATGACATTTAAGAATACATATTGATAGGTTTATTATTGAAATTTATCTTACCAAAGTATAGTAAAAGTGAAAAAAAGTTATCAATGCAAAGAAGTTACAACTTACCATGCAAAACATAAAGATCATCCATTTATTTCAACCAATGAAATTGTAAAGTGATTTGACTTTAGGTGGGTTAAATTTAGAAAGATTTTAAATGGGAACAACTTAAAGGAACACCAAATCGGGAAATGAGAACAACATTTGGGAATGGCGGGTTTATTACAACCTAGTAGTTTATTACAACCGAGTAGTTTATTATGGACAAATTTATATATATGTCCTTGTATATAAAAATTCATTGGCACGTGTGATTTTATCCCCTTTATGATTTTCATATAAGTAGTTTATTATGGACAAATTTACATATGGATTTGTTATATTCAAAGTTTTCTCTAACTTTTGATTATTTATATGAATTTTTTAAAAATAATTCTCATACATAATATTATATATAGATGTTCTACTTTTGAAAGAGGTTTATTATCATGTTTATGTTATTGTTCTTATTTTTATTGCACTTCTTTTACCTTTCATTCTTTTGTATATAGAGAGTCATAAAGGGGATAAAATCAAATCGACCCTATAACGTAATGTTATCGGAAAAGATGCTGATCTCACTAATAACTCCTCCACCCTAACCGGTTAAACATAATTACATCATCCTGACTCTAGCTAATACCCTATCAATCATAAACTTTTACTTAGAAGTTGACTTACATATGTTGCACCTTGTTAGTGCTTCGATATTAACTGCAAGAAAAGATAGTTATAGTAATTGAACTTCCATATATAATTGTCTGAAGTTTTAAATGATTAGCAAATGCATTAGCACTATAGTACACACAGCTTTTGGGATGCTTTCCTTTTGTTAATTAGATGGTAATATGATTCATGAAGTCATTGATGATGGCACCATGTCATCAACAACTGCATGCATTTTAGAGAATACTGTTTTTGGTTTATTTCTTATTTTAACTATGCGAGTTTTGAGGAGAGTGGAAATTTATGTATAGAAGATATGCAAATTTAAGATTATGCCATAGAACACACGTTAAATTTACAAAATGGAGTATGATGTCAATCATAATCATGAAAGCATATATAATTGAAAGTAGAAGAATATATACTATATTGGATAGAATTTGAGAAAATAAGAACAACGATGACAACGACAAAGCCATATTCCTAAAATGATTTGTGATTGACGTCATTTGGAATCGCTGAAAAAAGGATGGTAATAAGAATACACGGTAAAAGAAGTAGTAGTACGATAAAAAGAATAAACATACATGTCAAATGATAATACTATGATTAAATAATTAAACATGATTATACTACACATTTTGATTACCAATGTGTAATCTAAGCCAATGGTGGAACAAAGATCTGAGTTTGGGATGTAGTGAACTTTTAAATAAGCACGATCTTATAGATATATTGAGTCTCAAGGGAACAACAATATCTCA
The DNA here is from genome assembly GCA_947645195.1 of Patellifolia procumbens. Lineage (NCBI taxonomy): Eukaryota > Viridiplantae > Streptophyta > Magnoliopsida > Caryophyllales > Amaranthaceae > Patellifolia > Patellifolia procumbens. The sequence continues at coordinate 3,458,478 of CANSGD010000335.1, forward strand.
CTCAACAAAGTGAAGAAGTACCTAAATTGGCAAATTGCTAAAGCGTACCTGGTGTTGATGATGAAGGAATTGTGTCCTCGACTCTAATGCATTTACTAAATATAATATGGATCGTATTATGGAGATAATAATTCATTTAATTGGGTTGTCTTTACGTCTTGCTAGAGAACGCTATACACCTTTGGTTTAGTAAATAATAAACCCAAAACCCACTTAAATGGATCCTACAAGGTCACACCTAATATTTGGATCAACAAAAGAGAAACTCATAGCCCATAAAGGCTATAGGGTAGTCGGCCTAAGAGGGAGATAAGAGGAGATTATTTGACCTAATTATTCCTATATAAAGGTCAGGCAGTCAGAAAATAAGATACAATATCTCTCATTATTTTCTTCTGCTCTTTCTCTCTCAACTGACATTACTCCATAAAAGAAGGACGCTTTCTTCCTTCCAACTAGCATTGGTGGAGTGTTGATCTAAATTGGTGGACTAAGTAGAGGAATCACGTTTGAGATTCTTTCTCCAAGATCGTTGGTTATACTTTGAAGTATTCAATCCCGCCATACCAGTTGAAATCACGCATCAAGAGGTTGGTAATTAATTATTATATGATCCTTAATTATATGTGCATGAGATCCTGTTTTAGGTACTTATGAATTAGATTCATGAAATGCTGCTTATGGTACTTATAATCCTACGAGCCGAGCCTAAGCGAGGGCTTGATCATAACATTTTATATAAGCACTAGAACCAAGTCTCAAGCTATTACGAGCCCACATTTCGAGGTATTTAAAACTCAAACTTTCTCACTCATCGGTTAAGAATCACAATTAAAAGCAAAAAGTAATTTCTTTTTATGTAATCAAGTATTTTTCACACTTTTCAATTTCCAAGAAATAGTTATACGTCTATACCACCATGTACTCACGTGGTTCCGCCACTAACCTAAACGTAGAAATATGGATATAACGAAAATGTGGTCTACCAATTAAGGATGTTTGTAATATATCAATGAATTATTTGTTTCCTTTGTTATGTAATTACATGCAAGGTGAGCATTTTAAGAGAAAGATTCACTCAAATTTTGAAGCATAAATCATCTAATGTATTAGGATGTGAGAAAGAAGAGAATAAAATGTTCACCTCACCTCGAGGGTGACTTCTATTTTTGCTAGATCATGAAGTGTAACCGCATCATATGGATAATTACCAAAAATGATGAAATAGATTGGAAAATCATATGCCAACCAAAATTTCCCAATAAATGTGGATATAGGATTCCAAGGAGCACAAGCACGCCAAACGGGCCCTTATTTTAAAAGGGGAAAATTTTAGTATTATATGATTAATTTTTTTATACTTAAAAAAAAAATTAAATGTCACATCTTGTGGTCCTCATCTTTGTAGCTATGTTGCATCCATCCTTTTCACAAAAAGAAAACAAAATACTATTAGTCTTACCTATTTAACAATTAAATAACTTTAAGAAAGTATTTTATATTAATCTCTTCAAATATTCTATTAATTATACAAGGCTAATCAAGTTGGTACAATGTGTTGGAATATCACAACACCTATTACACATTTCCAAAAGTACCCTTATACTTTCCACCTTTCTACCAAACAGGGAAAACCCCTTACATGAAGAAAATGCATATTGTACACCTTGGATTCATGAGTCATTATAGTGAAGTCATATGACTATAATGGTCTAAAATATGGGCTAAAATGTGGTGTACCTCTTTCCAACGAAAAAACCAAACCCCGATAAATTTAAAAGAGAATAATATAAGTAATCATGCATAAGATGCTAAAAACGAAAATTTTCCGCTTCTTCATAATAGCAACATTTTGACTATAAATTATTTACATAAATTTTTTGACGGTTTAGTTACATGCCGATAAAAAAAGTTAATCATGTAAGATTTTTTAATTTATTTTAACGTATAAAATAAAAAATATACTACTACCTTTTTTTACTTGCATCATACATATTGACACGTGAATTTAATATAAAATTCTCAACTACTCCATTCATCTCCCAAAGGATTTTCCATTTTTTCATTTATGTTTGTCCCAATTACATTTCTCATTTCCTTAGTTGGATATAGTCCACCTACTATAATATTATTTTTCTTACAAAAAGAATTTGACCCCACACTCTCTCTCTTAATAAACAATTTTAAAAAATACACACTACTTTACTTTTCCATTTTAAAATGAAAATTAAGCCCCCACATCAACATCACTCCTTAAATTTTGTGCCCAGAGGAAATGAGAAATCCTTTGGAGGACGGAGGGGAGTATATTATTTTAAAAAATATTATTTAATGCTTATACATAGCTTCAACTAGGGGTGTTCTATTCACGATCCATAACTGGATGCGAAAAATAAAATTTAGCAATCATAGACCGGACTAGTTAATTGGACCAAGACCGGAGCGGACCGGACCGAATTTCCAAACTGCCGAGCGGACTGGTAAAACAAAAGAATATACTACCTCTTTTTTTACTTGCATCATTGGAAGCAATTATGCATCTCAATGCACATTTTATAAGTTTAATATTTTGAGTTACACATACACTAAAATTATACAAATTATTAGATATTAATGATCTACACAATGAGACGATTCTAACACGATCTCACATGACTATAATTTCCTTTATATATAAGTCACACTAATCGTTTAAGAGCATATAAATGAATAGTTCCACAACCCCAATGATGCGAGTAAAAAAACGGAGAAAGTATATGAAATATAATAGTTTATAAATTACAAGTTTTAAATAAGGAAAAATTCATTTTTCTACACAACAACATTAATAATTGGTCATTTCACCTAATGATTACCTATTCGAACATATTAGAGGAAGAGAATATTTTTATGGCATAAGATTTATAATTAATGAGTAAAAAGGCAAAACAAGTCCAGTCTAGTCCAGTCCAAATCCGTCAAATGGATCAAATCCGGTCAAAACGGAAACTGGAAAATAGAAACTGGGTCTCGAAACTGGACCAATTAGCTCAGGTCCGATCGAGTCTAATATGAGCCTGATCTATTTTTCAAGTCCAAATCGATTTTTGAACAGCCCGACGCTATATAAAACATAACCCAAATGCTAAATAAATAAAAATATTTCCTCCGTTTCTTTTTAATTGCAACAATTGTCAAAAATGAAAATATCAAATTAATTGCAATAAATGTTTTCTTTCATTTTTTACAAGTCATTTCTTTCTATATCTCTCTTTATTACATGCATCACTTTCTTTCTCCATCCCTTTTACACTCACAACAAAGTTTTGCCTAAAAGTCCACCTATTTGAATTTGTTGCAATAAAAAATAAAGGGAGGAAGTATAAAAAACAAGAAACTTAAAAATTGAAAAAAGGAAATCCATCCTTTTCACACTCACACCAGAAGTCCATCCATTTGAGTTTGTTACAATAAAAAAGAAACGGAGGAAGTATAAAAAGAAACTTAGAAATTGAAAAAAAGAAAAAGGAAAAAGGAGGATGAGGAGAGAGAGAGAGAGGCATTATTATTAATTTTTTCTTTTCCTTTCCCAATTGCCGACCTTTGATTTATTTTACCCCTTCTTCACCACCCACATCTTAAAAATTCCATTTGCATTTCTCCTTCTCTCCTTTGCTCATCACAAAAAAAGAAAAACACCCACCATTTCTCAATCTTCTCTCTCCAAAACCCACAATTTTATTTCTCAAATCCTTGTGTTTTCATTTCATACAAACCCAGAAAAAAAACCCATAATCATGGCACAAAAGAGAGAGAAAGATGAAACCTTAGAGCTAAAAGTCCCAGCTGAAACACCCCTTTCTCTTTCCCACCCAGATAATTGCAAAAAAATAGCATCTTCATCATCTTCTACCTCAAATAACACCCGGCCCGACACGGCCCGTGTAGATCCACCCAGCTCAGAACCAGCCCGGCCGAGATCTGACAGAGAAGATCAACATCAGCAGCTTCCTGTAACGACGTCGTTAAAGGAAAGACAAGATGATGTTGAGGAGGAAATAATTATACCTGTAATAACGTCAGTTAAAAAGGCGGTTAACAGATGTTCGGGCTGCGGGAAACGGGTCGGGCTTACCGGGTTTCGATGTAGATGTGGAGATCTGTTTTGTTCTGAACACAGGTATTCAGATCGGCATGATTGCAGTTATGATTATAAAACTGCTGGAAGAGAAGCTATTGCTAGGGAGAATCCTGTGGTTAGAGCTGCAAAGATCTTGAAGGTTTAGAAATGGTCAAAGGGATGAGTCAAAGGAGAGAGAGGAAAAATTTTTAGATGGGTTTTATTGGGTTTGGGCTTTGAATCGGGCTTGGGTTGGTGGAGGATAAGGTGGGTGGGGGTGGGTGGTTGGGGTGGATGGATGGATGGGTGGATATGGGGTGAAGGGTATTATTGTCATTTCAAGATGTGTTGTGACTTTTTTTTTAATATTTTGTACTCTTATTATTTGTTTGTTTTTGTTTAAGAAAAGAAAAACTAAAAAAAAATTAAAGTAATTTTTCTATAGTAGTTTACTTAACCATTGAACTAATGGGTTATATTTATTTAGAATTTGTTTGTGTTATTGTAATTTGGAAAATAGAACATTGTTGAGTGCCAATATTCATTATTCAATTTCAACCTTTGCCTATACAAAGTTGATGAGGTTCATAGGTTACCCCATTTGCTCTCTTTGTAAAATAGATCATTTCAATATGAATTCTAATTGGAATTTGATTCAATTATTGTGAACAAAATAGAATTGTTTGAGATTGTGTGATATGATATCAATTGGATATTCAATCTCGACGCAACTTGCTATTATTGGGTTGGATTGGGTTCGGGTCGGGTTGGTTTGAATTTCGCGAGCTCTAGTCCAAATGAATGGACATAAAGTTGGACGAGTTGGATGTATTAGCATTATGTGGGGATGATAGAAAGAGATTGCATTGACATTGTCATACAACACAAAAGTTGGAAACTGTTTTGAGAAGGATAAACCCTTAGATTATGAAGAATGGAGATTGCTTGTTAGGTGGGAGGTAGAAATGGAGAAAGGTGGAGACTTGAATGTTATTTAACCAAGTCTGATGGAAGAGAAAGGTAGAGGGCATGAGCAAGGATGTCATTAAGATGACAAAAGATTCGCTTGTCGATCGTCAATGTAATTAACTAAGGCGAATCTAGGAATTTTCGGGTTGGGAGTCTTAACCAATGTAACAGTATATTTTCTAAGGAGGATGATTAAGAGGTTATAATGAAAAATTAAGAGTTTATATTGTCAGTTGATACACTCGTAGAACGTATAGAACGTCATCTTGTTTAGTTGGTAAAGTCTTGTAGGTTGATATCGATGACTTTACATTGAATGTCATCTACTTCGCTGATCTCTGTTGCTGTAGTTAGACTCGTATAGCAAATTCAAACTTAAGAAGTTCTAGAAGACTCTTATAGGAAACCTTCTATATTGGGAAGACTCTCCCAAAAGAGAGCTTCGTCTCATACTCAAGGATGTTGGGACCGGAAAAAATTAGGATTTGAATAGCTTATGGTATCAACATGCAAGAACTGGTTAGGGTTAAGGAAATCTCTCGGTTGTCCTCTATAGTCACTTGTTAAGTAACAAGATGAGACTATCCTCCACGCTCTTAGAAATCGGCCTGCTTACGGGTCTTAATCGAACGAGACAGCTCTTGAGCTACTCGAACTCGACTCGGTCCAAGCTCGATCAACGCTCAACTCGAGTTAAGATCGGTTCGAACTCGAGCTCGATTCGACACACTAATGAGATTGAGTCGAGATACACATGACTCGACTCAAAGACTCGCGAGAATCTCGAATGATATAATAGAGGGTTAAAATATTCAATTTTTATATAAAATCTATCTTATGAGTGTAAAGCGGACTGAAAAACTCGCAAATAGCTCGAGATTGACTCGAGTCAAACTCGACTCGAGTTCTTCCAAGTTGGTCAAAACTCGATTCGTAACTCGACTCGATTGTGACTGACTCGAATCGAGATCTTAACGAGTCTAGTTGAATAATGCAAAACTCGACACGACTCGGCTCGTGATCACCCCCCTAATCCTGCTGTTAGTGTAAATAAATTTATCCTTGGTGGAAGAAAAAGGCGCAAGGCATGACTTAGATTAGACGGGAGATGTGTTGTGAAAAGAATGCTTCCAACATTGGCCTTTGGTTTATCTTGAACTCTGATGATGCAATAGAGGATTGTTGCCTGAGGCAGGCTGGTGGAACTTTTGAACAACTTGACATATCTATTACGTTGTACAATTTTTAGGGCATAAATGGGTATCTGCAAGTTTATCATATAAATAAACATCAAAGGTGTTATGATAGTGCTAAGAGGCGAGGAACGATTTGCAGGTGAGTTTGTGCATCTTGTGAACAATTGTTGTAACCTCCGTAAGAAGACTTCATGGAAAACAAAGTTTGTTCACTTTATAGAGAAGGAGATATCGTTGTAGATTGACCTGTAATTTGCAAACAAAGATGCAGAACAAGTTCAAAGATTCTCATTAATCGTCAACCACCATCTTTACTTGAACCTTTGAGTTAAAAAAAAAATCTCATAACAAAATATTGTAACAAGAAAAAAAAAATAGTGCGCACTTAAGAAATTCATGTAAGATAACTAGCTCAATTTTTAAATTTAAGAAGGAAATTTTTATGGGAACAACAAATATTACTTGAAAGACATGAAACTTCATGTGGTAACAATTTTCTTTTGATACATACTTGGTAGGATGTTTGTCATTCATATTGCATGATATGTTTCTTTATTAGGAGGTGATATAAACTAACTTATTCATCTTAATCTTTGTTAAAGGGACAAAATTGGCGTATTTTGAGTCAAATTTCCCACTAAAAAATGAAGTTTTATAGGAAATTAGAAGCCACAAGCTAACAATATAAAATTGTAGTTTGATGGAAAATGGAACCCAAACATCGTAGTGGAGTAGTTGGATGTCGAACCGAACCAAAAAGATGAAGAATAAAGGGCAAAAATATATAAAGAAAAGATAGGGGCAAAAAATAGGGAAAAAAAAGAGAAAAAGAATACTGCGTATTGCTGAGTTTAGGTCACAATGAAGCAAAGGCAAAATTTCATGACACTGTTGCAAAAGCCTTCAATTCCTCTGTAAATGCTCTCGTAAAGCGTTAAATTGATGATTTATTGGGTGCTTCGTATCTTGCTCGTATCTCTCATGTTTCCCACATTATTAGCCTTTGTATATGCTGCTACAAGGGGCCAACTAGTACTATTTTGGTGTAGCTAATAGTTATTAAAGCTGGGCACGGGCCACGCTGGCATGAGGGCCAGGACGGCCCGATATGAATTTGGCCTGATCTGACACGAGTATACTGTAAGCCTTATAAGAGCCCGCTAGCCCGGTGGTGGATTGCGGTAGTTCATGGGCATCATTTTCAAAAGTTGACACGAGCACGATGAGTTAGTGTGATTCTTAATCTTTCATTATCAATCAAGATGCAAAATTTTTTTTTATAAAAGGCGGCGTGTAGGCACTGCACGTGGGACGGAACGTACTTGGACCAATCTTTTGAAAGATTGGCACGAGCCCGGTACAACACAATTTTGTAGGTCCGTTCTAGGCAAATGGTGCGCTAGCCCGTCATGTGGGCCGTCCATAAAGAGAAATTACAATAGGTTTCGATCTAGTTGCTAGTTCTTCATTCTAGTCATCCTCAAAAAATAACAACGAGTAGGTAGTTATAAAATCGTCAAGTACCCGGTTATGAACAATGAACAATTGGAATTGTAGGAATCTAAAACTGAAACTGATTATGTTGGTTTCGGAGCGGGGTAGCAAACATCGGAACAATTGGAAAGCTCAAAGCGACTAATACTCACCACCTACCTGCTATCCAGAAATTAGAATGGATATGACTTCTAATACTCATACACCAATGCCAAATTTGCCAAATTGTGTCCACTAGCTATTCCTACCAAAGAGCAGATAAAAAACTTCCGGCCCGAAAGGCAGATTTATGGTAGTCATGATTCAAACCCCATTTTACAGGTGGGCCATTTGGGCTGGACTTGGGTATTGCTGCTATATACTCACTAATATATTGGGCTGATAGCAATGATGCCCAAATTTTCAACCTTGTTTGATCGAGAAATGAGGTAAAGGTTTGGTGTACATTTGGATCTAATATAGCTTTTTAGCCCAAACGAAGCAGCAAGTTTTGTTTGAGCTTTATAGCTTCAATTTCAAGAGCCCATAATGACATAAGGGCCCATTTCTTGTTAAGCTCCTAATTGGTTTACAATATGGACTATATCCTTTGGTCCATGTTCTCCCTCAAAATGTAAATTATGTTACTTCCTCCGTTTTCTAAATAAGTGGAACATAGAGAAAGTGGGGGAAAATCAAGGAGGTTAGAGAGAGAAAGTTGAGGACCACAATTGAAAAGAGAAAGGGTACTTTAACTAAAAAAGCAATTATTATTTGAGTAAGGGTAATCACGTAATTTATCATTTAAAATGTCCTATTTAAAGCTTGGTGTCACTTATTTTGACATTTCTATATTAGAAAAGTGTGTCACTTATTTAGAAATAAAGGAAGTATTTCAGGACTATTGATTGATGTTCATGCTTCTAGAGATTATGATGCAAGAATTGAGCAAATCCTAACAAAATTACTAAGGTCTTTTCTTTTTTTGAGATGGACCATACGGAAATAAACTGAAATGAACTGATGAACTAAAATGAACTGAATTGAAATAAATTGAACTAAAATCCCTGACTTAGTAGGACTTGATCTGACTGGAGTTGACTGAATAGATTTGAATTGGAGAATTAAACTGAAATTCTATTAAATCCGTCTAATAGATAAGGGCCTAAAACTTTAAAGATAGTTCAGTAGACAATAGCATCATCGTATGATACTCTTTTCAAAGGCCAGTGTAAATTCAATCTAAAATTCATTGGAATAATAATTTACGCAATTCAAAGTTCCCAACAGTTATAAATTATTCGCATAAAAAAAACTATGATAATTTTTTTCACACACTACTCAAACTAATCCTCCCCATACTTTTCATTTTGGTTCTCAAAACCTTCCAATTACAAACAATTTTTGTTCTTAACAGTTGGCCATTATGAATCTTCCAATTCAAGATTAATCTAAATTAGTGTTTAAAGGTCATAATTTATGCACGTCTTACTATTTTGACGTCTAAAAACATTACAATGACATTGAAAGAAACCTTCTTATGAATGTGGGATGTCCAACCATATTATAGATAACACTAGACCATTATCGTGGGGTTGTTGCTAAACATGTACTATATATTAATTTGAGTGAAGTCTAATATAGTCCCAAGAAGCATCTTATTGTACTACTTTGTTCATCATTTCGTGCCTCAAGAACCACATAATACACTAACATAAGCCATAATTGTCGGTGTCAAAAACCAATAACAAAGGTTAAATCTCATACTCAAAAAACCATTTTGTTTCAAGCATATACTTTCAATGGAAATTGTAGGCTTGTGTTCTTTGAGAAAAAAAGGATTAAAAATAGTCATGGGTGACACATGAATTATACCTGTTTTGGGAAGCAAAGAATCACCAAAATGGTGTATTTGAATATGCATGAGGGAAATATGAGTAGGAGGATGCATATACAAACATACATAGGATAATTTCAGATGGTATCCAGAATTTCGCTCTGATGTCTAAATTAGCGTTGTATAGAAGAGAATATACAACACTTGAAGGACACTTTTTCATATCTAATAATGTTGTATATTCTACAAGGGCAACTCAATTGGCTCAAATCACCTCCGGACTTGTTTTTGACTTAATGGATTATTTTGCCTCTAATCAACTCTTTTGCTCTATGTGAGCCATTAGTTCAATATTAACCCTCCATAGATAGTTATTTGCACACCAAAGCTAGTACTAGTATTTCTTTTGAATCGTCATCGTTTCAAATGTCGAAGTTATAAATATTCCATTTCATGCTTATAAAATCGTTATCATTAGAGTAGCTAGGAGATGTCAAACCTCAATTTATGTTAAAGTAAATTCCTAAAATTCAATTATTCCTTAACTTAGTAAACTGAACTATTAATCTTTTGACAGAGCTCTTCAAGAAACAACTGATCTCCTCTCGTTACCGATTGATCTTCAAACTTACTCTTTATTTTTATCAACTAATTAAATTAAGCTTATTGCCGCATCTTGTTCATCAAATGGAGCAAAAGAAATATATATCTTTAGAGATTCTTTTCTATATGTTGATTTTTTGTCTGTTTATAGTTAGTTCTTTTTTACTTCAGATCAATAGAAAATGTCAGAATAAATCTTTTCATTTTCAAGGTAGGAGATTTCAAACGTCTCAGTTATTTACCAGGGAATCTGATTTTTTTGGCATGTTTGTATGTGTTTTTTTTCTCTTTTAATTTGATTGATTTTGCTCTCTTGTGTATACTTATCTGTGTTTAAAGTATACTATGCTATAAAATAATCTTGAAGAATTTATCGAGCACCTATTTGGTGATTCCCTAGCTCATTGAGCCGTCTAATACAAAAATCCAATCAATCAAGACGATTACACCTTTTGATAAACCTTCTCAAGAAAAGGTAATTAATGTTAATCCATATAGAAACAATTCCATCCACGTAATACCATGTGAATTGGTACTACTTAACGTAGATTTTTCTTTATATCAATTACTACTAACTATAAATAGAGTAACAAGGTTGTTATATCACAATGATTAAGACATATATTCTTGCCTTACCTATGTTTAAAGCTTTGATAGCATTAATAATATATAACTCAAGTAAAAATAATTGCATTGTCAAATATCATACGTTTAGTTGGGATAATACAGTAACTTAGAAATAATGGAAATTCCTTGCAATGATACTACTACTAGAAATATGAATGTGTTATGAGTACATATGGCAACTTCTTTGATCTGTAATTATTATCAAAACTAGAAATATATAAATGTTCTAGTGTTTGTGGAGGAAAGAAAAAAGGCACCCAAAAAGTAAAAGCAAACCACATTTTTGAGGAAGAAGTGAAGAAAAAAGTATGGGTAATGCTATTGATTGTCTTATCCTTTGACAATAAATTGGGGTGACTTTTTCTCTTAAAATTATTTTGTATTAAAATTATTTTTACTGAATTTGTTGTTTTTTCAATTGATTCATTATGATCTGAATAATTAAACTACTTTGTGAAGTGTTTTTTTCTTATTCAATTTAATTTACCAATTTTTTTTTTAAAGGTCGAAGTGTCTTTTGCTAATTAGAACTTATTTCTATTACGAAGATTTTTTAGCAAAATTTTCCAATTTTTGGGTAAAAGAATGAGTTTGAATACGAGCTTAAGACTCATTTAGTTGAAAGCTCCGAAAAAGCTCGACAAGCATGAAATCCCAGCTTGATTTTAGGGTTGGGCATAACTTTGCTCTGAATTAGGTCGAACTAATTGACGGACAAGTTTGTATTGTCTGGTCCAACTTAAACCCCCGGCTGGCTTTTTTGATCTGATCACCTCCATACATTTCACATTCATATTCACTATAAGAGCCATAGTGTAGCTAAAAGGCTGAAAGTGGTATGTATATAATGTAGCATGATATTTCGTCACAAGAATGAAGAATTGGATTCTCCACAATTGGATGCAAAAAATTGGGTTCATAATAATGGTCACTTCATCCTAGACATATCAACCTTTTGTTTTCCTTTGAAAGATACCTATCGTAGATGCGCAACACCAAGATTTTGGCACGCACATATTTTATCAACAAGAAGTCAAGAATGGTTCAGAATTTATTAAGAAATGCTTCCTCCGTTCTTTTTAGCTGCAACAATTGAATATTTTACCTCTCACAAATATTCTCAATTGTTGCAGAGCTGAACTATATATGAGATATCACAACAGTTGTTATCAAATCAATCTAATGAAGGCTAGCTGCACCATACAAGTATAATGCAGTCGATTTTTTTGTGTGTTCTATGTGCCAATAGGTTCTAGCCCTTCATGTTTGCATACTTAACTAGTGTATTAAAAATTTTGAAACTAAGAGATATTTCAATTAGAATATAGCATTTGTATAGGAAAATTTGTGGAGAATTACCTGGGTTAGTTAATGGTATAAGTAAAATAGCTTACCTTGATGAAAGGTAAAGGAAAACTTGAGTTATAGATAAAGTAACTTAGTGGATGCTAATTAAGTACTTCAATGGATAAAATTGCATAAAAATATGGGTATGTGAAACCTAGTCCAAAAATAAAAAGTAAAATTATATGTTATTATATTATTGGCTCACGAGCCATAAGTTATTATATGTTGTTTAAAGTCTTTCATTGGATTAAACTCTTATCTCTAGTTTGTATCATCTAAAATTATCGGGAAAAGATATAGTACCTTTTCGAAATAATAAAGAGGCGTCTTTTCTTGTTTTTGTGTTGCCCGTCTGGTTCACATGAGCTTAGCTTCGATGACATCTAGATTTGGTCTGCGACGCACACCTGGTGTGAATAATTGGAAAAGTTGATTTACACATTAACTTTGTATAGTTTAAATACAAGAGGAAAAATATACACAAGCTAAAGTTATGCCTAGAATCACTCCTAAGAAATAGGAAAAGATTGACAATCACAACTATCCTAATATAGAGATTTACAAAAGATTGAATCATATATTACAAGATGGAAGATATTATTTACTGATCCTTAACACGCCCCCGCAAGACGGACGATCGAGAAGTGAGACCGATCTTGGACAATAGGTAGTGATGTCGGGACTTGAGTAGCGGTTTTGTTAGAACGTCGGCAAGTTGATCATCACCCGATATGTGTGTAACTCGAAGAGTTTTATTTTGTACATGTTCACGGACAAAGTGAAAATCAAGTGCTAAGTGTTTCATGCGTGAGTGAAAAATGGGATTTGCAGAGTAGTGTGTAGCTCCCAAGTATTCACAGTAGATAGCGGGCTGCATGGTAGAGTTATAGCCAAGTTCACTTAATAAAGAACAAACCCACAGTAACTCAGCTGTGGTGGCAGCCACAGCACGAAATTCGGCCTCGGTGGAGGATCGAGCTAGTGTACGTTGCTTTTTAGAGCTCCATGAAACTGCATTGCGGCCAAGATAAATGATGTAGCCAGTGGTAGATAAAAAATGGTCTTTATCCCCAGCCCAATCGGCGTCCGTATAGGCATGGAGATGGACAGGAGATGAAGTATAGAGCATTAATCCATGATCTATAGTACCATTGAGATAACGGAGGAGACGTTTTAAAGCATGCCAATGTGTATCCGTAGGACAATGCATGAACTGAGCTAACTTGTTTACAGTGAAGGCAACATCAAGGCGAGTGAGGGATAAGTATTGGAGGGCACCAACTAAGGCACGGTAGTCGGAAGGGGAAGGAAGCGGAGTGCCATTATTAAGAGTAAGAGAAGGAGTAGGTTGCATGGGAGTACTAACAGGATTGGAACCAAGCATGTTGAAGCGAGTGAGAATGTCAGAAATGTATTTTGTTTGGTTGAGGAAGAGACCATCTTGGGTAGGTACAACTTCTACTCCAAGAAAGTAGGAGAGTGGGCCTAAGTCTTTTAGTGAAAATCGAGCAGAGAGATGAGTAATGAAGGATTGTAAGTGAGAAGGTGAAGGTCCAGTGACGATAATATCGTCAACGTAGACAAGGAGGTAGAAGGTGATATTACTATGAGAATATTGAAACAGAGAAGAGTCGGAAATGAGAGGTTGGAAACCAAAGGAAATAATAAAGGTCCGGAGTTCAGTGTACCAAGCCCGAGGGGCTTGTTTAAGGCCATAGATGGCTTTGTTAAGTTTGCACACATGAGTAGGATTAGCTGTATCAATGAAACCACGAGGTTGAGCCATGTAAACATCCTCATGAAGAGTGCCTTGCAAGAAGGCATTATTGATATCTAATTAATGTAGTGGCCAACCATGAGAGACAGCTAGAGAAAGAGTAATACGGAGAGTAGTGGGTTTAATAACGGGACTAAAAGTGTCCGAATAATCAATGCCAGAGCGTTGGTGAAAACCCTTAGCAACCAGTCGTGCTTTAAGGCGTTCAACCGAGCCATCGGATTTGTACTTGACACGATAAACCCACTTACATCCAACAATATTTTGAGAAGAAGTAGGAGAGACAAGTTGCCAAGTACCATTACGTACAAGAGCGTTATATTCTTCGGTCATGGCATGTCGCCATTGTGGGTGAGACAAGGCTTGAGTAATGGTGCGAGGTTCTTGAATGGAAGAGGAAGTAGTAATAATATTAGCCTGAGGAGGAGTATATATAGGATTTGGTTTTCGGATATTATTTTTTAGGCGAGTGGTCATGGAGTGAGTGGGGCAGGACAAGAGAGGTGGTGATGATGAGATGGGTGGATTAGTTGAGGAGGAGGGGAGTGAAAAATCTGCAGTAGGAGTAGGGGAGGTAGAAGAGGAAGAGTGAGGGCTTGTAGGTGAAGGAGATGGCGTGGAGTATGACGAGGAAGGAGGGGTTGCAGTAGGTGTAATATGATGGGGAGTAAGAGGAGAAGATGGGGTAGTAGGAGAGGGAGGAGTTGGCATGATAGTAGGAGTGTGAGTAGGGGTAGTGGGTGAAGGTTGAGATGGAGCAGGGGCAGTCACGAGAGATATTGGGAGGTGACACCAAGTATCAAGATAAACAGTAGGTAGAGGAGATGTAGGTGGTTGTAAAGTGAGGAAGGGGTATTCACTTTCAACAAATTTTACATGCCTGGAGGTGTAGATTTTATTTGTTGTAGGATCAAGCACATGATAGGCACTTTGAGAGACAGAGTAGCCAACAAAAATACAAGGTTTAGAACGAGGTTCAATTTTGTGGGAAGTGTAGGGACGAAGCCAAGGGTAGCACAAGCATCCAAAACTACGTAATTTAGAGTAGTTGGGAGAGGTATTGAATAATTTGAGATATGGTGAGACATAATTAAGAGTAGGAGTAGGGAGGCGATTTATAAGATATGTAGCAGTGGCAAAGGCAAGGGGCCAATATTCTGTAGGCATGTTAGCATGAGAAAGAAGAGTGAGACCCGTTTCAACAAGATGACGATGGCGGCGTTCAGCATAGCCATTGTGTTCGGGTGTATGAGGGGGAGAAGTGAGGTGAGATATACCATTTTTTGAGAGATGAGGTGTGAGTTTAAGATACTCACCCCCATTATCCGAATAGAGTTGTAGAATAGGTCGTTTGAAGAATTTTTCAACAATAGCTTTGTAGCGAATAAAAACATCATAGGTGTCAGATTTTCGTTTTAATGGAAAAAAACCATATATATTTGGTAAAATGATCAACAAATATGACATAATATTTTTTGTCATCATACGAAAGAGTGGGAGAGGTCCATACATCCGAAAAAACTAAGTCAAGAGGAGCATTAGATGTGAGAGTTGAAGTAGCAAAGGGAAGTTTATGCATTTTATTAATATTGCAAGAGTTACAATAAGAAAAAGAAGTACATGACATGGAAATTTCAGAAGGATAAATAGATGCTAGTTTATTTAAGATGTTGATGGCAGGATGACCAAGGCGATGATGCCAATCAAACATGGAGGTCTTGATAGCTGAAAAGGCAGTAGGAAGAGTAGGACGCCACTCATATACGCCATTATTAGTTTGGCCTTGGAATAGGATTGTTCCATTGTGTTCCTTAACCAGAAAAGAAGTAGGTAAGAATTCTATGATAAGAGAATTTTCAAGAAAAATTGAGAGATTGATAATATTTTACGAGAGATGGAAGGGACATAGAGCACATTAGATAGAACATATTTTTTGTGAGTAGTAGTAATAATAATAGAACCAATGTGAGAGATAGGAAGAGATGTACCATCACCAATTATAAGTTCCTCAGTTCCGTCATACGGAGTGTGAAGAGCAAGTGTGCTGAGATCATTAGTAACATGGTGAGAGGCACCACTATCAAGGAGCCATGCCGACGAAGGTGTATTAGAAACAGTTGCAACATGGGCTTGCGGTGCCGTTGGACGAGACCGAGTACCACGAGCAAGTGTAGGAAACTGGATGTGGGGGTGTGCTTGCTTGAAAGCAGGACATTGAGAGGCATAATGGCCCTTGGCGCGGCACCACTGACAGGTACCAAGGTAGGCACGTGATTGTGGAGTGGGAAGTAATGCAGCGGAGGTCTGTGAGGTGGCAGTCCGAGGTGGATAAGAGGACCGCGTCTGGGCAACATGAGCAGTGGCCGGAAAGGTAGTAGCGTGATCAGAGGAGGAGTGGTTATTGATATGAATTTCGGCTTGGATAAGTTTTTCATGTAACTCATCATAGAGAATGGTAGTATCGCGAGCG
This sequence comes from Patellifolia procumbens, assembly GCA_947645195.1. Taxonomy (NCBI): domain Eukaryota; kingdom Viridiplantae; phylum Streptophyta; class Magnoliopsida; order Caryophyllales; family Amaranthaceae; genus Patellifolia; species Patellifolia procumbens. Next base: position 3,474,876 of record CANSGD010000335.1, read on the forward strand.
TTAACCGCATCGATAATGGGTTTGTAGGATGTGTAAGGAAGACCATTAAGAATATGATCAATGAGATCATCATGATCTAGAGGCTTGCCAAGTAAGGCTCATTGATCAGCACAAGTTTTGATTGATTGCATATAATCGGTGATGGATTGAGTGGTAGTTTTGGTAATGTGTTTGAGGCGATCTTTCATTTGATTAATATGGCCTCGAGATGGCTTGGCGTAGGTAGATGCAAGAGTGTCCCAAGCTGCTTTGGAGATGGGGTTGTGGGAAACAAGAGGAATGAGGGTGGGAGAGAGAGTACCAACTAAGGCAGCAAATATAAGTTTGTCTTGGCGAAGCCAAGCAATATGAGCGGGATTGGGAGTGATGACGGAATCGGTAGTGATGGTGGTGGGTGGAGCAGGAAACGACCCATCCACAAATTTGAGTAGATCAAAGCCAATTAGCATGGCTTCAATTTGAGTTTTCCAAGCCAGGTAATTTGTGGAGGTAAGTTTAATGCAATTAGAAAAGGAGATGACATGAAGTTTGGATGTAGAATCAAGGGAAATAGAGTGATCAGGGGTGGGGGAAGTGATAGATGCTGTAGGCATGATGGACAAGAAAACAAAAGAGACAAAGTGGGGGGGAAGAGAGAGACCGTGGTTCGTCTGATACCATGTGAATAATTGGAAAAGTTGATTTACACATTAACTTTGTATAGTTTAAATACAAGAGGGAAAATATACACAAGCTAAAGTTATGCCTAGAATCACTCCTAAGAAATAGGAAAAGATTGACAATCACAACTATCCTAATATAGAGATTTACAAAAGATTGAATCATATATTACAAGATGGAAGATATTATTTACTGATCCTTAACACCTGGCTATAGTGGATGAGTTTTGCAACGAGGATTCCTGCATATAGTAGAGTTCGAACTCAAAATCCTTCTTAAACGGTACAAGCCGCTTACTACTAGATCCGATCCCACCGTTCGTAAGAGGTGTACTCTGCTTCCATGCAAGTTCTTGCCTAAACTTGAGAATTTCCGGGTAAACCAAAACAAGACGTTCTCAACAAAACAAATCAGTCAATAAAATAAACAATTCCTTAATCATACTACAACTCTTCTCCTCTCCTAGCATTTATTTCAGTGATCCAGAGGTCTGTCTACTATGATAAGTCATTTTCAAAATTATTGTAAATTAATAAGCAGATAAGTCAATGAGTCTACTATCCTCTTAAGATCTTCTACTTCATTTATTAAGTCATATAAAATAATTTATTATGGAACTTTTTTGTGGACGATAGTACCATACTTCGGTGCGATCCATTAGTCTTGGACTCTTGGGGAATAGATTCACCCACGAATCTTCAATTTACACATGACACGTCTTTAGCATAGAAAAGAACATATATACACAAATACACAATCATATACTTTAAAAAATAGCTACAAGAAAAATGATATGAATAATCGTAAAGCTATGTTTAAGAAGGTAGAAAAAGAAATATATATTGATCATCAACAACAAAGATTTGTATATGCTTGTTGAAACTTAATATTATTTTTAAGGAATATATTAGATGTTTATATATAGCTCTAAGGACTATGTATATCATAACCCATCTTATAAAAATAAACTCCTTTCATCTCATATTACTCCTAACATTTACAATAATTTTAGTAACAAGTTATATTGGATCATTATCAATTTTTAATATGTTCATTTATTGATACTGTCTTAATTATTAGAGGAAAGAGTATGTAGACTCAAATTGTAAGACGAAATGTGATTGGAGTCACTGACTAGTGAAGGGTCAATAAATATGATGGTGGTACTTAGGCCACTGGTTAAAGATAGATAAATTCATATAATATGTAGGCTATGTTCAAAAGTAGAAGTGTAAATAATAATTTAAGACACTGGAAAAACATAAATGTAAAAACAATTAGGGACGAAGTGAGTAAAAATATATCTGAAATAACTAATTATAAAATCCTATAATCTTATTATATAATATTTGAAAAGTATTATATCATTTATATATAGTCATATTTAGAAGAAATCTTAAGATAAAGAAATTTAGTAAAAAATACAGACAATTTGTCTAATGTATTAAGATGTGTATGTTCTCTTTACCTTATTTTTTCTTGATTTATATAGATATCTAAACCAAATTATCATAAATGGCACCGAACTTATAAGAACTTTTTTCAACTTATCTAACCTAATTTAGACTTACATGAACTTACTAAACCAATTTAAGAAACAAAATAGACAAACAATACTAACAGCTGGTTAAATAAACCAAGTAAATCAGCCAACAACTGATTGTCAAACCTCCCTATTCTTACAATATGTAGTAATGAGCATATATGTGGTCTCGTGCATTTCCCCACTTAAAGCACGCGTGTGCTCATCAAAGAACATGACTACTTTTCTATTTTATGAGTGCCTTTACAAGAGAAAGTTGATAGGACTTGTAAAATTCCTTTGCTACATGAAGTGGAGATTTGGAGTGGGAAGGGAGATGACCTTCTATGCCATGCAAAGTCATCTAACCCTTCACCTCCTCAACTAATGAGTTACTAATCACATTGCATAACTTAAGAAGAAGAATTAGTTAAGCCAATTACCAAAAGTTAATCACACATTATTTTTATGTTTGATATGTAAATTAAGGAGTCAAGGTGATCATGCATGAAATATTGTTGTGTTTTGCTCTTAGTTTTTACTGAATTATTATGCATCCTCATCATAAATTGATGAGTATAGTACTAGATAGAAAATGATGGAGGCACTCGATCATGTAGTTGTTCCTATCCTAATGAGATTTAAGTTTTTGACATGCATATAGATATTGAGTATGGTAATTTCGCTATTGTCATCATACTTCCTACGTATTGATATATATCAAATGAAAATTTTAAAACGTAAAACTTTAGAATATGCATTAGCTTTTATATGAGTCGTATTATTTTAAATAATAAAGTATTATCACAAATAATGACACGTATGATTTGTTATCTACATGACTACATTTGTAAGTCATTATTATTTAATTAGGTTCATTTTAATTTGTAAACAGACAATGCAAAAAAAAAAAGGTCATTTCAGAATTATTAAAAGGTGAGATTACTGTGAAAAATCGGGGAGATATGAAATTATTCATGTCAATAATTTTTCCAAATTTAAATGGTTATTGTTATAATCAAACGATGATTCCATTAGCTTCATTAGAACAAAGGCGATGCATAATGTAATTTAATCTATCTCATTACGCAATATATTAGATAATGGAGTTGATTTGTGGATTTCAAGCACCCTCATTATTAAAGATAGGAGTCTAATCTAACCGAGCCACTTTTAAGCTAATGACCCCTATATCTACGTATTAATTAATTAATCTTCCACATTTTCAGAGATTAGATAGACAAAAGCACTAAACAACAATTTTGTAATTGAAAAACAAGGGGTTTCTTTTGATGGGAGGAAAATCATGGCCGACAAGGCATCAAAAAAGAATACATAACTTTTTTCTATAAAGTACTATTTAATTTCCCAAATTTTGACACTTGGACCCATAGATTTTTTTGACATTGGATGGTTAACTTAATTACATTTTTTTTGGCAAAGTCTTATAAAAGACGGTCTTACATTAAGCTTAATGTAAGACCAGCCCAATAAGCCAATAAAAAGCCTAATTTCGCGTGACACGCGCTAAGGAGCCCAGAAAAATTGATTTTTTAACTTTTTAACCTAAAACCTTAACTTTTACATTTTTTTAACTTTTCAACCTAAAACTTTAACTTTTGCATAAAAATCCATAACTAATAGGGCTAATGGAGTGTAGTGTGTCGATTCCACATATGATATTAGTTATGGATTTTTATGCAAAAGTTAAGGTTTTAGGGCAAAAAGTTAAAAAAACGCAAAAGTTAAGGTTTTGGGTCGAAAAGTTAAAAAAATCAACTTGGTTGGGCTGCTTAGCATGTGGCGCGCGTCATGGGCCTCTCTAAGGCTTATTGGGCTGGTCTGAGGTTAAGCTTAACCTAAGACCGTCTTATAGTAAACCAACTCTTTTTTTTTTACAAAATTCTATCCATTTTACCTTATTTTTTACTTGGCAAACTTTTTTAGTCATTTATCTTCCAATACACTGTAGACTGTAGTATGGACCAATTTCTATTATTTCTTATTAAATACAACTAAAAAGACGCATGTGATAGCTCCGGTTAGGAATACAGGTCCCTGAAGGATTATGGAATAATTGTTCAGGCCTGTTTAGATTTACTGAAAACAACTGAATTGAACTGAACTGAACTAATTGGAGCTGAACTGAACTGATTGTAGCTGAACTGAACTGAACTAAACTAAAATGAATTGAATTAAATTAAATTTAATTTAATAAATATATAAATAATATTTAAACAATAATAATATGAATATTAAATAATAATTTTAATGATAACTAATAATAATGAATAATTATTATTGAATAATAATAATCGTATTTTGGATATTTTTGAATGATAATCATAAATATATAATATTAATAATCATAAATTAATAATAATGATTAATAATTATAATGATAAATAATAATAATTATTAATTAGTATTTGTATTAATATATTAATACCTGATGATAAATATATAATAACAATAATATCTAATAATTAAATTAATATTACTATTTTAATAATTAGATTTAATTATATATTAATATTTACTAATAAAATAATGATTGGGTCGGACCGTGCAAAATTACATCATAAACCGTATTGACGTGATTTAATTGGATTATGGGCTGAAAATGCGGGTTTAGTAAAATAAATTAGACCAACATAATAATATTTAACAAAATAGTTATAAAAGAATGAAGCTGAACCGAATTGAACTGAACTGATTCGAGCTGAACTGAACTGAACTGAACTGATTAGAGCTGTACTGAACTGAACTGAAATTAAGCTGAAATGAACAGGCCCTCAGTATATAACTATATATCTAATCCATTAGTACGAAGAAAGAAGCCCGAAAAAATATTTGTGCGGACTTTGTTCAAAGCATATAATATCATTCTAATGGTAGATAATGGATTTGAGGTGTGACTTATGGGCCCAACAAACTGGTATCAGAGCCACGATTACTCCAGACATAGTTTAGACACATGGTGCATTAACTCATTATGAAAGGCTCGCAGTGTGAATTGTTGAGAGGAAAAATTCTTTACTTGGTGCCTTGCATCAAAATTTTCGCTGGACGGGAGGACACAAGTCTTGTGGTCCTTGACCTGAGGGGAGAATTGTTAGGAGCACATCCCAAGTCCCACATTGGAGAATCAAGGAGGAGTTGCTCAGTATATAGCTTCCACCTAATCCATTAGTATGTGGCCTTTTGGAAAGGAAGCCAAAAATAACTTTGTGCGAGCTTGGCCCAAAGTGAATTAACAACATCATACTAATGTCGGATGGGGGATATGAGGTGCGACTTGTGGACCCAATAGTTCCTTTTTTCTATGTTTATGAGATACTGGAGTTGTTATATGATAAGTGAATAAAAATTTAGAAAAACAAATGGAATACACTAAGTTAAATTTTATACACGGATTTGTGTTAGGCGGCTTAATTATGAGCATTAAGCTAGATAGTATGAAACTTTAAGTTAAAAAGTATTAATTTGTAAGTTCAAAGTTTATATTTTTTTAGCACCATACACTTTTGATTAAAATCTTATTATTTTAAGTTAAAACCTTTAGTTTTATTATGGTGTATCTATAAGCCTATAGATATAACTTCTACTCGAAGGCTTGCTCTAAATTTTGATGATATAAATCATTAACTTAGAAGCTTTTCATATAACTTACTCCAAAGTCATAAATGATAGAAAAACTATTTTTCATTTATCATCCTAAATGTTTGCCATAATTATATACTAACATTCAACAATGAGGTTTACTTATTACAGTGATAAATATTATGACTTCACTAAATACATAAAATAAATTATAAGAGTATTAATCTTATTATTGATGTTTCATAATTAAGGTCATTTTCCAACATATACTATAATAAGGCTATATTTGACAAAATCAGCTGAAAAGACGCTGAAATTAATCAACGATCTGAAAGTGATAAGGTAGCAGCTGAAACCGATAAGGGACTGACGCCTAAACTGATAAAACTAATTGAATATGCTAAGGCTTTCTTTGGAAAAAAAAAAACCAAAGCGTTAGTAAATCTACTTGCCAAAAAACAAAAGAACTTGGGTGGACCGGGTCCACAATAGAAATAGTGTAGGCCAACTTACTCTCCTCACTCCACTTTCTTTCCTCACTCCACTCTCTCTCCTCACTCCTTCTTCTCCGGCGACGATGAGACAATTTCCGACCATCACCATCGTTCCCAATGCCGGAAATCCGACCCTTCTTCATCTTCATCTTCATACCTGGTGGAAATTGACCGGAAAGGCATCGTGAAGGAGAGGCAGCCACGAAGGGCTGCTGTGCGTCACTTCCGGTTAATCGCCCGCAGTCTGATGGTATGTGGTGGTCGACAGTGAGGCGGCCGGCGTGGTGGCAGGCGATAGAAAGACTGAACTGAATGGAGCACTGACGGCCGGAAACTGATTCGTACACACCGTGAGAAAACAGAGGATGTACCAAACAAGTCAGTGGCAGGCGCAATCAAATTGAATTGGGGGAAAATTTAGGGATTTATTTTGGTAATAAAATCTTAACTTTTCATTCATAACACTTAACTTTTGATTACAAAACCTTAACTTTTGATTACAAAACCTTAACTTTTGATTACAAAACCTTAACTTTTGATTACAAAACCTTAACTTTTAATTACAAAATATTAACTTTTGCTCAAAAAACCTTAACTTTTCATTCATAACACTTAACTTTTAATTATAAAACCTTAACTTTTAATAAAAAAATCTTAACTTTTGCTAAAGAAACCTTAACTTTTGGTGAGCGAAAATTTAACTTTTGCTAAAAAACCATAACTTTTGGGACCTAACCCTAGTCTACAATAAGTTTAGTGTAGACCGGGTCCATATTAGACTTTCTAGCCAAAAAAATATATTCATTGCCTCCGCTCCCTCAATCTACTTTCTATCTTATTTTAACTTTTATCCTAAGGTGGAAGGTTGCATTTTCTCCAACCAAATGATGGCAGACCAGAATGCTATTTATGAAAGTTTTGAATTGGGTTGAAAATAAAATTCCTATAGTGAGGGGACCTTCACAAAGTGTTGCTCGTGGGACTATCATGTTTCCAACTTATACTTAGTTCACTTGAGGCCCAAAAAGTGAACACCCAAACGTGTATGTGACAACAATTTTTTTAGGTAGAAAAATTTGTGTAAGTTAAAGAATTGAAATGTTGCCTTATCTTTAAATGTTTATATCTATATAATTGATGGGTCTATTCATGCTTGAAATAATTTCTATTTACAAAGATACAAGAAATATTACAAAAGAAAACCTTCATCGAGAAGGAAAAAAAGGAGTCGATATGAATAATTGTAGATTTTTGGAAGCGATTTATAAAAAATGTAGGGGTATGGTTATATATTGCTAGACCTTACCATATCGAGGAAATTTAGGTTGGCTATGTGGCTTTTTAATTATTACTATCATTATTAGCCTTCTGAAACTGTGATAATAGGAAAATTACATAAATACAATAATGTCTAATTGTATACGACTACCTAGGGGCATTACTTTTTAAAATAAATTAAAATAAATGATTTTTCATTTCAAATTAAACGAGTGTTTGCTCAAATTAAGTCATACTATAATAATAGTTTTAGTCCCTTATTTAAACTTTAGGCAAAGAAACTATAAGTTTATAGTTGTTGAAAGGCTTTTGTTTTTATATAGGCTTCTCCAAGAAAAGTAGTTGATGTGGTTGTTAGTCCTTGTGTACTAATACTCTTTACACCGGTCTTTTTTATCCCTTTCTAGATGACTCGTTACACTTCTTGAATGTTATAAATATATTCCATTAATAGTAAAGATTTTTGGGAAAAAAGGGGATCAATAGTTTTAGGAGATCGTGAAAAATATTGAGGATACAATTGGGAGTTTTTCCCCCTCTATTTGTGGTCATTTTCTTTAAGAAAAAATTGACACAAATAATCCCAATTAAGACCGTTTGGCTCAAAATAATCCCAATTAGGAGTTATTTTAGAATAATCCAAACTATTAAGGGTACCCAAAATAATCCAAACTTTATGTTTCTTACTTTCAATGATCCATCTTGAGAATACTATACATAGTGGAATTAGGAGTTTGAATTATTTTGAAAAGATACCCTTAATAGTTTGGATTATTCTAGAATAATTTATTATTGAGATTATTTTGAGCGCAACAGTCATAGTTGAAATTATTCTTATCAAATTTTCCTTTATTTTATAATACTTAGTAACTTTGAGTTTCTCCTAAATACTCTAACAGAAACAAATACTCCCTTCTGTCCCAATTTAACTGCAACATTTAACCAAATAAGTACTCTACTTTTTGGTCAAATGTTGCACTTAAATTGAGTTAGAGGAGTATATCTTTTTGAAGATAAGTTTACAGGATGACACATTTAGTTACTTACAATAAATAAATATACTCAAAAGCATAGATAAAATTATTCATGCTCATTAAATTTACCATGAAATGCTCAACTACATATCTGTTTTCAAGGATATATACTTTTAAAAAAAATCTATGTATAAATGTCTATAATAATCAGACAAGTACTAAATTGGCAATCACTCACACAGTCACACTACTCTCCTCCTCACAAAATAAATTGAGAACATGATCTAATAGACAATCCCACATGGCAAACAACATTAGCATTTGCGAAATCGGGTTGGCATATTCAACCTTTTGGCGCTACTACTTGGACTAATTCTTACCAACAAAACAATACAAAATGTATCCATAACTATGCTAAATTGTATAGGGAGATCGGAGTCATATCCTTGTACCGTTGAAAAAGAAAATACTAAATTGCGAGGGAAATGAATGATGTGGAAGCTGAGAAAGAGATGAAAATATGGTAAGAAGAATGATATAATTGCCATTTTCATATAATATTGGGTTTCAGCTTTCTGAATACTTGTCGTACGTGAATTGTTTATCTCATCTAAAGGATATTTGACTATTTATAAGTTAAATTTGTATGTTTATTATTATTAATTTTCTTGCCATATTATTAATTCTATCTATTTCTCAATCTCTATCTTTCTGTTTCCACACGCTCTCACAATTGTTCAAAAATATTGTAATAAATGCATGATATGTGCATGTAGCTTTTTTTTTATATAAAAATGGAATTAAACAAAAAAGAAGAAAAAGTTGACAGAGTAAAAGTAATTAAATTAGTGGTAGAAAGAATTTTAAAGAGGATCCGAATCGTACTAAAAAATCCATAGAGATGATCCAACACGAAAACATGTGGATCACCCTGTCAAGAATCCCTTCAGCATTGATCTCCCACCATTAAAGTGAATAATTACAACCTTGAATATTAAACCCTTTAATTATTACTTTCTCCAGAGAGGTCAAGACTCACAGATTAGTTACCCCAGTCATCTCGATTTTCTCCATGTACAACGACATGGAGTTAAAGGAGAGCATTAGGTTAAGGAGATTATGCATCATACATCCTGGTGTATTATAGTACGCCGAAGATTATTTAAACAAAAAATAGCATGCACACTCAGGTGTATGATAAAAAATTTATAGGTAAGACTTTATTCTCCTCAACTTATAACATACAAGAAATAGTAAATAATTTTAATTTAGGAAAAATAATAAAATTTTACGAGAAAAAACCTTTATTTATTACAAATTTTAGTTGCATACTTTATTACGCTCATAGACAACAAAAAATAAAAAATTTCCAGCATCAACATTTTTTATCTCCTCTCTCTATATGTGTGGAGGCCATGTATATTTACAGATTTTTTTTTGGCCAATTTTCAATGTACAAAGAAGTAGGAAACTAGAAAGGTCGATATTTAACTAAGTTTGCCTTTTTGACCGGAATTTATTGATAAGGTGTGTATCTTGATGAAAATAAGTTTTAAAACTCAGCATAGTCAAGAAAGTGAACTAAATAAAATTGTTAAAAGGTGCTAATTAATTTTACGGTGTCTTGTATATATTCTTGATGCATATGGCCTTTTTACGTTTGTTTTTTAAACTATATAAAGGTATTTTTGAAATGAAAACTCTTAATTTGTATAATTAGATACGTCCATCTTCAAGATATGACATTGGTTACTAGAACTATTCTTGTCATTTCATATTTTTATGTAATTTAAATAACCATCTCAAAATGAGTCTATTTCAACTAAAATAACTCAAAAACCCCGCGGCCCACATTTGTGCAGTTGAAGCTAACCATCTCAAAATGGTACTATCTCAAGCCAAATTTAGGTGATTGAATGCTAACGGTTGTAGCCACTAAATTCCTTATTTTGTTGAGAAAATGATGATATTTCTAGTTTCAACAAATTAGTACTACCATGCACGCAAAGGAAAAAATTGTAATATTTAAAATTCGTTGTTAAACCAGTTTGATCTTTTATAGGGTGCTCTACGCATACGTCAAGGCACCTTTGTTTATGTAATCCCTCATTAGAAAAATTATCGTCGATATCATCATTCTAATAAGCTAAAGTGTAACATAAATGATAACTCGAGGCGTTGTACAAACCGATAATTAGGTGTATAAAAGTAGGTGGATTGTTACATTGTTATGCAATGATAGTAAATGAAGGTGATTTTAAGGCCTTTTAGGCCAAGAAATCTTAGAAAATGGATAGTGATTGAAACTCTCACCTTACGCACTTAATTAGATGGTCATGCATGTAATTATCCAACTGTTAATGGTGTGTATATTTTACGTATAGAGTAGAATCATGACTAATAATTATCAAAGAGGGTGGAGTATTATTGTATTAAAAAGATAAGATCCACAAAGTATTCAATGAGTATGTATGTACAATAGCTTTTTCTTACTAGTAGTGCTACTACAATTTATGTATACATCCTTTACTTAGAAATAGTTGTCATGTTACCCTTATTATAGATAATAAAGGATATGACATGATTTACTTAAAATAATATGGCTACCTAATAGAGATGAACAAATAATGTTAAATCGAGCTAAATTCATAAGATAATCCTGAATAATATTACACAAAACTCGTATAAGTTAAATTGTTTGCATATATCGTGCTTAAAGTCTTGAAGCATTTTGTGTAATTAACATTTGATCTGATCATATATCTATGTCAAACGATATAATAGGATTCGTGCTAGTTTTAGTTTGTAAATCTTGATTATATACATAATTATGAATTTGAAGTATTATTTACACCAGGCCATTAGATACTTAAAAAAAATTAAGAACACGTGACTACCATTCTAGTTTGATTGAGGTAGGCTTAATTGATTGATGAACAATTTCACCTATCAAATATAAATTAATATAATGGTTGATGAGCATTTATCTAAGGAATCATGTCACATAAAATACAGACAACAAAAAAGCTTGCCTAATTGCCTATGATAAAATACAAGCAAAGACTAATGACTACTTGACTAGGTGGTGCTTTAGATGAAAGCTAAACCAAAGCTTAATTAAAGAACATTCTTAACAACTTTTATCTTTTTTTTTCTTTCTAATCTATAATTCTCAATTAGTCATCTTTGTTGATGCTTACCAGATTTCTGAATTATGATTTCAAAGGTTATGTATCTATAACTTTATCATACTTTCCTTGCTTTTTTACCTTTCTTTTTCTCAAATCTTTTGATGATTTCAAAAAGCTATAACTAGAGAAGTTTAAAATTAGGAATTTAGGAGGGTTGGAATGCCTCGGATCACACTATCCAGCACTTCAAACGACTAAGTAAGAAGTTTGTTTTGGGCCCATTTTTAATCTAGCTAGTTCGTTTAGGTTATTAGAAGGGCACTACATAAACTCTCTAATTATTTCTTGCCTCCATATTTCTACAATATGTAATCTCATTTCTAAAGATAATAAATCGGTTTCCCCCTCTTGCCTGTAGGCGTATCTAACACATTATCAATGAAATACATTAAATTTTTGTGCCAATCCCTTTTCATTGTTATTTCTTTGTTGTCCACTACGTTTGTTTTAATTAAGAGCTAAATTACAAGGTAATCCTCTTACTTTATATCTTTTTAATATCGTATAAAATGCCTATCTCGATGGTGAAAGACATGGAAATTGTAATGTTATCATATTATAAAGATGCCCACATAGAAGGAGATTTCTAGGTGATTGTAGAAATTATGCTTGGTCATTTTCACGCTCCATTAATGATCCACCTCTTTGTCGATATATAAACACAAGATCGACTTCACGTACAATTCATAATTTACAATATATGTAGAGAAGTTAATCAAGTTGCTAATATCATTATTACTGCCATTAGACGACACAAACACGGAGCTAGCTAATTTAGAGGATATAATAATTTTTGTAGAACTTTCTCAATATATGAAGTAATTACTTTTTCAAATTAGCATGTAATTTGCTCCCCGTTTTAAAAAAAACTGCAAAAAATAATAGTATCACATTTCTGTGGAAGACAATTTGTAAAAGCTCTGTTGGTTGGTAGACATGTATTTTAATTTTAGGAGTAGTTACAACTTACAACATTTAATGGCTAACAAATCATAGGAGGAATACCCATTGAAAGCATTTGGTGAACTTTCATTTCCCTGAAATTTTAAACACAAAAACTCTACATGCACGTTAGGATAATTAATTTGTCAAATCATCAGCATTTCCTATTGCAAGCTTCTATCAAGAGAAGAAAAAAAACTAAAATGCAAACAAATTTTATCAAAGGCGAAAAAGTTTTCTTAATGGTAATACAAATATCTGACTTATAAAAAACCAAATGAATTCTCTAATTGAAATCACACGATTCAAAGTAGAAGTTTAATCTAAGCAAATAAAAGTACTTCCGAGCAAAAGTGTGAGAGTAGGTTTACTATAAGACGGTTTTAAGTTAAGGCTAACGTCAGACCAGCCTAATAAGCCAACTCAAAGCCTAATTACACCCGCCATATGCTAAGCAACCCAGACAAATTGATTTTTTAACTTTTCGACCTAAAACCTTAACTTTTGCGTTCTTTAACTTTTCAATCTAAAACCTTAACTTTTGCATAAAAATCCATAACTAATAGGGCTAATGGAGTAAAGGGAATGGAGGTGGTGGGTGGGGATGGTGGGAAGAAGGCTGGCTTGAGAAGATGCTTATTGAGCCTATTAGACTGATCTTACATTAAACTTAATGTAAACTTTGCCAAAGTGTGATCACTATAGTTGAAATCCGGATATCCACCTAAGTTATTGAGTCCATGCAAATCACCAATGCTTTTAAATAGTATCTTATCTCACAATTCTAACTGTTTTTGTACTTTAAACTAATCCCACTTAAAATTATACAACTATACCAAAGTAATCCAGCCTAAACCACCACTTAGATTCTGTACTTTTTGGCATGGAGCAATATTTATGCTATTTTAGGCAGTTGGAAAGGGAATACTAATCATATACGTTTTGTATTCCTTCATGTATATAGTCCTTAACTTAACATGAAGCCATATATACTAAACAATGCAACTTCATGCTAATATATTCTTTTTCCCCTATATGCAACAGAATTAAAAATTAGAAAATTTAGAATTTTAATTTCTTTTTTATCATTAAAAAACCATATACTTTTATAGTAATCTACTTTATACATTGTTTTCAAGTTACTAACAATTAATTTTTTTTAGCAATTAAAGATCTATAGTACACTAATATCTTTAATCGTTTAAAAAAGATGATTCTAATAAATCTAAATGTAAAATACTCCATCTGTATCAAAATATTTGTTGTTCTCACATTTCGAAACAATAGCTGATTTCACATTAACAGAAGTTACTTAAAAGTTTCTTTCAAAATTATAAACGATAATGTTAATTAGATTTGTATTGGAAAAACCTCTAAAAAAGATATAAAGTAGGAAAAATTGACTAGAATAACCCAAACTATGTCCGTTTCGCCAAGAATAATGGTGGTTGAGTGGGTGGGGGCGATGGTGTATGTCTGGGTAGTTGAGAGGGTGTTGTTTTGGGGCAGGCAGCGTTGTTATTAGTGGTTAGTTGGGTGGTAGGGGTGGGACATTGGGACATTGGTGGCAAGGTTGGATGTTTGGTTGATGAAGGAGGAAAGTAGCAGGGTCAGGTGAGATAGCGAGGTTGAAACTGGCATTGGGGTGGTGGCTGCAACATTGATCGAGTTTCTTGGTGGGAGTGGTGTCGTGGTGGTTCGGATGTGTCTCAGGGGAGCTGACGTGAGGAAGGATTTGTGGTGGTGGTTGGGTAAGGGTGGAAATAAGAGAATTGAAAGGAAAGGAAAATTAAATGTTTTTCAATTGAAAAGTCAATTTTTACCTGGTTAACCGGTTTCAAGTCACCTGGGTACATTAGTGGTGGATCGCTCCCATAGTTCGGATTATATAGGAATAACTCATTGTTGGGATTATTGATGGCGGAACGGACATAGTTTGGATTATTCTAGTCAATTTTTTCTATAAAGTATTAATAGTCAAAATGAGTTCATAAAATATGAAAAAATGTCATTTTTTCATAAGGAGGGAATCATAGATTGGATAAATTTTCTATTTTGATACATATTTCTGACTTGAATATTCAAATGGTTTTATAATAACCTTAGCTTATCAATTATCGTCAACAAATGAATATTAAAAGAAAGTAGTAGGGACCAAATTCATAAGAGTTTTGCTGGATCAATACCTTACTTAGCTCAGAGTTATGCGTTTATTGCACTGGCACCATTTATAGATGCCAATTATCTCCATTATTATTGCATATCATTATTTATTGTTATGATACATCTTTTAAAATGACCCTTGCATGGGGAGAAAATTCAATTAATATTGTTATCTTCATCAATTATATATTATCATAAAAGAACCTAGGAATAATTTATGTTTTATATGTAAAAAAAAGAGATAAGATAAGAGGAAGCAATGACATGGAAACAACATTCCAACAATAGCTCTGTTACATGCCAAGAGGCACGCTCGTGTACATGAGATACCCCCTCGTACCTCCCATGTGGTTTAACCGTACAATTACATATTTTAATTATAAAGTTAATATTCTCCATTAATTGGTTCTTTAGTTGCATGTTACCAATAATCCTGATTTAACAATTAGTTAGCCTTGTCTTAAAAGACTAAATAATTGCTCTAAAATGCTAATAATAAATTAAGTTTTTACAACTAAGGTATATACTCCATCAGTGGCGGAGCCACATAGGGTTCAACGGGTTCATTGAATCTAGAGAATTTAAATTGAAATAATCTCATTAGTTATACATAAAAGTGTTGTACTTAAATCTTTGTTATATAGTGGAGCTTTTTTTAAAAAAAAATAATTTCGAACTCACACTTCTGAATTCCTGGATCCGCTACTGTACTCCATTAAGTATATGTGAGGAGACTTGATTTGGAGCATGGTTTCCAAAGATTGTTCTACTCTAATTCTCTAAACCATGATACTAACTTAGCTGGATAATGTAATGTATTATTAACTTTTTCCTTAATAGAATAAACCAAGTAGTTCGAGACTTCGAATAACACTCTTGTATATTGAAGACTCATTTAAATTTACTAATTTGTATATTAGATGACTCTTTAATTAGCTAAAACAAGATGATCTTGAAAGTGATCTAATTAAAACATCAAAGCAAAATAGTCTCATATGAGACTTTATACTCAATCAAGGTACTCTATCTCTATGTATTGTCAAAATATAATATGTCAAATATTATTGTTGAAGAAATACTATATTTTATTTTGAAAATTAATGAATAAAATAATAAAAAATGGCCAATGAAACTATCCAACTTGTGTCGTATACCAGAGTGGAATAAAAGCATTATGTACCAAAGAAGCCAAAATTATTTCATGTTCATAGCTCATTTGAGAAACTCCAAATGAACAAAATTCATACTATAAAAAGAGTTTCAAATGTGACAAATTGACTTTAACTATAGCATGTTCATCCTATACCCGAGTGTATAATAATTACACTTTTGAAATTGTAACTATACCATTATAGGAATTGATAGTTTGCCAACATTATCAGCAAATGAAATTTAATTAGTGACCAAGACACCAACTTCTATATTCAAAAAGTAAAACAAAAATTAAATCAACTTCCACATTCATCTCTCACCTCACCTCACCTCCTTGATTATGTTAATCCATTGAACATAATTAGTTTTTCAAGAAACAAAGAAAATATGTAATATTATTAATATACTTAGGCCCTGTTCAGTTCAACTTATTTTTACTGAACTGAACTTATTTTTGCTGAACTGAACTTATTTTTGCTGAAGTGAACTTATTTTTACTGAACTGAACTTATTTTTACTGAACTGAACTTATTTTGTTGAACTGAACTTATTTTTACTGATTCATGTTATTTTTTCTTCTTTGCTCTACTGCCTTTTACTGAACTGAACTTATTTTTGCTGAACTGAACTTATTTTTACTGAACTGGACTTATTTTTACTGAATATTATTATTTTAAGGTGAACTGAACAGGGCCTTAGGCCCCATTCAGTTCACCTTATTTTTACTTAACTGAACTTATTTTTACTGAACATAACTTATTTTTACTGAACTGAACTTATTTTTACTGAACTGAACTTATTTTTACTGATTCATGTTGTTTTTTCTTCTTTGCACTACTGATTTTTACTGAACTGAACTTATTTTTACTGAATATTATTATTTTAAGGTGAACTGAACAGGGCCTTATATTTCTATTTACATTATTAAGGTAGATTGCCATGAATCTCCTTTATAGTATTATTAATTTCTTACATTTGACTTTCGAATACAAGTATTTACTTCAGAAAATTGATTACAAGAAAAAAAAAATGAATAGGAGTGAAAGAGAAAATATTTACATAAATTAATTATAGTTTGACATTATTCTTTAACTAATTATTGCTAATATAGACATTACGTCTATTACGGCAGAACAGTAGGACTAAGAGGTGCTAAAGAAGTAAAATTGTTTACGTGAAGTGCCCAACTATTTTTTTTGTCATTTACTTTGCTAGATTTATTATCATTTCGTTACATTAATGTATAGATGATGGATAGACCAATAGGCTATAAGAAAATTAAATTAGTCTCATAAATGCTTACACGTGTGACTCTATTTGATATTTGTCGTCATTCAAAACCATAAGATCGAGTTCATGCTAACTCAACAACACGAGGATAGGTTGTGTCACGGATTCTCAGATGGTAATTCAACCATAGATCCGAGGTAAGTGTTGTGAAGGAGAATGTATCATAGTGCGAAAAAATCCTTTCTTGATTTTTATCTTCTTTTATTGCATAAAACTTCAAAAGTGTCTAAGATTGCGGTTAAAAACGCCTATAATCTAATGTGTTACGATACCTATACTTCCAATCCTGTCTTGCATCCACGAAATAATTAACCACTTAATTTAAGGATGCATGACTAATGATGTGTACTTTTACAAGTGCATTTCCTTTGCTCATTTGGAGCTAATCACATTATAACGAATCTTAATAAGCAATGAGCAAGAATATAGTTTTCGCTAAATCATTGCATCCTCATATTAGTGTAGTACACCATGTATGAGTCTGTTTATGAGCTCCCTACCAGCTGGATTGAGCTTGCCCATTGAGTGTTTCACTTCCCATATTAAATTTGAGCTCCTTAGCCTTATTAAAGTTGTTGATTAGAACGTAAAACCTTTCACAAGTCACAAAAGGATTTATGTGTTTGGACATTGGGCCTATGAATTCCTAGTCAATCCATGCGACTCAATGAGCTCCTACACAACCGAGGAACTCCTTAAGATTAGGACAAACCATGCAATGCCTAAGTCAATCGAAAATATGTGCCATACACTTATTCTCCCCTATGCATACCCATGCCCATAAAATAGGCAATGTATATGTACACAACACTCAAATTAAATACTACTCTAATACTTTCTAGTTCGGACTCCATAGAACTTACTTTGGCATCAACGAGAATTTCCTTGGAACCCCCTCCCAACCAGCTATTTCACCACACATAAGGTTTTGAACATCCACATTAACTTACCAACGACTTCATATCATCATGAAAATTCCATACATAAACAAACCCTATGTACGCTAAAAAGATAGTACAATACCCTATAACAATCTCTCCAACACATTAAATTGAAAAACCTCCAAACCATTAAATAAAAAATAATATTTCACCAATTACTATTCCCCACCAAATCAAAATTACACATGAATTGTTCCTAATTTTCATCTATGGTATACGAAAAAATATACGACATGAAACGAACATAAAAATCGAAAAAATAAGTTTATAATGATATATATATTCTCCATCTGAGCCAAGTCTAATATAGACCGGAGGGTCTATTCTAAATTTATTGTAGACCTATCACAAAGCCTGAAAGTTAAGATTTTATAATTAAAAGTTAAGGTTTAATAATCAAAAGTTAAGGTTTTGTAATCAAAAGTTACGTGTTATAAATGAAAACTTAAGGTTTGTTTAAAATGTTAAGATCAAAAGTTAGATGGTTTACACTCTTTTTAGTGTCGACCAAGTCCATCCAAAAGTTTCTCCTCCTTTATGTTATTTATTTTTATATCATATCCGAAACGGTCACGCGACTTTCATCATGTCGATGCACCCATCTATTCTCACATATCACACACATGCTACATCATAGTACAACAAACTCACATAGACAAACTCACGCACAACACGACCACAGTTAATATACAAAGAGGCTACAAAAATATAAAATAAAAATAGAAGAATATAAATCAAAACCATACATAATTTCATACTATTTATATCACCTCATCATCTTCTTCCTCCTATCTTTCTCTTCTCTCTCATTCTCTCCCATTTCTTCCTCCTCTCTTTTTCTCTCTCCACCACAAAAATGGAGCCCCACCCGAAAACACTCAACATAGAATCAATACGGGCAATCAAAGTGCTCGGAAAAGGAGCAATGGGTACCGTATTTTTAGCCCATGATCAAAGCTCCGACCCGAATGGAGTATCCCCATTCGCCCTCAAAGTTGTTGAAAAATCAATTCCTTCTCTTAAACACAACGATCCCGAACGCCGTGCACGGTGGGAAATGTCCGTGTTAGCCTCTATTAACAACCACCCATTTCTTCCTACGTTATTGGGCTTTTTTGAGACCCATGAGTTATTGGGCTGGGCCGTACCGTTTTGCCCCGGTGGTGATCTTAATGTTCTCCGGTACCATCAAAACGACCGCGTTTTTAGCAACTCTGCGATTAAATTCTACCTTGCGCAGATCGTGTGTGCGCTAGCGCACCTTCATAGCATGGGGATTGCTTACCGTGATTTAAAGCCTGAGAATGTTCTTGTTCAAAGTTCGGGTCACGTGACTCTCACGGACTTTGATCTTTCGAGGAAGCTCACGTTTCGGAGGAAAAAACCCGGGAGTTTCGGGTCGGGTGAGACGGATAATACGTTTCGGGAGCTTAAACCGCCCCCGCCACCACCTCCACCTCGGAGAAATAATTTGACCCGTATTTTGACATACGGGTCGGGTTTGGATAGGGGGCTTCGGAAGACAAAGTCCGCCCGTGTCTCGCCCAGACGGGCGAGCTTCGCGGGCGGGAAAAGGTCGAATTCTTTTGTGGGGACAGAAGAATACGTTTCTCCGGAGGTTGTGAGAGGAGAGGGTCATGAATTTGGTGTGGATTGGTGGGCCCTTGGGATTTTGGCGTACGAAATGTTGTATGGTAGGACGCCGTTTCGAGGGAAAAATCGAAAAGAAACGTTTCGTAATGTTTTAATGAAGCGGCCGGAGTTTGTCGGGCAACGGACCGCTCTAACCGACTTGATCGAGCGGTTGCTGGAAAAGGACCCGAATAAAAGGTTGGGTCATTTTAAAGGGGCGGAGGAAATTAAGGAGCATGAATTTTTTAAGGGATTGAGGTGGGACCTACTAACGGAAGTTGAACGTCCACCGATTGTTCCGTCATCGGTGGACGTGGATTTTGTAACAGGCGTAACGTTTGATGTTAGGGAGTATTTTCTTAAATTGAGGGCACCACCGTCATTGCCGCCCTCGCCGGTTCGGACGTCGTCGTTGTCAGAAGATGAGGTTAACGTTTCACTAACGGAATTCTGATGCAATTTGTCAGAGTTAGTTATTCTTTTCTTTTTCCGGGGAGTTTTGTAGTGTACATAGAAGTAAAAAAATAATAAGAATAGGGGTAGTTTAGTGATTGTATTGATAGGTGTTAATAATATTAAGGGGTATATAGTAATTTTGCTAATTAGTTTTTTCCCCTCACGTGAGGTGCACATGAGTTTTTTATCTTCCTCTCATGGATTCTGATTATGAGGCAACAAAATAAATACTTTACCTTTTTTGCTTTTGGAAAGGTAATGTGGAGGACGCTGATCAGATTTCAACTAGTACAGTTTATTGATCTGATATTTACGGCTACAACATTTGAGAGTAGGGAAAATGATAAGGGAATCTCCACTTTCAAATTCCCCGAGTGGGATTTGATTCCATGACCCTGAAGTCATGAGGCCAAATCGTTAACCATTAGGTCAAACCTTAGTTGATGCTTCACTTTTTTGCTTGTCATTGATGAGAAGGAGCGGTAATTTCTTTCGACAAAATAGAGTAAAATACTAATTGTTAATTATACTCTTCTCTACTTTTGAGATATCCCTCGTGTTGTGCCATCATGAAGGTTTAGGACAAATTATGGTGTCTTTTGATTCTAATTGTGGGCATTTTGGTAATTCCTAGTATGAGGTATAAACTGGTTAAGAGTAAAAATCGTTCACATTAGTAAAATGTTAACTAGCTTTATAGGTCAATTCTATATAACCGGTGTTAAGACATATGAATATGTGATCGAATCTCGTCTACATGTCTCAGGTAATACTGGTGCTTTTAATTGATTACATAGACGGAAGAGAGATAAGGGTAGATTGATTAAATGAATTGGTTCAACTAAACTTCAGAAATATATTTGAAATACTCGGTTATTCCATTTTGCACCTAGGCTAAGTTTTAGGTTCACCTTTTAGTTTTATTCAAGTATTTGGGCCTTAAATTTGGTGGTTGATTTTCTGTTGAGACCATTGTTGCATGGCATTAAGCTTCTTAGATACTCTAATATGATTCTTATGCTAATTATAAGCCTTTTTCATAATAATAAGAGAATAATTGATGAATCTTATATGATCAATGGAGGGATGCTTTATAATCTCTCTAATAGGTATAGAAAAAAAAAATTAGAAAAAATTGTCAAGACTAAGTCAACATTTTCGCGGTCTTCTTTTAATAAGTTAAATTTTAGATAATCCTGAAATAAGTTAACTTTGATATTAGTTAAACTTTTAACAAGTCAAATGACTTATAAATTATTCAACCTGTAATACGTGAGGCTTTTCTTAAATTTTAATTTATTTATGTGTTCCTTCTCTTCTTCTACTTTCCATCCCCAACCATTTCTGTGTTCTTAAAACGGTTTTGAATTGTTAAAAGCAAATACTCTTAAGAGGTTAACTTATTTCAGGATTATTCAAAGTTTAACTTATTAAAAGAAGATGGCGAAAAGATTGACTTATTCCCGACAATTTTTCAAAAAAATATTAGGAGAATAAACTTTACTAGAAAAAGAAATTTCCAATATTTTTTCATTTTAAAGATGTACATTTATTGGATATATATAAAACATACTAACGCCTTTTGAGTATATATAACTTGTTTACTAATGCTAATTCTCCCTAGTCCCTACTAAGAACTAAAGAAAAAGCCATATATACCAAACTAGAGCAAAGAAGAATATTTTGGTAATTGAACTTATATATATAGGCCCCACTTCTCTTTTACTCACTTGTTTGGTAAGAAATAGAAATGAATTCCAAACAAATTTGTGGCAATGAAAGTAAAGAAAAAGAGTTAATATGCTTTGCTAGTAGTAACTTTTTATTGGTTGCAATGGTTGAATTTAGCTTTTAAGTCAAGGTAATCAACTTTAAGATGGTTGTAGTTACAAGGGCAAAGTCACCTTGCTTTGGGGTTTTGGTTCTCCTTTTATACAAAGGAGTAGTAAAGCATCATTCAAAATATCAAAAGGGATTCAAAGGCAATCATTCGAAGAATTGCGTTTCAATTTTACTACAATTAAATTTTATTTTAGACTTAAAAAGCGTCAAATAGGATAGTATTATAGAAATTAACCTTCTTTTTATTTTCATTACATAGAGTCGGCTTGATTAACCATAACATCAAGAATTTATCCCTAAAACTACAAAAACTAAACCCTATTCCAACCAACTTATATAGCTAAACATCAAGCTTTTCCTCCTGTAAATATTTGCTCTTTCTTTTTATAAGTAGTTTTCACTTTTCACAATGTCTCAATCTTGTTAGTTAGGGAAATCACAAATTAAATCCTTCGTAACGCTTGTTCTATTTTAAGCATTTTGTCGTATATACTACCTCCATTGCTCAAAGACCCTCATTTCATTTGTTAGGTTGTTATAAAAGTTCACCCACCTTTTACTTATTTTTCCATTTATGGTAATTTTCCCCTCTAATTTCATCAAATTAAATAAGTCTACATAGTCATTTAACTGTACTTATATTTTCAACGCACTTTTCTATCCGTCCTGCACAAAATGGTATAAAAAAATTCCCTATATAACAACTCTCTCATTTATCTAAGCTTACGATGATGGAGATATAGGAACGAACTTTAAGCAACGAATGGAGTGTCTTAATCTTGAATAAGTTCATATCAAAATATTAAGTTATTTAACAAATGGAGTGTCTTAAGCTTGAATAAGTTCATATCGAAATATTAAGTTATTTAACGAATGGGGTGTCTTAAGCCTGGATAAGTTCATATCAAAATATTAAGTTATTTAGTGTTATATCAAATATTATAAAATTACAAAAAGGTATGGTCCAAACTCCAAATAATAATGAAACTACAGTGGTGATAATTATGTTTGCACTGAGGGCAATTTTGAGACAGAACTAGTCACATGGACTAATTAATCAACTGTTAAAGAATACTATTAAAGTGGAGAGCTATAATACGCTAAAATACACCAACAATGTGATGAAAGGTAACGTTAATACGAAAGGTAACACTAAATAACAATTATAGACTTATAGGTTGTGTTTGTCTAGCTAAAATGGTCCCTGTGATAATATGGCTGTTTCCATGCAAAAAGGTTCAGAAAATCACCCAAGATATAGGACAAATACATTGGGGGACTTCTAAATATTAAGGGGGTGCAATAGAATAGTTATGGACCCCTTAATGTATTCCCCTTTCTAAAGAATTTCAGTTAAAATTGAGGGTTTTTTTATAATTAGGTAAGATATTTGTCCCAAGATCAATCCCTACTAGAAACTTATAAGACACGTTATTATATTGACTATATAAACTTTTTGAAATATTGTTGGAATGAGGATTTGAACCCTGAGATTTTGGAGGTACTCCACTCAGCTACTACAACTTTCTCACAAAATTATAAGCTTTTAATATATTATTCCGGTGCTTCTCTAAAAGTTGATTATATTCCCCTTTTATAAAAAAAGAGTAATGCTTTTATAGTTAAAGCTTATAATTTTGACCGAGTTGTTTCATTAGTGAGTAAGTGTATAAATTGAAATATCCTTATTACTATTAAAACGCATGATCGAACTCATATTGTAGTCCGCCACGCACATGATAATCCATATCACATGCTAAGATGGTGCCATTGTACCCCTACGTGCATTTCGGCCCACATTACACATTGACATGACACTTTTTAAAAGTGATTCAAAAACAAGCAAATAAGTTCGAGCCCATGACATGTTACATGTAAAGCCACTACTCCAAACCACGCCGCGTCCTTTATTGTTATCATACTGTACTTGCAAATCTTGTAGTAAACCCTCCAACCACACAATCTCACTAGCTGCAAATGACATGCTTCTGTATTCAGCTTCTGCAGAAGACTTGCTGACAGTAGCTTGTTTCTTGGTTTTCCAAGAAACCAAATGTGAACCAAGGAAGATAGCATAAGAACTGAGAGATCTACTACTGAACTGACAGGCACTCCAATCTGAATCAGAATAAGCAGAAAGATGCAAAGAAGAGTGTGCTGCATAAAAAGACCCTTGTCTAAAGTACCCTTAAGATACTTTAGAACATGAATAGCAGCTTTCATGTGAGGTACCCTAGGAGCACTGAGAAATTGACTTAAATGCTGAGTAGCATAAGACAGATCAGGTCTAGTAATACCAAGATACAGCAACCTCCCAACAATTCTTCTGTAAATCTCAGGATCAGATATAAGATCACCATCATCAGTAGATAGTTTAAGACCAACAGGTAAAGGAGCAGCAACAGAACTACAAGTGTCTAAACAAGAGTCTTCAATGATATCCCTAATATACTTTCTTTGAGATAAGAAAACACCCTGAGAATTTCTATGAACCTCAATTCCCAAGAAATAAGAAAGAACACCAAGATCTTTTATTGTGAAAGCTTGATCAAGAGCAGTTTTAATAGATTGAATTTGCACATCAGAGGTACCAGTGATCAAGATATCATCAACATAAACTAATATCACCAGAAATTCACCATCTTGAGTTCTTGTAAAAAGAGAGTAATCTTGAATAGATTGAGTGAAACCCAAAGAGAAAAGAAACTTACTAAGCTCTTTATTCCATTGTCTAGATGCTTGTCTTAGACCATAAAGACTCTTTTGTAACTTGCAAACTTGACCAGGAGAAATCTTATCATAGCCAGGTGGTGGTTTCATATATACATCTTCATCCAAAAACCATGCAGAAAAGCATTGTTTACATCCAATTGATGTAAAACCCAATTATGTGCAAAAGCAACAGAAATAACAACTCTTACAGTTGCTAATTTAGCCACAGGGGAGAAGGTTTGTGTGAAATCTTCACCCTCAATCTGTTGATATCCAATAGCAACCAATCTAGCTTTCAACCTCTCCACAGAACCATCTGAATTCAGCTTGGTTTTAAACACCCATTTTGATCCAATGGCCTTTTTGCCTTTAGGCAAATCAGTTACAACCCAAGTATGATTATTTTCAAGAGCCATAATCTCATTGTTCATAGCAGTAATCCAATCAGGGGATAATTTGGCTTGATGATAGGATTTAGGCTCTATAATATCAGAAGAAGTAGCAGAAAAAGACAAAGATGTAGAAGAATCATTATCAAGTAGTTGTTTGTGAGGAAGATAAGGGACTTCAAAATCTTGAAGTCTGGTAGAAGGTTTAACAATCCTAGATGATGTTCTAGGAATAGGAACAGGAATAGTAGCAGAAAATGGATTTTCAGTAGTATGTATAGGAGAAGAAATAGAAATAGATGAGGAAGAATGAGGAGTAGTAGGATTAGAGTGAAATGTATTAGGAGAAAAAGTAGGAGATTGAAGTGAGTTATTATGCAAAGATTGAGAAGAAGAAGAGGATGAAGATATAGTATGCTGAGAAAGGTGATAAGGAGAAGAAGATAAAGGAAAAGAAGTAGAAGTTTGAGTAAGAGGAAAACATTCTGTATGTTCATTGCTAAAAGAAACAAGAGCAGGAGTGATAGAATTGTTAGAAATAGAGGTAGAATGTGTTTTCATAAAAGGAAAAATATTTTCAGAAAAAGAAACATCTCTAGATACAAATGTAGAATGAGAATCCAAATCATAAAACTTATATCCTTTTTGACCAAAAGGATATCCCAAGAAAATACATTTTTTAGCTTTGGGATCAAATTTATCCCTATGCCTATCTCTATTAAAAGCATAACACAAACACCCAAATACTTTCAAGTGAGAATAGGTAGGAGGTTTATTATATAAAAGCTCAAAAGGAGTTTTCCATTTGAGTATAACAGAAGGCATCAAATTTATCAAATATGTAGCAGTTAAGATACAATCCCCCCATAATTTCTTTGGTAAATTGGCTTGTAGTCTCAAAGCTCTAGCCACTTCTAACAAATGTCTATGCTTCCTTTCAACCCTGCCATTCTGTTGAGGTACCCCAACAATACTCTTTTGATGAATAATACCTCTAGAGACAATAACAGCTGAGCATTCTGCTTTAAGTAACTCAGTACCATCATCTGATCTAATACATTTCACCTTTTTACCAAACTGAGTAAGAACCATATCAAGGAAATTCTCAAAAACTCTGGCAACTTGAGTTTTATTATTCAACAAAACAGTCCATGTAGATCTACTGCAATCATCCAGTATAGTCAAAAAATATTCTGCACCACCAATAGCAGCTACTTTGTATGGACCCCAAAGATCAATATGTACCAAATCAAAACATGCTTGAGCTTGATTAACACTTCTAATAAAAGGTAGCTTATGAAATTTAGCTAACAAGCAAATATCACACTTGTATTCATTTAGACCAGAACACCTACACATATCAAGATGTTGCATCTTTGAAAGAGAAATATGACCTAATCTAGCATGTATCAAAGCTAAATCAGGTTGTGTAGCCTTGGCACCCTTATTACTATCAACAATAACTACATGTGTAGCTCTTTTCTTCACAGCAGAAAAATCCAAAGTAGAACTTGTACCTTTAGGATCAGCAGAATCAAACAAATATAGATTTTGGCACCTTTTTCCAACAGCAATCTCATGCTTAGATAAAAGGTCCTGAAAATGACAGGTATCTCTGTCAAATACCATCAAAACACCACACTGATCAAGCAGCTTCCCAACAGATAATAAATTGTGTTTAAATCCATGTACTAAGAGTACATCTGTAATAAGCAATCTTGCAGTCAACTGTATATCACCAACAAACTCTACATACTTATAACTCCCATCAGGTAACCCTACTTTAATTTTTTTTCCTAACTTTCTTTTTGTGAGAAAAAGATTTTCATCAAAAACCATATGATCAGTTGCTCCTGAGTCAACTATCCATATGTTGTTATGTAAACTTTTTACATTTCCAGAATGAAAAGAAAAAGAAGAATATGCACCTGCACAATTGGCAGAGCTATGAGTGTCATTCTGCTTATGCTGCATAGCCTTCATCACTTCTTGACAAATAGTAGCCAAGAATGTTGTATTGAGACCACCAGAACCCTAGGAACCTTGTAGATCTTCATCTAAAGGAGTATCATCAGTCACTGCTTCAGAAGAAACATTTGCAGCCATGCTTTTACCTTTTCCAGCCTTGATAGCATTGTACCAATCAGGATAACCTACCAACTTGAAGCATTGATCCATTGTATGCCCCTTCATCTTACAATGATCACAAACCTTGTTCATTTTATCAAGCTTCCAATCCTTCTGATGATCAAAACTACCTCTCCTATCATTATGATTATGCAGAAATCCACCTCTTGCAAATTTCTGAGATACTCTATTAACTGCCATAGCACTACTCTCCCCAATCAAATCACTATGACTATTAACTTCCTTTTGTGTCTCAATTTGCTTTACTATAGAATAAGCTCTATTGATAGAAGGTAAAGGATCTTGTGTGAGTATGTTAGTAATAGCATTATCATAACCACTATTCATTCCCAAAAGGAATTGCATCAGTTTGTCCTCATTTTCCAAATCAGCTACTTTCTTCAAAAAACCACAAACACATTTGGACAAAGCTCCACAAGAACATACTGGAAATTGTTTCAAACACTGCATTTCATCCCATAAT
Organism: Patellifolia procumbens; assembly: GCA_947645195.1. NCBI lineage: Eukaryota > Viridiplantae > Streptophyta > Magnoliopsida > Caryophyllales > Amaranthaceae > Patellifolia > Patellifolia procumbens. The sequence continues at coordinate 3,502,728 of CANSGD010000335.1, forward strand.
TTCTTTATCTTACTGTAATAAGCAAGAATAGACAGATTCTCCTGTTTCAGATTAGCAATCTCTAATTTCAACTGAAAGATTTGAGGTCCATTTGATTGACCAAATCTTTCTCCAATTACTTGCCACAATTCAGCAGCAGTTTCAACATAAGAAAAATCATCAGCTATCTCTCCTTTCATTGAGCTCAATAACCAACTCAAGATCATGTAATCAACTCTCTTCCATTTAGCAAAATCTTTGTGTGATTCAGCTGGTTCAACTATACTACCATCAATAAAGCCAATTTTATTCTTAGCTCCTAAAGCACGCATCACATTTCTACGCCATCTCAGATAATTTGTGCCAGAAAAAAGATTTGACACAAGAGAAGCAGTAGGAGAATCAGAGTTGGAGATAAAAAATGGATCAGTATTACCTCCATTAATCGAATTTGATTGAACTTCTTCAGCATCAGTAGTCACCATTGTTAATCAGCTTCAATTTCTTGAATTTTAATCAAGATAATGCAATTAAGAAGAAATTGCTAGATATTTAATCGCAATCCTTCAATCACATCGAAAATTGCATCAAGCAAATCGCCTGATTCATTCTTCGAACTACTCTCAATGCGAGAGAGGCTCTGACTCTCAATGCGAGAGAGGCTCTGATACCATGTGAAGCTAGTTAAGCTAGCTCATACTTCATAGAAGAAAAGAGAAAAGAGAGGAAATGAAGGAAGAAGAAAAGTATTCTGTTATTGCCAAAATGAGTTAGTAAAAACAGAAAGAAGAAAAGCCTTTATATACTAGGCTAACAAACAAACTAACTAACTAACTCAAGGGTAAAGAAGTAAAATACATTGATAATTCTCATTAAAAAAAAGTCCAAGTCCGATTTCAAAAGTTAGGATCCAATTACAAGCAGGTCCAAATCGGTTCCTAGATTCTAGATTTTGTACCCACTGAGTACTCGATGGAACCTATGTTTACCCATTTTATTAAGGAAAAATTGTTTTAAATAAGTTAACCTTTATCACGTCTTCTAATATTAAGTCAATCTTAACATAATCCTATAATAAGTCAACCTTGTATATTACTTGAATTTAAACAAGATTTTTAATTTTTTTAACCTGCAACATCAGGTAGTAGCCGGTTATTTTAGGATTTTTTTTTTCTTTTTGCAGCCTTCACCCCCTCCCCCATCCCACCTTCATCGCCATAACCAACACACCTTACCTGCTCCCTTCCCGTCTTGTACTCCCTTTGCTCCCGTGCACTATCTTTCGCTGCACTCCTCTGTTTCGGACCAGCTCAGCCACCACCTGCTGCCGGGCTACAGACCCAGTCATCCTTGCCGTCAGAGCACACTACCCGCAGCCCGGCTTCCATAGATTAGTTTCAGATTTCTCTGTCATTAATGTTTATAGAAGTAACGCACTGTCGCACTCGCACAGCTGCAGATAGGCATCACATAGACAGCAAAACAGACCTTACTAAGACAAATTTTCCTAATATCTTTAGACTTTATGTGATAGTGATTCTGAATTTTCCTTACCAAATACATACCTCTTTTTTTCAAATTTGTAATTCTACCGTAGTAGCTATGTCTAAAACACTTTACCCATGTGATTCAGAAGAAGAAGAAGGCCTAGACCTCAAAGTGAGTAGTTAGTAAATTCCCGTTTTGTGAATTAAATTGCAAGTTGTTATTAGTTTCATGTTCTACCACAATCTTGCTTTCTTTTAATTGGGGCAATTCGATTCTGATAAGGGTGAGTACTCACTAGAGTCACTACTACTACTAGCAATCCTTGCAATTTCATGTTCATCACTCTCAGGTAGTGGGGGTGGTGACTGGTTGGGGTGGTGAAGAGGGGGTTTTGTGGTCGGAATTAGGTGGTGGTAGTTTCTTTGTGGTGGTCAAACATAAAGAGGGTTGGTCAAATTTTTTCATTTACCGGTCAAACAGGTAATTGGTAATTTGACCTACTTAAATTCAAGTGGCATACAAGATTGACTTATTCTAGAATTACACATAGGTTGACTTAATATTAGAAGATGGGATAAAGGTTGGTTTATTTAAAACAATTTTTCCTTTTATTAATCATTAATTAAAGTAATTTAAGTATAGCTCAATTATATATTTAACTGGAGTGTTGAAGTCGATGTTGTCAGTTTCGGATTGGTTTATAAAAGTTGGAACCGATTCTAACAGAAATTTAGAGTCCGAGACTACTTTCAACTTATCAAAATCAATTCTAACGGTTTGAGATTGGACCCTATCAATTTAAACCCGCAAAACATTTTATGTGCTAAAAAAGAAAATTAGGGTTGCTGTGTTACCTAGCTTTTACGGCAAAGTGAGGACAATAATAATTAATACATCCACATATCTTCCACATAGTAGTATAGTACTAACTTTTTTATTTAAAAAAGACTCTATCTCTTATGTTAAAGAACTGTCTCTTTCTTTGCCAAAACCACTCACTTTTTTATTCTGCTCAATTTGTCTCTTCTTTTCATTATTTTATATTATATTTATATTTATATTTATATTTGTACTATCATTTTGTGTGTAAATGACAATTCCTAGTTCCAACTTAACTTTGTACTCGTACTTAACTTCCTAGGCACCAAATTCGATCATAAAGAAGTTTTTTCACTACTTTCTAGATAAGAAAAAGGGAGCACTATATTATATGGAATGGTATTATATGGTTTCATATGTCATAAAATGATGCAAGTGAGGTCACTTTTATGGTAAAAGTTTTCTTTGTTTCAACAATAATGTGACATACCCTCATCCATTCCTCGTTTTTTAGTTATATTGATATATTGATGTTTAACATTATTCACGAACTGCATTTGACTCTTCCGTATTGTTTGTACTAAGTGAAAAAAATACTATAGTTTTAGATTCGTCCCTATTACATAGATTACAATGTTTACTTATTATAATTTTACTTAAATAAAATTATACATATATGAAATTATTCAAACGAGTGCATAAACGTGTCAGAGATCTATAACTGCAAGTAAAAAAACGAAAATAGTATTATTTTCTTTCTTAGAGGACTGGAGGAGAGCATAGAAATGTGGCAATGTTTCCTTTTGCATGGCAACTTTGCAATTAAGATCTTATTTTTGCCATATTTTTGGGTATGACTTGTGAGGTTTGATATGTGAAATGTGTTGGGAATTTAGCCATAATTGAAGCGAAACAATGGCATGCAATAATTTATAATAAATGGCACAGATGATAACAAAATATAATTTGTTATTTGAGATCCCAACAATAACTCTTCCTCTCAATAAATGAAACTACTTACCAACTATCTCTCGAGGAGTAACTCTATCCAATTTGTAAAAGTTGATAAGGTGGGAACACATTATATATTAAGGCGTAATGACAATATGATTCTTATTAGAGTAGTCCATTAGACTTATATGTTAGTCATCTTTTTCATCTTTGCTTTATTTGATCAGTATATCGATAAGAGTTTTATCATGATTACGAATAAATGAGGATAATGAGAGTAAGGCCCTGTTCAGTTCACCTTAAAATAATAATATTCAGTAAAAATAAGTTCAGTTCAGTAAAAATAAGTTTAGTTCAGCAAAAATAAGTTCAGTTCAGTAAAAATAAGTTCAGTTCAGTAAAAATAAGTTCAGTTCAGTAAAAAGCAGTAGTGCAAAGAAGAAAAAACAACATAAATCAGTAAAAATAAGTTCAGTTCAGTAAAAATAAGTTCAGTTCAGCAAAAATAATTTCAGTTCAGCAAAAATAAGTTCAGTTCAGTAAAAATAAGTTGAACTGAACTGAGCCTAAGTGGGTCAAAGATGAGTAAAGTACAAGTACTTTCTCATGAAACAAACAAAAATAACAATGAATAGTACTTCAAGGACTGGGGGGATTATATATTATTGTGTTGAGATAAAATCAAATCAAAACCTGGTGTATTAAGATGAACATACAAGTAACAAGGAATGAACAAATTCTGGCGGCATCATCAAAATACCTACCGTGAAAACTAATGGTGAAACATGAAACATTGAATAACTAGCTAAATACTACTCATTTACACTAGACACACTCCACTTTCTAAAGAACGAAGAGAGTATTATTGCATAGAAGTAGAACTAAATTGAGTACATTGAATAAAACTAGTAAAATAAGCATGGTAGGACTAGAGAAAGACCATGAATGGCTCCAAATCAATGTCAATATAAGCTAAAATTAAGTCATTTTCATCTCTAACCCTAGATTTTACATCTTAGATCTCAACTCAATAAAGGGTCCCATCAATCATAGGGCTTAGTACAGTGGAAACAAAACAATAACCATGGTTCTAATATAATTTTCTTTTTCTCTTTTCGTTTGGAAGCAAACAATAATTTGTGACTTAAGACTATTTCAACTTCTTGTCATATATGCATGCATGGAGCCCTCCATGGCCATCTCTTTGCTTAGCTTGTGGTGCTAACCACCACCATGCTTAATATCATCCCATGTGCATTACCAAAACTCAAAAGGGCATGTATTGATGTATATCAACAACCTTCTAAGCTACTCTAGTTCTTATCTTATCTTTGTACATCTTTCAACTATTAATTGACAACACAATACAATGTCTAAATTTGAATTAGGAGATAATATTAAAATATAATTATATATATTGATTCGATTAATACTTCTCTAATAACCATCAATTTTGTTCTTTAGGGTTTACAATTGGTGAAATTTTGTTACATTATCAGAAACTATTCTTTCTTTATTTCTTTTTGCATTTTTCTCTGACTATTAGGCTATAATCCCGCAGAGAGTATACACAAATGTCGATGTTTATTCTTTTCATGTTATGATTGAAATTGGTTGGTAATAATTGTAAGAAAATTACACTATATTTGTAATGGCGGCAATAAGTTAGTTTCCTTGATTAATCGATTAATTTCATATCAATTTGTTATTTAGGGTTCACAATTAGGAAATTTTGGTTAAATTTAAGAAAATATTCTCACTTTTTTGGCACTTTTCTCTTACTATTTGACGTTTCTATCTTCTTTTAAGACTTTTCTTATACTTATTTTAATAAAAATAAGTCATGTTTTCTCTGATAACAACTTTTATAACATCAAAATGGTAAAATTAGGAACAACGAAAAGAACAATTAGAGAATGTAATAAAGCTCAAAATCTCCAAAATTAAAGCACCTTAATTCTTTCATACTTGCTTGACTTGTTTTGACCTTATCATAGCTTGGAACATTCATTTTCTCATTTGCTTACATAGCTATGGGCAACCTAGAATTTTGTCACGACTCTATTCCTTTGTTCTTTAGCTACAATATTTCTTGGGCCTATCAAAATATACACGAAAGATATACATACTATATACACATTCCAAACAAATAGTGATTGTTCTGTTTGTCGGGCCTTAATTGTGCACCAAGTTTGTCTAAATTCACTACTCTTTGCTGTCTCGTGAGTGGTGACTCATATAGTGGAACTCATCTAAAGTTGGGTCTAGTAGTAAAAGTTTTGGCTCGTAATTTTAAGGTAATGAGATTAAATTTTATTAGCGGTATTTGAGGGATATGGATTCCCTTATGTTTCTCCTACTTCTATAAACCTACCCTGCAAATAGTGGATCAAGATAAGATGTTTTACACTGAATTAATATTGCAACTAATTTTCGTACGGTTCATATCAGGAATTTCAATTCGGTTCATCTCCATTGATTTTGATAGAGTTAAGCTCAAAAGAATAGAGACGTAGTCAAGATTGTTTTCCTTATAACCTAAAATAAATTAAATGATTGAAGGTTCAAGAATAGTTTTATACTCTATTAAATAGATGGAACCCAACTAAATGAATATTTTGTCATATGGTGATCATTGTTATTCTTTACACTTTTGTTTTAATCGATCTCAGCTTTAATTAACTTTGATGCTGATTTCAGTTGTTTTGGTCCATTGTATCTAATTGATAAGAAAAAAAAACATGTATATAACGGCATGCCCTCATTTTGCGGGTGTTACAATCACTTTGAATTTTATTTGTTGTATATAGTACGTGATTATTCTAATTTCTACATATGTATGACAAAACTCGTTTACATGCATGAACTATGCTATGTTTTTGATTCATAACTTTAAGTAGCACTATAGTGTACGTTTCATTATGCTTTATGCATATGCATGATAAACTGTGAATCATATTCTTCTCCAAATTACTATTCGCTCTTTCTTTAATTAGTTTTGTTTTATTGTTAAATTTGTCTTGAAGTAATTGTACGTAAAATGGTCACTAATAATTATATTGAAAAATTAGATGTGGTAAGAGATATTTGAGTATACCAAGCAAAGGCTTGGCTTAGTGGTTAGAAATTTGGCATCATGACTTCAAGGTCATGGGATCAAATCCCATTAGGGCATTTGGGAGGGTGGGGATTCCTTTACCATTCCCCCTAATCCCAACTGTCGAGCCCGCAAATACCATATCAAGAAACTAGCTAGTTGAGATCTGGTCAGGGTCCACCACGTTACGTTCCCCCCCAAAAATGAGATAATCGAGTATTTTCTTTCTAAGGATAGAGAATTTGAAGTGTTATACTTCCTCCGTTTCAAAATAAGTGACATATTTGTATAGTGTTTACTATTTACAATTTAGACTTTAATTAGATTTGGTGATTTATATTTTAGGAAAAACATGGTCATGTGGGATCTTGTTAGATGCGTCTCCATGTGTTTTTTTTTAATATCAACTTTTTATAATTTTTACTTATTGGTAATTGTAGATAATAATGTTTCAACGTAATGTATTGGCAAACATGAAAATATGACTCGTATCACTTATTTAGAAACGGAGAAAGTATAAGAAAGAAAAGTGGATGGTAATTGGTAAGATGGCTTGGATAGAAGTAGGAGAACATTATTGTATTAAGATATTAGTATGGCCATCCCAAGTTAATTGATACAGAGTGGAGGAAACACTGTTTTTTTTTTGTGAGTGCTTAATGTCCTACAATTATCAATCGTGGTTTGTAAATTAAAATTTTGTCGTAAAACTGAATTTAAATTTGATAGTGCACTATATTACGAGTTTAATTACCTTATGTGCGCCTAGCATTTGCCACATGATGGGAAACATTGTACATATATAGAGGAACACATAGAGTTGAACATAGTAAAATGGAGACTCGCCCCGGAAATTAGAGTGTGGCAGTGGCTCCTTCAATCAATTGTTTAACCTCATATTTTCCATTCGTTAAATACACTCAAACAACACGAGAACAATCATCGACTATAATCACCCTTGCTAATATGCTGATATTGAACCTTGTTGATACTTGAACTTTGTTAATAATTCTGCACCAAGTATATTTTATTGGAAAAATTATTTTTGATAAATCAACTTTTATGTCATCTTCTAAAATTAAGTTCACCTTTGGATTATTATGGAATTAAGCTTGTATGATTATTAACTTTCAATGAGTTAAATCAGGTGTTGGGGTGGTGTTTGTGATAGAGTAGTGGTAGTGATTGTGATTATAGGTGTAGAGGGTTGGTAAACGGAAAGCAAAGAGGGAAAACTTATTACCTATTGTTAAAGTAACTTATCACTTAACTCATTGAAAGTAAATAGCCATACAAGGTTAACTTATTGCAGAATATTCCAAAGATAAACTTAATTTTAGAAGATGACATAAAGGTAGACTTATTAAAATCAATTTTAGCTTCGCCCCAGACTTACGCTTGAAACTCTAGTAATCCCGGCCTCCCTCACTTGAAAATTCTAGCTTCGCCCCGGACTTACACAGATGCATGCGTTGCGCCTCACGAACACATCCGCTAAAAGACCAGGTGTATGGTAGAGGCTGGGATCCTTGCTTGTTGGTTTTATGGTTAACTCTACATGTTGTTTGTTCCTCACATAAATTTGTCATATCTTTTTGGAATGGAGCGTTAGTTGTTGATTTCTGAGTCTTTAGGGTTGGTGCATGTATAACTCAATCTTCTGTTTTTACTTTAAGCAAATTCGCAGTTGTTTGTTTTAGTGAAGGTAGCTGTTACATCAAGTTTCAATTCTTGTTGTTCTTTGTAAAGTGGTTAAGAAGTCCCCCATGAGCTATAGGGTGCATGCTATTTGCTACTTATGCATGCTCTTTCTTGAATCTTTGCAAAGGGCATACATTTATGGTTTTGTAGCATGATTTTCTTCTCTTTTCCATTCGGAGAGTAACGAGCTCTACAAGGTGCGTGCAAGAAAAACAATCACTAGAGGGAAAAATAACTTAGCATGGATCTGTCTATTCAATGGAGGCCAACCAGGACGCATTCTCTTCACCTTATAAATAAATATAAGATTTAGAAGAGCTCAAATACGTTCTGACAAGCTCCTATAATATTTGCAATTAGCTCAAATAAATCTCGAGAAATTATAATATGCTATGAAAAATTCAGGTGAAATGACTGCACTTTTGCACCATTAACTTAATACACTAAGAATCGAGTCTCATGATTGGAAAAGTAAGGTGGTACTATAGTAAATTGAACCATTAGCCTTCCATTTGATTTCCTTGAACGGTGTAATGGTGTACATTGTGGACCTAGACTTAGCAAGTTTTATTTATATTTTTATAGGTGTAATCTTACTTTATTAGGGACAACAAGGTTGTGGCCTTGTGAGTAACTCTAGCTTCGTGGCCATCAGAGTTTGAACCTAATCAAAACTGTAAAAGCTATTGTAAAATACGCGCTAAGCCGCTAACAGTTCCTAGAGTCATACTAAATACATTTTACTTATGTGGTCCCTAGCTTTAACTTCACCAAATTTATATTATAGCCCTTTTACAGTTACACTTCACATGTTAAGTCACTTTCGGTAAGTGGTAACACAACAGTGAGGGAGAGAAGGAAACATCATCAACTGAAACAATATGGCTATGGCAGGAGATGTGTCCAAGTGTATTATTTTTAACCTTATCATATGTTAAATTTTGTCTGTGATAAGCTAGACAATGGCAAATAAATTGGGATTAAGACTTAAATATAGAATTTTGTTTAAGGTAATGTGTGTTTACATGAGAACAATAATCTGGGACCTCAGATTTAATTAACAGTATTACTGTCATGTTGTAATTTAAGAAAAATAAAGTTGGGACCTCTTAGTACTGATATCTAGCTGTTGTATTAATTGAATTGTTTTTTCTGAATGTGTAGCACTTTGTTTTAAGCAAGCAACAGTACAAGTGTCAGAAACTGTCATCAATAAGTGAATACATACGTTAATAGTCGGGATCTACATTGAGACAATGAGTGTTAATCGACACCCTCAAAATAAATTAGAAAAACTCGTATCTTTATAGACTCTATTGTGCCATTTAGATACATAATATGATGTTAGTTGTCGATTTTACAATCCTGAATTCTTAGTTTAGAAAATTATTATTGATGTCCAAAATTAAATTACTAGGTCCACTATCAATAGTGCTATGCATATTTTTTTACAAAAATCGAATTGATAATCTTAAGTGTACTTATCTGGTCCTCTCACAATAATCAACTAGCGTAGCGTGTGCGAAATTATATAAAAATCTGCATAAAATATAATCTCTATTATGGTGTTTTATATTTTTTCAAAAATAAAAACGGTAAAACAATTAATTTTGGAGGGGAAGTTGCTTTCCATTCAATTAGCACATTAATAAAATAGATTAATGTTGATTTTTGGTACTCCCCACATCTTTTCTTAGTAGTAAGTAATGGAGATAATTATATGATACTAACTAAAGTAGTTTATTATAAATCAAACTTTGTATATCTACTTCATACCTTTAAAACTTATTAATAGTAATTTTATAATAGGAAAATTATCATTTTGGGTACCTGAGGTTTGACAATATATCATTTTGGGTACCCAAGTTTTCAATAATATCGATTTGGGTACCTGAGGTTTGACAATAGGTTTAATTTAGGTACCTCCATACTAACGGTGTTAACTTACCGTTAAGTGTGACCCACTTTGACCGGTCAAACAGGCCGGTTAAAAAAATCGGGTCCGGGTCGAATAAACGTTGAAAAGTGAAAACCCTGTGCGTTCGGTTTCGGTAGACCCAACGGGTTAAAGGATGTGAATTTTTCAAACGAGTCGGTTAGAATAAAATTTTTTCGAGTTCGGGTCCAATAAACCTTTAAGACCCAGTTCAGTTTCGGGTAGACCCAACGGGTTTAGGGATTTGAATTTGATCTTTCTTTTATTTAGTTTTTGGGTCATATATGTAAAAAATTCCCATAATTTGATACTATTGCTATAGATATAATGATTTTCCGGTCGGTCGAGTAAAAAACGGCTTTCTCGGTTCGGGAAAAAAAATTTGTGTTCAAAACCATTATTTTTGGGTTGGATTTCGAGTCGGATTTTGACAGGTGTAGACCCACTTCTTAAAATGATCAATGACCCTAATCTATTTCAAGAGTAGTATTGGATTTGCCATTTTTTATTGAAAATGATAACAACAATTACATCTTTAAATACATTAGAACCGTTGATTATCTACCCGAAACTGAACTGAGTCTTAAGGTTTATTGGACCAGAACACAAAAAAAATTTATTTTAACCAACCCGTTTGACAAATTCACATCCTTTAACCCGTTGGGTCTACCGAAACCGAACGCTTGGGGTTTTCAACGTTTATTCGACCCGGACCCGATTTTTTTAACCGGCCGTTTGACCGGTCAAAGTGGGTCACACTTAACGGTAAGTTAACACCGTTAGTATGGAGGTACCTAAATTGAACTTATTGTCAAACCTCAGGTACCCAAATCGATATTATTGAAAACTTGGATACCCAAAATGATATATTGTCAAACCTCAGGTACCCAAAATGATAATTTTCCTTTATAATATTACTTCACATACAAATCTTCCATTTTTCACTTTTAGCTGGTGTGTTATCTAGATTAAACTGTTCCATGCATCTCTTAAAATAAGTATATGCTCTATTTGACTTTTTACATTTTGCAAGACACTACTTAAATTTATAAACAAAAGTAGGTATTATTATGACACAATCTCATTATTTTTTTTAACTTTTACGAGGCCCGCTAAATATACAAGAATAAAATAATAAGTATATTTTAGGTGTACGTAGCTCTATGTATTAAGTCCTCGGCTGAAGCTAACCTGTCTCTATAAGTCTACAGTTGGGCGTGAATGAAACCAAAATTATTGGCAACTTCACATTCGGTCATTTCCTCAATCTCCTTGAACAAAAACAGCAGTATAATTGACTCCATAATAGTAGAAAATAATAAGACCATTCTGTTCCAAAGCATAAAAGAGTCTATAATTCATGATTTTGATTTATTTGTAGTTATTTTCTTCTTTGCAATGATTTTAAACTATACTTTTCTATGAAAAAAGGGAGAAAAAAGACAAGCCAACAAAACAACCAAAATATACTTTATACAAATTGTCTGGCATTTGGCAATATTAGCCTGTAATTTATCCTAATTGTTCACAAGTCATAACAAGCCAAAATACAATTTCTAAAAAATGAACAAGTAGTATGAGACACATCACAATGATATGCCACTAATTAAGGAGATTTCAGTACATTGCAAGGAAGGTGACAACAACAGAGTTCACCTTCATCACCAACTCCCCTTTCTTAAACGATGGTTCTAACTAGTTTGATATAATCGACGCAACACTATCTTATCCTCATTTCCGAGTTTATCAGCCCCGTATTTCTTCAAAGCACGAAGCTTTAGCGTCTTCTTTCCTTCCTCCGCAGCTCGTTTCCTAACAGCTGATAACGAAACTTCATCCTGATTATCAGACTGAGGAACATCATCCTGCTTATCGCACACAGGAGTTGTTTTTTTGTCATCTTTTGTTACTCCATCGTTACCATTAACGCTACCACCCCACCATCTGTTAGTGCACTTTGATAAGCCACCTGAGGGGAATCCATATTTGAACTCCTCAAAAAAGCTATTGGAATCTAACATCAAACCGGAAGCAGGCATATTGTGGGACCGCCAAGTGAGCGATGACTTATTTCCTGGCTCTTGTGTATTTCCGGGAGCAGATTTCGGACTCTTATCCTTCACATGAGAGCCTGGAGAAGTAGTTGTAGATAAAGCTGTTGTTGCATTTCTCTTTGGTGATATTACTCCAAGTGCCTTGCTTTTCCCTTTAGCAGCTTCCGTCTTTATTTCTTCAATGCTCTTTCCTGCCAGATATTTGCGGTGTGGCCAACGCTCGAGACCATTCTCGTTGCATATTTTCTTTAGAACAGTAGTTGACGTACCGAGAATGTCAGCTGCCTCAGAGAATGGTAAAGAGAATAACTTGGAGACATCTTCAAATGAGAGGGATTGGTCAACATTTGGTTTTTGGTTGTGTCCAGAACTCATTTTTGCATCTCCTGTGGAAGTGAATATGTGCAGTACTCAGTACAATTCCCTTAATAATTATACTCAATATGCAGCCGTTCACTACTCGCTATAGCACTTAATTGTTGTACTCAAAGTCATAACTAATTCACTGATCTCAACTCTTAGGACATGGGATCATGGAACAGTGAAACCTAGTGATTACGTAACTACGACTTTGTTTTGTTGGACAGAATACATTTTCCAAAGGAAAACCCAACTGTACATTAGTTGTCCTTTGTTTAGTTCCCCAGCAAAAGCCGGGAGAAAAGGGAAAAAAAGATGCAGGGAAGAGAATAGCTGGATAAACAAGCGAAAGAGGAGGCAAGGAATATGGATGAAAGCGTGTATTCCTTCCTTTATAGAGGGAACTGGTTTCCATCCTTTAGAGAACTGTCTTCCACCTTTGACAACAAAAAAGTGAAAACTCCCTTTCCAGGATTAAGTTTTCCTCCAAAGTCCAAACCACTCTCAAAGATTATAATCATGCTACAACTCAAACAAAATAAGTTCAAACCCTCTCCTAAGAATATGAAGGGTGATGACCTCGGTAAAGAAGACCAAAATAGAGTCTACATAGTACATACTACTCTTGCCTTTCCATCTCTGAATCATCCTTAAAGTTTTAAAAGAGAACATTTGCAGCATGTGTGGGATTGGTAACAAAGCACGTGCATCAAACAAGTGAAAAAGAATACAAAACAGAGAAGATACTAAAACATACGGAGTACCTGTAAATCAAGAAAATATGAGTAACGTGAATTGAAACATCAGTTCCCAGGTTGACAAGTATATGCACATTGCATAAGTCACGGTATGAATGAACAATTAACTCGAGGCTTGTTTGGTAGATGGTAATATCACCTATTAGTGGTAATGAACTTATGAGTACAATTGTGAAGGAAGTCTCATCCCAACATTCATGATGACGTATGTCCATCCTCAACTCACTCTTTTTCATAACTTTCCCTTACCATCTATTCCCACTTTGAGGGTGGTATTGAGTGGTAATGAAAATTGGAGGTGGTATTGAGTGGTAAAGAAAATTTGTGAAGAAAATACATCTTTGCGAATGAAAGTCAATTACCATATGTACAATCTTAACAAAAGTTCATTAAATTCAATACCATTACCACTAATAATTACGAAACATATAGTTTTCCAATATTAAACGCACTAACACAGATACGTAGGCAGAAATCAATATTCCAAACCCAAGAGGAGAAAGGATCGTTAATAGCTTATTGCACTCTATGTGCACAATTCTAATCTTCTTCAATATGCAGGGTTCCATCCTTCCACGTCATTACTAACAGTCCTATGAAAACATCAGCTATCTAATGCAAATGACAAATAAGCATATTCGGGATAAAATGGCACGACCAACAAATACACATCGCACATAAAAACAAAGCAAGTATCCTGAAGAGGAAACTGATACAATAACATCAACTCGACCATATCAATCTAAGATTCAATGTAGATCTATTAGCTAAATGTTTTCTTATTTCAAGGATAGATCTGAAATCGCATAAACGTCAAAAAAATGAAATATGATCGCAATCACTACACAACCTCAGCCGAGGTACCAAAAACTAATCCCTATAATTCAACAATGAATCTTTTCTCCTGTTAGCCTGCATAAGTAATCATATAACTTAACTCTTTCATATGTTAAAGACTTAAAGGCAGTGACATACACAGAAAGGGGGTCCGGCCACGTTCTTGGAGGGGCATGCCAGCCCGGCAGTACAGGGACACCGTGACAAATTGGACTGAGACATGCTGATTCTGATATTACAGGTAAGGCCACCATGGCGACGGCTACGACACAACTTGTGTCGTCCTCCTCCTCTCCAACTTACAGAACGGCTAGTCAGCTTCTTCAGGTTTTTTGTAATTCATACCCTCCATCATACGAGCTATGAAGCCAGTTTTCCAAACAAGATACCACTGAAGATGAGAGCACCAAACCATTTATTTGAAACGAACTTCCTATTGCAATCAGCACGATTTGACAAATCAACTGTATAAATCTGCCATGCTATCTGCCCTGATGCAGCAGCCAAACATCCATAATAGGGCCATCCCAAATCTGCATTGAATCCGCTAAGAGTGAGACCGCTAATACATAGAAATCCAAACCCTGTGAGCCATTCCTTTGTTGAGTCTCCAAACCTCAAGGCTGTAGATTTTACACCAACTTTCAAATCATCTTCTTTATCCTGATGCGCATAAATAGTATCATAGACCAAAGTCCAACAAACACCAGAAACGTACAATGGGAAGATAATAAGTGGGTCTACACTTTCTCGGACAGCAGACCATCCCAGTAGCGCGCCCCAGTTAAAGGTCAGACCAAGGTAAGCCTGCGGCCAAAATGTCAGCCTCTTCATCAGGGGATATGAGAAAACAAGAAGCAATGATGAAGCTCCCAAGATGCGACTGTAATTATTGAGCTGAAGGAGAATTCCAAGACCCAATAGAAGTTGCACACCTAGAAAGGAAAGCCCTTGAAATGGAGTCAAAAGACCACTGGCAATTGGTCGTAGCTTAGTACGTTCCACCTTTACATCAATGTCCTGATCAAGAAGATCATTTATAGTACAACCAGCACCCCGTAGAAGAAAAGCCCCACAACCAAATAAAGCCAGCATCTTAATATCAGGAAGGTTTCCTGGCTCTGCTGCCAAGGTAATGGACCACATACAAGGCCAAGCAAGCAACCAAGTACCAATGGGCCTATCTAAGCGAGCAAGCTTAGCATAAGGGCGAAATCTATGCGGCAGATACAAGTCAATCCAGGACCTAGGACTAATGTTTAAGCTACCACCATCATCATTCTGGTCTTGTTTCCCTTGTGGTAAAGTAGAATAGGCATATTTGTGACATAATGCAAAATGGGGAAGTGGCCTAAAAATGAGAATCTGGTCCAAGAAATTGCAACTGGAAGTACTGGAATGGTTTTGGAAGTAGAGAGGGGCAGTAAGAAAGGGAGGTGGGTAATTAGATTGAGCGTAAGCAGCAGATGATGGAGTCTGAAAAGATGGAAGACGACTAGGACTAGGACTAGGACTAGGACTAGGACTAGGGTGGGAATTATTAATACGAGCATATAGTAGGAGCCTGCGGCTGGAGCGAGAGACCCGACACAAGGCAGACATTATATTTTTAGACAGGATCAGGAGAATGAAAATTCAACCCTCTACCCAGATTGATGAGGGTATGAGAAGAAAAGATAAGAGACAGAGGAGGCGATTCTACGTAGCACGGGTACTTCACTTGATACCCGCCTTATGTCAATTTTCAGGTTCGTCTTTCCGTCCCCGTCCCCGCATTCGCTTTTGTCCCCGTATCCGACACGGTGCAACCTAGAGGGGATGAAGGCGGAGATGAGAAGAAAGGGATGATAAATCAATAAAACCTCTATCAATCTTGAGCACACTCTTATGTCAAATAATCTCCCAAAGTGAAACCTCACTACGCAATGGCAAAATCCAATATAAGCATTTATACTATATGCAATGCAATGAAAACCTAAAATTTGAACATCATTCAATCGCAATCAATTTAACATAGCATAAGAGATTAATCTTGCAACATTTAACATATTACATCCTTCTATTACAATTTTAAGTGTCAGACATCAAAATGCAAGTTTTTTTTAATCATCGTAAACCCTAAAATTGAATTAGCTCGATAAAATTGGAGTGAAAATTGCTAACTTGATACGCTTAGCAAAACCCTAGCTATCAATGACTAACGATTAGAAATTTAAGTAATTTTCAATCAGAAAACAGCTATATCACTCAAGCAGATTCATGGCGGAAATCCTTTGCATAACTCAAACAAGATGAAATTAAAATCTCTGACATAATGTAGAAATCAAATGGAATAATCAGAAATTTAAGAGATTTATATAGTTCATACCTTGAATTTGAAGATAGTTCTTCACTTCTCTATATTTGTCTGACTGGTTAAGAAGAGTGACCGAATAGCTGTTTGTTCGTTTTTTTGCCTACTGCAAATATGGTAAGAATAGGTCACTTTGTTGTCACTAAGGGGTGACTAGTACAGTATGCACGCATCGCGTGCAACGATTAAAAACTTAGTTAATAAAAAGATTAATTATTTTAATTAATAAATTAATTAAGAGATATTTTTGGTGTCCACCCTACCTCTTAGAGATAACGAGTCGAGTTATGCAGTTAAGTCGGATTGAGGTTTATATAACTCGAATCATTTCGTCTTTTTGATATTCCGGGTTAAATTCGATTCTAGTCGATCCCAATCAATTTGAGTTTTAGTCGAGTTTTGACCAAGTGACCGAGCTTGAGTCGAGTTTGACTAGAGTCAATCTTGAGCTATTTACGAGTTTTACAGTGTTTTTTCCTTATAAGATAGATTATTATAACAAATAAATATTTTAACCCTTTAATATGTAATTTGAGTTTCTCGCGAGTATTCGACTCGAGTTTTGTGTATCTCAACTCGGTCTCATTAGCGTCTAAAGTCAAGCTAGAGTCCAATCCGAACTAACTCGAATTGAGCGTTAACCTGACTTTAACAGAGCCAGACTCGAGTAGATCACGAGTTGTGTTGCTCGATTAGTACCCCTAGTCACCTATTAAACCATCTGACATAGTTATTTGATATTATTATGTGTCAGTTCCACAAAAAGTTATCTTTAATTTTTTGTATATGATGGTTAGTTGATAATATTTGTATGTAACTCATAGAACATGCGACATAGGTTGTGATTCTCATATGGTATATAGAAGAATGTGTGTATTCATAGCCATCTGCATTGTTCATTAACCAGATCCATCTCGAACTTTGTTAAGCGTTGAGTGAAAATTGTACTACGAGTCCTATATATGATAAATATGTATTAAGAAAGATAGCATTTAAGAAAACTAAATAGTTATGAATGAATTAGTCATATACAAGTTTTTATAGGTTTAGTAAAAACCTTACTATTACTTTTTTTTTATTAAGTAATCTTTTTGCAACTTTTTATAGCTTGTTCTCCTTTTCACTGTTAAATTAAAGATAAATGCATCTCTTTTTTTCCTATTTAACCGGTTTTGTTTATGTGAGAAACATAACTTAATCACATATGGTAAAAATCAGTTACTAATTGTGCATCCAAAAATCAAAAAAAATAAAGTAAAAAAAGATCCCCTAAACAAAAAAAATCAAGATCCGTCACTGACAAAGCATGATGGTGAAGACAAAGGAGGAGATATCTAAGGACGAAGGAGAGGGGGAGATCAAGGGTGACGGAGAGAATGATGGTGAGGGTAAAGGTAACATCGAGGTTCAGGATCATGATCATTAGAGAGAACTTGTCCTTTTCACGGTTAAATTAAAGATAATTGCATCTCTTTAATTTCTCTTTTTTTTTCCCTATTTAACTGGTTTTGTTTGTTTGAGAGACATAACTTAATCACATCTGGTAAAAATCGGTTACTAATTGTGCATCCAAAAATAAAAAAAAAGAAAGTAAAAAAAGAAAGAAATCATATATTTAGATATAATTTGCAAGTTGTATGAGGGTAATTTAGGTTTATGAAATTTAGTAACCAAAAACCCCTTTGTTTTATAAAGGAACATAGATTAGGTCAAATAAAAGTCCATAAAATTAAAATCAAAACAGCCTTGACCTCGTTTTGTTTTTCATGTTTTCATGGAGTCGTTCTTGATCACTATTCTCACTTGATCTCTCTTCTCACCAACAGTTATTGAAAAAATTATAAATATTAGAAAATGTAGTTTCTACCTTGATAGAAAAGGGAAAATATGAAGATGATTTGGGCATAATTGATACAAATTTGAAGAATTCTAAATTTGAAGCTAATAAACCAGCATTAGCCATAATTTATGAGCTAAGTATGAAGGTCAATCAGTTGTTGGGAAAGAGTGACGCAGTTCATCATGGCGCGATGATGAGTTTGTATAAAAATAAGGGTCAATTTAAACATGTTGAATCTTACCTTTTTGCTGGTGAGATTTTTCAGAATAGAAATGAATTACAATTTGCTCTTGAGATTTTTGAACAAGGGTTAGAGTATGGTAGGGAAGATCTGAAGTCACAATTTTTTTGAGAAAGTCACTGAAGTTAAAGGTGATGTTTTGCAACTTTTTTTTCTTTTTCTTTTCTTGCACCCAGTCCAATATATAAGCGTTGTTTTTTGGGGATATATTAATTAATTTAATTAATAATTGGAGATTGAGTAACTTATGTTATTCTCTCTTATTTTGGATGTTAAAATTTTTGGAAAATTAAACGTGGATTTTGGAAAATTGAACGTAGTTATTAGGGTAGTTATAATTAATTAATAATTTTAGGTTGATTATCCTATTATTAGAGAATTGAGTGATATATTTTATGTGTTATGATCATGTCGTTTACTTCCACCCAAAAAATATTATGTTATTTTATGTGTTGATACTTGTATTATATTGTGAAAATATAAACCTATTGTTATTATTAATTACTTAATACTCTTCAATTTTTATAGAAATTTCGGATAAAGCGACCTGAAATCTATTAGCTGCAGAGTCAGAAACATTCTCTCAAAAAGGAAAAAAAAGAAAAAAAGAATAAGCACAGGGCAAGATCTTCTATAAGGGTTAACATGGGCATGGCCCTAGTGCAAACACGATTAGACACCAAGAATCGAAATTTGATCTTTTAGACTAAAACGAATCACCCTTAAAGTATTTCGATTTTTCATATTTATATTATATGAGGTCAATTCGGTTTATGTCGTATTAAATTTGATGTTTAATCGGGTCATTTTGATCAATGTAGAAATTTTAATCAAATTGAATTTATGTCGATTAATTTGGATTTGATTTCGGTTTGATTTAATTTCAGGTAAGAATCAATTTAAGTTAATTTTTTTCGAGTTATGTGAATATTAGGTCAATTTTGGATCGAGTTCGTTTTTAAATCGGGTTAGATTGATTTTGTCACGTATATATTTTTATTCAAATTATCTAAATAATACATTCTAAAAAGTTCGACCCCCTAAACAAAAAAAATTCAACATCAATGCATCATGACGGTTTCTATGCCAAAACTCATAAGGTCGTTGAGGGAAATACTTAAGTTCCCTTTGAAAATGACTTGAGTCTTTCCTCAATAAATTGTTAAGTTTGGGAACAAAATCAATGCGTCCCCATAAACTCCAAAAGTAAAGGTGATCTATAAGCAAAGACGGTGGCACCAAACCCAAGAAAAAAAAGAACGAACGAAAAACAATGAGATAATTCATATGGGAGCAAATGAGGGAAAGCAGTTGATGATGATGATAGCTTTTGGTGAAAGGGAAATGAAATGACAAATATCATTTTTGACACAAAATCATGGATATCTATCACTCCCTTTGAAGTGACGTCCAATGATAGCAAAATTTTCTCCCTTTCATCGGGAGTGACAAACATAGTCAATCCAAGTTTGCCACAGGTAAAGTTCTCCTTACATCGAAACAATAAGGCTCGGAAAATATTTCGGAAAATATGCCAAAACTTGTTGGATATGTGATCCCACCGAGTTTGCATTGAGAGAGGAGAATCGAACAAATGAAAGTTTTTCAACATCTGCTCAAAGAAATCATCAAGACTGTGTGCAAATTCACACACTAAGAGACGAAATTTACTGTCAGGATCAGTAACTATATTCTCTAGCATGATTAGAAAAAGATTAGAGGAGCACAAAGAACAGAATGTGGAAAAATTTTGAGCTTGTACATCAGAGGCAACAACAAACAATTTTTTTAAGGTATATAATCATCAGTTGAAGTTTCCCCATAATGTTATCATCACGGTTTCTTGAGTGTAATTAAACTGTGAAACGGACAACAAATTCTCTTTAATTATCCTGATCCTCAACTTCGATGTCACATTTACCCTCACTATCATTATCTTCTTCACCCTTGATCTCCCTCTCTCCCCTCGTCCTTAGATATCTCATCCTTTGTCTTCACCATCATGCTTTGTGAGTGGCGGATCTTGAATCTTTTTTTGTTTATGAGGTCGAATTTTTAGAATATATTATATAATTTGAATAAAAATGTATACGTGACAAAATCAATCTAATCTGATTAAAAAACTATCTCGATCCAAAATTGACTTAAAATCCACATAACTCGAAAGAAATTAACTCAAATCGATTGTTACCCGAAATTAAATTAAGTCAAACCGAAATCAAATCCAAATTTAATCGACATAAATTTGATTTGATTAAAATTTCTACATTGTTCAAAATGCCCCGATTAAAAATCGAATTCAATACGACATAAACCGAATTGACCTGATATAATTGATTCGTTTTAGTTCAAATGATCAAATTTTAACTAACACCAAAAATCGAAATTTGAACTCAAATTTTTTGTCGTGTTTTCACTAGGGGTCATGCCATGTTGTTCCTTATGGAATATCCTCCCCTGTGCTTAGTCCTTTTTTCTTTTCCTTTTCCTTTTTGGGTGGATGTTTCTGACTCTACATCTAATAGATCTCGGGTCGCTTTATCCGAAATTTCTATAAAAATTGAAGAGTATAAATTAATTAATAATAAGCAATAAGTTTATATTTTCACAATATAATACAATTATAAACACATAAAATAACACAATATTTTTTGGGTGGAAATAAACAATATGATAATAACACATAAAATATATCACCCAAATCTCTAAATAATTCTAAAATTATTTATTAATTATAACTGTCCTAATAACCATGTTTAATTTTCCAAAATTCACGTTTAATTTTCCAAAATTTTTAACATCCAAAATAAGAGAGAATAACATAAATTACTCAATCTCCAAGAATTAAATGTTTATTAATTAAATTAATTAATATATCACCCAAAAAACAACGCTTATCTATTGGACTAGGTGCAAGAAAAAAAAGAGAATAAAAAGTTGCAAAATTTCATCTTTAACTTCAGTGACTTTCTCAAAAAAAATTGTTGCTTCAGAACTTCCCTAACATACTTCAACCCTTGTTCAAAAATCTCAAGAGCAAATTGTAATTCATTTCTATTCTGAAAAATCTCACCAGCAAAAAGGTAGGATTCAACATGTTTGAATTCACCCTTATTTTTACACAAACTCATCATCGCGTCATGATGAGCTGCGTCGCTCTTTCCCAACAACTAATTGACCTTCATACTTAGCTCATAAATTATGGCTAATGCTGGTTTATTAGCTTCAAATTTAGAATTTTTCAAATTTGTATCAATTATGCCAAAAGCATCTTCATACTTTCCTTTTTCTATTAAGGTAGAAACTACATTTTCTAATATTTGTAATTTTTTCAATAACTATTAGTCTTCCATAACATAGCAGACTAAGGAGTTTAATAATAAAAAAAAGATGAAGAATATGGTTGATGCGGAGGAGAGAGATCAAGTGAGAAAAGTGATCAAGAACGACTCGAAGACATGAAAAACAAAACGAGGTCGAGGTTGTTTTGATTTTAATTTTATGGAATTTTATTTGACCTAATCTATGTTCCTTTATAAAACAAAAGGGGTTTTTTGGTTACTAAATTTCATAAACCTAAATTACGCTCACACAACTTGCAAATTATATCTAAATATATGATTTCTTTCTTTTTTACTTTAATTTTTTATTTTTGGATGCACTATTAGTAACCGATTTTTACCAAATGTGATTAAGTTATGTCTCTCACACAAACAAAACCAGTTAAATAGGGGAAAAAAAGAGTAAGAAATTAAAGAGATGCAATTATCTTTAATTTAACCGTGAAAGGGACAACAAATTCTTTCTAATGATCCTGATCCTGAACCGCGATATCACCTTTGCCCTCACCATCCTTCTCTCCCTTACCCTTGATCTCCCCATCTCCCTCGTCGTTTGATGTCTCCTCCTTTGTCACGTATATGGTGCATTGACAGAGTCGGACTCGAGTAGCTCACGAGTTGTCTTTCTCGATTAGCACCCTTAGTCGTCACCTATTAAACCATCTGACATAGTTAATTGATATTATTATCTTTAACTTTTTTTGTATATGATGGTTAATTGATAATATTTGTATGTAACTCATAGAACATGCGACATAAGTTGTGAGTCTCATATGGTAGGTAGAAGAATGTGTGTATTCATAGCCATGTTATTCGAGCTATGCTCATCCGAGACAAGCTTGCTCAGCCAATTTTTTCTATTTTTCCGAAGAAGCATGGTCAAGCGATAGGGTCCTTTTTCCTTCTCCCGAACCACGAGAGCGCCGAATACGACTTTCCACAGAATTCGATATGTAACTATGAGATCGGCAAGGGCACCCCTTCTAAGTTCTGCAGTCCTTTTGTAAACGCATCCAATTTCAGTCCTTGGATAGGGCGACGTGACACGCAAAGGATCGGTTAGAAACGATGAGAAATTGATATCCACATACCAACTACTGGCACTGCTAGTGCTTTTGTGGATCCACCAACTTGCCTGGGCTCCCCCGGGTCCAGTTGCAGCGGCTACCGCTGTTTTCTTAATCTACCCAATTGGTCCGACAACCACCTTGCGCCAAAGGGATGTAGGGTAGACCTCTTCCGTACTAAATTAATAGGAGGGAGTAGCTTCGGCTGTGGCTTGAGAGCTTTTTCAGCATACTATAACGATAACGAGAGAAAGTGGAGGGGTAGTCCAAGCGAACCCACTTAAAATCTTTACTGAACTATGATTAGCAAATAAACGTATTCCTGAGCGGAGAATCTCCTTCTGCATTCCAAATCATCTCAGAGTCGGATTCAGCCATTTTCCAAGGATGCCATTCTATTCCTTGTGTGCTTTAGGCAAAATTCCTTCTCCTTAGAATGAGTAGCTCCTAGCCCCTGCTTCTATTATTGGTGCTATGGATCCTCAAAGGGTCCTGGTGGTGTACGGGAGCCCCCAGACATTCCTCCCGGTTGAATAGGGCATTCATCCATCAGATTAGTCTAACTTGAACATTGGCAAGGCTAATGGGTCCAGTCTCCAAAGTCCATATTCCCTACGGTCCAAATCTTTCAGAACCTCTCATGGTTAGGAACTCACTGCTTTCTTATAGGCGGCTGCCATAAAAAAAAGTCGAGAATTTCAATCCATTTGTTGTCTCCTCCGCTACCGCTCAGCGGGGTCAACATTACGGAACAACTATTGGTGCTTGCTCTAGGGCTAACCATCTATCATGATGTTACTCGGTTAGTGAAACAATGAGCGAAAGACCGATTAAGTCGTATTGATGACAAATTTTGGATATCCCCTTGTAGAAGTATTTGCTGATAGTCCTCCCTCCTTGAGAAGTGTCAAAGCATAATCAGAATCTCGGACCGGACGTGCCTAAAGAAATTCTAAAAGTCCTTTTTTGGATAAGTCCAACGACTCAGCAGCAATACGGAATTGAGTTTCTCGTCCGCTGGATCTTCCCTAGACAGTCTGGAACTATCTCTACTGATACAGGACTACCCTTAACGGCTCCGCGCTCGGTCTGGGTAGGATGGTGGTAAGCTGAGATTCAAGTGGCCAAAAATCCCATTGTTGGTCGAATCGGAGCGGTGACCCGTAGGGGTAACAAAAGGGGTCCGGGAACAAACAAAACCAGTAATCGACGAAGAAAAGAGCGTTGCACATTCGAAATATCAAGATCTCGGACGGAATCTAGCTTGATAAGCAGGGAATGAGAGTTCGAACCTTCCTTGATCTATTTCCTTTCATCACCCATCTTGGCCTTATGTTTCTCTGAGCCGCAAAAGCGCTCTCTTTGGAGTAGCCAATGAGTCCTACAGGGAAACTCTAGCGATAATAGGTCAGGTGGGGACCAACGGTTGAAGATTCGAATATCTATCCTACATTCATTTGTGATTCAAATTTCAGGTTCGAGTTCGGGATATAGATGGAATCGAGAAAATAACGAGGCATATTCGATCCAGCCAAAAGTTTCCCTTCGGCTACCTTGTTCCTTGCTTTTTTCGTTGGAAAAACCAACGGAAATACAAATCTAAAATTGACCGGATAGGCGGGGGGTAAGCTCGGGATCAATGGACTCACCTTTGATACTCCAAGCCTAGACTCTTTCTCGGTTAAATTTTACATTCGCCAAAGTAATCCCTTTGGATCGCGATTCGCTTAACACCCCTTAAACAAGGTATATTATTTTTATCATCGTGAAATGCGCCCCGAAGGATTAGTTTCCCCATACATCCAGGGGGGAGGAACCATCTTAAGGCAGCGTCGGTCAGTGTCCTTTGGAACAACTGAGCAAGGGTTCAGAAGGGAGCACCGAAAGTCTCTTTTTTCTGCGAACATGCTTAACCAGAAATTTTGATGTTCGCGATTCTTCATCGACCGATGTAAAAAATGCTCCAATTTTGGAGATGGGATTGCACGTGTTTATAGATTGAACGAGATTCTAGCTGGGGAAATGGTGGAATTTTCCAGCGGTGTGAAAGGATGGAGATGGGATTGCACGTATTTATGGATTGAACAAGATTCAAGCTGGGGAAATGGTGGAATTGGCCAGCGGCTAACCCAAAACATAAACAACGACAAGGATAATAATCATGTTAGGCTATGGATTAGAGGAACATATGTAGTTAAATGGGACAGCAAGCGGGTTACACGTTCCACTTTTCGCCAATGACGGATTTTGCGCCACGGAATGGATCAAGGAACTAAAAACGTTTCCAATACCGACAACAGCTCCCGAACCCAAACATGCTATTTAATTCCATGGATTCAAAATTAGAATGCTAAACCGGTACCTAAGCTACTTTATTAGGCCTAAGATTAGGCCCCTAATATTCCAAGTTAGCAAAATCATGGCTTGTTTGTCCCCCCTTTTTTTAAGGGATCGGTTGGTCAATCTGCATCAACCTTACTTTATGCCTCTGTTGTCTTTTGCTGGGTTAAGGCCTGCATTGTGGTTGACGAGGAAGAAAGAAATTAATGTAGCCCGTGATTGGGTTCCAAACTCACGTTTTTGTTTACTAACATCGGCAGAGGGCTCTAGTTCTTTGGTAGGTGGGCTATAGATAAGATTCCACGATAAAGCGAATTCCCTCTCTTGGGGGGGGGGGCGCTATAGAGAAGCGAGATCTTTCCTTTAGGTAAGCGCTATGGGTATTATCCAGCACACCGGGGCTTCGGTCGCCGGCTCCCCTGTCATCAGGTCACCAACTTCCTTGACCTTCCCTGGTCTCCCTGATCGGTTTCGGTTAGGTGGTTGTTTTTGAATTCACGAGCTGAGGACTAAGTCGAAGTGAAAGTCTGTGCCATTGTTAGTGCCAAGACCTTGTCTCACATCCACCTGGAAGCAGTTAGGAAAGTTTGTGACGCTGAAATTGGCTCCTGATATAAAATAAAAATAGCGCTTGCTAAAGCAAAGAAGAAGGGGCTTGTTAAAGCGAAGATTTTGGAGTGACCTCTGTTCCCCTTCTTGCCTTTTTAATAGCTTGGGGTGGGCTAGCCAAGCCAGAATGAGTTCAAGTCCTTGACTTTACTTGAAATCGACTTGGGATTGGCAACTCGACCTGGAGGGCCTCCCCCTTTTTATCATTTTGTTTGAAGCGGGCCAAATAAAGAATAAAATGCAGCCTTTTTCGTATATACTAGAAAATTGGGTCTTCCATTTTCTGAAAAAATTCTTTCTAGGTTTGCTTTGTGTCTTCGAAACAAATGGTCCATTAACAAGGAGCTAATTCGTTCAAAACTCAGTTGACTACCAAAAAACGTGAGCACCCCTGCGCGAGCCTTATTTTAAAAGTCTTACTTACGATATTATCTAGTGAAACCCGTGAATCCTCCCTTTCCCCGCAGGAACATCCACAATAGAGCCAGTGCGCTTGACAAGATCTTCCTCTTTAATAACGGTATCACTACCAAAGACAACAATCCCTACATTCTCATTCTCAAGATTTAAGGCTATTCCTTTCACACCGATGGAAAATTCCTTCATTTCCCCAGCTTGAATCTCATTCAATCCATAAACACGTGCAATCCCATCTCCAACTGAGACCATCACATACGTTTTCCAGGAATCGAGAAATTCCCTTATTCACACAGAAATCTAATAAAAGTTGTGCACTTTCACGAGGTAAATTAATTAAAATAAACTTTGAAAAGAAGATCTTGGGCCAAGTTTGGTGAAAAAATAGGCTAGCGAGTTGAAGCAATAGCCAGAGATTAGGAGGTGCGTCGCCTTTTAACAATAAAAAATTCCTTATTGATGGGAGGAATAGCTATCTTTGATAAAGAAGAAGAGCAAAGCAGGAATATTTATCCTCACCAAGACTGAAGATCCATGAATGGGTGAGGGTGGATGCAATCTTTAGGCTCTTCATTGACTCATACCTTACTCCTTCTCCGATTAGAAAGAATTTGAAAGGAGACAGTTATTGATTCAATTCTTTCGTAGGGGCAGGCTGGCGAGCTGGGAGCGGCTCTAGCTCCATTTTTTCCTGACTTCACCGGAATATCCAAGGTTGGTTTTCTAGCGTATTCATAACCTTACAAAGTCGTTCAGCCCGTTTATGCATGAGTGCTTAATAGTTGCTTCAGACATGAAAACAAGTGTCTTCAGACACTTATTTAATTTAAACCCGACCCCTTTCCTATTCCGCTTTGCCGCCTATTAATTAGATCATTAATCAGATCCATCTCGAACTTTTTTAAGCCTTAAGTGAAAATTGTATTGTGAGTCCTATATATGGTAAATATGTAAGATAGCATTTAAGAAACTAAACAGTTATGAATGAATAAGTCATACAAGTTCATATAGGTTTAGTAAAAATCTTGCTGTTACTTTTATTTTATTAAGTAATTTTTTTGACATGTAAGATGCCCCTCAAAATGAGAGTCCCGAGGGAGTTGCTCAAGCTGCTCCTATTAAAACTCCTTTGGCATTAACAAGTGCACTGACTAGTATACGATGCGTGATCGTTCATGTGTTATCATGCACAGTTTCTAACGTAAATTAGAACTTATCTATGGGAGCATATTATGCTAGCTTGTAGAAACATATACAACTCAAACTAAAAGAGTATATAATTTAGAATAATAAAATTATATCTCATTAGAGTTGGTTTATTATAAGACGGTCTTAGCTTAAGTCTTAACCTCATACTAGCCCAATAAGTCTTGGAAAAGTCCATGATGGGCGCCACACTTAAGCAGTCCAGAAAATTGATTTTTTTAACTTTTCGACCCAAAACCTTTAACCTTTTGCTTCTTTTTTTTTTTTTTTTAAGTTTTCGCCCTAAAACCTTAACTTTTGCATAAACTCATAACTAATATCATATGTGGAATCGATATTAACAAATATGGTAAAATTGTTAACTTTTAAAGTTAAACCCTTAACTTTTGAACCTCAAACCTTAAACTTTTAAATATTAGCATAAGTTATTTTGTTTAAAAGTCTTACATTAAACTTAATGTAAGACTAGTCCAATATGCCCAATAGACGTTGTTTCAAGCCAGCCTTCTTCCCACCACCCCCGCCATTCCCTTTACTCCATTAGCTCATTAGTTATGAAATTTTATGCGAAAGTTAAGGTTTTAGGTTGAAAATTTTTATAAAACCGCAAAAGTTAAGGTTTTAGGTCAAAAGGTTAAAAAATCAATTTGTCTAGGCTCCTTAGCGTGTGGCACGCAAAATTAGGCTTTTAATTAGCTTATTGAGCTAGTTTTACATTACACTTAATGTAAGACCGTCTTTTATAGGACTTTGTCATCTCATTAATCAATTAATTTAAAAAATATAATGTAAAGAAACATAGTACTCTTCCATGTTAAAAGAATATGGAGAAAACATAATCGGCTAAAAGCATATTGCACATCATGTTTTTAAGTGAAACATAGTATAATCTAAGCATCGAATTTCAAACACACTCCTAGTATGTCAAGGTGCATGTGCAACACGTACAAACTTATATGGAAACGTCCAAGGCTCCAAGCGGACGTGCGACTCATGTTCTCACATGCTTGTTCGATCATATTACCTATCTTTAGTATTTATTATAAGAATTCTCAATTTCATTTCTAATGACAAAATGACAATTCTGATATGAATTTCGATTCAAAGATTGTTATTTGAGAGTTTTTGAAGGTGAATAAAAGTTTTAGGGTTTACGATTTTATGTGATGTTATAATTAAAAAGATAGATGGTTGGGTGTGTAGTTTAATAGAGCAAACGAAATAAATCAATAATGGAGATAGTAACCTTTGAATCTCAGTCCAAAGGGGTACAAGATCAATCTTAGTCTTTCTTTAATGCTAGCAAAGTAGTCAACCTAAATTCACAAGTATAAACTCGCAAAAGCAATAAACTTCTAAACTGATTTTTTATTGATGTAAAACAACCATATAAATAAAGAAGACATGACTAATCCTAATCCTAATCCTAAACAAACAAGATAAAAAATAATCCTAGTCTAACAAGATAAAAAAATAATCTTAGTCTAACAAGATAAAAATAAGAAAACCGAATATGATTAGGACAATCCCCTAACTCATATCTGTAAAGAATCCTAATCTTATTTTTTTTAAAAAAACTAATAACAACCTATTAAAGAAATACTTAAATTATAATAAAATAAATAAAGAAACTAATAAAACTAAGCCTAAAATAGGAAAAACCCTTTTAAGTGAAAGGTAAAAACTTATAGGCAAAAACCCTAATTCAAGAGGGTGAAAATTCAACTAAGGAAAACACATCAAATTTAAGGGCATATGTTCTCAAGAGTTAGATACACCCGATTGCATAATAAAAGGGTGGTTGTTTATGCACATAAAAGCTCAAATTGTTGCACAAGCTCCCAGATTTTTTGATCTAGAATGGTGTAAATCAATGTGCTACAAAGTAAAGTATCCTTATTTCAGAACATAAAATTTGCAACTTTTTGAGACAAGACTTCTACAAGGCACACTGATAATTTACAAGCAGGGAAGGT
Source organism: Patellifolia procumbens (assembly GCA_947645195.1). Classification (NCBI taxonomy): domain Eukaryota; kingdom Viridiplantae; phylum Streptophyta; class Magnoliopsida; order Caryophyllales; family Amaranthaceae; genus Patellifolia; species Patellifolia procumbens. The sequence goes on from CANSGD010000335.1 coordinate 3,532,098, forward strand.
AATGATCATTTATAAAAGGTTTCTCCTCAAGAGTTTGATAAATCTCTTTTAGAATTGCAACAAAAAGAGTTGATTAATCAGTACATTCATACAGAAAATTACTCTCTATTGCTCAAGTTGTGCATACCAAATCCCTTCAATCTTAACATCCTTAGGAACCTTAGCTCCTAAATCAGTGTCAGATGGCTGCAGACTCTGAAAAACTCCAATAACTTCACCAGTTTCAGGTTTGCTCTGAGTAACACTCAAGGTAATAGTACCTTTCGAAGAGGCTGTGTTCTTAACATTTTCCTTCTGAAGCTCTTCTTCATCTCCTCTTCCTCCTGCTGGCAACGCTACTGCGTTGTCATACCCGGTGGATCCACCTCTTCCCTTTGGGTCTAGGAAGGAGGATCCACGGTATGAAGGTACGAGGAACTCACCACTGAAGTTGTCGGGTTTCCCTGAGGCAACGAGTTGCTTGATTGTGAACAGGAAAGGCACACGTTCACCACCAGGAAGCTGGACTGTGACAGCAGCATAATCGATCCCATCTTTCTCCTCAAACTTCACGGTACCATCAGAGGAGACCTCGAAAGGTCCTTCGATCTCATCGAGGGTGTAAGTTAAACGGGTCATGAGCTTAGTGTTTTGGAAATCAGGTGGGGCGTTCTTGCTCACTCCTTCAGCTTTGACAGCAAACTTAGTTGGCTCCAGGCACAATTTCTTAGCATTGTATTTGCCTGGTTTGAAGGCAAAGTTTCCAACTCCACCGTCTATGGTTGGGCATTGGTTGGCAGTCCCGGTTCCTTTTACTTCCATGTACGTCTTGCTTTGGATCTCGTCGAAGGTTAATCTCTTCGGGATTCCCTCGGCATTAGCACCCTGGAATACAACACAAATGCACAAAACCAATTCACTTTTGTTGGACATACAAAAACTTGTATTCATCGGGATTTAGTCACCCTAAATAAAAAATAGTCACCCTTGTATGAAGTTAACTTTATGTGATTTTAGGTAACTGAACATGCTGTACACAATACACTCCATGTAAAAAAGACCTGTTTCATAAAGAATGTCATAATCTTAGGAGCCATCATTACTGTTGTAGCAAGAATTTTGGCTTTAAGAAATGAATCCTAGTGTTTCTATCTCCACGACACATCTGTTTCGAAGGGATTGTACTCATTTGATCTTAAGTCTTCTTGTATTCATCAAATAGATTCATTATCAAATAGATTCATTAGTTACCAGAAATAATCATAACGACATCTATGCACTCCAATAGTCATATAGGAGAGAACTTTTTGTAAACTTTGGAATTATTTGTCATATTGTCCCAGCCACTCACGACTACAAGTTTGTTTTGGATTAACAAAAATACTGAGGCAAATGTGTTGTTTGATTGTTTCTATCCTCTCCTTGTCGCGTAATGTACATACTTATATGTTAGAACACCCGATCATAAACCATTTTTGTTTTAGGAAATGTGAATAACTTTATTCCGCATTCTAATAAGTAATTTGTACTACATACGCCTATTAAGCGAATTCGGACAGAGGGAGTATGACTTGATGGCCTATTTATTTTTTTCAAACAAAACCAAGAAAACATCAAAACTCAGAACCTTTAGCATGTACACCATTCTAGCATAACAAGTGCATAACATATGGAATAAGAGTTGCTATATCTCTGAAAACACAATTGCAAACTTAAAATAACTAGCAGAACCATTTACAATAGTAGTACAAAGATTAAAGGACGCTAACAATGAACAATTGATTTTGCTGTCATAACTAGAACAAACAGCACAAATGACAGTAGCATCTAGCTAACATTAAGATCCTGGTCTATTAGTAGTTGCATAATCCCATAGTTATATGTCACTCCCTCTTTAGTTTGCATAAAGTTCACAAACCTTGATCATGACTTTGGATCATCAAATTGAAATATAATGAAAAACAGTCGTGGAAGATCTTGTTAGATTTGTATCGATTGTATCTTCAAAATATCATTTATCTATATTCATATATAATGAAAGATATAATCATATAAATAGTCAAAATAATTAATGAAATACCGTAAAAGTCAAACTGTGTAAACTAATATAGGGCAGAGGGAGTAAGCGTTTATCGTGTGACATACCGAGGCGATAAGGGCGGAGGTAGCGAGAGCGAGGCCAGCAAGCTTGGTGGCATCAACACACTTGTTAGCTAACTCCTTAAGATCAGATTGAAGAGAAAGAGATAGTCTAGCAGAAGCTGGTTCAACACCAAAAGCCTTACAAACATTTTGGGTAGACCTAAGTTGAAGGGTGTTTCTTGAAGCAACTTTTGTGGGTTGTAAGAAGGTTGTTGAAGCTTGTAATGAGGCTGCCATATTTGCACTCTCTATGTTTCTCTCCCTCTCTTGGGCTCCTGTGTTTCAAACACACTGAAATTGAGCACACAAGAGAAATATTATGACAATTATTTTGGTGGCTTGGCTTTGTTATGTGTTGGATAAAGAGATAGGATATGCAAGATAAGATATCTTCTCTAATTGGTTCATTTTAAGCCTTGGTGTCCCTACTTCTAGTGGCGCCACGTGTCATGCTTTGTGTAAATGATAAAGATATATATCCAATCAAAGTTTGTATACCACAAATCATTTCCTTCTTGAGTTTTTTGGCACACACATTTATTGTGGGTGTAAATTTTTTAGAATCTCTTAAGTTCATTTTGGGATTAATGTCAATTAGTTGTTACTAGTATTTCAATTAATTCTTTGTGGATTTATACTTTTGATGTTATAATCTTTATTTTATTAATTATAACACTTCAATTCTGTCTTAATTAGATATGAAAAAAGGTTTAAATTTATCTCGAAGTTTAGATAATTTTAGATATGAACTTCAACTTACTTCTCTAATTCAAGATGAAATCTAAATCTTGTCTCTAGAATTAAGCCAAATCAATGTAATAATGTAAATAGAGTATTTTTCTTCATAAGATAAGGATTATCGAATCCAAATACTGAACTTTAGTGACCTATGTCTACATGATGTCTCCTTTTAAAAAAGTTTGGGTATCGAAAATTAATGTCCTAAAAGCATGTATTATAACCTTTAAAATTGGTTATTTCGGGATTTTCTAGGCCCACAGACCTCTATTACCAAGCTCCTCCATGAGAAACTCGACAATTCTATGGATGATTATTGATGTATTGGGGAAATCTACAATGAACTAAAATGCATCATATGACTAATTTTATATATTTTTTAATTCAATTTTTAAAAAAGCTTTAAAGGCTTCTATTTCCCATCATATGTTTGTGCTTAGGCATGTACTCCCTTCGTAACAGTTTAATGGCAAAAAATATTTTTGCAAGCATTTTAAGGAAACGGTTTAAGGGTGCAAACGAGCATATTAATCAAACTATTTATAATACAAGCAAGAATGAGATTATAAGCTACTAATGTTAAAATTATTGTGAGTGCTAGTCTATCAACTATGGTCCAGCCCATATTATGTAGGTTGGGCCATCACTTTTATGAAGTAGACAGCCTAGTCTGGTGCTTAAAGGGTGGTTCAAATGTTGCAAGATAACTTTTTATGAGGTTGAAGTTTGTTATTGCAATAGGCCCATAAGCATATAAAAGGCCTTATCTCTTATCTGTGCACCTCAGTCTGAAGATCAAAAGGAGTTAAGGACCACTGTCACAAATCACAATCCACAAAGAGTAATACACTTAAAATATCAAATTGCTTGTTGAATCCTATAAATTTGGCGTGGAAGTAGGATATCCCGATTTCGGTGTCAACTGTTAAAAAACGTAGAATCGGTTATAGGACGTCCGAAAATGACCGCAAACACGGGTGGAAAATCAAACGAAAATAAGATGGGATTCGGAATGACGTTTTTGACTACCAAAATTGAAGCCAATAACTCACGATGTTCCAGTTTTCGAGGCCAAAGAAGGAAAATGGTCGGAACTAATGTGGGGGTTCTTGGGTCATATAATACAGTCACGCGTTTTTGAAGGTCAACGAAAGGTGTTGGGCGACTTATTACGTCGTGGAGACCCATACAGACTAATTGTGACAGGAGACCCCATTATATTATTTAAGGCTAAATCCGATAATCGGGCGTCCAGAAAGTGACCATAGACGCGTGTTAGAAAAATCGGGCAAAACCATGATGGACCCCGATAGACGTTTCTAACGGCCAAAATTAAAGTCAATATAACTCATGGTTTCCTAGTTTTCTGAGGCTCCGGCAGGAAAATCATTGGAACTCATGGTCTTATAATGCGGTCACGCTAGTTTTTATGATCAACAAATGATATTTGAGGGTGCCGGACGGCCTATTACATCGTAGAGACCCACAGAGAAAAATTGTGACAAGCAGCCTCCATGATAATTATGTGAGGTTGAAATCGATAATAGGATGTCCAGAAGCAACTACAGACACGTGGTAGAAAAATCTGGCAAAAATGAGATATCTCTGAACTGACATTCTTGACGGCCAAAATTGAAGCCTAAAACTCATGATAATTTGGTTTGCAACGCTCAGAAAGGACAATGGTCAGAAATCATGTGGGGATTCCTTGGGCAATATAATGCGGCCATGCAAGTTTTTTGAGGCAATAGAGGGCATTAAGGGTGTCAGGCGACCCATAATGTATGTATATGCCCGTACTGAGAAAATTATGAAAGGAGACCTTCATAGTCAGTATTTGAGGCTATAATCGATTATAGGACGTCCAAGAAGAGAGCCCGGACACGTGGTTTAAAATCGAGCAAAAACAAGACGGTCCCAGAAATGACGTTCTTAACAGCTAAAATTGAAGCCTATATAACTCATGGTTTTTTAATTTCTAGGATCTCGAAAGGAGAAATGATCGAAAATCATGTGAGGGATTCCCAACGTCATATAATGTGGTCATGTGATCGAAAAAATACTGATCATATATTATTTGCCAAAATAAATGACAAATAATTTGTGCATATTAACTTTAATTTATTGTATTTGTATTCATGAGAAATGGTTGAAGTAATTCATCAAAGTTGTAAAATTCAAAGTCTTGCAATTGAATGAAATATAGGAAGTGCTATTTATACTCTTAAGAATCAAGAGTTTGTTTATATATGGTTAATTATCGAGGAAATTAAAGTATTGGTCCCTACTCATCACATGTAGAGTACTATTGTATGTAAGTTGAACTTGGACATCAACAAGTTAAAGATGCTCACTAACAATTCTAATTAAGATAGTAATGCCTCTACTTATGCTTCAAAACGCGTCAAATCAAATCAAGTAGGTTAGAAGTTGGACGAGTTCACTATTCATGCTCCTACTTTATTAATCGATCAAGAGGCAAAACTTTAGATTGACAATCAAGGATTGAATGGAATATTGGCTATTGGAAAATTTCTAACCATTATACCTTTATATAGTGCATTGAAGTCAATGAAAAAGAGTATTTTTATCTACATGTACACGATTGGTATATCATATATGTAATCATCGATACAAATGTGTATTAGTTTTGTGTATACTTTATATGACAGTAATGTAAACGAGGTTACAAAATTCGATCGTAATTATTGAATACTACTTTTACAAAACTTAAGCAGTTAGGTTAGATGACTCTATACAAATGTGTATTAGTATTAGTATCAGTATTAGTATTAGTATTAGTGATACGCAAAAAGGTGCACATGTGTTACACAATACACATAGTGGCTCAGGACCACAAAGCAACATAGTTCTAACTTCTAAGTGTAGAAATTTGCCTAATAAAGCCAAATTACCAATCGTGTTAATATGCACGCTTATGTTCTCGACTTCTCGTAGTGAGGGACTTTTTTTTTTTTGAAAAGAGTAGTGACGTTTGATAATTTCATAGAGGAATATTGTCTACTACGTCTACATGCCACTACTTTAATTACCCTTTACAACCACCACCTCCTTGCATCAAATTCTATTTGTTAAAAGTATCATCAACCAGAATCAATTGTTGTCATAGGGTCTTGTTTCTTTTAGAGTTTTACTACTCCTATTTACCAACGAAACTCTATGATCAATTTAGAAGTTCGGAATTTTTTTAAGGTTGAAAGTCTAAACATACCCTTATATATTTGAAGTCTACAGTGTATTTTCATGGTTTTAGAAGTGTGTCAAAGACATACCTTAGTTCATAAAATCCAATTTTGAGGTGATTTCATTTTCTGTATGTAAACTCATTTTTGAAATATAAGTGATTTAATTAGCTCAGTTTCTTGTCAAAAATGGTGAAAAACAACCTCAACCAATTTCTTCCCAGTTATAAAAAGATGTCTAAAATAATTAATTGATATTAGAATGCATAAGAGCACTTTTCGAAATCGAATCTATCAAGTAGCACATTCTATTGCTCACTGTGAGCCTTGGGTGTGGTGTAGAAGAGTTTGGTTTGATAATTTACCTTCGGCTATTGAGTATGTAATGTTCCTTGATTTGTTAAGTAATGAAAGCTAGTCGCCCTTGGGGCTTCCCTCAAAATAAAAAATAAAAAATCGAATCTATCAACAACAACAAAAAAAAAACACGAATTATCTTGCAAATTCCTTCTATGAAATTACCAAAATATTTCCCCTGTGGGTACTTCAAAACTTGCACTTAAAAGTAAAACACCTTGAAGTAAAGTTCTAATTGTTGGATCAACCTTAAATTAGGGGTTCAATATCTTTGGTTAAGCTAACTGATACTCCTAAATTGTTGGGCATGTATACCCTACAAAAAGGCTTGGTAAAAAATCTCCATTAACTAAAATTTGACGCTAAGACTTGAGATAAACAGGAATCTATTTCTTTCAAGCAAAGAGAGAGGAGAAGAGATAGAATAACAATATCAATTCAAGTTTGACGGACAAGTGAAGCTCAATTTAATTGATTTGATGTTAATGGAGTTATTTGAACTTCTATAATGTGCTAGGCAGGTAAATATAAGTGTAACAAACATTTGAATTTTGGATATAACATGACCTTCAATTAATTCCAAAATTCAACATTAGATATACATCTATTTTGCCTTGTGCTAAGCTCAACAATTGTCTTTCAAAACAAACTTATAGTACAAGTAACAATAACCTATGAAAAACACATCTCTTACTATATCATTGAAAACATGCTTCAAACTATCTTAACATTCTTTATAACTTTACATTGCGTCACTCTATAAGGAATCAATGAACACATTATTTTAAATTTTTAATTATGCTCCTATTCAGAGTGAAAGATAGTTCGATTTATGATTTTACTTCTAATAGAGCAAATCTTCATACCCTAAGCAGTTTTGGGATCAATTTTCATTACGCTTTCGTAACTTTTTACAAACAAAAAAAAGCGCCTTTTTCTCTGTTCTTTTCTCATTGCAAGAGAATATAGTGTGAAAAGTTTATTCATGCTACACGTGTGTAGGATGAGATTATATCATGAATATTTCACACCAAAAAGTTACATTTTGTTTATTTACTCATTTAAAATTCTATCTATGGCATGAATTTTAAGTCAAAAAACAATATTTGTCGTATAATTTCATCCTACACCCAAAGGTAGGATAATCGGCCTGTGCCAAATACTTCCTCCATTTGGAATTAAATGATACAGTTTCCAATTCGGGATGTTTTTAAATAAATAATACACTTGCTTATTTTCTATATATGGTAGTTATTTAGTTGTGAAATGACATTTATGCCCTTATTTTTTTTAAAACACAACTTAGCAACATTATCTTTCTTCTATTTATGCCTTGTGGGGACCATACCCACTCACTTTACCATTATCATTTATTTCCAAACGGAGGAAGTATAAGATATAAGTTGTGTAGTGTGAATGTTTGATGAACCACTTGAAATACTTGAATGCTTTTTGACATTGAATCTCAAAACAACATAAGAATCACGGAAATATAATAAAGATCCCACTTCATAAAGCAAACATTATTTTACTTACTTTCTTTGCTTTTCATGAAAACTAAATTCCTGTTCACCTATAAAAATAGACAGCTAAATTAACGTAGAAGAATTTGACAATTATAAAACTATAAATTCCATTCCCTACACAGTTGGGGTGTTCTTCTTTAATCACATTCTTTGTCTATACTGTAAAAAATTACTTCACTAAAAACCAGAAAGTTTACCTCTTATGTCAAACCCCACCAAATGATTCAATAGCGACATTCATCCGTGATTCTTTTCTGTCTCTCTCTTACCCCCAATACCCACTTGCACTTGTCCATCTGATTTTTTTTATGATTCTCTTTCTTTCTTTGTAGTTCTAGATTTCCTATGTAAAGAAACATATGCACATAATATTGTTGAATTCTTCACAAGAAACCATTCTTAGCTTTCACGAGACTGCATTTTTCCTATTGGGAAACTGTTGTTTGATTTCATCTTGATTTTGTCATTATATATTGTTGATATACAAATATAATTGTATAAAGTTTATATCTAGTATATTTATCTTGGCGCCATCAAAAAACTGTCTCGGCAATATCTTTGTCATTTTATTTATAAATACATACTTGGGTTCTTCATCTTTCTTCATTTTTTCAACCCATATTCAATTTTTTCAGGATTTCACTGATTTTGATCATAAGGGGTTTTGGGTTTTTGAAATTAAGAATAGAAAAGAACACAAAAGATGAGAATTTGGTTATGCAATCAAGTTTTATTAGTATGTTTCCTTATATTATTTTCTGGGTTTGAAGTTTTTAATGCTAAAGAGTGTACTAATTCTCCTACACAAATCTCATCAAAAACTTTGAGATATGAGTTTTTTACATCTAAAAATGAGACATGGAAGAAAGAGATGATGTCTCATGCTCATAACCATTTAACACCAACTGATGAAGTTGCTTGGTCTGGTTTATTTCCTAGGAAAATGTTGAAGGAAGAAGATGAATACAGTTGGAATGTGTTGTATAAGAAGATTAAGTATTCTAATGATAGATTAAAGGGTAATTTCCTTAATGAAATCCCACTTCAAAATGTGAGGTTAGACCCTAAATCAATACATGGGAGAGCTCAGCAAACAAATTTAGAGTACCTGTTGATTTTGGATGTGGATAGTTTGGTATGGAGCTTTAGGAAAACTGCTGGTTTGTCAACACCAGGAGTTCCATATGGTGGCTGGGAAGCACCCAATATCGAGCTTCGAGGCCATTTTGTAGGTCAGTTGTTTGCCCTTGTTTTGATAAGTGATCAATCATTCATGCTATGTTCCTGTATAAGATATTTCCCTCAAGTAATAATTCAAATTGTTAATCTTTTAGAGTGATAAATGCGTATGTTTGAATAGTGTGAATACATCATACATGTACATTTTCGAGATATGGCTTCATTTATCGTAACTTATCAAAACTTATTGAATTTGATTTTTAGTGACAAGAATAGAGCCTATGTGCATTGTTTAGATTATACATCCAGGAGCATGAGAAGTCATATACACGATATTGATGTTAATATCATTATACCTGTATGTTTCTTTATCATACAGCTATATTCTTATACAGAATGTTCGTATATTATGGATTGCATGGATTACATATGAAGATGAGATGTGTTCTTTCACTCTCAACCGCACTTTCTTTTACTTTGATCTCTATGAACTTTCGGAAGCATGATGCACATCATGCCGCCTAGTGTAGGATCTAATATGTGGCCTCTAAGCTATGTATCTCCATATGTTATAGTTATGACTCGAAAAGCACAAGGCATCTTCGTCTAACAAAATTCTCATCGTTTGTACAGATGATAATGGTACAAATTAGTTTTATTAGTAGTAACAAGTGGTATGTTTACTGTTTAAAAATAAGGACTTTTGTATATGTAAACAATTCTCAATGCATGGTGAAGGGCATTACTTGAGTGCAACTGCACAAATGTGGGCAAGCACTTATAACGAGACACTAAAAGCAAAGATGAGCGCATTAGTATCTGCTCTCAAGGAGTGTCAGGATGCAATGAGAACAGGGTATCTCTCTGCATTTCCACCTGAACTCTTAGACAGATTCGAAGCTATACAACCTGTTTGGGCACCTTACTACACCATCCACAAGGTACACATTGTTCATCTAATTTCAAAATCTCGGTATAATTTTTCTTTACTGTTAATGTTATCCTTAGTGTAACTGGTTTGGCTTGATTGGCAGATTATGGCAGGCCTCTTGGATCAATATAATCTTGCCGGAAGTGATCAAGCCTTAAAAATGGTGACATCAATGGCTAACTACTTTTACATCCGTGTCCAAAATGTGGTAAAGCAGTATAGTATTGAACGACATTGGTTGTCACTAAACGAAGAGACTGGTGGAATGAACGACGTCCTTTACCGGCTGTACAGTGTCACGGTTCGTTATCTATGATCTTCCTAGTTCTCTGGTACAAGTAATTAACTCATTCTTAGTAGTCAGACCCTGTAAGTATGTGTTCTCTTCACCTCTCTAGCATAACTTTCAAGGGTGATCGAGTCTAATCAAGGCTGGTCAGGTGTAAATGTAAGGTGGAGTCAAGATGATCACGTCCGCTGAGGTAAATAAGGTTCAGTTTAGATAACTTCAGGTGAAGAGGATGGATCCTAAATACACGAATGCATATGCTTGCTGATGTTTCAAAGCAAAGCAAACTAATTAGAACATCAAAGTGCCAAATTAGTTCATTTAAAAATTAAACTTTATGATGTTCCTGACATGGTAGTTGTTTTCCTATACCCTACATTTATCATGCACGTAGCAGATTTCAGGTTATATGATCCATTTCATCACCATTACACTGTAATGAGATGATCTATATCCTTGGATCTTGACTGTCTGAGTAGCTTCTACTGGTTATATATACAGGGTGATCAGAAGCACTTATTGTTGGCTCATCTTTTCGACAAACCATGCTTCTTAGGAATACTTGCAATGAAGGTACTGAACCATCTGTTTAACGCTGTCCTCTGCTTATGTTTTCACTCACCAGTCATAAGAATGTTTTTGGATCGAAATGGATTGCTCAATTTACTTAAATGCCCATGTTTACAATCTTGAAGGCTGATGATATTTCTGGATTCCATTCAAACACTCACATCCCGATTGTTATTGGTGCTCAAATGCGATATGAAATAACTGGTGATGAACTATACAAGGTCAGTCAGTGGCTGCATTATAGTCGATCATTCTCTTTTCCATGTCAAAACTCTAATTACAGAATCAATCAACCTGATAGTGAAGATTCTGACTTCAATCTAAAGCATGATAAGTGCATATCAAGAGGTTTTTGTCTAATCTCTGAATTGCTTGAGCAGGAAATAGGGACATTTTTCTTGGATGTTGTAAACTCCACCAACAGTTATGCAACAGGGGGAACTTCAGTGGGGGAGTTCTGGTACTCTAACCTGAAATAGCTCCCACTTATCCTTTCAACTAGAGTAGGGTTCGTGTACATCGGATGTACATGTATTGTGTACTACAATAGGCTTAATCACACGAACAAGAAACTTAATAGTTTTTTTGTGTGTGATTAGGGGTGAATAAATACTTCCTCTTTCACAGTAATTTCAGACTATCACAGTTGCTATTGCACAGCCTTGACCATCAGTATCTTAACTAAAAATTATAAAATTTAGTATTTTGAAAATATACTATGGTACTAGCCTAACAACATTGTTTACATAAGCCCATTTGTATTTTATACTTTACAAGTTAAAAGAAAAATGGTTAGAGTTAGCGTGTAAATAGTGCAAAAGTCAAAGTGTGACAACTACTGTGAAATGGAGGAAGTATGTTGTATATTATACACCCGTCAAATACAAATTCTTGTGTTTTAATGTAATTGCTGATCCATGCTGTGTAATTGCCCCCAGGGCGGACCCAAAGAGGCTAGGTGACAAACTACATACTGAAAATGAAGAGTCTTGTACAACTTACAATATGTTAAAGGCAAGCTTTGTGTAAACATGTGCTATTAAGCAATCTATCAGAAACTTGATACTTTAAATGTCAATCTTAGACATGATCTTTCTGGGTCTTTTTCTTTTTAGGTTTCGCGTAACCTTTTCAAATGGACCAAAGAAATGGCTTATGCGGATTACTATGAACGGGCTCTCACCAATGGTGTCCTAAGCATACAAAGAGGAACGGAGCCTGGTGTCATGATCTATATGCTACCCTTAGGTCACGGAGTTTCCAAAGGACGAAGCTATCACAGCTGGGGAACGCAGTTCAACTCTTTCTGGTGTTGTTATGGAACAGGTCTGACATTTTAAAATTATAACTATTTCAACTGCTGCTAAAGTATTTTACTGTCAATTTTCTACCAAGAATGAACTGAAATAATTCATGTCTTTTTTTATGAAGGAATTGAATCATTCTCAAAGTTAGGAGATTCGATATACTTCGAAGACACAGGAAAAGTACCTGGGCTCTATGTTATTCAGTACATATCTAGCTCACTTGATTGGACTTCTGCACAAATTTCACTGACCCAGGTTGTAGATAGTGCTCATTCCTCGGATCAAAGCCTGAAAGTAAAAATCACAGTTTCAGCAGAGAAGGTAATATGATATGCTAAACAGCTACACTTCAATAACAAGTAAGTGGATTTCCAATCTGGTTGAAGATGTTCTAATACAGTTCCATTATTCAGGGCTCAGGGACAGCTACCCTAAATTTACGGATACCATCTTGGACATCTTCGGATGGCCTAAAAGTCTCGTTAAATGGAGATCAAATACCTTTGCCTGATCCAGGTTTACATTAATCATATTTTCATGAACTGAAGCTAACAAAATCATGAAGTGCTAACAAAAGGAAAACAATCTTAATTTGTTGTTTAATTTCATACTTATGCTGGCCAGGTAATTTTCTGACAATATCCAAAAACTGGGTCAACAACGATGAAGTTGCACTGCAGTTTCCGCTGGTCCTTAGAACAGAATTTCTTAAAGGTAATGGGTTTCTATAATCCGAGTTTTAGACATTTATTCCATGATCTTCAGATTAGAATTTTCGTTCCAAATTTTCATTCCCGTCTCCTTCCTAGTTTAAAATTGTAGTGAGACTGTAGATGAGGATGTGTGTTCTCTTCACCAAATTTCCGTGATTTGAACTTACGTTAACTCATCTCAGCTGACCTGATTAAAACCCTTATTCGCCTTTATCTTAACTTATTAGCTCTTACCAACTCTACTCTAAACTTATTGGCCCCTATCACCTTATCTGAATTCATTTTTCTTATACCAAGTGAAAATAAGATGAGGAGAACAGTGCACTATTAGCTGTTGATGTTGCTCTTCTTTAGAATAGACGAGCATCATTCAACTAATTGATGTTCAATGACATTTCAGATGATCGCCCTGATTATGCCTCACTTCAAGCAATATTATATGGACCTTACTTGCTTGTGGGTCTATCAAAGGGTGACTATGACATTCAAACTGGAGCAATAAACACTATTTCGGACTGGATAGTCCCAATTCCAGCAGACTATAATTCCAACTTAGTTTCCCTTTCTCAAGAAAACGGAAACTTGGAGTTCTTCCTCTCAATCCAAAACCAACTTACTACAATGCAAGGATCTCCTCAAGCCGGGAATGACTCTTATGTTCACGCTACTTTTAGGCTCATTTTGATGGACCTATCTGCAAAGAAAAGGAAACGCAAGGTACTAAAAAGTTTCATTGGTAAACAAGTCATGTTAGAACCTTTTGATCTTCCAGGAATGGTACTTGCTCACCAAGGCGGAGGCAAAGTACTCACTGTTATAGATGCAGCTGCTGATAAACAATCTGCTGAATTTCTCATTGTTAAGGGATTGAATGGAGTGGAGGGAATGATTTCCTTAAGAACTAAAGAGGGTTGCTTTGTTTATAGTGACATTAACTCGAAATCCGACTTAAATGTGAAGCTAAGCTGTGATTCTAAGACTTCGGATCCTTCATTCAAGGACGCGGTAAGCTTCATATGGAACGAGGGTCTTAAAAAGTATCATCCTATTAGCTTTGTGGCAAAAGGGTTGAGAAGGAGCTATGTTCTTGAACCATTATTTGGATTGAGAGATGAATCTTATAATGTTTACTTCAATATCACTAAGTAGTGTTTTCTACATTTCTTTGTACATGGTTAGGTTCATAAAAAATAGGTTTCCACTAATCTTTTTCTTCTACCCTTGGTGAAATTTGTTGTGGTATTCACTTGATAAAAGTACCAATTGAATATAAAAGTCAAGGCCTCTAATTGATCCTTCTGTTCGTGTTTTTGTTTGCTCATTTAAGGCATGTTATTAAGGCATCACTGAAAATAATTGACAAATTTAAGCTTATGAGTTATGATACTATATTGTAAGATCGGGCTGGCTTTTCTTAAGGGTGACTTTTTAATTTGAATGCCTCACATAAACTAGTTGTAAATTTGCTTCAACAAGACAAATCAATTTGGTTAATCAAGGATATAATAACATGCAAATGGAACGAAATATTGTTGATCAATTTGGTTAATCAAGCGTTTGGGTTAAAGAGGATGTTTGTTACAGGGTTCTTAAATAGTGTTTTTGGTAAGCAGTTGGCATGATGTTGTGGGTAGTTGACAAACCAATATTTAAACCAAAAATTTTGAGGTACTTTTAATGGCCTAGGTTATTCCTCTCAAAATACATTTCTATTCCCACGTTCTCGACCCTGCTAAAAGAAATAAATTCTTGTAAATGACCCCAGCTAATTTTACCAAACACGTTTATAACGTTATAAACAACTAGTTGAAATCAACCAAGTAAAGTAGCCAACAACCAAAGTCAATTCCCAAGAACCCCAGATATTTCCTTTGTATCAACTATTGTTTTATGCATAGTCATGACAGCCTAAGGTGTAATATAAGACACTAGGTAGTCAAATAGTATTTGGTCAAGTACTAGGGTTCGTATCTTACAATCTTGAAGTTGTAGAATCAAATCTCACTAAGCGCGTTTTGGGGAGAGGATTTGCTTACCCTTCCTACCACTTCCAAAAGGCATTACTTATTATGTCGGATAGGCGAATGAGATTTAACCTGCGAAAGATTCTGATCATACTGTTACCAAAACCCCAAAAAAATGTCCTCTCCTGCTCTTACCCAAGAAGTCAATGAAAGTTACCTTTTGTTAATAGGCTTTTGCAACATCATCCTATTAGTTATGTGGCCAAAAGCCCATAAGGCTCGGGAAGAAATTATAAGTCATCGTCTGTAAAACTATTGTACATAATTTTTCTTGTTTCTTACTTTTAAAGAAATAAGAGGACATGTCTTGAAACATTTCCATGTGCATGAATTTATTAGTTTGAAAAACATACAATTGTTCTGTATTGTCTTTTCATTTTCCGAACAAAAATGATCAATGATTCCATGTACTGATATACACTTTGTGTTACCGAAAAAAGTTTCTTCACTTTTAACACAAATTTACACTAGAACAGAACAAAGCAAAATCTTCTCAAAATAATTTAGGTTCAAATCCTTTTAAGATGTCATCATGGAGAAATAATAGAGCAATTACAACCTCAAGATTACTTTTCCATCTAACCATTATGGATCGCACATCTCCTTTAGAGCAAAGCTAAGCTGATAAACAAAGAGGATAAGTTGCTCCTACTGTTATTTTTGGATGCACAAGAGGGGCTAAGCTAACAAGCTAAGCCTCGGAAAAAGAAAGACAAACAATATACAAGAAACAATCCTTGAATGTGCCACTCCTACAACCTCATTTGGAAGAATATTCCTAAATTTCAAAGTCGAGTCTTAGAAGGTGATTAGCTCACTCGCTTGTTAACGAGCCACCCTCTGCCTCTAGTCTTGTGGCAGAGAGGTTGCGGGTTTGTATTCTACAACCAAGGTCCCAAAAAATGGTAAATCAAGATTAGATTTTGGCATGATGTCTATTAAATAAATATATTTCGTATTTATGCTTTCCCATCCCATATAGTGTTGGAAAAATGAAAGGAGTTATAAACACTACATGAGAAAATATAAATAGTACAAAATATGTGTTATTAGGCATAATATCAATAACTCTTATGGTCCTTAATGAGAGATTTTCCTTATTCTTTCCCCTATTCCACAGGCTGGCCGTAGTTTAGCTAGTGCGAGATCGATATCCAATAAAATCCTTCTTCTTACCATCATGAAAACAATGCGGAAAGTTTTTCCCATTTTATAATCCTTTTAATACGATGCGACATTGAGAACAAAGTGCATATACTCCATTCCATATAGTTTTTCTCACGTTACATATCTAACACCCCAAAATTTTGCTACTATGACTAACACAAACATTTTCAATGCATTTGTAAAGGTGGAGATTTTATGCTCACATATGCATGTACAAATTTATTTCCTAACTTTTGTAACTATGAATCTATGATAAGCTGAAACATTCTCAATTGCATATTTTATGTCAGATTCATGAGGTATATATGATAATGGAAGATTTAGATATGCATATGTTAAGGTGGAGATTTTATGGTCACATATGCATGTGCAATCGAGTAAGATGTACAATAATTAATTTTGCCACCAATTCATTTCATTTACACTCACATGAGTTGCATGTGCAATAACTAATAGTTTCACCAATCAAACACCTTGGATATACAAAAAGATCTTATATCAAATCTAGCTACTCAATATCTCACCTCTCATTATAAGATTTAGAATTTATTAATTAAAATCATGGAATAACTAACTAATCTTTTAAGATAAGACAATAAGGGATGTTTTCAGTGAATACTCACACAAATAATTGAAAGACATATATATAGTTGGAACTTGGAAGGATCTATAAATCAAGATAATATACTACGTAAAACAGAAAATATTACTCCCTCCGTCCCACAATGATCTTCCCATTTCTTGAATATATGTGAGATATAAAATAATGAAGTGGAAAGAACATTGTGGGACGGAGGAGGGAGTATACTCTTTCAACATCTTTTACTAAGTGGCTTGCCGCATAGACAGGTATTGTAAGCAAACGACGACCCTTCAAGGTGATCATAGGGGGACCCGGCTGGTATAGGCCCACAAAGCTGGTTATGACTCAAGTCCAAATGCCCAATGTAGGATGCTGAGGATATGGATTTAGGTATTGGCCCACTAAGCCTGTTGTGAGACAAATCCAAAACCGTGAAATACGACCTTGGCCCGAATAGATCGGGTATCCGTCCCTCCAAAGCATTTCGGCTCAAATTGCATATACTCACACCCGAATTTAACAAGCTCTTTGGTATTAGACCCGAAATCTTATTACCATCGAGGTTTAAGGTAGCCAATACCGGCATCTTACGAAACATATCGGGTATTTGACCTGATAACCGGTTAAGAGAAAGATCTAAATCCGAGAGGCGGTAAATGTTGGACAATGAGACGGGAACCGGCCCACCAAGCCGATTACCACTTAGCAAAGCCCGACTCATCATCTTAAGCTTGCCCATTTCACTAGGCAATTCACCCGAAAGGTTATTATTCCTTAGGTCCAAGTGCATCAACTGGCCCAAGTTAACAATAGACCGGGGAATTGGACCCGATAGATCATTATCAGCTAAGTTTAGAACCGTGAGCTCCTTTAACCTACCAATATCACTCGGGATCCGACCCGAGATCCGATTCCCAATTAAATCGAAAGTCCGAAGGAAAGGGAGCTTGGTAATACAATCCGGGATTTCACCCGAGATCCCCTTCCAGTCGGCTAAGGTGAGGCTACTTAAGCGCTCTAAATTGCAAATAGCCGGGGAGATTGACCCGGTCATGAACCCAGTCCTGTGAGCCCGCTCAAAGATCGGATCCTCGGACTCACCCCGCAAGTTAATGTCAGCAACCCGGTGAATATATGGGTCGCAACTCACCCCATACCAACCGTGGCAGCAGTCGGATCCGGTCCAAGAATTGAAAATACCCAAGTGCGGTTCATGAAGGGCAGCCTTAATAGACAAGAGAGCTGCCCTGTCTGATGGCGGGCAGGCACTAACTACCGTTATAACAGCCACTAAAACTGCCCAAAAACAAAAATGAACTTTCATTGTTGTTCCTCACACTTTTCTATGCTACTTAACTGGAGTGATGAAGTGAAGTGAAGTGATGAAGTGAAGTGAAGTGAAGTGAGCTAAGGTGTGTCAATGGGAAGGAAAGCAAGAATGGTTTCCTTTTATATAAGGGGAGATGAAGGGTGATAGTGAATGACTGTAATGCCCTTGATGAGAGTAAAATTGAGTTAAGAGATAAGGAAGAAGAAAGAACGAAGAAAGTGGTGGAGTGGTAAGGCCAATGCCCATGTGAAGGGTTGTTTAATGTTAGGTTCAGAATTTCAGTGTTTGGGTCCTGATGTCTTGCAGAATGTTAAAGTTGCCATTAATTTCTGTTGTTTTTTTTATTCTCTTTTTTTTCTTTTTACTTCGTTTATACCAGCTTATTCAAGTAGTTTGAGAGTAGAGGGAGGATGACTAGGATGTATACGCAAACGCTACTTCACTTACTACCACTTGGTTTTAAAATAAAACCTCGTCTAGGTTTATGTATGATCAAATTCTCGTTTGGTGCAGTTACATCGAAGACTTATTATGGTATGGCAACGGACGATCTTAGCCCATCGCTGGTCTTGTGTAGGGAGGGCCAATATAATTGGTTTTTACAATGAGATATGTGGTTGTAATCTCCTCCAACAAGGGCTTGTGTATGCTTGCCCCTTCAAGATTCGTCAAATACTTCCTCAAAAAATCTAGCAAGGATTTCTTAACATCACATGAAGTCATAATTTACTAGTTCCAAGACAGTGCTAGCTAGCTAGTTCCATGTAGTACAATATTAAGGAGTAAGGAGTAAGGAGTATTAAGTTAGCCTTACCCTTGCAGAAATTACAATCCTAGTTTGACTTTGAGACTGCACACAAGAGTACAGTAAAGGGCACCAAATCGAACATTCCAAATCAGATGGATTCATTATTAATATTTAGTATATAGTCCTTAAATTGGAAAGTTATACAATAAATTACTAGCTTAAAGACCAATAAAGAATCACATGAAATCTAATCCAAAGCCAGAATACATGGACCACATTACCATGCTGTAGTAAGGTGCAATGTTTCATTCTTATTTCTTCCTATGAAGTAGCTCCAATGTGTTATCTTATTTTTTTTGGCAACGTGAGAGAACAAAGACTACTATCCCGTTATTTTTAGCCAATGGCCATAGCATGGATAGAACACACGATTCTACTAAAGCTAAAATTAAAAGAAATAAAATTAGAATTCTGCCATCCAATTGAAATTTATGGCGAATCCTCCATGTCTAATAGAGAAATTGTCCCTATTGTTCACACTTCACATAAAAAGGCAACATTTTAGCACAAAGTTCTACAAAAGACCGTCTTACCGTTTAGACTATCAATTAGTTAAACAGACAGCAATAGAAGTTATAAAAAAATAGGTAAAAAGTTAAATAATTAGAGCAAAGTACAATTTTTAGAAGTGAAATAATTGCAGAAGTATCTAAAAATAAAGAAAAAAGAAGAAATGTTAAGTGACCTGACCCATAAACTTTTAAAGGGATCTATTGCTTGCTTTTTTAAAAAGACAGATAGATGTCATTTTAAAAGTGTTTTACTGTATAAAAAAATGGCCCCCAAAATCTATGGTTATTAGGCAATAATTCATGTGAGGACAAGCACTCATAATGTTTATGTCATTATGATATGAGGCAAATGAATGATCTGGAGTTCTGGATTGTAATTTTGTAAATCAGATCTTGGTGTGAACATAATTTTCAAAGGGAACTGAGACTGATGATACTCATGTAATTGGGATACGGTCATGACAAATTTCTTTTGATTTTAGTACTGTTCCTTTGGTGGTTTTATCAAAGACAGCAATAAACAGTGGAGACATAATAGTGATGCAAACTATACTAATAAATTATTAAACATGTTATAGAAAATGTTATTGGATTTATTTACCGACTTGTACAACTTCTACCGATCGATAATTAGAGATACTAATAGTTAACGTTAGACATTGACAAATTCGAAAATCAAAATTAGATAACTATAAAAAAAATAAGGAAAAATTGATAAGAATAATCCGACCTTTGGCCGGTCTTCCATCAATGGTACCACCTTCATTTAATCCAGCAATAATCCCACCTTTGACACCCATATTCTCTCAATGGTCCCTCACCTGTTGGTGACCTACAACTACAGGTAAACTCTCTTAATTACGTGATTAATAACTAATTAACTATAATTTAAACCTAAATTCTTAATTAACCACTAATTAATAAGTATAATTTATAAATTAACTTTAAAATAAATTAAACCCCCCTTTCCCCATTACTGCCACCCCTCCCCTTCCCCTTCCCCTGCCACCCTCCCCTTCCCCTTCCCCTTACCCCATTACTGCCACCCTCCCCTCCCCTTCCCCTTCCCCTCCCCCATACCACAGCTGCCCCCACTCCCCTACCCCATACCACAGCTGCCTCCCCTCCCCTACCCCATACCACAGCTGCCCCCACTCCCCTACCCCATACCACAGCTGCCTCCCCTCCCCTTCCCCTGCGCCTCCCTTCCCCTCCCTCGCCTCTGCCAAACTCCGGCGGAATTCCACCGGTGTATGTATTATAATACCCTAAGTATAGCCTGATTAAATTCGTCAGGTTACCTAAACTCCCCGGAATCTCACCGGAGAGTGAGTTTACGTTCAATCCGAGATACTTGAGGTTAATCAGTTCAGAATAACTCGTCGGAATTTCGCCGAAAAAGTAATTTCCGCCGAGATGGAGGTGTATTAACTTCTTCAAAGATGAAACCTCCTCCGGAAGTGATCCGTTAAAATTGTTATTATAAACATCGAGATATTGTAGCTCCGATAAGTTTGACAGGATTTCGCCGGAAAATTCGCCGGATTTTGGCAGAGGCGAGGGAGGGGAAGGGAGGCGCAGGGGAAGGGGAGGGGAGTGGGGCAGCTGTGGTATGGGGGAGGGGAGGGTAGCAGTAATGGGGGGAGGGGTTTTTTCTTTTAAGTTTTTTTTTAAAAAAAAGTCAACGGTAATTTTGGGGGTCAAACAGGTTGCCATCATCCTGTACCATTGAGAAAATATGGGTGTCAAAGGTGGGATTATTGCTGGATTAAATGAAGGTGGTACCATTGATGGAAGACCGGCCAAAGGTCAGATTATTCTTATCAATTTTTCCAAAAAATAAAGGGAGTACAATACAAGGTTTTGACTTTTGAAGACCATCATGTTTACCAATAAAGCTAGTTGAAAATTGTTCACTCAAATGAATTATGTAACATTCCGGCAGAACCTCAACAAAAATAGATATCAAGCAAAACTAGTGTGTCATATACTCTATGCTGAATTCACGAATGATAATGGTAGCTTTATGCAAAAATTGATGTGGGTCAATGATGTTGTGTTTTTGGTTAAAAACCAAGTTGTTTCTAGCCTTCCAAATCTCATGGCAGATAATGGGGAAGAGTTGGTTCCAAGGGAGGCCTGAGTGAGATTAATGGTTTTTAACCAAAAGACCAATACTCTATGCTAAAACAATTAGATTAATGGTGTACTTACATTACCAAAAGACCAAGGTAAACAACCTTCCACAAATCCTCCAGTTCATTTCTTTAAAATAACAATAATGCTTTATGATTGAGTAATGTTTTATGGAATATCCTACATTGCTAATAATAGAAACGAAGAATTACTCCCATCATTCTTTTGTAGTTACACTTTCTTCATTAGTTCATTCCTTTATGTTGATTACACTTTTACTTTATTTTATTTTTGCCAGATACCTCTTCCTTTCTACCTCACATAAAATACTCTGCCTAGTACTTATCTTACATAAACCACACATATCATAATTCATAGCACACACTTTTTCCTACCCATTTTTAGATAAACCTTACAACTGCAGTCTCTCTACTCTTTTACCTTGGTTTATGTTGCTACGATAAGTCGATAACTGAAACCAACTAAAAACTCAATGGAAGTAGTAGATATAGTCACAACTGTAGGTTGCTATACTTTTTCTTGTCTAAAATAGCAATTTCTTTTTATGCTTTCGTTCTTTCTCTTTACAAACAACATGCAATGTGTCTAAGAATTTGGCCTTCTTGTAGTCTGCGCTCATCCAAGTCGCTACTATGATTGAGTTGGAAATCTACTCGAGATGTGATGTTGAAGCTTATTGGTAACAATCAAGCGAAACTAGTCATGGCCAACTCACATGAGAATTCCTTTTTTGTTGTTTCAATAATAGGAATGACCGAATGGAAATCCTATCGCTATAGCACAATGTTTTTTCATTAACTTTTGGGAAAGAGAAGAATAATATCATAGAGTAAGCATTAAGCATTTGGATTTCATGCGTTCAAGTTTAAAACAAAATTGTTTCGCATCTTGATATAGTGAGTTTTTCTTAATTTTAGTTAGGCACAAAGAAAAATTAGATGACCTTCTCTCAAACGAGATGTGAGTTTTTGCGGTTTCGAGTTTCTCTTGAAAATAAATTTGAAATTATATACTAATAGATTTTATAGTCACATTCACTTCTCTAATAAAATAAATATTCATATTATTGTCTTTTTACAAGTAACGAGTGTTTAAGTTATAATACTTTTAACATATGCTATAAATGTGAGTATTGGTCGTTTTACAAATATACTTCTAGTTCTACTCCAACCACCCCCCCCAAATCCTCTCAAGTGCCGAAAATGCTCTTGCCCGCGGACCTCATTCACAGGAAAATGAAGGTAATAAACTAATAACAATTGAGATGGGCTCTATGCATGTGAGACAGCATCAAATTGACATACTAACTGTTTGTATAAGTACAAAAATTTCAGTTCTAGCAAAGGGGTTGAGCTATGCAAAATGTTACCTCTATACGTTGTCGGGGTTCAAATATCTGAGGATATGATGGCGAGTACACGGAATAGTAGTTATACCAGCCCTGTTAAAGATTAAAAGTTGGAAATTCAAAACTACACTATTCAAAATGTAATTGCTAAAAAAAGGAAAAAGAAAAACACACACTGAAAACATTCCAATTTAAGATGGAGCTTTGAGAATTGAGATTGACTACTCTGCTTTCCTAATACTTCCTCCAAATCCTTGAACGAATACACCCTTTACTTTTACAGGCCTTAATATCTAATTATCAACAAATAAAAATTATAAAAAGTGGATATCTTGAAAATATATACAGAGACCAATATAACAAGATTTCACATCACTATTTTCTCGTACAAACAATGGTCAGAGTGAAACATGTAAATAGTGCTTAAGTCAAGGTGTTGCATTTATTGATAAAATGAGCAAGTATTGTCTATCAAAAGTTATGTGATTAGCATTTTTCCATCGATCATTAGATGAACGACTATAAGGTTGTGTTTGGTCGGGTGGCAAAAGTTTTTCCGGTTCAATACTATTCCATTTCCCATTGTGAATGAAAAATAGTTTTTTTTTAATGGTGGATATGATTTTCCTATGAGTGAACCAACTCCTACATGAAAGCAAAACACACTTTCCTCCAAATTCCTTAATTTCCACTTTCCTTCATCCCATCTATTGTCTTATTATCTATCCTTCTTTTCCATCTAACTTTTAACAAAAGGAACCAAACTAAGAGAATCGGATTTAAAATGAAGTTTTCTCTTAAAAAACATCTTCTCATGCAAAGTCAATGCCCGTTAAAAAATGTCTAACATCCGATCAAAACCAGCCTAAGTATAAGTTCAAGTCTATGCTTCTACATACAAGTATTTATTTTTAATTTTGGCAGAACTATATATGTACACATCATACAATACACACATAGCATGCAAGCACTTGCAAGATCATTACTTTCTGTGCCATCGATCATGTATGGTAAAAAAAAAGTGCGCTCGGCTAGGATACAAAACTGTTCAATAAGATCAAAACTAAAACTTTGAGCAAATTTTTTTCCTGCAGATTTCATAAAATCTTGTGCCAACATTATCTAGCAATATGAAGTTTGTTGGAAAGAGACAGAGGACCTATACAATGACATACTACTAGACAAAATACGGAGTAAAAGGAAATGAGAATAATGTCGATTGTATTTATATGTATGTAGGATCAGCAACAGTGCAACACACTGTCACGCTGAATGGGCATGCAAGATTGAAGTAATGGAGCCTTCAAAGCCTTTAAAGCATTAAGGGTACATTTCTTGGATTTGAGTATAAAGTCTAGTGAAATCTCAAACTATGTAATGAAAAGAACTCATGATTTTGGCTCAAAGAGTCTAATTGTACATATTCGGGTCGATTTGTCAAGGATTTAACAGAAGGGTATCGTTAAACTGGAAAGCTCAAGTAACAAAGTAGGCAAGCAACCAATTAACATCTGTCCAATTTGCATCCTACACATTACTGCTACAACGAGCATGTAGAAAAAGGATGTGTGTGACAAATGAAAGAGCACTTACTATTGGGAAGTAATTCACCTCTCAGTGAAAGGCTCAAACATGTAGTTAGAAGGACAGAAAAAGAAAAATTAAAGAAACTCTCCATGTGCAAAGCGCCAAATATTGCAGATAACACGTATGAATAAAAAAAACTAGTATTTAGATCCAAGCAATGTTCTGGGGTTATTCTATATAACACTTTAGTACTTTTTTTTGACAGCCTCAGATTCACTTTAGTACTTACAACTATTTTGTTGTAGAAAAAGATTAATAAAAACTAATAAATTAGTATTACTCATAAATACAATTAATGTAACTTAATTATTGTTTTCATTGAAAACATACTATCATTATTAAAATTGATAAAAGAAACAACAATAATGTAATATGGTTGGAGCATTTATATTCCATAATGAAGGTCGCGGGTTCGATGCTTCTCATGGACAATTTGCACCTTTTTTATGAGAATAACGTAGATAAAAAATATTGTTGAAAAGAAGGGAGAATGACACGTGGCGGATTACAATCCGTGCTTACGCTTTTTAATATATATATAGATTGCTGAGGCAAAATGATTAAGTGCTTGTTTGGTACGCATGAAAAATTAAAGTTTCAATGAATTATTATTTTCTAGGAATCTGGAAACTATAAAAACTTTTATATTTGTTTGGTTTAACAAGGGAAGTAATACTTCATATAGGAAATCTCACTTACTCCTTGAGTCCTTGATAAACAACTTACTCCTTTATGTCTAAAATAGAATTCCTAGGAAAGTTCATACACTTTTGACAACCAAACAACTTCATATTTTCCACTTCCTATGAGTTTCAGTGGCAAAGAACAATGGCAACTAAACAACCATTAAGTTGAACCTCCCAACAATCAAACTAGCAACATATGGGGTTATTTTAGATGTTGCTCTCTAGTATCTAGCAACAATCTTCTAACAACAATTGATTTGTGAAATAGTGAATGTCAAAGGTTGATCAAGTAATAATAACTCAAAAGGGGCCAATTAGAATCCTGTTAGATAAAGACGGGGTATAGTTGATAGTTAACCAGTTCTACAACCCAATTTTGCAATGAGTTCTAAATACCCTCTTAAACAAAAGTTCGTACTTCACGAATTTCTAGTGAAAATTAATTATAAGTCATGAGGAACAAACCTTACCACTAAAAGATACTACTTTGACTAGATTACACAAGTTGGGTTGGGTTTTTTTTAAGAGTCGGTCCTTCTCTATTCCTCTATGCACGCAAAGTACTCTAGCTTTCGAGTATAGTGTGTCGACTAGTTTGGTAGCCTAGTAGAGTGGTAGGTGTGGTTTTGGGGTAAAATCTCAAACTACTAGAATAAATGGAATAAAATGGATTCATATTGGTATGATCTGATCCCTCATCATCTTGCTTGGGTACCCGTGACAGGGATCGCGAGGTTGTTTGGCCTCATTCTTTAAGAAAGAAAAGAACCGGAGTCCTTCTATGATAGTTGATTACTTCAGTATTACGATGAACTACTTAGCTTAAAACAAGCCACAATGATACATCAAGGGCATGTTTCACTTCGGCATAATTGAGTTCAACTGAACTAAATTGAAAACAGTTGTGTATAAAATGTGAGAGTAAAGTATTCTCAAGAGTTGAACTGATATGAACTAAAAATAAGATGAAGAAAACAGGCCCTAATACCATCACTTCTAGATCATTTTCATATACTTGGGCTAATTAAGTATAAGATTAGTAATCAGGCCCAAGATGGAGAACTCAGCAAACCCAGCAGCAATGTAAAACTTTCCAATTTGTGGTGTATCTAACAAACAGACCATATGGTCCATGGAAGGGGATATGACAAACAGATCCATGGGCCCAAATGAGGCAGGCACACTCCACTTATCCCAATGTCGGTGCTATCGGACATATAAAGAATACACTACAATCCATTCTCTTACTATTCATCCCAAACTCAACGTCACACTTGCTTTGTTACTATCTTCAAATCAACCCCACTTAATTTCACATACGTATTGTTGATAATGTGTTGGGAAAAAAAAAAAAATCAAAAAGATTTTTTGTAGTGAATATTTCAATATACAAATTCCTTTATGCAAATGGTTAGTAATTCTATGACTCAGTAATCACAAATGCTACTTCCATCCCAAAATATTTGGCAACTATATATAAGTAATTTATGTTTATCAAACGGTTATTTATTTTATTTTCATTAATGTGCGACAACTCATATATTAACGTGCAACACAACTCAATGCACCTACTTTTTCCCCTCTCCCTGATCATATTCATGCCCTAACTATGCAACTTACTTATGTTAACTTCAAGCTAAGACGGAGGGAGTATACTATTTTATTTTATTTTTAAACGTAAACTTTAGCTTCAAAAAATAATAATGAGTTAATGTAAAAGTTATGATCGATTGTAGGGACTAGTAATAGTCTGTGGCAAGTTTGGTTGCTCAAAATAAATGGAGAAAATTAGAATTCATGTGAATTTGCAAATATGATAGTTGTTTGGTTGGATAAAACAAAAGTAAAATGTGGGAAGTAGAAGTTCATGAGAATTTGGATTTCCCACAAAACGTAAAAATTTAGTTACCTACTCTCCCCTTGGTCAATAAAAATTCTCATGAAATGCAAAATATCACATGTCAATTAAACAATTTAGCATAATTTCTAGGAATTTCACAAGGAAGTCTTTCCTATGAAAAGCAAATTTCTAAGAGAATTTAATTCTCAAACCAAACATGCCCTATAAACACTAAGAATGCATGTGATAACTTTACACAGAAAAGTCCTCTTTCATACACTAGAGAGAAAAATCTATACTAAGTCAATCCACTATGCAATGAAAAGGATTCAATGGCTCTAAACCTTGTATTTAGGCTTTGTTTTCCTTATCTTGTCTTTGCTTGTGTGGAATAAGTTTCAATTAATTAATTTAAATTAGTTGAATTAGGGATCAATAAGTTCTAGGAAGTTATGATCACGACGTAAATGGGCTGCCCAAGGTCAAGTGTGCAATTACAATAAGTTAATATGTTCAGATAGCTTAAGTTAAGCACCAATTCATAGAGATAAGTTAAGTTTAGACCTGACAAGTTTAGAAAATTCTGGTTACAAGAACGCGCTCTTAATCCTACGGGCTATAAACTATCAAGTTATATGTTCCTTATCTATTTCATCCCTCTTTTAACAGCAACACCTCCTCAAAACAAGTAGTCCCTTTACACTTACCAGATATTTGTGGTTTTAGTAGTCTCTAATATAAATAGACTAGCCTACCCATGATTCAACATCGCTTTACATAATTTGGTGGTCCTCTACTCTTATCGTAGTCGGATTCACAATCAAAAACTTCAAATTAGTCAAGTACTTTGTATCCCAATGGAGCAATCAAGTACTTCGAACACACATCCATATTTAACGGCTCTTACATTTCCATATGTACTCATAAAGTCATAAGCCACAATTAATAGTGGGATATATTCACTATCATGTACATTCCTATCAAATTAACAGTAATAAATTCCTAAACCCTAAATCTTACAACTGCATGTACATACGTGATACAAGTTTTATCTAATCGTGGACACTAATGTGTTTTGAATTTTTTATGAACAAACCTGGAACATATGAAGCGGGGGAGAAAGAGCGAGTCGCACATCCCTTGTTTGTATTTGAAACAAACAGTGGCCGATCCGGCAAAATTGTTTAGTAGAGTCAAAAGCTTAATTATTAAATTTTATCAAAGTTAAATGGTCAATCTTTCAAGACAATTTTCAAAAAAATCGAATTTTTTAAAGGAAAATTTTACAATTTTACCCAATCAAGTGGCGTCAAGTGACCCCACTTCTCCAACAGTGGATCCGCCACTAGAAACAAAGAAGATAAAATAGAAGCGGGGATCAATTTCGTTCAACTTTTACTAAGTAATTAATTGATCCCTTAACTTTTGTTTCATGTGCCCGGTAATATCTTTTGTTATTGGATGGTTAAGGATTACAATCTTATGACCACAATGAGTTGCAACCTGAAATAATGGAAGTCGATCATGAGATTCTTTTTTTCAATTTTCCTCTTTTATTATCGTTTACAATACTTATTTTTGAGATAAGATTAGGTTGGATTAGAAGAAACGACGTTAATAATCATACATAAGCTTCTGGGGCCTCGGGTTTCACTCACCATATGTTTATATCCTTCCAATGCATGAGGATCGTGTAACGAATCTCATTCAACGAGGGAGAGTGACAAGTAATAGTATGTATATATATACATGTATTGATTCTTCTAATGTGGGAAAGATTTGAACGTTAATTGCAAATTCCCTCCTTTTCCTACTTCGTTGGTCGCGTCACCTACCTTCTCTTCTAGATTGCTAGTCAAGCACAATGTATGTTCCCAAATACATTGAGCATCTAGAAAGTTACAAGTGTTCTCTGTTGAGGTAAGAAATTTAGTTTTCAAATCTTGTTTGGGTGAATAAGAAAATCAAGTAGTATCCTATAATAGTATATCTTTTAAAACTTGTACTTCAGATTATGATGATGATTTAGATATGCATTTGCATCTTGTTGCATTTGAAAATGTCATAGAAGATAAATCAAAAACTATAAATTCTTACAAAAAGGGAGAAGATAAGCGAATGCACCATAATCTCTCTCAGTCTCACATCAACTTTCTTCTTGTATGTGCTAATGTGGTATTCTTTCTTGCAATGATAATACTCCCACCCTCATTTAAGTCGTTCGGCTTATATTAAGATAATACTCCTTTCGTTCACTTATTTCCTCGTGCGAATCTTTAGAGACATATAAGTATTATTTTTAACTATTGAGAACGAGACAAAGTATAATGAGAGGTAGAGCATACTTAAGAAAGAGACAACAATCAACATACCTACCACTCTCTGGGGATAAAGATTGACGAAGTGGGAATTGTTCATACTTTTGCTTTCAGGCATGATCTAATCAATAGAACAAAGAATCATTAGATGGAAAATCAACCGCTCTAAATAAAAGAGGCATGTAAAGCGCAAAGAAGGTGTTCTAGGAAGGGCGAAAAGTGGGGACTCATCACTAGAAAGGGGTCCAAATTCCATTAAGGGACCACTAATCACTTCCATAAAATCAGTAATTAACATGTAAAGTAAAGTAATTAAGGAAATCTAAACCACAATTATCAAACCAAGTGATAAATGTTCTTTGCGAGATCGAAAAGACATTTATGATCATATTCATATGACCAAGTGTTAGAAAAGTACCTCTCGCTATCTAATAGAAAATGCATAGATATCGCGCTATTTTTGTTCAACTTATTTTCAGAAAAATCAAGAAAACCTCAATTTATTAACTTTTGAAAAGTTCATAAACTTCATAGAATTAAGAGTTCGTAAGCTTCAGAATCATCAACACAAGTTTAGAAAAATTCAGACTTAAGAAGTTAAGGGAAATTAAGTTGACTAGTGACCTGGTCTCCTATTAGACTTTGCTTATTTGACACAAGTTTTGGGGATAAAGCTACCTTCAAGTTGCTTTACTTACTATTCAATAGGAGATAAATTGAAGTGTGAACATCTAGATTAACATAGTAATTTAGTCCCTTTTATCGTACTTAAGGTCTAGCTCGGCTAGGAAGATCAGATCCAAAAGCTAATTTGTTAAAGGATATCCACAATTACATGTCTTGATGTTTATTAAAGTTTTGCTTTATGTCTCCCATGTCCATATACATTTGTCACTTAATTAACCTAAAAGGTTTTTTTCCATAGCGATTGATTATGATATGTTCACAATGATACAAAAAGTGGAACCCACCAAGGTGCATGCCCTGCAAATCTACAACTTACAACATATTTTTTGTGTTCCTTGCTAATGTAACTTAATATTTACTGCTTTAATCTCTTCATCCAAACTTAACTTGACTGAATTGATTGGATTTAATATTCTTGATTTCACCTTATATTTTTACACTTGTCAAATGTGATTAATCCTAATTAAATTTGATAACACTTTTAACTTCTTTTTTAAGATAAAAAGAACACCCGCAACATAAAGACTCAATGACTCAATTTACCAATAAACTTTTGTAGAAGCGCAGGTATAGCCAATAAAAATGTTGACATGATATTGTCTTAGCTTGAATATTGGGGATGTATACAATATTTTGTTTGAAAAGGTGCACATGTGATGCTTAAACGCTACGATTGCAAAGGGAAAGTCTAGTAGATCACAATCAAGTGAATATAAATCCCTCCCATTTCCTTGGCAACCCTTTCTCTCCACAAATGTTATCATCCAAACGATTCGGATAGGGGAATAATATTGTGGAGGGATAGAGAAGGGAGTGAAAAACCAGGAGAAGAGAAAGGGAGGGGAAGAAAAAGGAAAGGAATAAAACGAGCTTTTATTTTTCTGTTTCAAGGTTATATTTGGATGGGGTAATATATTAAGAGGTAATAGAAGGGAAAAAATGAATAGGAAAAAATGAATAGCTGATAGAAATAAGTATCTATTGTTTGCTGAGGGGGAATAATATGAGATAGTTTCCCCTTCTATATCTATGTCCTGCATTATCTACATCATGTCTATCACAAAACCTAAACTCATTCTCTTTCAATTCACCTTCATTATCCCCTTAATATATTACTCTCAATCCAAATATGCCTAAGTCTTACTCATTTGTACAAGAATTTTGATTTGTTAAAGGATATAGAATAAAAGATTACTTTATTTCTATCACTTCCCTTTATATCCAAACTAAGAAAACAAAATCTCACTTACCCATCCCCGTTCTTCCTATCTAAAACATAGTGTAAATGGTTTCTTTTTGTATAAAGTAGCATAGCAGATGTAGAAGCTAATGAAGCATTGGTCTCTAATAGCAACCTATATTATGAAATATAAGTCAAATAAGTCATGTTCAAGGTTAATAAGTTCCCATAACAACACCGAAATCTATGTTACACATATAACAAATTCCATGAAGTTTCATAAGTTATATATTGGTGAAAGCACACATCTTGAATGATTCATAATGCTAAAATAAAACAAGTTAAATTTAGATCAACTTGAGAACTTCATCATCCTCTCTAAATTGTTGTAAATAATCGGACTGATTCGATTCAATCATATGTCCTTACGAGGTGAAATCATAGATGATCAAGTCTAATACATTGCAAGGGACACTTTTCTAAATGAGATACCACTACCAAATAAAAAAGTTATCGCTACCCCTAAGGCTCTAACACCTCAACCAAAATATTGTACCTCGTGAGTACAATTTTAGGTGGTGTGGGAGGCCATTCACCACAAAAGGCCAAAGACTTTGATTAGGACAGATAGTGGGCAACAGTGGAAGGCCAGAAATAGTTTCATTTCATTCCCTTAATTACTCAATAAACTAAAGTGCAAACTATATTAGGGAAAAGCAAATACGGTCTCTGTCAGAAGATAATCTAAAGAATTTTCTTTGCTGACAAAGATATATCACACATTTTGGGAGAGAGAATCAAAGCTTTAGTGATTGTGCTTTGGGAAAATGATTGTTCCACTGTATTTTATGTAGTTTGCTTAATAACCCAATGTTAGGTAAATCTCACCCTCAAATTAGGACTGATCAAAGGCAGGATGATCGAAAACCCATTAGGTTTAGCTTGCAACCGGATTGAAATTTGTTTATGGATTAAACACTAGCATATACAGTTGAAGAACCAAAGTTTGAAGATAGCAAGCTTTCCTTAGGAGCCAGATACAGGGAGCTTCACCTCCTGTGTCTTGTAAAATAAACAAAGTCCAACATTTTTCTTTGCCGCATATTCATCTATACAATTGCCAGTCTCACTAGTAGATACTGTATATGCCTAATAAGTTTGTCTACCCTTCCCCCCACACCAACCGAAACCCAGCCCCACTTCCATCCTACAACTTCTTTCGATGTTACTCGGACTCGGGTAATTTTTTCATATGAGTATAAATTCAAGTGTTAAACTCGACTATATTCAGAAATTCTCACATTTTCAGTCCGACATAGAAGCGTTATATGCTATAATGTCAACACATCAAATATCCAAAACTTGAATGTAGACTACAAGTAACTTTGCAATTGTTCACATATTTAGATCCAACGCTTTTGATTTTGAATTGATCTTACCTTGCAAAAGGTGGTGTAACGAATCCAGAGACAATTGATCGATGATCGACACCTATCAAAGAAAAAGATTGTCCTAAGTAGGATAACAATGACAAAGAAACTCAGAAGCAGTAAAAAAAAAAAAAATTACAGCTATTAGCTGCAATTACTGGTCAAACCCGTGTTTAGAAGACTATTACCAACGCCGTGGCAATTACTTTGATGCATCGCTTACAGACGCAATTAATTACACCAGGGCCAAATCCCTACACCATTATCAGTCTATAACTATCAATTAAGCATAAAATACTCTTTGAGTCTGATTGATTAACCATAGAGTATTATTATAATCATAAAGCAAGGAATCAGAAACTAATGCAGTTATTAATTAGTCCTAGGCCAGCTTTGACAATCAGAAGAACAAGTGAATGAAGATGGTAGAGGGTAGCACGTGAGTCAGCACTTTCAGATTTTTTAAGGGATGCTCTTCTCAGTGCCATGGCATCCAAGCAAAGTTACAAGACAGAACAAAAACTTAGAAAGTGAAAAGTAAACTGACTACATCCATTAGTTTACAATTTTAATATACGAGTATACTGAGGTAACTTCACTCCTTTGCACTAAGATATCTGTACTTCATTCTAGATATCTATCAATTAGATGTTTAGTCTTTCTACTTTAAAACTGCAAATCATTTCTAAGAGCACAAAGGAAGCTCAAACAGGAGCTTATGAAGGATATGCCAGGTGATACATGACACTAGTATTTGATATCACGCAGGGGCGGATCCAAGGGGTACATTGGGGTACAGGCGTACCCCCACTCCAGAATATGAAAAACAAGAAAAAAACGGAAGGCCCAACCCATAGTATATGTATAGGTAGCTCTTTCTAACGTGAATATAGGCCAAAAAGACCTCAGAAACATATCTTTTGGAGCAAAACAAACTTGACCCAATCAGGACTTGCACGTTCTCTCTCTTTCAGTTTCATGCCACTCACCTCACATGCTCAGACCTCACCTCTCCTAATGGTTATATAATTGTAGGGTTGGAAGATGAAAAATAAAAAAGGGGAGTTTTTTCAAAGGGAGGTGGAGGGAAGTCACAAAAAATCCTCTATGTCACCTTCTCCGTCTTTAAGAGACCTTTTCTTGAAAGTTAGTGATGTTTCCAAAATATGAAAACTCGTAGGATATAATTTACAAAAATCCACTATTTGCATAACGTTAAATTTTATGTTTACATTGATTTTTGCATATGTAACTGTTTATTCTAAAAAAATTGCCGGATGGTTAAATTATTTTGAAACCGTATCCCAATCTTTCAAATCCTGGATCCGTCACTGTATCCACGCATCATGTTATGCGTCTCTTTACAAGCGCGTGTTGCATACACGCTCACGTGTTGCATGCACGCTCGTACATTGCTAAAATTGTCTCCAAAATGCGAAGGGAAAGAAAAAAATAAGTAGGTCAGCTATCAAAGTGTTGTTCAAACAAGACTTTCACAATTATATATACTTTAATCCAAGCAGTTCAGGAAAGAGTAGGGATTTAGGGCAGGCAACATGCAAGGTATTGTGATTGAAGCTATATATGTCATTCAACTTCTCCTAATCTCTAGACATCTCCAAAGGTCAAGCAAAGCAACTTATTTTTGAAAAAAATAATGATCATATATTATTTGTGAAAGAGTATG
Organism: Patellifolia procumbens; assembly: GCA_947645195.1. Classification (NCBI taxonomy): domain Eukaryota; kingdom Viridiplantae; phylum Streptophyta; class Magnoliopsida; order Caryophyllales; family Amaranthaceae; genus Patellifolia; species Patellifolia procumbens. The sequence continues at coordinate 3,566,376 of CANSGD010000335.1, forward strand.
ATAATTAGAATGATAATTTTATCATTATCCAAAACATAGATAATCAATTATCTTATTAAGCACATAATATAACTAATTATTCATCCAATGAATCACTTGAGTACCGTCACAAGATGAGCTCAATTGGCGGATGTATAGAATCTTGGATCATACGTGTGATGTAATGAGGTTCAAGAATACAAGGTATTCAAATGATTAAGATTGTAATAATGGAGATTTGAATTTAACTTTTTATAATAAAATATGAATACCATTTTTTTAAGAAAATACGTACAAAATCCTTTCATGTTACTTGTCACTTGACCTTTCTCAGTTACGTAATTACTCCATGAAAGAGAACTGGGCTAGATAACAGAAAAGAAGATATGTGGGAACCCAGACAATAGCAGGTTTCAGCATTTAAAACTTGAAAAAAGCAGTTGAAACATTTTTCCCAAACTCTAAAATAGACTAAAAATTCGGATTAATGAAAAACAAAATAACATACTCCAAATTGGAACGAGAGACGAACAAAAAAATATCAAGAGAATACAAGATATTGCTCTAATAAGAAGCATATATTTACAAATCCTTTTATTTTGTCGACTAGGGATGATACAAGCATCTCAGAGATGGACAATAGAAGTACGTCCAACCTCATGAGCATTTTTCTTTTCATTCCTACTTAAGAGCAATAAAAAAATTCTAATCAAATAAGGAACTTTTTTAAAAGAAAATGGGAAGATGATTTTTCCCATCTATGCTATAGGGCTACCATGACTCGGAGTATAAAGCAAAATCAATACAAGAAGAAATTATTTACAGTCTGTCAAGATAAAAAAAAAAAAGTATAGCAATTACAAGTGCAATTTAAAAGGATTGATTTACGTTCTAAAATAAGAAGTCAAACAAGTTGACAATTTTAGGGACACAAACAAATTACTAAAGATTCTACTTTTTATACAGATTACACTGATTATATTATTACTACAGTTGAGAATTTCTTTCTCTTATAGGATATACTACTAGTTAGGTTAAAGCTTCCTCAGTTATGAACAACTAGGTTTAACGTTTTGGCAATTCATATAAATATACCAAAACAGCAACCCATGTACCCCAGTATCAACCATAAGGATCCTCTCTCATGTCCCATGTGGATTATGGTGTCTTATCTGATGTCCCAAATAGCTATAATCTTGCCATCTCAAGGTACTTTCACCCATTCAAACTATTCCAAAGTAGTTAGCAAAATTAGAAGGATATGGGACACAAGATGAGACATTAAACAAGACATAAAAGCTCTACTATCGTGTATCAAGCTTCAAAACCTCCCGCCCGTCGCCCAGTCCCCAACCAAAACGGAAAAAAAAAATGCCAAAATTAGCAAGTTGTGTTTAAAATTAGTCTAGCTAGATTCTCAGCCAGCTCAAGCAGAACATAATCATAAGAAGCAAAAATAAGTAGCCTTCTTTTTCCCATTTCATGCTTTGGTGAGGCAGACAATAGAATGCTACATTCACCATATTTTATTCATTTAATTATGTCCTACAATGAATCTATAGAAGTAGTGGACACCACATAAACAACGTAGTCCAGATTTTCTAGGGTCACACAGAAAATCGAGTAAGATATGATGAAACTTCAAAGAAACAATTAAGTTCTTACCACAAATTTGTGCCTCCCTTTGCCAAACAAGCTTTTGCTAAATACTTCACCAACCTGCATGACAAACTTACCATAAATCACACTACAGACAATTCATACTGAAAAAAGATGTTTTATCCACATAAAATCAGAGAATATTTACTACTTCTATAGTTCTATTTCAGAATACATAGTTGACTACACATACAGCAATATTTAAGCATCGCAAATTGACAATAATATTTCAGTTCTGTTATTCGGGCACATCATAAAACATTTACACATTGTATTTGATACTTGACACTCATACAAGCATATGGGCCTATAGCACTTAAACAGAGATAGCAATGAAATAGCACATATACTCGTGTATAACATGAGTAACCAAATACTCGAAGAATGACATGGCATTCTAAGATAAACTAGTTTTTAGAAATGACAAATAGACAACAGAAGAATAGAGAATTGCGTTTAGTGGCTTTATGTTAGTTACATCAAGTTTCAAAGTGAGAAAGAAGCTAGTTTTTTGAAAATGTAAAATAACTAAGAGTAGAAACAGGATATATGATAGGGACCAGTTTGTTTACTTCTTCCATCCTGTTTAATAACTAGCTTATCTCAACTAATCAAATAATTAGCAATAAAGAAATGGTCAGAAGGTAGTAATGGTCAGTAGGGCCACAGCTGATATGCCAATATTAGTTGATAGGGGTGGAGCCACCTCTACTATTATGGGATCAATTGACCCCGTTTGAATTTGAACTTTCAGCAATTTTCTAATAAATTGGGATTTTTGGAAATTCTTCTGCGAAATGATCGCTTCAACCCTATGAAATCTTAATAATTTTCTTTTTGACCCAATAATAAAGGAATGCTTGCTATGTCAAATGAACACGACTTTCTCCAACAAATTGGGAAACACAGAGTTTTACCCATATTAAATTGGTCAATTTATACACTATTAGAGCTTAGAACCATGGAAAAGCTATGAGAAGTGGAGAATTGGACTTCAAACAAAGATTAGAATAATTTTCTTTTTCTTCTCTTTTCTCTATTTTTCACACAACTATTTATGTTTAAAAGTCACTTTTATGATGAGTCATCTCCTCACCTCCTCCCCTCTCCCCTAACCTCACAAGTCACAATTTTAAAAAAGCCTTTCATCAATCAATGTGGGGTATTTACTATTTAATATACAGCAAAAATAATTAAATACTACCTAAAAAAAGCATCATTTTAACCAAACCCAAATCAGGTGGTCCAAAAAAGGACATAAGAGTCAATTCACCATTATGGACAGCTCCAACCTTCCTTCATCTAATTCAATTACTTCCCGTTAAAGGATGAATTCCTTTGCAAATCCTTTCCAAGGACAATATTATCTGGTGAACAATTAAAGACACATGGCCATTTCATCTAAGATTAAGCCCAAAGCTTTCTTATTACATCATTACCCTCATCAATTCAACCTATTCCACATGCTTGCATCATAGTGACGCAACCAAAGATCCAACAATAACAGCTTCCCACGTCATATACAAGATAATAGTTAAATATTAATGCCTTCATTTCTCAAACACCTTCCCACTTTTCGTTTTCAATATTTCATTCAAGTTTTTACTACGTTTACTATATTCTCAATTTAATACTCTTTTTTCCTTTCACAGAACATAACCACTTTTTCTATCTCTAATTTTGAAAAATAAAAAATGATTGACGTACTTCCTCCGTTTTTATTTAAATGTGACACTTTTAGATTCACGGACTCCTAGGCAATTTTTGGAAAGGAAAGAGATAGAGAGAAAAAAATAAGGGGACCCATGTGAGAGGAGAGAGTTTATTAACCAAAAAAGAAAATGTCACATTTAATTTAAAACTTCCTAAAATATTAAGTGTCACATTTAAAAAAAAAGGAGAAAGTATATACTCTTTCTTCCTTGCCTTGGTTTATATTGCTACAGTAGATAGTATTTGACAAACGGAGAGAGCAATTAGCACTCTAAAAGAAGTTTACACAGATTAAGCAAGGCTTAACCTAGTGGTTAAGGATTTGACCGCATAACTTCAAAGTCATGGCATCAAATCCCACTGGAGATATTTAAGGGTGGGGATTCCCTTACCTTTTTCCCCTACTCCCAAATATCAAACCCTGTAAATACCAAATCAAGAAACTGTGCTAGTTGAGATTTGATCGATCGTCCACCACATTACCTTCTTAAAAAAAAAGAGGTCACGGAGGGACTTTGGCAATTACAGAAGTAAATGAGGGTGATTTGGTCAGTTGACTAAATTGGATACCTGCTAGAAACATCCAAATCTAAAAGCAACACTACTTCTTATTGGGCAAACTAATGATATAATACTCCTAAACAAATATAAAAAAACAAGAAAGGAAACAAAAAAAATGGTTTCTGTCTCTACTAATCTCTCTCTCTTTTGATCATTTACCAGCATCTACCCCCTTTCCATCATCATAATAATCATTCAGCAGCAGCAGAAGAGCTGAAAAGATATAAGAGACAGAGAGAGAGAGGGGAGTAAATACAGCAGCAAACAGATTTTGCCGCTCAGAGAGAAAAGAGAGGTGGAAATAGAAGGTAGTTGGTTGGTTTCTGCTTGTTATTCAGTGGCTTTTCTTTTGGGTTCACATGTAAAATTCCTTGCCCAAAGTGCTTTGTTTTCAGCCACAAGTCTGTAGGTACAGATATGGTATGACTATGATCGAGTCGAATTGAGTTCTCTTTTCCCCTGTTTTCCTCTGTCTATACAACAACAAAAGTTTTACTCCCAAAATGATATGGGGTCGACTAACGTGAACAGTCATATTATATCGTCTCTAAGTAGAGAGTGGATTGTTGTTGAGCTTTCCTCTGCTTATATCTTTAGTTTTTTTCTTAAGGTAGGGCAATATACAATAAGGGAAGAATAGATAATCGGGTTCAGAAAGAGAGTAGAGAGATGGATTCTGATTTTCAGCAGCAGCAATACCAACATCATTTCCAAGAATTTCCAAGACAGTTTCACCATCAAAAGCAACAAACAAACAATCTCACACGGTTCCGCTCGGCACCAAGCTCTTATTTTGCAAGTTTTCTTGATGCCGCTGCTGATACTATCACTACTACTGGTGCTGCTAGTGCGGCAGGAGGAGGAGGAGAGAAACGGGAATTTACAAATGCTAGACCACTAAGTCCTGAAACAGAGAGCATCTTTGCCAACTTCATGTCCAGCATCGGAGCTGAAAGTAACTCTTCATCACAAAAACTCGGCAACATACAAGAGAGCTCTGTCGTACAACCTGAGTTTACGGTGAGGGTTAAAGAAGAGACAGATATTCAGCAACACCATCAACCACCATCACAACCGCAGCAGGGTAATTACAATAATCAATCTCAGATGCTCTATCACACCCAATCAAAACCCCCTTTGTCAAATCAACACACTTCAGCTGTTAGTTCAGCGATGCAAAACTTGTTTAGGGCACCAGCTGCGAGTTCGTCAGGGATAAATTCTATACCCTATATGAAGACTGGTGGTGGCATAAGCAACAACAATAATTATTCCAGTCTCACTAGGCATAGCAGCTCCCCTGCTGGGTTTTTCGCCAACCTAAACATTGATACCGGTACCCTTTTAACTTCTTAGTCTAACTATGTAGCAATAGTTTAAATGTTTGAGCATCTTTCATGCAGATCTAAGAAAGTCTGCATAAATTTTCAGGCTTTTGGAATTCTAAGATTGATAGCACATGCAGGTTTTGGGATGCTAGGAGCGATGGGGAATTATGGAGGTGGTAATGGAGGTAATGTTCAGGTAAATTTCTCATCAGGTCAAACTTCTACTTCAGAGATAAATCAGAACACAGATGTTGGGGCAAAAAGATTGAGAATGAATAGCCTAGAAGAAAAAAGATTTAGCCATTCTAGCAACAACCACAACAATGACAGCAGCAACTATGGCTTCGCCATGAATTCATGGGATGACTCAATTTTGCCAGGAAATTTCTCAAACTTAGATGGAGTTGAAGATGAAGACGTAAAGACATTTTCTGAGATAAATGCATCAGAAGAGCAGGTTACATATTGTTCTCTCTTTGTAGCTTTTACGTCTTAATCAGATTTATGTGTATAGCTGTTTGATTAAGATGCTGATTATTTGTCAGAGTGGAGAGGGAAAACATCGACCTCCGCTTTTGGCTCATCATCTCAGTCTACCAAAGACATTACCAGAGTTGTCAAATATGGAAAAATTCCTGCAGTTCCAAGACTCAGTACCTTTACGAATCAGGGCCAAAAGAGGGTGTGCCACTCACCCAAGAAGCATTGCTGAGAGGGTAACAATTGATTTTACTTCCAAACTTTAAAATAGGACTTTATTAATCAACCAATTTGATTACAACTTAGGGCTGCTCGATATCACTTTCAGTTTCAAGTTTTTGTTTTTAGATTTTGAAAGTCATATGTTGAAGGTAGTATGATGAGCTGCTTGAGCTGATAATTAGTCATCCCTCGTACTGATTCTATCAAATCCGGAAACAAATAGCAGTGATTTTTTTGGTTTCCATATCCTTGATTTTAGATTCCCAAAAACTAAAAACTTGACACATAAAACAATAAAGAAGATGCCCTTACAGAAGAAGTTGTGAAGGTTTTATTACTACTAATTACAGGTAAGAAGAACAAGAATCAGCGAAAGGATGAGGAAGCTTCAAGATCTGGTTCCCAACATGGACAAGGTCAGTCATGTGCTTATAAAAGATCGGCGTAAACTCCCTATTTAGACACCATGCTAATATGCTATTTGATTGGATATTTGGCTAATCAGTTTTACAACCTTGTTTCTTTGCAGCAAACAAACACAGCAGACATGCTAGATTTGGCTGTTGAGTATATCAAAGACCTTCAGAACCAAGTTGAGGTAATATTCAATTTTAGGCTTGTAATTGAAATCTAGAAATTATTGTAAAGTTACTTTATTTAGCAAGAATAAGAGTAGAAAAAGGAAAACTTCGTTCTTGCCAAATAACAAAGCTACATATAATGGTCCCCCCTCTCTATATGTGAACTTTTCTATCCACATTGTCCTCTTCCCACATAAACAATCTCACAAGATTCACCTTTGCTGTAAAAAGCAATCTCTAAATGGCCCTTGTAAAGTTCCATTAAAAAGTTGTCCACGATGCATTTCTATTTTTTTTATTATTAGACCTTATTGGACCTCATCAACCCTAATTAGGATTGTAACTTACTTGTTAAAAAGTGAAGAGAGCGCACTCTCATTGAGTCCCATCTCATTTATTTCCTTCCATGATGATTTAATCTCCAGAACCTCAATGATAATCGGGCAAAGTGTACCTGCTCATAATAGTTGATGCCAGCCAGCAAACTATGAAAAAAGCTGCTCCAGATGTATGGAAGCTGTGGTGGAATGGCAACAGAAACCCATGGTGGGTTTAGTTCTTTCTTTCACTGAAATGGAAGATGATCACGAGTTAAAGAGAAGGAAAGAGAGAAAGGTAGACAATAGAGTATTCTTTACATATTCATGGTATGGAAAGAAGTAAAAAAATAAGTACCACTATTGACTCCCAGGTAAGATCTAGATCTATTAGATGCCAGTAAGAAAAGCAACTGTATAGGCAACAATCCACGTGTATGTATATCATTATGGGTAGAATTAGGCAAGGAGAGATTATTTTACTATTCCGAGAATGTGGGGAGAGATTCCTCACTAATGGTTAGCCGACTTTGTCCTGTAGTGTCATCTGTTATGATATTTTGATACTTTATATAGTAGAGTAATCAGTTAGCCATCCAACGTAGTTGCATTGAATGTTATACATAGCTAGTATAATTTAGACTGTTCTTATGAGCTGTAACTTTGAAAAGCTAAAGACACTAACATGTAAAGATGGGATGAAAATAAAATATTAAGGATAGTATGTGGAAGTACGGAAAATACACATAAATACTTTGAAGTAAGGACACCTGTATTAAATTAGCCACTCATACTAGCAAAAACTAGAGAATGTAAAAAAAAAAAAGGAACATGATAATTTTAGAACTTTGAAAAGGGTAAACAGAAAAATAGAAAAGGGGGGTATATGCTTTGTGTAATTTTTGAACTCTTTGCTGATTGCGCTATTTGAATATCCTACTTCAATAACCTTTCCGTTCCTTTGCTCCATTTCTACTAATTTAGGCTTTTGGAAAAAGGGTTCTGAACCCTTTGTTCTTGCCATTTCTACTTCTCAGAACATTTATCCGTTGCTAATTTACCACTTCATCTATTAAAGTATATAATAAGCAATAACATATTTCATAATTAACCCCCTCACCCCTTCCCTCAACACACACACACACGCTTTTACACACACAAAGGAAGAGGGGAATGAGTTTCAGACCCTCAATGAGAAAATGAATTTCTAATACTGGTATTAACATTTAATCCTAACTCCTGTCTAAATAAAATATTGCTCCCGCTGACTTTTAAGTAATAGTGAAAATTCCTTCTGACAATCTCTCCAAGAACTACATAGATTGACACCTATCTCAACCACCAAGCTACCTCTCAAAATTGATCTCCACCATATAATTCGTAAGAGAGGAAATTCGATCAAAATTGCTCCTCTTAACTGTCACAGTTTCTTCGCTTGCAAAATGCAAAGTAATAAGAGAAATTACTGGCCTCAGCAGAAAAATAATCTAACACACTGCCATTCACAAGTAAACAATTATCTCACAAGTTACAAATACAGCTTTTGACTGCGGGTAAAGAATCTTGTCATATTCTAGACACAATTAATTGAAAAAAATATCAATAATACTCAATAAGGATTTACAATGGCTAAGTCTAGAGAAGCCAATGGCCCTGTTTGGCAAATAGAGTGTAGAGTTTAGAGTATAGAGTATAGAGTTCGCTGTTAGAGTTTTAACTTTTTGTTTAGATGATTTGACTACTGATTTGACTAATTGTGTTTGGTAACACATAGCTGATTAATAAAAGCTGATTTGTGTAAAATGACATTTATGAGCATGTGTCTTTTGTAATATTTCTTTTTCCTTTTAAACATAAGAATTAAACTATGGGCAAACTTGTCATATTGCAAAATAAATTGCAATCCTCTATCCAAAAAGTTGGGTTTCCCAGCTTTTTATAAATTAGAGTTTCAACCCCCAAAACTCTATCAAATCATCTTTTTTACCAAACAACCCAAATAGAGTTTTGACTAGTCAAAAACTCTATTTGGGGTCCAAAACTCTTAAAACACCCCAAACCTCTCATTGCCAAACACAGCCAATGTAATCAACCTTACATCTAAGCAACCTAGAGTGGTGGTTCTTTCCCGAGACCCAAGTCAAAAAAAATTGGGACACATTATTGTAAAAGAGCACAAAAATATATCAGCCAAGTTTACAGAGTTAAGAGCTTCCTTATCTAATCTAGCTTATCATGATGAAAAAGCATTCATCCTTAGGCCGGCGTATCAAATATCAGTGGTAGGCTGAGGTGATTATGCTGGGGGTTTTGGGGACGTAGCCTAATCAAATCGACTAGAGCAGATGAAGAGCTTTTGCCACCACTAAGAGACACCCTGCTTGACATTGTAACTTCTATAAAATTTTATTGTATAGTATATAAACAGAGCTTTGCCAAGTCTAATATACTGATATATGCCCCCAAGACCCAAATATACACATGACTGTCACATCAATTTCACCTATTTCAATTCCATTACTCTAGAATCTCCGACCCTTCCATGCCCAAGAAAGGAAAATGTTTTTTGGTTATCTTAGAAGGGCACCATCCCTCCCCTATCCCTTAGAGGAATTCCAACCATGGAGGAGAATGATACATGAAAATGATTTGGTTCCTTACGCAACACCAGCTGTAGACTAAAGACTTTTCAACGTGAATTTAACCTTTTATGATTTTGGAGGATATAAATCTTCCTTGTATAGGAAATATAGCTTTCAAGCGTGGGGACTACAAAATTTAAGTACCTGAACGTACTATTTTGGCATGGAAAAGTAAGGAGGAGAAGGTAGGCGGGCATTGAATGTCCAAAATTTAATATCATACATGAGATCCTATGTGCATATCCAAGAACCTGCATTTAGAACCAGAGAAGTCAAAATCACAATCTCATAGTAATGGTAACTACTACAATGAATAGCCTAAAATCTAGATGCCATGCTATTCAGAACCTGACTTAAAGCTAAAAATGATGTGAGAAATTCATTACAAGGACAGATAGGACTTTTAATGGCTAAATAGAACAACATAGCCAAATTTGGCTGTGGCATATCTCAGCAATGCTCACCATTGGTGATATGCAGCTACTCGAGTACATGGATACAGTACACCTGTGAAACAAAGAAAAGAAATAAAATTTTGCTACTGTGTTTTACAATGTAAGGTAGTGTAAGAAAGAATTATTTTGGTTAATAATATACAGGGGCATTCTTTTTTTTCTGGTTTCAAATGTTGTTCAGTCACTTCTATCCTTCTCTTTTTCTCATAACCATCAGTTGAAGGGTGAAGCAATATATATAAGGCCTATGTTCAAAATGGGTAATTTTGTTAATTCTTTCTCAGCATTTGGGAGTTCCTTAATATGTGGGCTATAACCTTAAAAGCCTACCTTGTGAAACGCAGGGATTTTTAACTCTTGCTACTTAGAATGAGTCTAATTATTCCATACTATTCTTACCCTCCTTTCACTTTGCAAACATGCAGAATTTATTGGATCACGATGCCGGTAATGCCCCCTTTTACTTTATATTTCATCCTCCTTAACTTGTGTGTCGTATAACTTGGTTGCAAGTATTTAGAAATGTAAAGAGTATTTTGAAGTCTCTAGATAGAAAATTACAAAATAGTAATTTTTATTTATTGAAATATTTTTATAGTCAAAAGTATAAAGTATAAATCCAGTTTTATACATATGGTATAATTAATCAATAAGTAGCTTTCTTTAATAAAAGGATGTTTGTCTAAATAATAAGGCACTTACAGCCCAAGGTCCGGAAAACTATGTGGTTTATCCCTCCCCACCCACCACCGCCAAACAACAAGAATAAAACCTAGGGTTAACCTACAAACATATCACACTGTTGGCATAATCTACAAAAAAAAATTGTTAAAATTCTTTTTTTGATAAGTAATGAAAGAATTTAATTAGAAAGATACCAAAGGGGTGTCGGTGTCGCCCATATACAAATAAGAGGGTGAAAGATAAAGAGTTCAAACCCTGGAGCTATCATGGAACAATTTATCTACAAAATCAAGGGAAGCTACGTTACTCTGACTCGTGTACTAGTGTCAGGTGTCAGACTCGGCTATATCGTAAAAAAATCTTGATTTTAGCCTAAAATGAAGTGTCAAGTGTCTATATCCATGTCGGAGTGTCGAGGATTCGACACGGTTACTTGAGGTAAAATGAAGAGTCCGAGTAACATAGAAGGGAAGTCAGTTGACATTTAGAAACCTAACTCCATCGATGTCTCAAAAAATAGAACTTAAAGCTTCGACAGAGAGAGGTAGACTAAGAAAATCTGTTAGTAATATCCTTTCAAGTGGACCACCAAATTAAACAATCATCTTCAAAACCTTGGCAACACAACCTTTTTTCATCCTTCTTTTCCAAGCAACTGGAATATATTTCACTCGACAAGGTTGAATGCTAAACACAAACAAATTTAAAGATAAGTGCCAAAGAGAAAGAACCCAGGGACAAAGAAAGAAGTGACGAGTAACTGACTCCTCCTCCTTAAGGCACAGACTGCAACGATTAGTTATGTAAAGTAAAACCCTCATTCTCTTTATATTCTCTTATATTATCCTGTTTAGGAATCTTATCTTTGATTGATGCTAATTGAAGAAACAAGCCTTTGGAGGAGCTTTTATCTTCAAAATCTAAATGGAAAACTCATAGGCAAACTTTTTTCAAGCATGAAACAGAAGCCTTTGGCACAAAAGGAGCCACTTTTAGTCTTACGCCAAAACTTCTCCAGTTCTCATTACATTCCTGTGCACAATACCCTCTTAATCAGAAAGACATCCCAAAACCCTTAAGATTGAATCTTCCTCCTGATCATTAGAAAGTCTCAAAAAAGTAATATTCCAATGCTTAATAGATACCATTCCAAATTATCACCTCAAAAGCGGTGGCCTCCTTGGATAATGCATTTGCTGGAAATTGAACTTCTAAAAGTTGATCCAAACACCAAAAAGCTTATCAAAATAAAACTCTTGAACCACCCTTAGCTTTGAACCTAACAAAAGACTTGAATTTTTTAACCCCGCATGAGATGGATGTCCAAATGCCTATACCATGAGAGGGAAGATATCTTCTTACTCCACCATATTATGTGCTCAACGACATACTTATGTTTGATGATGTTCTTCCACGAAGCATTATCTTCAGTTGCAAACCCTTAAAGCCATTTCCCTTTAAGAACCTCATTCAACGAATAGGCCTAATGCCAAGCCCTGTAGCCGGCTTGGGCCAACAAACGTCATCACACAAAACCCAATGGAAAACTTTATCAAAATCATTGGTCCCCATCGAAAATCCCGCTCATTTTTCCTAATTTTGAACCCACAGTCCCACACTTATTGGGGATATTGAACAAAGACATGAAAATATAGGTAAGCTGGAAAGGGTGCTTTTTGATGTAGCATAACCCTTTTGAAAGAAGCTTTGCATAAGTAGGAAAATGTGTTGTTCCGCGGCCATAAAATCCGCCAAGGATTCCAGATTCAGAACCTCACTAACTAGGATTAGAACACTCTTTTGAAGGTTGATCCTTAAGCGTGAAAGAGCTTTCAGAAAACAGGAGAACACATCTCAGATATAAAGTTAATCTCGTCGGAATTGCAAAAGGCTAGACTATCATCAGCAAAAAGTAGATGGGAAATAATGAGTTGATTCGAATTAGTGCTTTCAATGCATATGCCTTCCGAAAAGCCAAAAGCATAGGCCGTGATTAAAAGCATACTGAGAGGCTCCATCACCAGGGTGAAGAGAAGCAGGGAAAGAGGTAGCCTTGACCCAGTCCAGGATAGCTAGCTGGGAAAGAATGATCACCTTCGGAAAGAGGATCGCCATCTCTCTTTTCATTAGTTTCCAAAGTGAGGAAGCCAACAACTCTGCCTCACAACCCTCAATGGACAACTCTGTCTTTTTGCGAAAGGAACCAATCTGGTCAAGAACCCAAGTGAAACCCCTTTCCAGGCCCCCTTCCATATAGTTGTTGGGGGATACTTCTTTAGGCATGAAATTCTCATCTTGAGCTTCATTCACAAAAGAAGTAGAGAAGGCAGTACTTTACACTGCAATTCTGGATGCTTGATGCTTCCCCTTCTTCCTATGAGGACAAAAGAGAAGGATTTTGAAGTTGGAATAGGGATTAAGGGAGTTTCCTTCTTCACCAATTACAGGGATCTCAGGTAGTTTCTGATGGAGAATTGAAGGAAGGGTGGTTCTCAATCATAGATCTCAGACGCTCGAACTTATTGAATAATGGAGTAACAGAAACCTCAGGCGACTTTGGGGTACAAAAAACACTCACATGGTTTGACATGTCAACACAAGTTTCACTCAACGGACCATTCGCGACTTCTGTCAAAACCACTGGAGACTTACCTGTTACCTCTATGGCTCTATATGGCCTAGTGGAACTCTTGAACTTCTTCTTGGCACAAGGTTTGAAGCAGAATAGAATTCAGAACCATTCCAGCCTTCTGGACTTGCCATTAATTTTAAATTCTATAATGCAATGAAAAATTACCATTTTGGTAGGTAGCAATCTGACATGAATCACATGATTATCTGGGCAGTACCCTGCCTCACCTTTCACCACATAACATAAACGGATTCTCTCCCCTTAAAAAAGAGAGTCGACCCCCTCCCTTTCTTCATAGGGCAGACCTTACCTTTCCAACTGTAAGAAAAGAAAAGCAACAACTTGACCCGAGAGCACATAAGTAACCAAAGATATCTAGAATTCTAGACGACTGAACGCCAATTTTTTAGTAACATCTCTTTGCACCGTTGACCTGAGAGCACATAGTAATCAAACGTATTAGACTACTGAGTGCCAGTTTCCAAGTAACATTTCTTGCACTCTTGTCCCTTGTATAATCCAACAAGGAACACAGACCCTATAGATCAAAGGCATGCTTAGCATAACTTGCTCGTACCAAATGGCTAGACGCACATTATTATCCTACACAAACATGATTTCTAAGTTTATCTAAGGTTAAGATAGCTCTCACATTACAGCTCACAACGACTTGATTCCAATACCATAAAACTCCTTTTAGCAAGTATAGTAACATCAATGTTTAGTGCCAATATATGTACAAGCTCCCAAAGATCGAGCTACTTTAAAGCTGGAAATTCAACTTGGTGAAGAGTTCTAGTACGTTAGAACCATAATGTAGACTAGTATATAGCAATACATTATAGCTTGATATAGAGAAGGTGTTAAAGCAAAGTTTACCCAAAGCAAGAGAAAGGGATATTGTGCATGAAATTTAGGTGTACAGCAAACATCCATATTAGGAACTCAAAAATCTTTGAAGATCTTTGGCTAGTGAAGTGGATTTACAACCAGTTCAGCAGTAAAGATCGGATTGTCGCAGACAAAATTAATTAGAACTTCTAGCAGCAGATAAGATTATACCTACTTCACTCCTCGAATCATGCTGGGTACTGCTGGGTTTGCCATTGTTGCACCTGAACAAGGAGTAGGCTATAGTGAACTCTGAGGTGCAACAAGCCAAAAGATATACTGCTAACCAACTTCAGCAAAACCAAGAAAAGATGTGCACAAGTTCTCACTGAAACATGTAAAAGAAGAGGACTAGACACTGGTTGAATGCAATCGGCCAAAAGAATATATATGTAGATATCCAGAAATAAGTATACATGTATAGATTTCAAAAAAGTAAACATGACATGTTCGTTCATACTTACTACTTAGTCCTTAGGATTGACAAGCAACATATTTTCTTCACAAGTTCCAACTAACTGCATTTTTTAAAGTGGCTCAACAGTCAACACAAGAACAATTTCTGTGCAGACAAAGTCACTCATTAACTAATGTCACTTATAGCCTTGCAGTAAAACATCTAGACATGCCTTCACCTGCCCTTTATGTCAACTGTAAACCAACCGCCAACCATCACAAACACTTGGGAAAAGCTCTGTTGGATTGAGGCTACAGAAAATGCTTAAAGGTTCTGTATAAAGTAGTTACAGGCTGAATGAGAGAACTGAAATAATCAAAGGAAAGATGCTTGCACGAGACTAACATAAAATTTGGACTCGATAATTTTGGCAGTGACCCTAGATTCCTGCTCAAGTGACCTTCCTTGCTCTGATAAAATAGGAATAAACGAGTAGAAGTTATAATTAGCAGATTCTACAAAGTGAACAAGATAATGGTGAGGTTTCATGCATACGTATGACAAATGACATTAGAAAAATAATTGCTAATAATCGATAGTGCTATAAATAGAAAACAAATATTGAAAATACTTGGGGAGCACTTGGTGCAAATCATCATTGTGGTCCACCCAAGTTATGGTGAATCTCAAGTAACTCTACCAACCAAAACAAAAAAATTGATGCATCTTTGATTAATGGTACATAAACTACCTCTTCTACTATTATGTTCTTACTTCTGTACTTAACTGGACTACACAACAGACGAAAATCAAAGGACGAAAAAATGTATGTACAGTCAAAACGTGTCAACCACTTAATACAAGGGAAAAAGAAATCCAACAAGGACCTGTGTGGTCAGTTAATCAGTTATGATCCAATAAGTGCCTAGTCGTGAGGTGGTGGGAAATTCGCCTTCTAAATTCTAAGAGAAGTGTTGAAGGAAAGCAAGCTGACACAGACTTATATCTTGTCTTCAACCTCTTATGTTGACTACATTATACAATTCTTATTCTTTAAAAATAAAAAAATCTTCAGTCTTGATTTCATACATAAGCTTTGTACATGCACGGAATTATGTCCGTCAGAAACATGAAAAAACAATTACAAACAGTCACTAATCAAAACCGAGGTACTTGAAACAATCTCCAGACAATAATAGCAATTCAAGAAAGCAACATAAGATGCATAAAAGTTCAAATTGATTCCGGATTCCAAATCACCTGTTGGAGATTAATCCCTAGTCCCTACTATTTACGTGGTTTCTAATTAATTAATAACAAAGGACATCATCCTTCGCTTCCCCTCCATCTTCGTTACAAAGATGTTTCACTTGAAGATTCATTGCTCAAACCAATATTCGGTCAGTTTTCCATCTATAAAAAAAGATTTCATAGATCCACATATCTATTACAGAAAACCTTGCAATTAATGAAGAATTGTGTCCAGGTGACAATGTCTAACAAAGATCCACATAAACATAATATAATTAGATGCAATGACCTCCAATTAGCTATATTAATCGACAATTGAAGCCACAACAAACACTGAACTCCATCATAGATTAACAAAGTAGACACAATTACAATAAATACATTTCGAAATTCTAACTATCTTAGCTTCACCCAAGTAATTCAAGTCACGTCAAAGACAAATTAAATGCCAATGCAACTCCAATGAGCAAAATGACAATACATTATGCTACAATATCTAGCTAACATGCATTATGAAATAACAAAGCACTTCATCCTTCGCTCGCCTCCATTTTCATCACAGATATGTTTCACATCAAGATCCCTTGCTCTAACCGAATCACACTCAGTTTTCAGTCCATAACAAAAATTCCATAGATCCACATATCTTTACAGAAATCTTACATTTTAAGAAGAATTTTATACAAGTGAGAATGACTAACAAAGATCCACATAAACATAATATAATTAGATGCGAACTATAATCAGCTACGTTAATCGACAATTGAAGTCACAAACTCACAACAAACACACACTGAACTTCATCATAGAATAAGAAAAATAAAAACAATTACGACAAATACAAATCGAAATTCAAACAATTTTAGATTCATACAAGTAATTCAAATAAAGTAAGAAACAAATTGAATGAAAATGCAACTCTAGAACGCAAAATACCGCGAAATTTCGGCGATCATAAACCCTAGGCATGCATATGAATGAATTTAATTTCGTTTTCAGGATTGATAACATTATATCTCATTCCGAAAACCTAATTCGACGTAATGTATAGCATGATAGTTCATAATTTAGATGAATCAGAAGTTTTAGAAGCAATGTAAAGAGGAGAGAGTTTATCTGTTCATACCTCACATTGGCGGGAACTGGAATAAAATAATGAGACTGAGCTGATCAATTGCAGAGTGAGATTACAGATTATATACTTCGCGACGTGGTGTGAATTGCGTAACTTGAGTTACAACTTACAAATACTAATCGCTCCGTAGAGATACAAGTGTAATTGTCTTTGCGAGAAGGATATAGTATTTGATATTTATTTTCAAAATAATGGTGAATCTCTCGAGTAGTTTTTATATAGAAAAAATTGTCGGGTATAAGTTAATCTTTTAGCAGTTTTTTTTTAATAAATTAAATTTTGAATAATCCTAAAATAAGTGAACCTTTTAAAAGGTATTTGCTTTTAACAAGTTAAAATCGGATGGGAAATAGGAGAAGAGAATAAAAACGCAAAAATAATAAATTAAAATTTAAGAAAAGTCTCACATATTACTGGTTGAATTATTTATAAGTCAATTGACTTGTTAAAAGTGTAAGTAATATCAAAGTTAACTTATTCCAAGATTATCCAAAGTTTAACTTATTAAAAGAAGATCGCGAAAAAAGTTGACTTATTCTTGACAATTTTTCCTTATATATATTAGTCAAATTTGTCAAAATATCAATAGAAAAATGTACATCATAAAGTTAGGGAATTAGGGTCGGTGCTTTGAGTATCGGGGAAAATCTCTATCATACAATCGTGTATCTCATGACTATGAGAATTGAATGTAGCTTCTTTCTGCCTTTTTTGGTGGTTGCAACTGCAAGCTCCTTTCTTTCTTGAGTATTCGCATCGTAGATGAGGTTGGAAAGGTTAGTTGTCCTATCCTCCTAAAGTCGTGTAATAGATCGGCATCATGTGCCAATTGAATTTACCATGGTTTTATTTAACTGAAAGATTCTTTTCTGTTATTATAATTCTAGAGTCATATGATGTTGGAGATTTTTACAGTACACCTATACTTTAGAGAGTGCATTGAGTATCGTGTTTCCAAAAGCACCAAACATAAACACATGTAACATGTAGTAGATTTAAAGGCAATAAGTTAGCGCTAACATTGGCTGGCCGTTAGGGCTAAAAAATTGCACCATGTACACTTACATAGTTTTCAAATGTACCAGATAGGTACCCTATGTAGTGGACTTATCATTTTTTGTCATAATTGTACACATGTTCTCGTCTCTTATCTCATTACCTTAAATAGTTACACGAGTTCTATTCAGACATATCCTCGTAAACCATCTTAACCAGCTCCATCGCTCATGGATATCATTCATAACCCTCTTATAGTCTTGAAGAAGTGTCCTAGACACATACGTACGGTAGAGGAAGCAACGGTCAAGCAAGTAACGGTAGTTGTGGGTGCAAGACCTTTGAACAATTCAAAGTCATTTTTATCTGAAATAAAATTGTTATGACTTCTCAGAAAGCTGATGAAGCATTGAACAATATGAGGCGAAGAAGACATGGAAGAGAGTGTAAGCAAAGGAGTACATAAGAGTGATGAGAAAGCACGGAATATAAAAGAAATGGAAGTTCCTTTCTACATAAGTTTTATGGCCTAAAATCAATATGTCCTCATTCATGTAGACTTCTATCATCTAATTCACGAAATGAAACTTATAAGGTATTCCATATTTTAAAACATCGTTAAATATTACGGTTTCAACTTCGAAATTCTCATGATTTGTTTTTCTTTATTACGGTTTAAAACATTGTTGTCATCGCTTGGTGTCAGCTTTTAAAATTGCATGACGTGCGCACAAATATAGGTTGATTATACATTTGGTTTAAGTTTAAATTTAAAATTATTCTACGGATTACATGAAATTTGTGAAGAAAGGTGATTAAATTTATGTTTCACTTATTTAACCCTTCGTGGATGAGCTTGCAGAGGAACCCTTAGGTTTTCAGTGCATTAAACTATCACTAATGTTTGCATTCTTAAGTTGTCGTTCTCGCTTCCACTTCGTCCAACACGACTTGTACCATTGCTTTTCTTTAACAAGGATGTCACTACTTTTAAGCAAACTCATGTATGTCAATGCATCCCCTCTAACATCGAGCGATCATTTAGGGGGCTTCATTGCAAGTTGCTTCTTCTTGCCGATGAATGTTATTTTTATGCGTCGCATGAGCAACCTTGAACGCTATTATTTAAAGGTATATTCATATTTTGGCTTATTTGGGAGCTACAAAATTTTAAGAATCTTTATTTTATAAGGGAAGAGAAGAGGACATCAAAATCAGAATTTACTTTTTTTTAATTTCCAATTAAAAGGCACATTTAATCTCTATAACTAATTGTTTTATAGTTTGTTTTTTGGAAAAAATACAAAACACACCTTAACACACATTATTCATTTTTCCTTTTCCCCTGCTCATAAGCAAACTTTATGATTTCACATGCATTTAAGATTGATTCTTTTTTGTGTCAAGTACACTTATCCATACAAGCGTTATTACTTTCAATTTTGGGAGTTTTTTTATATGGTTATCAAAGCTTTGTATTTTCTAAAAATTTCTATATAACAACTTACGGTACCTCAAACTTTTTTCCAAAATTTTATTTATATAACCATGTATTACATACATTTTCGAGTAAAAATGCTAAAGCATAATGGTTTACATAACGTAAACTTTATATAGACAAAACGTTCGCAAGATAACGTAATTGCATAAGGTAGTTACATAAAACTCCTTACATTATAACATTGTCTTAAAAATCGCTAGTTTTTTTTGAAATTTATAAATTGAAAATTACCTAAAATTACTATTCACTCTATCACTTTGAATTTCTCGTGCACCTAAAATAAGGCACACGACACACACATCCAATTCCCTCAACGTTCACTACCCACAATTTCAAACATTCCCTCCAAACCAATAAACTCCAAAAAAAAGAAACAACAACATTTCAAATATCACAATCTTCCATTTCCCCAATTTCCCATTCATTAAACTCAACACAACACACAAAATCTCTCCCCATTCCCTTCCATTATTACAACCAACATTCAAATTTAAACCACCCTCTTCCTCCTCCTCTTCCTCCTCATCATGGAAGCCGCCGACACCGAATCGGCGGCTTTCAAACCGGCTCATTTAGTAACCCTCTGTCCAATCCCCTCTTCCCCACTAAACCCACGCCGGCTCTCAAGCCGGTTCGCCAAGCCGAAGAGCCCGATTCGAGCCGGGATAAAGAAGAAGATGAATTTACCTCTAGCTTGGGTTTCTTTACAAGGTAGACTTGTTAATGCTGAAGAAGCTACCTCGGCTAAAGCCGTTGGTGGCGGCTTTAGCCGAGATGAAGCTGTGGCTTGGGAGCTCTTTAGTCCCATTCACCGTGTGCTGATCGTTGCTGTTGTTGCTGTTGCTGCTGCTAAATGTGAGAAGAATCGCCAGATTGTTCAGCTTAGGAATTGTGTCAAATTAAGGGTTTGTAGAATTCTCACCATTTTTTGTTATTTGCTGTCAAATGTTTGGTTTATTGTTCCTTTTTTTTTGGTTTCTAAAATTGGTTTTGTGATGGGTAAAGTGAGGCCGAGAGTGGGGTATTCTTGAATTGTTTGTTAGCTTAATTACACTTCATTCGTCCCATATTAGATGATACAGTTTGACCGACACAAAGTTTTTAATTGATATTTGACTAAGTTATTTTATTGAAAGTAGTTAATTATTGGTATTTGTTTTAGTACATAAAGCACATGGTGGGGGCACGTGTGAGGCATGCTATTGACTGAAGTGAATCATTTAGTACATAAATTAATTGTATGTGGGACCCATTACAATTAAAAAATTATTCACATACCATTTATAGAAGTCTATCAAAAATTGTGGGACGGACGAATGTAGAAAATATATTATCTAATATTGGACGGAGGGAGTAATTATTTTTAGTTGTTGATTTCAATTGATGGTCATTTGGTCAATAATGTTGGTGGCATTGCAAATTATTTTCTGCATTGCGGAGCACTGCTTCGCCAAGGTACATTAAGTACTTTTTCAAAAGGACATACTATATAGTTTCAATTATGAAGTGAAAACAATGTGTGCTTTTGAAGATTCCTATGTTTCGTGGTGCACAAAATAATTACTAAAGGACTCTAAGAAGTACTCCACAATAGTCAAGATTATGTAGGGCGAAGAGCTTGAATGTAATTTAGATTATGTAGTTATACACACAAAAGTGATAAAATGAATTGAAAGTGAAATCTGAAAAGTTATCACTTGGATGATGATGAGAAGGAGGATGAGGATGGTTAAAAGCGGCTAGCTTTAACGAGTAGGGCAATTTGAAGGCTTAAAGGGCCCTTTTGTTGCCTTTCATTGACAATGAGAATTATGCATTGCATTGTAGATTAATGTAATTACAGACGATAAGGCTAAACTTTACGCGATTTAGATCTATCTTAGGCTTCTTAGCACATTTTATGAGTTAGTGCTTAGGAAGTGAACAAGTCCAGTTCTTCTCCAATGGCCAAGTTTTTTTTGTTTATAAACATAGGATGGCACTTTCTTCAGCCGCGCTGTCATTTTTTGAGTAAGCTTTGGTTTGGTAGGGGGTAATATATCTTGGTAATAACAATGTTTTCATAAGCATTGGCTTGAGACTTCCTCTAGGAAATTTCGTTTGATTCGTTATCATTATCATCAATTCAACGTTTATTAGTGGCTAGTGGCTACAAAACGAGCTGTTAATGGGATTGTGTATATAAGTAATTTCTACAAAATTGGAAAGTGCATTCTTGAGAATTTTGAGTATTGTAATGTTGAGAGTTGCGAGGTGTTTCAACTTTTGTTCTTACCACCTTTGCAGGATGAGATATTGATGAGCATGCAACAAAAGCTTGATGACTTGTGTGAGCAAATGAACTGTATGAAAGATCAGTCTCAACCGGTAGCTGATTTGTCAGCACCCAAGCCTTTAGATTTCTCAGCAAGACGATTATCTTTGCCTGGCAAATCTGATTCTATTTGCACTGACTGCTGGTTCTGTAACCAACGTCGAGCTGAGTTGAATGATTTTTCGGTGAGGCTTCCACTCATTTGCTCATTTCATTATTCAGTATCTAACAGTAGTTCATTTCTCTGCCATGGTTACTTGAGTAAAAACCCAAAAATAATTTACAACTTAAAGCAAAAACTGAAGAATAATTGAACAAAAGGATAGGTGTATAAATAACAATTTCGTGTTTTTCAATTTTCAGACTTGTTACAGTTGAATTCTAGCTCATATGTTTGCTTGTAAATGTACCAGGGAAACTCACTTGTGAAAGCTTCTAGTGCTGACGAGATGTTTAGTAATAGAGACTCCATTTCTAATGAACCAGAACAGGAAGAACGTCGTATGTCAGATTTATCTGATTGGGCTTCAAGCGTCACCTCAGTCGCAGATATTCAAGTAAGAAAGACACTAAATTTCTAACCTTTTGTTGGAGAATGAAGTGTATATTCCTCTCTTCTAGCCTTACTAGCTGTACCTTGCATTCTGTTAGTAAAGTAGTAAAATGCTAGGTGAAATAATAGCCCAGCTCTACAAGTCACGCCTTAACAATGTGATACTACGCATCTATTTAAGAGTTGCGAATATTTATTTCTTGCATCGCAAATATTTTTACTGTCGTACTGATTGCAAATGTTGGATCCGGTTTGTAGCTGAATAATTTAGCAGTAGAGCAAGATACTTACAATCTCAAGACGGAATGCGAAGAAAAAGATGCTGCTATAAAGGAGCTTTCTACCTTCATTCGCTCAAAAGATGTTGCCACTTCTAAAGTAAGATGCACTACGATTCATCCTTGCTTCGCTTTTGCTAGTACATTAAGGATAGCTCAGTAGATGTATAATTAACATTCCTTTTTTGACAGAGAATCGAAGAACTCGAAGATGTTATCCTTCGAAAGAACACAATTATTACAAAGTTAAAAAAGGACTTGATTGTTCTGGAACAGAAGGTACAACAACTTCAATTGCTTCTTGTTATGCCTCAAATAGTTGTCTGCAATACGAAGCTTAAGACTTGTATTACAAGCTGAATTTGCTAGCAAGAAGCACAAGCTGTGAAGTGGCATAATGCCTTACTGGCCTGTTTATATTAGATTTTTAAGCATAAACTTTATTGGCAAAACATAAAATTAGTAGCATGACAAGGTAGACAAGGTGATTTGATCGGACACTGCAAACCTTAAGGGAGTTTCTTTAGATGTTTACATGCTTCACATTAACATATGTTGCACTGATTTAATATCATTTGAGCATGACTTACCCATGCATGATAGATTTGCCTAAAAATAATACTTCATTTGTCCTAGTTGTAAGCAACATACCAGAAATAGGTGTCCCTATTAGCGGCCAACTAAAACTGCAGCGTTAGACTTTGATGTTTTTTGAAGCCTAAAAGCTGCCTTAATAACTTCTTGACCCTATATCTTAAGTTTAGGAGCATCTGTCAACAATTAAAGGTTATTGGCGATTTTTACTGTACCTCGGGATATATGATGCATTTTTTAAAAAGTTTCTTGGACTATTTTTTCGCTATTGAACCTACTTGACTCACCCACATATTTTTGCTCCTTAATGTCCTTGCCTTAAAGCATTGTTGACAATTCTGGATAGAGGAAGGATCAGCTGAGCTAAATCATTATCATGCTTCAGGTGGTAAATCTAACAAGAACTCGAAGGCGATCGTTCTCTGGGCCAAGCTTGGAAAAGAAACAGCTACCTACAATGTCAGACAATCTGCTTTATGATATGGACAGCCCTTTGTCTTCTGATTCAGACTGCTCCTCTAAGAAGTCGAATCCCTCTAATGTTGAAAGTATAGTAGTAGTAGAAGCTCCTGTGAACACCCCAGTCCATAACAGCCATTCATGTGAGAATGTACCTAAAATGAACAGGAAATTAGCACCCACAAAAACCTCATCATCCTCTACAAAGCTTTCTCATCCTGTCCCAATATCCAGACCAGTTAGCCCCCTCAAGGAGAAATCATTGAATCAAAGGCATGATTCGGCAGTATCTCCAATGTTAAACCAGGTGTCGGCAAGTGTAAGTTCGAAAAATAGCAGAAGACGACCTCAGACTGGATCCAAAGATGCAGCCTCACTGAAGAGATGGATGTAGTAAGTATCTTTCTTTTCTAACTTTTTTTTATGTTTGGGGCCCTTTTTTTTGTTGAAAATCTACACTGTATTCTCATCTTTATTGAAAATCTACTGTTACTTCTGGCTAATAGATTTCGCTAGTGAGATGTTTTCCATATTAATCTTGAAAGGGAGTGAATTTAATTTCCTTAGCTACAATTCATTTTCCTCCTTTGTTACAAGAAGTTGAAAGTAATTCAATTGCTCTGAACCGCAAAATGAGGTTAGTATACAACTATACATAAAACATCTCCTATTGGAACGACTTGACAGAGAGATTACACTTTACAGTAGCGATAACATTGAGACACTTTTAGAACAAGAAGGTATGGTCTGTGGAAACTTCGAAAAAACCAAGTACACTGTAGAATTCCGACACACACTGGAGCACCCCGAAGTAAAGTAAACGCACAATTCTTTTTACATATCTATAATGCTAAATGAGTTTTAGCTCGTGTCACACTATATAAGATTAAGTTGATCAACATCACCCTTTATTGTATGCAGGTTTCTTGTAATGAAGTACTGTCTATGAATTCAAATTCTCGCAATCTTCATTAGAGGCTCATGAAGAAGAATTAATGGTCTCTCAAGCACAGAAATTTTTAATAACTCAATCAAAGTACAAAGTGGTTTTATAGCACAAGGCACATATGTTGGATGATAATTTGCTACAACACAGAAGAATGTGTTTTTATTAGAGTTGTTAACATGGTAAGTTATGGTAGAACTATGTTATTCTAAGACAATAGACAATCTTAGTGGTAATATATATACTTGCTCTTCGGATATTCGATCCCCTCTCAAAGTAAATAACTTTCTCTTCAAGATTTCCCGATACTGGATTGTTTTTGTGCAGTTAACGAGATCGATATTGACTGGTTAAGTTGAATAGTTTAGATGGCTTCCCTCAACTGTAAAAAAGAAAGTTATGAGTAGTTTGTTTTTTAGGATAGAGTCTCCAGGATAGCATAAAAGTATAGAATGAGGATGGTTGATACACCTTCTCCCTATCTCTCGGAAATCCAGAGAAAGTAGTTAACTACCATGAAGTATGAATACTTCATTTTAGCAGCTTTAATTACTCGTATTGTGTATGGTACTAGGTTTTTTTTGCTATGATTTATTTTCTCCTCTTTTGACTTTGCTCTGGTACTATACATTTCTTCATTAAGTAAATAATAAGTTATACTACCTCCGTTCCAAGTGGATTGCAACATAGGGGGTTTGCACATTTATTAAGAAAAGCAAAAAAGTGGGTCATCTTCCCCACTTGCATCATGTGATAATAAGTAATAAAGAGAGAGAAATGTTGCATATGTGATCTTTTTGGTGATTAAAATAGAAATGTTGCAATTAATATAAAATTGTCAAATAAGGTAAATGTTGCAATACACTTGGAACGGAGGTAGTATATACTAATCTTTCAACATTATCATATCTTGCTTTATCTCTTTCTATATTCTTTAGTGACTTGTTCTTTATTCATTTGCGCATCTGAATACATACAATCTAAGTTTGAAAATAAATGCATTAACATTCAATAAGTAAAGTATGATAAATTAATTAGAGAGGTATCTTAGGGGGTGTTTGATTGGGGTTTTTTAATGGAATGACATCCATTCCAATGTTTAGTTGAGCTTTTTAGGGTAGAATCTCATACCCTAGTTCTTGAAGCGAGAAAAACCTTTAAATTGTAGCACAGTGGATCGGTATCTCAACTTCCAAGAAAATGATTCGATTAGAATTGGCATGGATTGGACGACAAGAGAGGACTTGCACGGTGGTGGGGCACGTATGGTCACCATGTTTGAAGGCTTCAACACAAGCATGCCCGAACATCACACTCAATATTAACCACAAAAATAAAAGGCAAAACGTAAAATTCTGAATTTTGAGAGTATCCTTTAAAATAGAACTGAGATTTTATCTCATACTTCCTCTGTTTTTAAATAAGTGCTACATTTCACTTTAGCACGCTTGTCGAGGCACGTTTTATATCATTTTTATCTTTAATTATGCATTTGTAAAAATTATGACAATTAGATATTAAAAATATATATATCGAGACGAATCAAACGAGATCCAACATCACTATATTTTTCCTTATGCCTATATCATAAAAGGCGGTCAAATTATAATGAATGAATAGTGCTATAAGTCAAAATGTAGCACTTAAAAAGAAATTGAGGTAGTATTATCTCCGTAACACAAAAAATGCAACGATTTGACATAAAATATGAGTTGAAAATGTCTATTCGTTACATTTTTTTATGTTACGGAGATAGTATTATTTGTCTTTCACTAACTTGTGTGGCAAAAAGCTCGAGAAATAAGTTAAAAAAATTAAAGCAAGTCTTAAAGAATAGCAAATTTAGGCAAAAAGTGATATGATACAATTTTACATGAATATAGGTACCCAAATGTGACCCCACGCTTGAAATAGTCATGTAAGTTTTTCGTCCAGCAAAATGCAAGGCGGCTATAATGTGGGCTTCAAAGAAAAAGAAGTACCGAAACATTACTTTACACAGTAGTTTCCAAAGCTTATGGATGATGAATGATTCCATATATGATATTGATACCATCATACCACTATTACGGTGCCTCTGAAATTTTCAAACACGATGGTGACTCTTAAGGGTCTCAATTGCCATTTCAGACCTTAGCTTGGGTTAAAAGGTGGCTTATATTATTTCCATATGTCATTTTATGTGACTTGGGCTTCTTTTTTTGTTCTTCCACTCAATAATTGTTTACTCCTTATGTTGACTTTTCTTTTGTCTATGATCTTTACTCTTGTTTAAATTTGTGACTACCATTTTTGCTTTCTTAGAATCTAACTTATAAGTTTGACTCTTCATTAGTATGGTTGCTCTTGAGCCCAATTTTTGGTTGTCATCATTCATCCCTCAATACTTTTCTTTTCATTGAGTGATCAGGAAACTTCGCGTACAATTTCAGTTGTTTTCCTCGACTTTTAATTTTAAGCACCTAAAATTATATTATCTGATTGAATAACACTAATTTTAATTTCAATATACTTCTGTAAATTCGATCATTAGGGCATAGTTTTACCTCTTGTACATATGTCATTGCCACCCCCTCTCTTCTCTTTGACAATATAAATAACTTCTTTTTTTCTCTCGGCCCTCTTTTTCTGTTATTTTGTTTTGTCAGTAGTATATTGCTTAACGAACTCTTCATTCTACATTGATCAAAGTGGCTTTTTATACAACTAAGAATATGTATTTCACGCGTATACTAGAATAAAAATACATAGATTTTATAGCTAGCTTACTATAGACAAGAAGAGGTCTCATACAACCCACTTACCATCTTACATCCATTCAATTAGCCGATATTTCACAAAGTTCTTCAGAATCTCCATCCTGTCCATATTTTAACTCTTTTTTCTCTCCAAATCATTTCTTTTCACACATCAATCAATTTCGAAATTAAATGTTCTTACCAGAATTTTCCTATCATTGCTTCACTTTCCCCTTTGCCTTCCTTGAATCCTTGGTCTATGTCCAATTGTCCCCACAACATTCATTTTCAAATCACATAGTTATAAATTAACAACATTTTCTTATCACTAAAACAAGCAATGATGTACAATTATTATCATGCACCCGGGTGCACCGTGCGCATGGTGCACCCGGTGGCATTATTGTAATTAATGCGAAAATCTGGGCAACAGTATAAGTATTAAAAGCGTGCCCCTATACCATTTAGATAGCTTAGCTCAGTTGGTGTTGAGGTTTATTTGCTTGCCAGTTGGTCATGGGTTCGACTCCCTCTCATACCAACCATTTATAATTTTTTAAACGTTTGTCTTTTCCTCCTCTTTTGGATTCATTTAATTTTTTTTGTTTTTCATGTTTCTTCCATAGTCTTAGTTCTTATTTTAGCTTTTTTTTATTTTATCCTTTTCAATTATTTTGCATATTGTTGTAATATAATTATTTTTTTGAGGGATGTTGTACTATAATTGTTATTTTTAAATTTCTAAAAAAATTATTTTACGGGTAGAATATATAATTATTATAACACGCCTTTTTTCTTTTTGATATTTTCCATATGCTGTTACAATATATTTTCAAAAAAATTTAGATAAAAATCTTACTATATTCTTCTTTTCTTCTCCACTCACTAACCTTTTCCATTTCTTACAATAAATTTCACTCATTTGACCAAATGAGCAATCGTTTTTGTGCAACAAGATCAGTAAACATTCTGATCACAATTGAGCGATTATATTTTACTCAATTGATCAAATGAGCAATCATTTTTGTGCAGCAAGATCAGTATACATTCTCATCACAATTGAACGATTTTTATTTTACTCATTTGATCAAATGAGCAGTTTATTTTGTCTTGGAGAGAAATCAATCTTCTCATTTGTCAAATGAACATGTTTGTTTAGATAAGTAAACATTATGATCTCAATTAAGGTAAAATAAATCTGCTCATTCACAAAATGAGCAGTTTTATTTTACTCATTTGATCAAATGAGCAGTTTTATTTTACTCATTTGATCAGATGAGCAATTTTATTTTACTCATTTGATCAAATGAGCATTCTTTTTTACGTAGGAAGATCAGTAAATATTTTGATCTTGAGTGAGGTAATAAATTTGCTCATTCACAAAATGAGTTGTTACTATGATTTAATTTTTTCTGATTATATTCTTCTTTTCTTTTCCACTCTCTAAATTTTTCCAATTCTTTTTTGAATGTGGACAAATAAAAACTAAACAAACAATAAGATACCCATTGAAAAATTAATGAAATAAGCAATATAGCTTTGAAATGAGTAAATATGTTACTTAGTGCAAAAAAGTCCTTAAATGAGCAAAAAACTCTTAGAATATTGCTCATTTAATGAAATTATTAAAAATACCACTGAATATTTATGGAGCAAAAAATAATTTAAATGAGTAAAACATCCTTATAATGAGCAAAGATTGTCTTATTTTACGGTGTAGAATATATAATTATTTTAAATTCACTATAATTTTTAAGCTTCCAATATATCACTAGAATGAACAATAGATAGTTCGAATGAACGATGTATCTTAAATGAGCAAATTAAATGTCTATTTCTAATGTCTAAAAATAAAAAATAAATACTGAGAAAAAAGAAGAAAATAAACAATATTATTTTCTAATTTGTAGTAGCTTAACACTGGTACATGGAAAATAAATAAATGAGTAATTTATCTTGTAAATGAGCAATTATACAATTCTTTATTGATTAGTAAACATGTATATACTGTGTCACATTGACGAATATATTGCTAAAATGAGCATTATATATTTCAAATGAGAAATATATCTTAAAATGAGAAAATATATTTTCTAATGTGTTAAAATAAATACCAAATAGAGTAATCAGTTCTAATACAAGTAAATGAGCAATATTGTTTTCGAATGAGCAAATAGATTATACTTGAACTTGAAAAATAACTAAATGAGCATCGTAACTTTCAAATGAGCAATATAACTTTTAAATGAGCAATAATATATTTCTTTTTAAAAAATAGGAATAAAAGAAGATTAATAAAAAATGAGTTGAAGGAGGAAAAAAACAACAACAAAGAGTGGTAGAGGTTGGATTCGAACCCGCGAAAAATGGAAGGAAATAGTATTAGAATTGTTTTACTGAAGTTCGCGAAAATCACCAAAATGCCATTGGGTGCACCGTGCGCACGGTGCACCCGGGTGTACGGTGCATGATCTCGTAAGTAATATATTGATGTCACTTAAAAATCTAAAACAAAGATTCCATTTATTCTCTTCCCAATGACAAAGACCCGCGAAGACTTTGACAAGTTTGTCCCGCCATACAAACACCCCCCTTCCATTTATTCTCTCCTCCTCCAACCTCTCTCCTCCTTCTGTCTCCCATACTTAATTCCCATACCGTTTTTAACTAACTAACACAAAACGAACGCAAAAGTTTCTCGTATCGTATCGTTTTTTAACTAAGACGGAAGGAGCTCAAAAATACGTTACACGAACAAAAAATGGTGATACCACGCTCATACTCGTCAAAAGAATCAACCTCGACCTCGACCTCGACCTCGGCCTCGGCCTCGACATCTCGAAGCTGGCCTAGCACAAAAGTGTTAGCAATCGAGTGCATCACAGGAACTTCAAGAGCTGAAGAATGGAGTGGAGAATTGCTTCAAACAGGTGATATAGTTGAGGAGATTCAAATCGGTGATTTAGTTATGCGATCGCCGTTTAAAGATGGGAATTCTGGTGTGCAGAAACAATTGCATAGTTGTTTTAAGAGTAAGGTTACGGCGATCCGAGTTAGAGTTCGACGTGGTGAGTTTGACTCGGCCGAGTTGTTTGGTTGTATTGTTCCTGAAGGGAAAAGAATGAAGAAGAATAAGGAGTATGTTATGAGAGCTATTGATGATCCTAATTATGCTGTTAAGTTTTTTGATCGGTCTGAAACTGAGTGTTTGAAACTTCAAGGTAATGTTGAATTGTTCTTCTGAGTTGACCTCTTTATGTATGAGTTATTCCGCTTTTCGGCTGAAAACAGCTGAACTGAAACAAAAAAAAACACTAAGATCGTTAAAATGTAAGAGTCAAAATATTGTGTAGAGCTAAAATGAACTTAAACTGAAAATAAGTTGGAGAAAACAGATCGTTATTTGAATTAATGTGAATTTATTTGTGTT
Source organism: Patellifolia procumbens (assembly GCA_947645195.1). Taxonomy (NCBI): domain Eukaryota; kingdom Viridiplantae; phylum Streptophyta; class Magnoliopsida; order Caryophyllales; family Amaranthaceae; genus Patellifolia; species Patellifolia procumbens. The sequence continues at coordinate 3,597,112 of CANSGD010000335.1, forward strand.
TGCATGTCTAGATCATATAGTTAAAGTCATTTCCTGTTCGATATTTGATTGTGAGATTTTCTTTGTTGTGTTATATTGTTATTGATGATTGATTATTTCTCAATTTGATTAGAGGAAAAGATAGTGATACTAGAAATTGTGGTAGGTGGACAGTGATACTTAATATTTAGTAATATTTATCCCAAAAATTAAATTTAAAATAGAGTTATGTATTATAAATCATCATATCAATATTAATTTCTTTCAAAAATGTACCTAAAGAAAACAATGAATATTGAATTTTGAGGTGGTCTTTACTTGTGTGTAGGTCGCTTTGCACGCCCTCATAGACGGCTCTGATGCTGACTTTGTAGGATGTATTAGAAGCAAACATGTTTAATTCCTATTATGATGAGACGTAAATTAGTATTTTTAGATGATTTTCCTTTGGTAGGTGGTTTATGACTAACGATGATGGTAATGAGTTTTTATGCGATTTTGCCAAAAATCACACTCTCATATCCTTGTCTATCATAAGTTCATAACACTTCAAAAATGTGGACATATGGTAGATGATAGTGATATTTATACAAAAAGGGTTACTATTACAAGATCTTGAACTTGCCACATGAAGTATGAACATTGGCTACTTATCCTCTACTTCAAATCTTCAATGTAATCTTATGGTGTAGTAATTCTAGTTAATAGATCATCAATTCTCATAATTTTTTAGTCTACAAGATAAACCATAGGGCCATTATATACAAAACTAGTTTTATAAAGGAAAATAGATATGTGGAATGAACAAGCATTCACATGACACTTTATCGATAAAACTACTCCCCCCGTTTCTATTTGTTGTTCTTGAGTTTCAAATTGGGATGTTTTAAAGTTTTTCTTAGAGAGTATATTATCTTATTTGCCTTTTTGGACAACATGGAGGCTGAGAGAAACACTAAGTAAGGTGGTGCTTTTAGTGCGTTTGCCTTGGTTTGTTCCAATATCCCCTTCAAGAACAACATCTAGGAATGTAGAGAATATTAACAAGTCTCTATAGTTGTGGAATTTTTTAAAAAAAAATCAATATTGTTGTAGCAGAATATTGTTCCTAACAATTCTATGCATCAAATCCAAGCATTCTCTTTATTAGCATGGGGGTCTAGGGTTTAGTTGCGATGTTTATGTATTAGTAGATTAGAGTATGTAGCTACTTATGAGCTAGGAAGCGAGAATAGCTGCCTGAAGCAATCGAGTTAGCTTGCATGGTCAGATAGAGAAGCTTATATACCATAAGTAGACGTTTTAGCAAGTATCATATTTGAGAATACAAATAAAATTTGATTGCATGATCTGATGACCGTCTCTTCCTTCTTGGTCCTTTTCTATCTTCATCTCTAATCGCAGCTTCTAGGGACTCCAGGTTACATCACACGTTAAACAGCACGCAAGTCCAAGGTGGTTATGTTCAATATCCATGGGAAAGGAAGCTGCAAACAATGCTACAAGTTCCCAATTCAAGCTGTTTTTTCTCCATCCTTTTCCTCCCGAAAGCTTCAGAAACTGGACCTGCTCGTTACAATGATGTGGATGACACTCTTGCTAGGGCCAATGCATGGCTGAACGCGTCTCAGGCATCGGGGGTTCCAATTGCCTTTACAAATATCCAGACAGAGTCTTTACTTACAAAGGTACATACATCTCCTGGAAAACCTATTTCATATTGAGCTTTTGAGGCAATGTTATATATTTTTGTATTGTATTACATGATGTTGGAAACTCCTCAATACACGATTTCATCATGATGCTAAGTGTTAACCTTATGGGAATTGCAGACTTATAGACGAAGCTGGTTTACTTTATCTGATTTTGTGAAGAATTTAACCTTGTTTGAGATATTTGGGTTCCCTTACTTTTAGTACTCCATACATAATCATGAAATGCACATTCTTTACTTACATGATTATTGACATCCCAAGTATGCCCCATGTTCTTTGCACAATCTATTTACTTATATTAGTCCCAAAGTTGGGAGTGTTTTCTCAAAACAATCTCACACGACTTAGAAGCTGTTTAACTGGTACGAGAGCAAAAGAATTGATCAATGATGATAGCCAATACAGAAAATAGGAGGGAGAAAAGCAAAATCTCTAAAACTGAAACAGCATCTTTTTACATGTTTGGCAAGTTAACGAAGTTATAAGTCATATGATACTGATGATACATGATAGAGTGTGTTTGAAGAATAAGGTGCATAATTGAGGCTGTCGTTACCAAATTTTCTATCTATATCAGTTTGAATTGAAGATCAAATGTTACTGGTTCTTCGTGTAACATAATATGTCCTTGACATCAATGACTTATTCTGTTTGTCATCTGCAACAGATCTCTGGTGAAACAGCTTCTTGCACAGTAAGCACTTCATCTTTATCAGATTTACCGAACCTTGCCAATGCGAGCCTCTATGGATTTGAGGACTACCATGGGGTAGACATTGGAGTTGTCAGAGCAATTCGTCTCTGGTACACCCCCATCCAAGAGTATCCAGTTGAGATCAACATAGAACCGGGTGATGTGAAGCTCGGTTTTGCTGTTAGTCGCACTGAAGAGGTACACCTTTCCAAACATATGTTAAGTTCTAATTGTCTTTTTATATTCTGCTGCCATGCAGTAATTTACTTGAGCACTTCTGTAGGGATTTATATACATATCATCAGTTCTAGAAGGTGATGGAAATGTCCCTTCTGCAAGATCTGGTCTCTGTGAGCTGTATAAAGATGCACGAAGAGAATCGAAGCTTCTAGTAATCTCGCGAGTAAACAACCAAAAAGTCCTTCCTTGGATTGTTTCTCCTAAAAGTGCCATCCAATGCTTTGATACTGTTTCTCTAAGCCAGAAGCTCTCTTTGCACCGGCATGCTCGAGCACCCCTGCTTATTCATGTTTTGATACAGGACTTGCGATCTTCTTCTCCGCGTAGACAAAGTAGCCCTATTCCACAAGCTATGCCATTGCGGCCCAACGTTCAAATTCCCAACTTTCATAATGGTGATCAAAACCAACCTCTTTCACCATCCATGGTTTCGGAGAATGGTAGACTTACTAGTGATCAATTTGAATTAGGATTGGGAAGAGATACAGCTGGGGAAGAGTCTTTCAGATTTCATAACTTCGCGTTACCTGATAACTGGGTATGATGGAACACTTATCATGCTTGTAATTTATGTAGTAGAGAGCTACAAAAGTGAAGGGAGCTTAACAATGTGTGGCAGCAAATTCTGTTGCAATTTGTACATACTATGGAGTGAGACCGTGAGAGTGTTGGAAGATATCTATGTTCATCCCATGAGGCTTTTTCTAGGAGTAAATAATAGGATTAGCCCTTGGGGCATTTTGGTAAAAGTAGTAGTTACAATTGTTACTTTTTATGATTCAATTTTTTAACTATTAATTTTGCCAAAATGCCCTAGCTAGTGATGCATCATTTCTACTTAAAAACTTATAATCGACATGCAAGTCTTTTGTACATATGGAGATTGTTTTATTGATTGGTTAGTATGTTTTTTTTTGTTGGTGGTGGTGAAAACGGGCAATATTGATGTTACTTTTGTTTGACATGTTTGTTTGAACTTTTGCAATGTTTCTTGTAGCAAAAAGAGAACTCTATGTGGGTGTATATGGAGTAAGTAGGGCCATTTATGAGATTTCAGAGGCCTATGAGCGAAATAATATTAGAGGCTTCCAAAAAATTAGTGTACTATGATATAATTTTATATTGGAAATTGGATTAATTCAAATTCGATCAAAGTATGCATACTCAAACTATTCATGGACTATTCATGGTCATTGATATGCATACTCAAACTACTACATTGCTACTTGAGAAAATTATTAAATCATAAAAAGTAAACATTGATATGATTTTAACACGATTTTCTATACTATGTATTTTTCTTATATATGTTGGTGAGAATCGAGATCAAAGATTCTAAACTTTTACAAAGTATACAACGTTAACGGTTCCTTTTGGGTAAATTGTATTAATTATTAAAAGACGATACTGATTTATCAGTAACTTGTATCGCAAGTATCTTATCGAAATCCATGACCATGTTTTTATGACAACGTTTGTGCATTACGAAACTTGTGATTTTCTTCATGAAATTCTATAACCATCCGTCCATCCATTACCACTTGAGATGTTGCATTGAGTTGAATATATATTGTGAGAAAATCACATGTTTGAAAGATGAATTTTGTTATTACGGTAGATGAGTATAGTATAGTGAATATGGTATTTGCTTCTAAATTACACATGATTTTATTAATATTGTTGTGATCTAATACCCCTTAGTCCCTTACCAAACTAGCGTAACTGCGTAAGGGTTCCACTAACCAAAAGAAAAGGAAAGGGACCATTAATGTTGAATTCAAAGCTTTTCACTTATTTGGAAACTAATGTGTATTTTCCATAATACTCCACACTTGTGCCTTTTGATAAGCAGTTGCAATCAATTTAGCATATCTCTAATATTTTTATAAACATATACTTCATACTTCGTATCACTTTGCCATTTGTTGGTTTGACTTCTTTTAAGTGCATGACTAATTATATAGAATAATTTTTTATATATAAAAAAGTACTCCTTTTCATAGTCTCCTTATTCAAGGATCTTTACTCTTTTGTATGATTACATGTATTGGGAATTTGAGATGACCTTCAACGATCAACTCATAAGAACAATCAAGCAAAGTCACATTACTTTGTCAAAACAACATGAGTTGTGTGTAATGGTATGCAAGAAATTCAACTAAAGGAGAGTAATAAGAAAGAAGTAACAATTTTGTAAGTTATAGCTACAAATTGCTATGGCAAATGGTTTTGCTAATATTTGAAGGATACCACCAGAGTACCACATATTTACCTCGCTATGATTACTCTCTTCTCGCTTCATTACTCCACGTCAATTATTCACCAGCTTTTCTATTTATCATTTTCACTATACAATTACATACCAGTGAAACTAATTCAAATTCAGTTCAATTCATTTTAGGTTAATTTATGTCAATCCAGTATAAAAGAGTAAGACAATTGGTAGGGTCTGGATAGTCTAACTAAACCCTTATCCATATCCTATTTTTTTTCAAGTTGATCTACACAATACCGATACTTGTAAGGACTAAAACCTTTAAACCCTTACACATGCCCATAGGGTTCAGTGGGTCTAGGGTAGGGTATGGGCTTAAAATCAGTCAAATTTTTGTAATTTTCCAAATTTGTATCACCTATGTTTCTATATGTAATAACATAAAATACTGAAAGTTAGTGTGTGAATATAGACATATAAAACGAGCTATCGGCCAAACAAATACAAGATAACTTTTAAAATATATATTTGTCAAACAACCTGGTGCATACGTATTGAGGCATGAGGGGCTTAGAAAAATTAGATTCGATGGATAATAGATAATGTGAGCTTTTGCGTAAACTATGAACGATTTGAACGTAATTTTGTTATTTTTAGTTTATTAGGGTCCTAATAGAGTTTGGAATTGGGTATGAAATCATTGAATCTTTATCCTTACCCTATCTGACCATACCAAGACTCTTACCCTTCCCTTATCCATACAATATAAAAAAAATTCATAGTCATACCCTTAAATTAGAATATGATCCAAGCCTATCATGACAGAATTCCAAACCCATTGCCATCTCAGGATGACCTAAGTTCATAAACATTTCTCAAAAAAATAAGCAACACACCATTTTAATTTTTAATCATAAAAGTCCCAACAAAAATGATAATACTAGGGGTATGCAAAAAAAACCGATCCGAAATATCCGATCCGAAAAGGCTACTATACTAATAGTCATGTAGGCCGTCAATGGACCAATCCGTTTTCTTGCTGGGCCTTAGACCATACTAGAAGGTTTTCTTTAATTATTATTTCCAAAAAAGAACACTCAAATCCCATTAGCTAATCAACAAACACACGGATCACTATCCGTGTACTCAACACAAAACCACATCACAACCGTCTATAACATCTTTAATCCAACGCTTCAAACTCACCAATCCCAAAACACCTCAAAAAATTTCAAACTTCCCGCTCATTTCCCCCCATTTACAAACCTCCCTATATAAACACCTCCACCTCCATCTTCTTCCTCACAACAACTCATAAATCTCAAACCTCCACAAAAAAAGTTCCACAAAAAAAGCTTGAAATCTCCATCAACAATGGCGAGAACAAAGCAAACAGCAAGAAAATCAACAGGAGGAAAAGCACCAAGGAAGCAACTCGCTACAAAAGCAGCACGAAAATCAGCACCTGCTACCGGTGGTGTTAAGAAGCCACACAGATTCAGACCTGGTACCGTTGCGCTACGTGAGATCCGTAAGTACCAGAAGAGCACTGAACTTCTTATAAGGAAGCTTCCATTTCAGAGATTGGTAAGAGAAATTGCACAAGATTTCAAAACTGATCTTCGTTTTCAAAGCTCAGCTGTTGCTGCTTTACAAGAAGCTGCTGAAGCTTATCTTGTTGGATTGTTTGAGGATACTAATTTGTGTGCGATTCATGCTAAAAGAGTTACTATTATGCCTAAGGATATTCAACTTGCTAGGAGGATTCGCGGTGAACGTGCTTAGGTTTTGTGGTTTGATAGGTTAATTTTATGTTTTTAATGTTGTTTTTGGAATTAAAGTTGTTTTAGATGTGATTATGGAGGAATGTTAGGGTTTGTAAAATGTTGTTCATCAAATCAATGAATCTGCGTTCTGTGACAACTTTTTTGTCAGTTGATCTTCAATTTCATTAATTGTTTCTGGTTTTATGCTAATTTTTGATTTAATTGATGATTTGGTTGTATCTAGAGGATTGTTAGGTTGATTGTCTGTTTTTGATGTTTTTAGCCGAATTCATTTGGTTTTTAGATGTGATTACGGAAGTTAGGGTTTGTAGATGCTGTTCTATAAATCAATGAATCTGTGTTTTATGCTAATTTATGTTAGTTGTTTTTCCAATTTCATCAATTGTTATCTGGTTTGATGCTAATTTTTTCCACAGTTCTTCAATTTTATCAATTGTTATCTAGTTTTATGCAAATTTCTTTTCCTAGTAGATTTGGTTTTAAATAGTAGATCGCTAGGTTTTAATTGTCTGTTTTTGATGTTTTTGTTGGAAATAAAGTGGTTTCAGATGTGATTAGGAGGTAGGTTAGGGTTTGTAAAAGGTTGTTCATCGAATCAATGAATCTGCGTTTTGTGACATTTTTTGTCAGTTGCTCTTCAAGTTCATCAATCGTTTCTGGTGTAATGCCAAATAATTGTCTTGTTTGCGATTTGGTTTTATCTAATGGATTGCTAGTTTAATTGTGTGTTTTTGATGTTCTTAGTGGATTTGAAATGGCTATAGATGAAATCAGTGAATCAGTGTCTTATGCTATTATTTTTGTCAGTTTTTCAATTTCAACAATCTATTAGGGTTTTATGCCAATTTTGTATGAATTACTCTGTATGGGTGGGATCCGTAGGAGGGTTCAAGGAGATTAGGGTTTATATAGTAGTAGTTAAATGTTGGATGTAGTGATTTGGGAAATTAGGGCTTATATAGTAGTTGTTGAATGTTAGATGTAACTGTTTTGGAATGCAATGTTATGTTTTGAGTCAATCACTTGTGCTTATCTGAAATTGGAATATTGATTTTGTTCACTTGTTCAATTCCCATGAATTGTCAACCAATTTGCAACTTCATTTGCTAACACGAATACACAAGTACGAATTTTCTTGTGATTTCTTATTGTATAAAATAGAGTAAGGAATTTCAATATTGAGGAAGCTAACACATAAATGAGTTTCTTAACTGCACAACGAGTTTCTTAATTCCAAATGAACAAGTTAGATCCAACCCTTTTGCCAAAACCATGAATTATTCCACAGAGGGGAACAAACACCAAACAAGACAATAAGGTAGATATTAAACCAGCTCGTCGACCGTCGTGGTTGTGGATAACATATGTACTGATGTTGTTTACTTGCGCATATATAAGTCCATTGGGAAATTACATATTTGTAAGCTCTAGAAGGACAATCATACAATTTTGATCATGAAAATCTTTAGTTATTCTACTCTAGATGATGCTAAAGAACTTTCGTTTTACTTTATAATGTTAGTTTTGAAAATTTTGGACAAAACTTAATACACGAATTATAAGCATTGAGGAATGAAAAATACACGAGTTATAAGCATTGAGGAATGAAGGAAATATTTGGATTTGCAATTAGAACACTCGAAACACGTTACCGTATGTTACCAAACAAATTATTTACGTAAGGGAAATAAACGAGCTAGAATGAGAAAATTATTTTACAAAGATTGGAATTTCAAGTGGTTACAATGTTATTTTTTGGTACAACTCTGAATATACATGACAATTCAGTCAAGATATGTAGACTAGTTAAAAGACAAGATCATAGAAGCATGAGTTGAATTAATCCTTAAACTTCAATGACGCCAAAATTGGATGAATCTCGTTTGTGATATACAATAACAAAAGGTTTGTACTCCTATTCTGCACAATTGAATATGAGTCCGCCTTTCCCAGAAGGTGAAAGACGGATATGAGTTTGAAAACATGAAATTTGGGACAAAATCCAATAGAGGTTGGACTTTATTAGGGTCGGATCCAAATCCAACCATAATTCAATTACTACCATCACGACATCACCCCATCAATTAATAGATTAAAAGTACATCCTAAGGACGTGTTCTCTTTAAGTGAAAATAAAGTAGTAAGTCATCGACTATCTCCTTTTTTTATTACTCTTATTGCGTCTGATCCCAACTAATTTCTGTGGTAAATGTATGCACCTTTCTTGCACAAAAAAGGAGAAAATCATGGAACAGTCGATCGACACTTTGACTTCCTACCAAAATGTCATTAACGTGTAACTTTCCATAAAAACTTACAAATAATAAGACGATTGCTCACAAAGAAATTTATACAAGCTAACTTTCAAAAAGAAAACGCAACAATATAGAAAGAGAGAGGAAACATTTAAAAATCTTAACTATTTTGCTAATTCCTCCGTTTCAAAAAAATAGCTACACTTTCCATTTAAAGAAGTTTCAAATTAATGACTAAACTTCTCCTTTTTCTTTTTTTGGTAACTTTTTCTCTCTATCTCTCTCCTACCACATATCTTACCCCACAATCTCTCACACAAACAAAAAATTCCTAGGAGTCCGAAAAAAAGAAGTGTAACTATTTTTTTAAAACGGAGGAAATAATTAGTTTTCGAGAGTATATATTATACACACGAGTGTACCACAAGAATGGTAGATCCAAAGTCAATTGAGCAAAAAAAAAAAGCCTCCTAGTACACCCAAACTTATTAGTTTTCGCACATAGTCTGCATTTGAGACTACTTCACTGATTATGTGAGTAGCAGCTTAAAAAATGGCGGGAAACATAACAAAACATTTCCGCCTTCTTCCTTAACGATCTATCACCGTTACCAATTACCATTTTCTTCTCAAACCCTAAATATCAGGTTGAGTTCGTACTCCATATTCAAATGGATCGATATGTTGTACCAATTGAATCTTCTACCGCAAACCCTAAGCTAATCAGAAGGTAATTTAACTTTATTTTCTTTAATTTTCATTAATTTTATTTCTTATTGCAAATTGAAATAGTTTTTACTGGAATTGAACTGAAGGCCGCGCTGGAAAAGAACAGCTATTGAATTGAATGGTTGTATAGAATCCAAGTATAAGCGTGAATTATCTGCATTATTGGTTCATTCTTACTCTCAGGTTTTGTGCTGTTTTTTTTTTGCATTATTGTTTAATTTGGTTACTTTGTTTTTGTTGTGATTGTTGATTAATCGCGATTAATTGGTTGTCGTGTTTGTAGATTGGCGTATTTTCTCATGTATATGATATCAATGGAAGTCCTTGTTATACACATGTATGTTTCCTTGAATATCTTTGATTGTTTTTAACAATTCAACTATATGGGACCTTATTGTTTGTGAAATTGTTCGTCAAGAAAGTGTCATTGATCGGAAATTTGATCGGTTTGGTGCAGTCCCTACTATTTGCTGGCTATGATCGTGATATGTTGGGTCGAAGGTGTGTGTATCTTTTGTTATATTGATAGGTTTTGCATAGAAATAACGAGATGTTGTGTTTTTTTTGTCAGCTTTGTCATTCTTTATAGATCTTTCGGCCAAACAATGTAATTTTTTTTGCTTGCAGGCCTGGTGTATCTGCATTGGAGTTTGATAATCAGGTATAACAAATTAACAATGGATCATGTATTATCTCTAGTTGTTTCTTAAGTACTCGCTAAACTGAACTATTGTTGGAATGTTCTTTACGTTTCTCTTCATGAGGTTCTATGTATTCCATAAAACATCATGTTTCCTCACAGTTGCAAAACAAAGTATTGGTGTTTGGCAATATCGATCAAGGGAGATATCTGGTTTTTCCCATTTTTCTTTGTTTAGTTTGTAAAAGTTGCAGTATAGTTTTTTCAATTAATGGACAACATTTCTCCTAAAGGTTGGAAAACATTTCTCTTCTTAAAGATAGGTCAATAGGTGTGCTTCTCTCTAACTTTTCATCCCAGGAACTAGATAATGGAACACTATAGAATTGCAAAACACTTTCCTTCTTATATAGGCGACAAGCTAAAATGAGTCCAAATTGTAAAAGAGAATGTGTCCAAAAGTTGCCGCTGTCATGGACGGTGGCTACAGGCTAGTTTATATCAGAATCTCAGTTTAAGCAACTGACAAATATGGCCCAGATTTGCATATGGGTTACCAACATAGACGTGGAGGAAGAGATAAGAGAAATGACAAATATAAATTCCTGAAATGCTCTATTCAAACATAAGACCACTTGTAGAAATTCAGATTTAAGTATGATTAACTCATGATTTTGACAATAACTAAGAAAAGAATGACGGGCATCTTTCAGATATTGACACCGAGCCTTTCCCCCTATCAATCCTTTCCTTTCCATTTCCATACTTTTGATTCTTTCTAACTTTTTATGCCAGGAACTAAACAAAGGAACACTAATTTAGAATAAAAGAGTTTTTCATAGAAAATCATTTTTAAAAATGTTTTCTTTCCAACCAAATGAAGCTTAAAAGAAAAAGAATCAGATCTTTTGTATGTTCCATCATCTAAAGCACAAAGGTGTTTACTTTGTAATTGTTCTTGTCTTAGCCTAAGTCATATTTGCTTGAGAAGCATGGACATTTCAAGATAATTTAATGAACTTGGATGTACAGCTTCTGTTATTGTGAAAGACACTCTGAAGATAAGTTAATACTTCAACCTAGATGCTCCTTTTTGACAACCTTGTACACTCCTATAGTCCTATTCTTTTTTCCTTGTTTTATGCTTGTCATTTTCTTAGTAGGGAATATACTTGGCGTCGGTGACAAAATCTGGTTGCTTGATGGTGCATGACTTTGAATCTCTTTATTGCCAGAGTAATGTGATATCACCATGTAAGTTTCAGAATACCTTTTGTCCGTTAATTGGTTTGAATTAAAGATGTTTGTATTAAGAGGGTATGATTCATGTTTTGAAAGATTTTAATAATCAATCTCATTTTCCAATAGAAGATATTCAAAAAAACACTGAAAGATTTTACACACAAACACACGTTTTGCACTCGTGCAAAGATGCATCTGATTCTGACTTTTCCTCCTTCGTTTCTATGTAACATATGCAATGTGTTTTACTTGAAACCTAACTGTCTTTCTTCAGGGTTTAAAGAAGATGAAACGAAGCATCTTTTGCACATTTCTACAGATAGGCAATTTGATTCTGTTCGATGGAATCCTGCTAACCAAGACGAGGTTGGTTCTCACACATGATAGATACATTTTTTCGGTGGTTATCATATTGAATCAATTTAGTTTTCACAGAATTTAAGATAATGTAAGAGAAAAGAGGAAAGAAGTCAGGCCAAAAGATCTATGGTATTGATAGAACCAGAGTAATCTTATCAAATAAAATTTCTAACCATTCGAGAGGATTAGGTCTCTCCCCAAGGAATTACTAGTTGCTCACTTTTTCTGAATGAATTGCAGTCTACAACTCTATCCTTATATATAGGCCTTCCTTACACTACTTCTCACTCTTCTAACAAACTGTGTCAGAAGGTATTTTCTTTCATCTGTAATAACTACTAATAAGCTAACATTCTGTTGAGCACCACCTCCCACACCTTTCTTCTGCCTTTTTTTTTTCCTAGAGTGAGTGAACAGTACAAGGGGCCATTTGACTCCTTGCACTTTATTTGGTTGTTCCGTGCCTCACATCTAATAGATGAATAAGGCATTGGGGAATATGGCATTAACTTAAATAGTTTTGTTCTGTGCATCTCATTTCTTTGGGTGAATCTGGCACTAAACTCAAGAAGTTCTGTTCTGAGCCTCACTTTTAATTGGATGAGTATGTTGTTAACTTTACAGTTCTGTTCCATGCCCCACATTTCATTACACTAAGCAAAATGTGTATGCACTATGCACCAATTCACCATAGACCAAATTGTTACTTATGCAGCTTTAAACCTTATGGTACGACTAAATCCAAGCATGATGCTCCCAAGCATAGAAACTTGTGTTAAGTTGCACTCATGCTTACATCACAAATTGGATTTATGATGTTGGAAAAGAAGCCATATTTCAGAGAAGCACGGGTATCAGTGTTGACTTAATATAATGATACGTAACTAAAAATTGTTTCACATATATATTTTAATGTGCTATGATCTGTTTGTGAAGTTGTTTGTTTCCCCTTTCGGTTTGACATTTGGTATTGTGATGTGCCATCAGGTTGCTTGTGGATCATTGAGGACTGGGGAAATATTAATTTTTGACATTGGTTATGTGTCTTCTGACCCTGTTGAAGTAAGATCCAAATATCAAAATTTTCCAATAGGTTTTTTCGTTGATATTATTGCATTGTGTAACTTTAAAATGCTGTCTTATTGTGTCCTTTTTATCTACTCAAAGATTTGTGTTAGTGTAAGCTCTACTTATGATGCTTTTGTCTTTACTTTCTCCTTCAGACTTTGACAAAGAGTCGTTCACTCACTATCAATGGTTCTGGTTTTCTTACGGGTTTGTCAGATATAGCTTTTACATCATCCGATGATTCCAGGTGAGTAGACATGTGCTTAATTTCTAACAATCTAATTTAGAAATTTTTCACGTGTTGGGTATCGTTTTCCCTGTTAAGGTGGATGGGCTTGTTTATGAACATCTAGATCTCTTGTCAAACCCCATTTCAATGGAAATTTTACTGGATTGTTGTCTTTAAGGTGGGTGCCCTGTCTTTGTTTTATTCTTTTTTACTTATTCATCTTCTATTAGTTTTTTGAGTCGGGGAGAGGGGTGGGGAGTTCTTTACTAAGGTCTAAGATATCAATGTTAGTAGTCAAAGTGTCCAAGCATGAATCTCCTGTCAAATGTAGAATCAGGGAGGGCACATAATGTTGGTAGTTTTATAGTCCGTAAGCACAATTTTTGGGAAAGACTTTCTAAGGGAAGGCATATAATGTCCAAAGCCTTATAGTGCATAAGCACACTTTTCTCGAGAGGCTGTTCCTGCAACTGGAATCAGTGTCCGTTGGTTATTAGGCAACCTTATTGCTGTGACAAGGGTCAGACCTTCGGCTTTGGTGATCAACATTTGTTGTTTTCTTAATTTGTCTCACGCTGGTTGAAGCACTGTACTAACTACTTTTATTGTTGCTTTATGATTTTGACAGTGTTTTTGCTTCTGACACCAATGGATCAGTCATTATATGGGATAGAAGAAAAAGTACTTTCGCAACTGTTGAGCTAACAACCAATTCCCGTACTGCTCTTAACAGTATACAGTTGAGTGTTGATAATCAGGTCTGTTCAGGTTGTTCTGCCCTGATGTTTCTATGTGCCTTGTGATGATGGGTCCACCATAAACATGTCATCCCTCAAGTTTGTATGTCGAAAATTGCCTACATTGAAAGGACTGGTGATCACTCATGACAATGTCCTAGCACAGATCATCACAACCATATATGTTTCTGACTAGATCACGTGGAATTATAATATTGATTCTGGAACTCTTAACTTGTTCTTGGCCATCTACTTTCAAGAATCTTGAAAAGTCCTCGAACTGAAGACTTTACAAATTTGCTAAGTGAGCATATGTAACTGTATTTTATTACTTTATAGGAGGAGTTTTTCGAAGAGACTGATCCGGTGACTATATATGAGAATCACCATTTGTGCTTTTGAATTTTTATTAGATAGGGGTCAAATCTAAAGCATTTTAGTCACTCGCTATATTTGATGTTAGTCACTGTCATTAGTTATGATTTATGGCTATTGAGTGTCAAGCACTTAACTTGTTGCATGATCAGTCACTAAACTATGGCGTAAGTCCTAGGATGGCTGTGGTTGACCCCTTGAGAACTTGTGATTAGTATTTGATCGAGTTGTAAGGCCTTGAATGGCACATTATTCTGTTTATTTATGCTTAGATTGCTCCTAATACCTCTCTGTCACCAAATGTATTCTATTGATATATGCGTTATTTCTTTCGCACAGTTTTGCCAATACCCTATTAGCAGCTTATGGTTTCAGATTGTTTTAGAAAGCTGGCAAGCATGCCATCATATCAAGACCCTGTTGAGTACTTAAGACTAATATTTTTTTTAGTTGCATGGTCTTAAAATGGCACCATAGTTTTTGTGCTGAATTTATTCTCTTGTTATATACTTGGTTATAATATTCCGCACAGTCTTATCAATACCCTAATAGCAGGCTAGTGGTTTCAGATTGTTTTTGGAGCTGGTAAGCAGGGCATGATATATATGTGGGATCTTCGTGGTGGAAAAACATCCGCTGCTTTTCAGAGCCATAAACAGGTTTGCCAGAAACAACTCCCCCTCCCAAAACCACACAACTGTAATTCAGACTCTGTTTTGACTGCAGTGACTCGAGTGTATTTGAGTATCATGTCTTTTGTGTTTTTTCTTGTGGAATCTATCATCAGATGCATGCCTGCTTAGACCTTCGATATAACTGCATCACACACATTGTTGATGGAGGTTTTACATACTTAGTATTAGGTCATAACAAAGTATGTGCGGCAGAGGCTTTCTGTGGATTTGAGTAGGTGACCATCATATTATCAAAAGGAAACTCTAGCTTTACACCAGGGTTTGGCTTCTGGTAGCAAGGTAGATAGTCTCTTGAGTCTTGATAATTGTGTCTCATTCATGCTTTTTGTGGTGTTTGTATGTAGGCATATCATCCACCTATGATATCAGTGAAAGTGTCGTCACTGCTACAGAAAATCGAGTCTCTAAAGGTATGAAATGTAGATATATTTTTCAATCACTGGGTGTTAAGATCAGTCTCCTTGTAAATTTGTGTTGACATCTCCAAAATTAATGTCCATTCTTTTGCTAAGATTGAAAGATCAAGAATGAGTACAACTTTGCAATTTTTATTGAAGTTCTGAGTTTTGTTGCCATCAATATCTTAGGCTTCACATCATTTTGCAGGCACAATCGCATATTGTGCCAAAGGATATACACGCAATCAACTTGGATCCTTCTTCTCCTCAACGGTTGGCGTTCCACCTTGATGATGGTTGGTAGGTTTTAACTTAGCCATCTCGATGCTGTGTGTCTTAACTTTTCTTCAACGATTTATAGTTATCTTACTTTGTGTCCATGAATTTTGATCCATAGCTACATTGTCCAGCATTGTGGTGAAGTAGTTACTCTTTGTTTTAGGACCTATGTAGCCTGAGATCGGATAATGAAGTATATTTCAACCCAGTGATAGCATATATTCCAATTTGGTCATAACGATTTGAAAATTTGCAGGTCCGGCGTTCTTGATTTACATACTTTAGAAGTGACTCATATCCACTGCCCTCCACCAGCTTGGTTGTGAGTAGACCTCCATGTCCATGTTGCAGTGATGTGATTCAACGTTATGATTACCACTGACGGCGATTTTTTCATTCATTTCGAAAAATTCAGGACTGGTCCAGAAATACCTAGCTTGTCCTACATGATAAAACCATCCTGGCTTTCCGCAAATTCAGTAAGATTTCTTTGAATAGATTTGGTGATAATGGTGCATGTGTGTACTGGATTACGAACTACCTATTGCATAATTTTGCATTTGAACTTTTATAGAAGTATATGATAAAGGTTATATAAGGAACATTGTACCTACATAACAAGAGAGAGGAGGATGGTGGAGCCAGTTTTTGTTTTGTTAGAACCGTTCGGTCAAAAGCCGAACTCTATATGTGTACTTGGTGTGTCTATTCACTGTGTTCTAATCAAATGCATCCTTCTGATGCCTTTAATCAGATCTATGCTGTTGGCTCATCATCAGATAAAGGGCTACACCTTCTAGACTTCCATCCTGACTTTAACTCTCCCTGCCATGTGGACTGCAGGTGCAGATTCTGATTTTTTGAGCCATGTTGCTAGTACAACTAAATTTTATAATGCTCACTGATAAGGAAAACATTTTCTGACTAATTGATTTCTGTTTTCTGTTTTAGTGAGGAAATGGCAAATATTTCCAGACGAAATGGATTTGTTCCTCTATCAGAAGATGTTTCTGCTTGTGCTGCACATCCACTTAATGATGTCATTGTAGCTGGAACCAAGGTGCGTCCTCTTGCAGTTAAACTGTCCATTGTTTTACAGTATTCTGTAACGAAATATTTTAAGATTTGTCCATATCATACGGCAAACAATGCAATTTTTGCAGTTTTCTTGTTTGACTTCAGAGGCTTGCATTTGTGGAGGATGAACTTGAATAGTTGAATATGACATGGGAATTGGGATGTAGAAATATATGAGAAGTCCATCTAAAGGAGTATTTGGAAAGTGTCCTCATTGATTGGTGAAAGACGGGGCTTTGTTTGGGACCATTTACGTTATTGCTCTTTGCCTTACAAGAAGCAATGAGATTATATTTTTGTTTCATACTTTCATAATTCTGCATTTGGTTGTTTTCAGCAAGCATCACTGCTGATGATAGGCCAGCGGAAAAAGGTCATACGAGGTGATGAAGAAGACCTCTCGGCTTCTCAAGACCATGAATAGATCCTTCCTTACAGCCTCAACTCTTCTGTGACTTTTCAGAAAATTACCCCTTCTAAATATGCACAATGAGCATGACTTAAATAAGAGGACAAATCTTTTCTTATTGCATACCATCGCAAACGAGATTCATCAGATTTCAACGTCATTGAAGCTTAAGGATCAACAAGTCAACATGTACTTCTTTGATATTGCCTTCCCAATAGTCTAGATATTTTGACTAGATTATCATGTATATTTGGAGATTGTAACCACTTGTAATTCCAATCTATGTAGAATTTTTTTGTCACTGTCTCATTTGTTTCCCTTGTGTAAATCAATGTGTGTTAACTTTGTTTTGAGGGTTCTAATCGTAATCGCAAAGTCGAATATTCCCTTTATCTCTCAATGTTTACTTTTGCATAACTCGTGTACCAATTTTTGTCCATATCTTTTATAAGTGAAATTCGTAACCCTATGCTTTTGCACTTTTTATTTTAGTAGTAAAAAAAAACTTATTGTTAATGGTAATCCTATACCTTTTTTTTTTTGTATTTTAATGACTTTATTTCCTCTAGAAATCATTTTTAAATATAAATTATGTTTTAAAATAATCAAACAATATAAAACAATTTTTCTTAAAAAAACAAAGCCATCACCACCAGCCCCCTATAGCCCAACAAACCACCTTCCTCACCTCAGAATTCGCCTTTTCCACCCCAAATTCACCTCCCTTACCCTCGATTTCACCTCCCTCTTCGACAAGTTCATTTCGTCCATCACGTAAAAAACCCTATACTACCCCGAAAGTGATGAAGTCATTAGCAGAAATAGGATATGGGATGAAGAAAGAATGAGAATGGGCATTTCATTTGAAATGTTGGATTTGGCCCAAATCTAGTGTTCGGGAAGTTGTGGAATTTGGAATTAGAATTGAGCCAAATTCCAACCTTTTTAACTGTAGCCCAAAAGTAAGAATTCTGAAATTCCAACACATGAGTTGTCATTTACAATTCCAATTTCTCTCAGATTTCATTTTTCGCTCTCCTCTTCCCTCTCCTTCGAACTGATCACCATTCACCAACATCTTTCCCCCAAAGCTTCTTTCTCTTCCAAATTTCACCAAAGTTTAAACCCTAATTTTGTCTCTCTTCCATTTCTCTCTTTCATTTACTCGATTTCCCCAAATCCATCGTCGAACCATATTCAATTTCTCTAAAACATTCATTTACCAATCGTCGTTAACAAATTCAATTCAATTTTCCCAAACAGAACCTCTTTGACATATTCAATTGAACTTCCGTCGAATTTTTCCAAATTTTCCGGATTTTTCTAGAGCCTATTTGCAGGTTTTGACTCCCTTTTTGCCTGATGATTTCAATTAGGGTTTATCTATGAAATTCAATGTTTTTCTCACATTTTGGAGCATTTCAGAATAATTGGACGCTTTTTTTCAACATTTTTGGTGCGCGTTAATAGGGTTTAAGGAGTGAAAATCCTAATGGTGTACAATCGATGACATTAGGAAAGCTACGATTGTCATTTTGCACTCAAGTATGTAAATTTGAATTTGTAAATTCTATGGTAGGCCAAACACATGATCTGGATTCGAAATCCCAAATTTGAAATTCTTAATTTTACCAAACAATTAATTTCGATTTAGATTCCATGATTTGAGAATACAAATTTGAAATGAATCATTTCAAATGAAATCATAGTTCCCAAACACTACCTTACATAATTTACAAGATTATTATATGACACCTTACATTGTAACTACTCGGCAGTTATCACTTACAACCTCTTAACAAACTCTTAATATTATGTTTAGATTCAAGTATATTCATCTATATCAAGAAGAAAACACTTTACCTCAAGTCTCAAGGTCTGCGATTGCGAGTACACTGAATATTTAGGAAATTTTGTCAAAAAACACCTTAAGTTACAATTTTTTTTTAAAAATCACATTATATAAATTTTTGCGAGAACACTCTTTATCTCATACTATTATATATCAAATTACACAACTTATTGTCATATTTTGGTCAAAAAAGTCAACTTGTGGGTCACTGACTCTCATATTTTCTTTCCTTTTTGTGCATTAAATTTTGTCTAAAAAATTTGTGACTTCCATACACAAAAATGGATGAATAGACTCAAAGGTTGACTTTTGGCTAAAATATGATAATAAGGTGTATAATTTGATACATTATGACATGTAAGGTATTTTCTCACAAAAATAATTTTCAAAGCTGCTTTTTCACAAAACTAGCTTATACTCTCAACACTTGGGATGTCTTTGCTCAAATTCAGGATGTATTTGTAACAGTTTATAATTAGTACTATCAACCACCGAAAATTTCTTGTAAAAGTCAAAGCTTTCCTCCTTTGTCTAAGCCCCATCAAGATGGAACTTCCAAATTCAAACTTACATGAATACAAACATTTTTTTTAAGAAAGATTATTTTATTAATTGAAAGTTAAACGACACTTACGATAGATAGCAAATAGTAATAAACAAAATCAATCTAACAAAACCAAACAATAATGTTTTTCTTCAGAATTGATGATCCTAAACCAAATATATAACAATCCGGCACAAACATCCAATTTTAATACATATATTAATCATTTGAATGTCTCTATGTACACATCGTCAATAACATTTACAGCGTATATGGGATTATATTCAATTGCACGATCTACACTTGAATATATTTTCACCATATAATGTCCGCCGATAGGAGCATTATCTGCATAACACTCCCAAACCCAGTAGGCTTTCGTCCTTTTTGTCGTTTTCCACCCCGTGAGAACTACCACGTGATCAAATTGAGTGTGAGTTTTGTACGTAGCTTTCTTGATATCATACATCCACTTGTAACCTAAATAAATAATATTGTTTAAATAGAATTACAATAACAACAAGATAAGCAGGAAAAAAATTGAACTTACCATACTGTTCGAATTTTCTTTTTTCCATCTCATACCTCGGTAGGCACACATGCAGTATCTCACACTCGCCACTGCTGGTGTATGCTCCAAGCTTTTTAGAATATCATTTACATGTTTTTCATCGAACATCTTCACATAACAAGCTCTAAGGATCTCAATATCGGGTTTTCTCTCTTGAAGCTCATTTTTTTCGCCACAGAAAGGTGTGTATTCCTCTTTACACAACCCGTTGTTGGTATACCATTATATTACCGGATACAATCTCATTCCATAAGTAGTTCCAACTTTGGCTTCGAGATTACACTTATCAAGAAGTTCTTGTTTACTTAGTCTGATTTGTTTTTGGGGCTAACAGGAGCATATAATACGACAAAAAAATTAGTTGAATTTCGACTTTTAGGTTCTAAAATATAGTTGTTTTGGATTAAATCGAATCATTGTTTAAATCTTTCGATTTTTCATGTTTATATTATATCGAGTCAATTCGATTTATGTCGTATTAACTTTTGAGTATTTATTTAGTCATATTGAGTTTAATGACAACATTTTAAATAAAAGTCTGATTTAAATCGAATCTATGTCGATTGTCGATTATATTACAGTTGAATTCGTTTTGGCTTAATTTTAAGTTTCGGGTAAGAATCGGTTTGAGTTCATTTGTTCAAGTTATTTTAAATTCACTTTTCAGATTAAGTTAGTTTTCGATTGGATTTTGTTTGATTTACTTGTGGTTAAAATCGGGTCATTGACTCAGAGTCAAATTTTTGATCAATTTATTCGATTAATTAGATTATATCAATTTTGTCAAGTCTATATATATTTTTCCAATTATCTATATCATATATTTTTCAAAAATCGACTCCCAAATAAAAAAATCAGCATCCCCTCTGCCTAAACCCAGATTTTCAAGAATAGAAAATATTCGTTCGTTCTCTAAATGAAAGACTTCTTCTAACAAATAGTAAAACGACATATATTATAAGCTTAAACAATAAAGGTGAATAAAAAATTACACGAAAAAAAAAAATTACTAATCTTTTATTGTTTCTCAGTTGATAGGGTTGCGACGGTGGCGGTGAAAGTGTAAGAATTCTAGAGATAGAACTAGCCAGTAGCCACCATTTTCATCAAACTTTACTGCTTGCTTTACCAGCACACAATCTCCAATTCAACCTTTTTACGTGGGAGAAATAGGGAGAAGCGACGGGAAAATGATTGCCAGTACTCATCCATGCTGCCATGCATAAGCTCCACTCCCATTCCCAAGCTACAGTGAGAACTCGTACTATTACTGTACTATTATAGCGGTCTTCGTTCCCATAAGCTTCTTTCATATCGTTTTCTCGACAAATTTTTTATCTTAGTAGTAAGATGAGGGTAAAAAATGTATTATGGGTTTCTTCTCTCCCCTTAATTCAATTTAGTTATGTTTAATTTATCTTACACAATACTTTTAATACCGAAGGTAACATGCCCTACATATAAAATATGCATTTACCCTATAGTTTCGTTATTTTCAATCCTTATCAAAAATATTAAATTTTAGTAAGTTGGAATCAGGTTAGGTTTGTTAGAAATAAGGTTTAATAACTTTATATAAGTTCAAATAAGTGATTATAACGCGATATCACTTTTTGATACTTTCGCATTTCTTCATTATCATCTCTTTTTACAAAAGTGTTGCCATGAAAAACTACACGAAACTATAAGGTATAACTTGTAACTAGGGTTTTTCAAGAAAACCTGACCCAATGATTCAAGTACTTTTTTATTTTAATATTTTGACCCGCTAAAATCAAAAATTACCGAGCCGGGCCATTCATTTTGAATAGTCGGATAGCTCATTAGTTTTTTAATATTACTTTTTTCATTTAAAGAAATCAAGGAATCTACTACTATATTTATAACTTAAGTAGTGGAAGCAGAAAAACAAACGATTAACCGTAGCGACACACTAGATTGAACTAAATCCATTGAGAGAGAATTGTCACAAAAAGCAAGTTCATGGAGTCGATGAACATTTTACAAACCCTAGCTTTCCTCCTAATCACATCTAAATCCACTTATCATTAGCGATAAACTAGGTTAAACCAAATCACAAACCATAAGTTTAGATATAAACATCAAACATACTAATTCAACAACAAATTGATGAAATTGAACAACTAACAAAAAATATTGTCACAAAACAGATATTCATTGAGTAGATATACAACATCTTACAAAAATAGATAATAAACTAGCAATCTACTTTATCAAACCAAATCACAAACCAGGAAAAGAAATTTGCATAAAACCAGATACAATTGAATGAATTGATGAAATTGAAGAACTGAGGAAAAAATTAGCATAAAACCAGAAACAATTGATGAAATTGAAGAACAACTAACATAAATTCTCACAAAATGCAGATTCATTGATTTGATAAACAACATTTTACAAAACCTAAGATTCCTTCATAATCACATCTAAAACAACTTTAATTCCAATAAAATCACTAAAAAACAGATGATTAAAACCTAGCAAAACACTAGATTAGATCCAAACCACAAAACCTAAGCACGTTCACCACAGATCCTTCTTGCAAGTTGAATATCCTTAGGCATAATAGTAACTCTCTTAGCATGAATCGCACACAAATTAGTATCTTCAAACAATAGAACAAGGTAAGCTTCAGCAGCTTCTTGTAAAGCAGCAACAGCAGAGCTTTGAAAACGAAGATCAGTTTTGAAATCTTGAGCAAATTCTCTTACCAATCTCTGAAATGGAAGTTTCCTTATAAGAAGCTCAGTCTTCCGGTATTTACGGATTTTACGTAAAGCAACGGTACCAGGTCTGAATCTGTGTGGTTTCTTAACACCACCGGTAGCAGGTGCTGATTTTCGTGCTGCTTTTATTGCTAGTTGCTTCCTTGGTGCTTTTCCTCCTGTTGATTTCCGTGCTGTTTGCTTTGTTCTCGCCATTGTTGATGATTTTTGAAGGTTAACGTACCGGTAAACATGTATCCAATCACTAGGTTTCATCTTCTGATCAAGTAAGCAAAAAAACCCGACATAAAGACCGACATTAGCTACAAGTATTGCAGAAATGTAGGATGGAGATTCTTGGGATTCGACTATATAATCCAAGCTTCTTTCAGCTTTTTGTTCCAATCTTCCAACTAGGTGTCAATAACTTCAAAGCTGCTAGTTCCTCTTCCACCCCTTCATGTCATTTAACCACTATGTGAGTATTTGGTTCCAAACAGATAAACACTATTGAGTAGATAACAAAGAAAAACAAAATCATTAAGGCTTAGTATTTACACCTGATTTGTTTACTAAACTCATAGTGATTAAACATATTTTAAAAATATGTGCACTTCACCTTACAAAAATTATTTTCAGGAAAATAAGCTCCCATAGTCTTGGATAAATTTAGACAAGTTATAATATTTTTTAGATTGGTTCCAATACCTTCTGAAAGGTTCCCAACAAGTCTCAATAAGTTTTGGTAAGTTAACCAGAATTCAGGTCTGAGTGATCAAAACTTATTTGTCCTTGTCCAACATGATTTCCACTCAAGGAAACTAATGTTTGCTTTCAATTTACATATGTAATTTACACATATTTGTTGATTTAAAACTGATTTTTAGTGAATTCTAAATGGGAGTTGACAGCGCCTAACAAATCATAATTTCTAATTAGTAACAGCTGACCAATATTAACTTTAACGTGTGAATGACCATGTGAAAATTCTTAACTTTGTTACACCATAGTTACCAATTAAGAAACTGTTCATTGGATATATTGAGAAAAAGGTAAATCAGATAGGACGACATGATATCTCAAGGAAGCAACTCTATGATATTAAGCCACATAAATCAATCCACCTAACAATTATGCACACGACACAACATATAATTGCCACGAGGCACAACGACAACAACAAAATCATGGTACAAAGAAAAATAAGTTTAAATAAAACAAGTAACAACAAATTCAGATAAGTTCAAATACATTTTCACATGTTCTAATATTTGTGAATAGGCTTCCATAAGTACCAATAAGACCCAATAACTTTGGATAGGTTTTGAAAAGTTCAGCAGTCCAAAGAACAAACAAAAGGTTTAGCTGATTGCAACAAGTTTAGTTCTTGAAAAGTACAGCAAAACATAGATGAAGAGAATGTACCCTAACAAGCAACAAATAGCACATTTTTGCAAACGTGTGTTTTACCTGCGATGGATATAATGGCAAGAGTCTTGTCATTGTAGCAATCTCTAAGCAACCCCAGCAAATAATCTTCAAAGTACTCTTGTATAGCAGCTTGGTAAAGACCAATCTGTCCCGTCTCCTCATCCATGGCAAAAAATGTCGTATAGTAGGTAAAATGACAGGACCGATATATCACGTTGGCCTTCACAAGTGTCTTTAACTTCAATTTTGCTGCATTCTAGAAAGCCATGCATATGTATGTAGTATAAGTACATACAAGAAAAGAGCTTGATAAGAGTAATATGACATTAAAGATAACCCAACAACAATAGAAGAGAAAGGGAAATGGACCTTGCAGACGCTGTTGTATTGAGTAATAGCTACTGAGGAGATTTCCCGAGCTTCCATAAAATAGAAACGTCTGGTCAAACGGCACAGAAGCCTAGGGTATCCAGGATGATCAAACAACTGAAAAGTTATCAAACCTCAATCAGAGTATAGGAAAAATCATGTAGAGTTAATAAGAACAAATAATTAATGCAGGTCACCCACGTAACAGATGGAGAAAAAGGTCAAAAGACTAGCTTAGTTCAACAAATTCAAGCATATTGTGTTTCATCTAACTTGTCATGCTTACTCTCTCATCATACTTTCATATTCACAAAATATTTTCTTACAACATTCCAATGCTCGTACTTTTAACTTAAACATAGCAAAATATTAACTTCTCCCGAGAAAAGGACGTGACTCCAAAACTTAATCTTGTGAGATATCCTTCTGCATTGTATTCCATGTCCGACATACTCTTCCCGTCAATAATGTTTCAATTTTTTTGAACTCTATCCCAATGAAATGTCTAAGGAGGAAAGTTAGCTTCTTACCCATAGAGGACATAACCCAAGTAAAGCAATCTCCACAAACCCTCCCCTCCACCAAACCACATATTTTCACTCTAAGTTCATCTGAAAACACGTCTTGGCCATCTTAAGTCCCAAACATTTTCAAAATAACGATATATTCTCGAGGGGCCTGTATTTGCAAAAGCCCATCAAAACAGAATCTCTTCATCCGGAATTAGTTGTTATATTATCCTAACCTTTTGTATTTAAGGGTATTTTTTTCAAAAAAAAAGACCTTTTATAAGATTTGGACCATTATAAGTCTCTCCCAACCATATGAAAACCTTTACTATATTAGAAGTACCTCCACACTACTTCTTTTTGCTCTTTCATCTTTAGAATGTCTCCATAGTTGGGTTAAAGCTTTAGCCTTAAACTTTTACTATATATAAGAAAAAACGAAGTGACGTAGGGTCTTTTAAAACGTCTCAATATGTTTATTTTTTTGGATATTAGTTTTTCATGAGTTTACTTATACATAACTAAATGATCAAAATGTGAATGGAACGCGGTATCTATTAAATATACCGAAAATTGCTTGCATGTCAAAAGAAATGAATGTGAAACAACAAGAACAAGAGAGTAAATGGAAGGCACTTACCATTCTCCTTGTAATATGAAATTAATCCTCCATGACAAATTCCATGGTCAAATGATCATTACAACTAAGGGGTTGCTTGATCATGCAAGGGAAATGCACATGTAAATAAGGGGAAACAAATAAGAGAATTTGATAACTTTGCTTGGTTTTGAGTGGAGAATCACCATCATGTTATAGATTGATTTTCACTCAATCTTTGATTTGAAAAAACAATGATAAGAGTAAAGTAAGATAACGTCGCAAAATGAGAGGGAAAGGTGAAATCTTTGTTGTATTGCAATGGAATAGTACAAGGACGCTTTTTAAGTAGCTTAAGCTCCCACTAAAATACATTACACTAAATTCTAATTCTCATTATCCTTCCTCAACACAATAATTCCCCACCCTAATATCTCTTATCTATAGAACTAGCTTTATACTTGCTTGCTCTCCAAGCTAATCCTAACACCTCCTAGTGAAATACATATATTACCCTTCCCACATAAGTTGATTCATTACTATACTGGCCCCAAAACAAAACTTCCACCTTGTCCTTAAGGTGGATGGTAATTACCATACAAAGCTCGGCTTTGGTAACCATGTGTGACATTCCATTGGTAGCCACAGTCAAAGCAAGGGCACTGTATCATATCCTCCTTACGTGCTGCATCTTCTTAGTGAGATCACAAGTCCCCATAGGCACGAAACGAAGATCAGGGAATATGTTGAGTAAGAATGGCATATGGGTGAGGGAGATGATGTTGAGTGAGAGCTCGAAATATGGTAGGTATGTTTTTGGGTGAGAGCTACAGAATGCAGAATTGGGCTTAAAGGTTGGTAGAGTGGTGGGCTCAAAGGTTGAAAAGTGGTGATTAGAGAAATGGTTGGGGGGAAATGAGTAATGGACCTTGTGGATTCATCATTTGAGAGTTCAATTATGGAGGTTTAAAACTGATGTCTTTGAGGAGAAATTGGGTTTTAACTCGTCTAAGCCGAGACACCCTCTTACCAAACCCAAATACAACAAACCCAACCCAACCCGTTCACAAATTTAAACTCCACTTACCACGATAATCTACCCTTTACGTCCATCAACCCAACCTGAGTATTAAACCCAATAAACCAAAGTACCAAACCAATGTTGAAATAAGGATAAGGAGACTTCCGGAGAAAGAGAGAGAGAGAGAGAGAGTTGGAGGAGAAAATAGTGAAGGGTCTATGTTTCAAACACTGTCACATAATTCGCTGGGGTGGTGTGCGAATTCCGAATTGGTTCGATCGAATTCCGCCAATTTGCCAAAAAACAAAGCTCTATGCGGCGCATTCCGTTCTCGAATTCGTTCCCCATTCCATAATGATCTACGAATTATGTGACACTGTTTCAAATGTGATGACAAGTGGTTCCTAAACCACCACTGCTGACACAAAGAACTCATGCTTGCTTGTGAGGAGGATGAAGAGGATCCAATGGATGACGAGCCACCTGATTCTGTACTCGGTATCACCAATCCTACGTTATTACCAATCCTAAAACCTTAAAGCTTGAAGGTGAAATTACATGTTCTAAAGTGGTGGTGATGATCGACCCAAGTTCTATTCACAATTATGTATCCACCCACGCTAGAAAAATTGTACTTACCCATCACATTTGTCTCTCACGACCAAGTAAGTGTTGGTCCAGTGGTGATGGGGACTGGGTTTGGTAGGACGGACTCGTGTTCGAATCCCCGCAACACTCTTGAGAGAGGAATGGAACCTAACCACCCCGAACTTGGCCTCGATCTGGATATACCCCAAAGGGTGAACCGGGTGCAAACATCAAAAAAGCATTTGTCTCTCACGGGTTTAAGGTCACTCTGGGAAACGGCGAAGTGGTACACAGCCGGCGAGTGTAAGGCTCTATTTATTTCGGAGGAAAACATCTTTCCGAAAAACGGTTTTCCACCATTTTTCCATTTTCCTTTGTTTGTTTTATTAAGAGGGCGGAAACCATTTTCCCGAGGGTAGAAAAAATTTCTCTTTTGAATAGACAACTATTTTCCTTTTCTAAACAAGGTATGCCACATTTTACATGATCCTCCTTACTTCTCCTTATTCCCTCCATCCATCCTTTTTACTTCTATTTCCTTTTTCCTCTAAGTTTTTCATCATTAAACAAAGGAAAATGAGTTCTATCATCATATTTTCCACTGAAAATTATTTTACTTAAAAAATGTTTTTCCATGAAAATAGTTTTCCGTCAAAACAAACAGAGCCTAAATGGGTGTTGCATCTCCAAGTAGTGCCCATATGGGAAATCTTTTACCGCTTTATTTAGGGCATTTTGATGTACTACCTCCGTTTCTTAAACATTGTTACATTCCCAAAAATCCAATAACCAAGGAAATGAGTATGAAAAGCACGACAATGATAGGAAAAGTAAGTTTAGGATTGAGAATAAAGAATAAAATTTTTTAGAAACGGAAAGAGTATTACATGGTGTTCATTCACTAGCAAAAGTGTTTTGAACAATCACTAATTGGAAAAATTAATACTTCCTCCATTTCTCAATACTTGCAACATTAGCATAGTATCTACTATTCATCTGCCAATTTTATGTTATATTATTTTCTTCCTGATTGATTCGTCTTAATGCATATTATCATACTAATAACTTTTTATAATTTTACTTATCAATAATTAGAGATACTAAGGTTTAAAGTATTGCATTGATAGGATGGCTGTCCAATTCCTATCAGATAGATAGGAAATTTGGCATCTATCAATTTATTTGTAGTATATTTATAGGTACTTGTAGTATATTTTATAAATAATGTAGTATATTTAACAAAAGTTTAAGGTAGTATATTTTCTTAATAAATTTAGAATTTACTGAACTTGTAATACATATATAAAAAATGTAGTATACTTATAGAAAATTGTAGTATATTGTATCTGATAGATATTTAGTTCACATCTATAAGATATGAACTAAGCTTTTCCCGCATTGATAGTGTACACAACAAACATTGCGCGTATTGCGAAACGGAGGAAGTAAGAGATAAGTTTAAAATTCAATGGAAAATGATGGTAACAAAAACCAAAACTAAAGAGGAGAAAACTTAAAAATTCACCTTGAGGGAACATCTGAGATGACACATGAGCAAGAAGCGCATAGTACGATCATACACTGACGAATTAATTCTCTTCAATTCGATTCCATTCAATGTAACAAAACAAGCATTCGAAACATCGATTTCTCCAATCTCATCGCTGTATAACGGAGGAGGTTTTGGTTTCCTTTTCTCTTTTTCCAAGTACTTGTCATATTTTTTCGTCATTTTTAGTATATATTTCTCTCTCTCAGGATTTGGTGCACTAACTCTGTGTACGATTCTTGATTTTGCTTTAGCGATTTCTTCTTTTTCCTCAGCGATTTTGTTCTGAATCTTCTTTACGAGTTCTTCATCTTCTTCAACGATGATGTTGTTTAGATTTGTCCTCGATATTTTGTTTCTTCGCACTGAGAAAGCTTCTAACGATGATTCTTCATTTCATCTACCTCCATTTTCAGTGAATTATGAGATAGAATTTTCGATTTCTAATTTGATCTGGTTTTTGGAGTTTGTAGAATAAATGACATGAACCCTAATTTAGGATTTGGGGGTTAAGGCACTGTGCAACACGTGTCTATCATTCCACCTTTGTGGGATTGGGGCCTTCCCCTGCCTAATCGGGCCAGAGAGAGATTTTACTAAAGTAAGAAGAATAAGCATTTGAGCTGCATCGTACATGGCCTCACCCAAAGGCTATCACAAGCCATAATCTCTAATATCCTCTCGTCCAAAATTTCAAGCAAATGTTTTCGGTAGATATATTCCTAAATCAAGATAGGGAAAATGGAAAGGTTCAACACCTGAGCCAACCCTAATCCTTACATAATAATATTAAATCTTATAAATTCGTCTTAATACATACACACATTTAAGAAATGGGTATATTTTTAATAATTAAAATGTATTAACAGTCAAAATGGTGCATTGGCAACATGGCAAGTAATGAACATGGGGACCAGACCCCAAAAACTCCGGGAAACTTTGTGTTGGCTGCATTAACAGTCAAAATGCTACAACATGGCAAATAATAAACATGGGGACAAGATCACAAAAACTCTAGAGAACTTTGTGTTGGTTGCATTTGTTGCTAATGAGATCATTTATATACTATTATAAACAATGGAAACACTAGCGTAAGTAAGCTAATTTAGTTGGTAAAAAGTTTTGGCAGCTTGATTCCCAAGACTTGGTGACAAATCTCAAATATATCACTACAATTTGTCACTATACATGAAAAAACAATGCAACGAGGACAAACATAACAAGCCACAACAAAAAGGATTGGGGTTGGAGGTGTATGGCTTGTAATGGGTCTCTGGGTGGGGGCCCTGTGCGAGGGCAGCCTAGAGGATTATTAATTCTTCCTACTTTAATATAATCTCATACTTGTAAATGAGATAATATTTATATATAGAAAAAAAAGCCACAACAAATACAAAGTTTTATTGATTAACTCGTACATCTTATTCATATACTACTATCATACGTCTTATGTGCTTATACTTATACATCTAGTTCACACATTATTTCGTACTTATATTATCGATCTTCATATTTCAATTTCACAGAAGAGGATGTTGCTTAGCCTAAATTCTTCTATGACTTTCAGAAATTAAAATTATCCCTTCCGTACAAGCATGACTTTAAAGCCAAGTTGATTTTTTGGAAGAATTATCTAGCTTATTTTGTCAAGGGATGTGCAAAATAAGAGTACAAACTTTTGGTTATTGCATAACTGAAACGAGATTCATCCAATTCCTACATCATTGAAGCTTGAAGATAAAATTCAACTTGTGCTTCTTTAATCTGGGCTTCCAAATAGTCTACATATCTTGACTATTATCATGTATTTTCGGAGTTGTGCAAGAAAACAGAACATTGTAACCCCTTTACTTTCCAATCTATGACAAATGCTTTTGCCAATATTTCTATTTCTCAGTCCTTATAAAGTTATAATACATATGCTATGTTTTGTTCATAACTTTCATACTTCAATTAATGTCATTAAGAAAAATGTCATTGGTTTGGCGACATAGATATTAGTTAAAAAATTTCATGTTGTTGAATCAAAATGGAATGGAATGTTTATATAGTTAGTAGTTGAATGTAGTGATTTGGGAAATTAGGTTTTATAAAGTTAGTAGTTGAATGTTAGATACCACGTAACTATTTGGAATGAAGATGGAATGCAATGTTTATATAAATCAAATCAGAAACGATTGATATAATTGAAAAAACAACTGACATAAATTAAAATAAAACGCAGATTCATAATTCATTAACAGCATTTACAGACCCTAACGTTAGTAATCACATCTAAAAACCACATGAATTCAGCTAAAAACATCAAAAACAGACATTAACCTAAAGATCCTTTAGATAAAACGGAATCACAAAGTAAATCAAAATTTAGCATTAAACCAGAACGATTGATGAAATTGAAGAACTAACTAACCCAAAATTGTCACAAAACACAGATTCATTGATTTGATGGATACCATTTTACAAACCCTAACCTTCCTCCTAATCAAATCTACACCACTTCATTCCAATAAGAACATCAAAAACAGACAATTAAACTAGCAATCAAATCACAAACCAGAAATTAATTTGGCATTAAACCTGAAACAATTGATGAAATTGAAATACAACTGACAAAAAATTGTAACAAGACGCAGATTCATTGATTTGATGATTAACATTTTACAAACCCTAACATTCCTTCCTAATCACATTTAAAACCACTGCAATTCCAATAAGAACATCAAAAACAAAATCACAAATTCAAAAATTCACAAACCAGAAATTTATTTGGCATAAAACCAGATAACAATTGATGAAATTGAAGAACTGGTGAAAAAATGTCACAAAACGCAGATTCATTGATTTGATGAACAACATTTTACAAACCCTAACATTCCTTCATAATCACATCTAAAACCACTGCAATTCCAACAAGAACATCAAAAACAAATTCACAAATTCACAAACCAGAAAGTTATTTGGCATCAAACCAGAAAGGATTGCTGAAATTGAAGAACTGACAAAAATTGTCACTAAACGCAGATTCATTGATTTGATGAACAACATTTTACA
Source organism: Patellifolia procumbens (assembly GCA_947645195.1). Taxonomy (NCBI): domain Eukaryota; kingdom Viridiplantae; phylum Streptophyta; class Magnoliopsida; order Caryophyllales; family Amaranthaceae; genus Patellifolia; species Patellifolia procumbens. Next base: position 3,629,047 of record CANSGD010000335.1, read on the forward strand.
AACCCTAACATTCCTTCATAATCACATCTAAAACCACTGCAGTTCCAATAAGAACATCAAAAACACACAGTTAAATTAGCAATCCACTAGATAAAACCAATTCACAAACCATAAAATTATTTGGCATCAAACCAAAAACAATTGCTGAAATTGAAGAACAGCTGACAAAAAAAAATGTCACAAAACGCAGATTCATTGATTTGATGAACAACATTTTACGAATCGTAACCTACCTCCTAATCACATCTGAAACCACTTTAATTTCAATAAAAACATCAAAAACAGAAAATTAAAGCCTAGCGATCTACTATATAAAACCAAATCTACTAGGAAAAGAAATTTGCATAAAACCAGATACAATTGATAAAATTGAAGAACTGAGGGAAAAAATAGCATAAAACCAGAAACAATTGATGAAATTGGAAAAACAACTAACATAAATTAGCATAAAACACAGATTCATTGATTTATAGAACAGCATCTACATACCCTAGCTTTCGTAATCACATCTAAAAACCAAATGAATTCGGCTAAAAACATCAAAAACAGACAATCAACCTAACAATCCTCTAGATACAACCAAATCATCAATTAAATCAAAAATTAGCATAAAACCAGAAACAATTGATGAAATTGAAGATCAACTGACAAAAAAGTTGTCACAGAACGCAGATTCATTGATTTGATGAACAACATTTTACAAACCCTAACATTCCTCCATAATCACATCTAAAACAACTTTAATTCCAAAAACAACATCAAAAACATAAAATCAACCTATCAAACCACAAAACCTAAGCACGTTCACCGCGAATCCTCCTAGCAAGTTGAATATCCTTAGGCATAATAGTAACTCTCTTAGCATGAATCGCACACAAATTAGTATCCTCAAACAATCCAACAAGATAAGCTTCAGCAGCTTCTTGTAAAGCAGCAACAGCTGAGCTTTGAAAACGAAGATCAGTTTTGAAATCTTGTGCAATTTCTCTTACCAATCTCTGAAATGGAAGCTTCCTTATAAGAAGTTCAGTACTCTTCTGGTACTTACGGATCTCACGTAGCGCAACGGTACCAGGTCTGAATCTGTGTGGCTTTTTTACACCACCGGTAGCAGGTGCTGATTTTCGTGCTGCTTTTGTAGCGAGTTGCTTCCTTGGTGCTTTTCCTCCTGTTGATTTTCGCGCTGTTTGCTTTGTTCTCGCCATTGTTGATGATTTTTGAAGGTTTTTTTGTGGAGGTTTGTGTTTTTGTATTTCTGTGTGTGTGTGAGATTTTTGAGTTGTTGTGAGGAAGACGATGGAGATGGAGGTGTTTATATAGGGAGGTTTGGAAATGGGGGGAAATGAGCGGGAAGTTTGAAATTTTTTGAGGTGTTTTGGGATGGGTGAGTTTGAAGCGTTGGATTAAAGATGTTATAGACGGTTATGATGTGGTTTTGTGTTGAGTACACGGATAGTGATCCGTGTGTTTGTTGATTAGCCAATGGGATTTGAGTGTTCTTTTTTGTTGACGAAAACAGACCTTCTACTAGGTATTGCATGGGCCTTCGGCCTTCCCATAGTTCCCAAGCAAGTTTGGTTTCTACTATACTACTATCTAGCCATCTAGGGCTAAGTAATAATGGGTTGGTCCATCTTGTATTTATACCAATCAAAATTGGGCAATTGGGGTCATGGCACAATGTAAAAAAAAAAAATCTTAATATTGTATCAAAATCAATTTTGACAGGGAAAAAGGTCATCACCAAATTTACCGACTCTGTGGGCGCGCAAAATGAGTGACAAATCGGGAAGCACGGAACTTTAAGTTCGAAGGAGCTAGGCTTTAACCGACTCTTACTGGGGACCGGGGGCGCGATGGGCGGCGCCATAATGAGGCCTTGTTCTTCTCAAAGGAGGACTTGTTTCCTCTCTTTCATAACCCTAATGGTTCTACTCGATCCTCAACTACAGTTAGGGGTGTGCATAGACCAAAATAGCAAAAAATGAATCGGGACCCAATCACCACTAGTTCCTATAATTTGGAATCGAAATTGGGGTTGGTTGAACGAGCTTCTCATTTTTTCTGGAATTGGTCTCGAAACCAATTAGGGTCAATTCCAACACGGACACTCAATTCTCTACAAGGGTAATTCAATGTTGATTTTGATTGAGTCTGACTTTCTAGAATTACTGGAAAACCGGTCAAAATAACGAAAATTGAAACTTGACTCAATCACAACCAGTTCCTATAAATTGGAATCGAAATTGGAGTTTGTTGAATGAGCTTCTCATTTTTTTGGAATTAGTCCTAGAACAAGTTGAGATCAGTTCTAACACCGGGCACTCTATTCTTTGGGAAAGTGATGCAATATTGATTTTGATTGAGTCAAAACTTTTTAGAATTGAAAAGGAACATGTCTCAATGATAGCCTGATAGGTACCCAGCATCCAATGGCCTTAAAAAGCTAGATCCCTTCAGCGTTAAGCTAAAAACGTCAAAAAAGAACCATAACATATTAGTATTGACATCATTATTGGAACAATTTCGCCTAAACTTCCATTGACGAGCTTTAAAGTCTTAATTGCTCGCTCAGGTTCTTTAAGTGCTCTCCCGAGCATTTATCCGAAGTGGGAGTTCAAGGCATATATCCAACATAGTGAATGATTTTATTTATTGTTCTTGCTTTTGTTTTTACCTACTTTATTTGTATTTTGTCAAATAGGAATAACAATTGATCAAACTTGGATTTGAGCTACTAGATTCCAAGTCTTATCTGCGTTATTTAGATGTGTATCTTTGCACTCTTATTCAGATTTGAATAAGAATTTATTCCTCCAGGTTGTTGTGAACTTGGGTTGAATACATATTAAATAATCATTTAAGGTAAAACTAAAACATAGCTAAAGTATAAATTTTATACTCTCTGTCCCATATTAATAGCAACATATTGATTTTTACACTATTCATATTTTTTACTTTGCACATGATTTTTAACTAAAACGTAAACCACATGTTAGTAAATAAGATGTTCTTAGATTTGTCTCAAAGTATAAATTTGACATATCAAATTTTCATAATTTTTTCTGATTGATAGTTAGAAATATTTATGGTCAAATATGTATATCGGTACGTGTGTCAGTCAAACTATTGCAACTAATATGGGATGGAGGTAATATTTTATTTAATCTCTATTTGTCCAAATTTAGTTATCATCTTATGGTCTGTTTCCCAGCTTACCTTTTGATTTAGTTATAGTTCATCCGTTCAGTCCAGTTCAATACAAAAGTTTTACTTTCACATTTCACTATATAATTCAATTATCGTCAGTTTAGTTAGTTTTTAACTAAAGAGAACACGCCCCTAGAATGTACTTTTAATCTATTAAATGATAGGATAATGGATATAATCGAATTATATTCGGATTCGACCTTAATTCGATCCAACTTCTATTGGATTTTGTCCCAATTTTAATGTTTTCAAACCCATATTGGTCTTTCTCCTTCTGGGCAAGTCGGGCTCCGATTAAATTGGCATCCCTACTGTGATTTGGATAAAACTAGAGCTCAATAATATGACCTTTGTCTTTATTTTCTGCTTTGTTTAGGAACTCTCTTAGAGTATGGGTTCTTCAAGTGAGATTTCATAATTATTGGACTTGTTTTAGTTGCTTTCGGCTTTCAATAGGTTCCACGTTGTAAATGTTGATTATTTGGGCTTCTTTAGTTCTTTACTTAATTCTTTACGTGTTTACTGGGCTTTTCATTTTCTAGGTTAATTAGGTTAGTTGTTTGCATGTAAATATAGACTAGGGTTGTATAATGAACACACAATTTGGGATTTAAAATAGGACAAATTGACTACAATAATCCAAACTATGTCCGTTCCGCTATAAATAATCCCAACTATGAGTTATTCCTGTGTAATCCCAACTATTGAGCACATCCGCCAGAAACACACCGAAATGACTTGTGACCTGCTGATAAGGTAAAAAAAATTATTTGTCTTTTTCTTTCTAATTTCTACTTCCACCACCACACCCACCACCACTGCAAAAACCACATCCATCACCCACCACCACAAACAGTCATCCAACACCACCGAAGCACCACCCATCACCTCTCACGGCCACACCACCATTACAGTAACCTCACACTAATCACCATCACACACCACCACCTCCACTGCCACACACCACCACACACCATTACCTCCACTGCCATACACCACCACACACCATTACCTCCACTGCCATACACCACCACACACCACCACTGCCACACATCACCACACACCATTACTTCCACTGCCACACATCACCACACACCATTACTTCCACTGCCACACACCACCACACACCACTGCCATACACCACCACACACCATTACCTCCATTGCCATACACCACCACACCACTGCCACACCCACCATACACCACCACACACCATTACTTCCACTGCCACACACCACCACACATCACTGCCATACACTGTTGGAGTTTGTGAGAAGAGTAATACAAAAACTCTTGAGTTGCTTCAAAAGAATATGAAGAGTTGGGGATCCCATATAGGAAGAATAAGAGGTGAGTGGTGAGTTTATTAATAGTTATGTTCCTAGTATCTATTGAGTTGGTGACTTGGTAGGCTTTTGTGGTTGGGCTCTTGATTGGGCTAGTCCACACGCGCGCGTGCGCCGCCGCCGCCCGGACCGGGCCGTGGGCCTTGGGCCTTGGGCTTTGGGCTTTGGGAAATAACTTAACTAAATTTTTACTGGAAAAATCTGTCATGCTTATATGACTGTTATGGAATCAGTCAATTCCTGAATCCACTCCTTATTGACTGCTTCCACTAGTCGTTAGTGGGCAGTTTCCTTTGCCCATTAATTACCGTTTTTAACACGGTTTTAGGAATCAGTTTTCCCTTCTTCTGTCCCTATATATACCCCCTTCTGGCACAGTTTTTAACACACAGAAAATTATCCTCTCAGATTTCTCTCTGTTAATCTCTCTCAAACACTGGGCAATATTAAGAGCATTCTCAAACTGTCTCTCTGTACTTCACCGGCGAGTCAGTGTTGTGTTAACCCTGGAGGTTGGTTTTCCACGAGTCTGTGTGTTCGTAGCGGGGCAATTTCAACTTTAGGGCAGTGATCATATCACGGCACAGCAATTTCACAGATAAGTTTTATTATATACCAGTCATACTTCCTACAATCTAAAGTTGAAATCTTTCCGTTTTTTATACTGGTATTATGGATGGTATTCCTGTTGCTGTTCCTCTTAATTCTGTCAACCCCTTTGTTCCTGATATGTCGAAATTAGACCCTTTGGATGGAAAAAATTATATTATGTGGTCTGATAAAATGGAATTCTTTTTAGGCCAAATTGGGGTAGATTACTGCTTAACTATTGATGCTGCTCCTGTTGACGCAGTTAGGGATTTTGAGAAAGATAATAAAACATGTAGGGGAATGTTATTGCATTATATGACTGCTCCTTTATATATGATTTATAGTAAGTCGAAAAAGGCAAAGGATATTTGGGATGCACTTAAGGTTAAGTATGGACTAGATGATTTTGGGACTAAGAAATATGCCTGTAGTCGTTGGTTAAAATTTACTATGACTGATGACAAACCTGTTTTAGACCAAGTCCATGACTATGAACATTTGTGTGCTGAACTTGCTGCTGAAAGTATGGTTATTCCTGATTTATTTCAAGCTAATTGCCTTTTAGAGAAACTTCCACCCTCTTGGGAGACCTATGTTCACTCTATGAAACATAAGCAAAAAGACTTCACCCTTCAGGAATTAGTTTCCCACATTAAGGTTGAGGAACAAAACCGAATTCAGACTAAAGGAAAGACTGACCATTCTTCCACTTTAGCCAACCTTATTGAGTCTAAAAATTATGGAAAAGGAAAAAAGGGTAAAAGTCAGAACTATGTTCACAGAACTAGGCAGAATGGTAATGGATTTAAGGGTAAGAAGCAATTTCAGGGTAACTGCTATGTTTGTGGTAAATTTGGACATGCTGCTAGGGATTGTAGAAACAAACAGGCTTCTTCAAATGCTGCTGTCACCAAACCAAAAGACAACAAAGCACAAGTCAACCTTGCTGAAGATGACATTATTGCTGCTGTGGTGTCCGAGGTGAACCTGATTAGCAACATTTCTGAATGGGTCGTGGACACTGGAGCTACCCGCCACATCTGCTCAAGCAAGGAAATGTTCCAGACTTATGATAAAGTTTCAGAAGGAGAATGTGTCTTCATGGGCAACTCAAGCACTGTGAGTGTGTTAGGCAAAGGAAAGGTTTTTTCTAAAGTTAACCTCTGGAAAAACCATTGCTTTGTAAAATGTCTTGCATGTTCCTGATATCCGCAGAAACCTCATATCTGGTGCACTTTTAAACAAGGCTGGAATTAAATTAACTTTTGAATCTGACAGACTTGTATTAACCAGAAATGGTGATTTTGTGGGTAAAGGATTTTGTAATGCTGGACTCTTTGTTTTGGATGTAATTTCTGATAATAAAATTTCTACTACTTCCGTTTATATTGCTGAGTCTGTTTCTTTATGGCATTCTAGACTAGGTCATGTGAATGTTGCATTCATTAAAAGGCTAAAACGACTTAGTCTTATTTCTGACTTTAGCAATACCTCTTTTGACAAATGTGAAGTATGTGTAGAGGCCAAACACCCTAAGAAAGCATTCAACAAGAGTGTTTCTCGTTCCTCGACCCTATTAGAACTAGTCCATAGTGACTTAGGTGACTTTAAGAACTCTATGAGTAGGGGAGGGAAGAGATATTATATTACTTTTGTTGATGACTTCTCACGTTATACTAAGGTCTACTTGTTAAGTACGAAAGATGAGGCTGAAGAGAAATTTCTTATTTATAAAGCCGAAGTAGAAAACCAGTTAGACCTTAAGATAAAGAGAGTGAGATCAGATAGGGGTGGAGAATATGATGGACTTCCACTTAAGAAATTTTGTGAATCCAATGGAATTATACATGAGGTTACAGCTCCCTATACACCTGAACAAAATGGAATAGCTGAGCAAAAAAACATGACTCTTAAGGATATGATGAATGCTATGCTTATAAGTTCTGGGATGCCTACTAACATGTGGGGGGAGGCAATTCTTTCTGCTTGCTATGTGCTTAACCGAGTTCCCCATAAGAAGTTAGATAAGACTCCCTATGAATTGTGGAAAGGTTTTAAACCTAATTTGGGTTACCTTAAAGTGTGGGGGTGCTTGGGAAAAATAGGACTTCCTGACTTTCAAAGGAGTAAGATTGGACCTAAGACTGTTGATGGAATCTTTATTGGGTATGCTTCTAACAGTGCTGCATATAGACTTATTCTTAAGGATGCTTCTGGCTTTGGTCCTATTAGAGAGTCAAGGGATGTAGAATTCTTTGAGCATATTTTTCCTATGAAAGTTAGTGTACAAACATGCTTGCCTGTTGCATCTTCTTCTACTTTGCATCATAACATTGCATCATCTAGTGAGACTTTAGAACCTAGAAGGAGTAAAAGAACTAGAACTGAGACTAGTTATGGACCTGACTTCATTACTTCTTTCCTAGCTGAAAAAAGGATTTCTAGATGAGCAAAGAGTAAGTGCTTTTATATTGGAAGAGAACCCTAGAACTTTTGGGGAGGCCATGAGATCTGTTGACTCTAGTTTTTGGATGGAGGCTATTAACAGTGAAATAGAGTCTATTATGAGTAACAACACATGGATTTTGACTGACCTTCCTAGGGGTTGTAAGGCTTTGAGTAGTAAGTGGATTTTACTAAGAAGTGCAAGCCTGATGGGACATTAGACAAGTATAAAGCTAGACTTGTAGTTGGAGGACATCACCAAAAGAAAGGTCTAGACTTTTTTGACACTTATTCACCAGTGACCAAGGTAGCCACTATTAGAGCATTAATTGCACTTGCATCCATTCATGATCTTGTTGTGCATCAAATGGATGTGAAAACTGCTTTTTTGAATGGTGAGCTAAATGAAGAGATCTATATGAAGCAACCTGAAGGATGTGTTGTTCCTGGTCAAGAGGACAAGGTATGCAAGCTCATTAGATCTTTGTATGGTTTAAAACAAGCACCAAAACAATGGTATGATAAATTTCATCAAACCATTACTTCAAATGGTTTTTTAGTAAATGATTCTGATGCTTGTGTTTATTCCAAAACAGATGGTATTGGTTGTGTTTTCATATGTCTATATGTGGATGATATGTTGATTTTTGGGACCAATATAGACATAGTGAATGCAACTAAAAGTTTCCTAAATTCGTGTTTTGAAATGAAGCATTTAGGAGAGGCTGATGTTATTCTTGGGATAAAGATTACTAGAACGTCATATGGCATATCTTTAAATCAATCTCATTATATTGAGAAAATTTTAAAGAAGTTTGATCAATATGATTGTGTTCCTATGAAAACTCCATATGATTCTAGTATTCATTTGAAAAAGAATAAAGGAGATAGTATATCACAAGAACAATATGCTAAAATTATTGGTAGTGTAATGTTCTTGATGAACTATACTAGACCGGATATAGTAGTAGATTGAGTAGGTATACTCACAATCCTAATCAGGAGCATTGGGGTGCTTTGATTAGATTGTTGAAGTATTTAAAAGGCACTATCAATTGGGGTTTGCATTATCAAAGAACACCTTGTGTTCTAGAAGGATATTGTGATGCTAATTGGGTGTCTGATAATGATGAGATTCAATCTACTAGTGGCTTTGTTTTTACTCTTGCTGGTGGAGCTATATCATGGAAATCATCAAAGCAAACTTGTATTGTCAAATCTACTATGGAATCTGAATTTATTGCTTTAGAATTGGCAGGACAGGAAGCTGAATGGTTAAGGAGTTTGCTAGCTGATATTCCATTGTGGGGGAAGCCAGCTCCATCAGTTTCAATGCGGTGTGACTCACAAGCTGCAATTGGGGTCGCGAATAATCAAGCCTATAATGGAAAGAGGAGGCATATTCGCTTGAGGCATGCTATAGTTAGAAATCTAATTAGAAATAATGTAATTTCACTCGAGTTTGTAAAGTCAGAGAGGAATATTGCAGATCCTCTCACCAAAGGCCTTTGTAGAAAAATGGTGCTAGAGTCGGCACAAGGAATGGGTTTAAAGCCTATTGTGGAGTGAATTATGATGGATACCCTTCTTAGAAAGTTTCTAAGTTCAAGGGTCAAACTAAGTCATAAAAGAACTCAAGTAGTAGATACTACTACCATTCCTATATTAATAAAAGTGATGTAGTATTTGTTTTTTACTGTAAAATGTGTAAGGATGAGTAAAATACTCTTAATAAGTTCATAGCCTTGAGAAGGTGGTTTGAAACAGTACAAACTTGATGAACTTACCTATGTGAATGTGGGGGTTACGCCCAATCCCCTACGAGATCCCTAAGGCTTAGGATCTCTAGAGCATTCATGAAAATCCAGGTATTGTGGGGCACTTATATATATATCGCGAGAACGTTTCTTATTTTGAAAAAGGTTTAGTGCGCAAGTATTGATTATGAACTCCGTAGAAGGTTCAAAGAGAAATCTACCTAATACGACAATATGACATACTTGTATGCACTGGGTATCAATTCAAGTCTCTGAGACATTGATGCTTACAAAACTGAGTATCTATTGCCCAAATCTTCTTTTTCAGCCCCGTTTCTTTCTGTCTCTTCTTTTGAATCATGTGGGGGATTGTTGGAGTTTGTGAGAAGAGTAATACAAAAACTCTTGAGTTGCTTCAAAAGAATATGAAGAGTTGGGGATCCCATATAGGAAGAATAAGAGGTGAGTGGTGAGTTTATTAATAGTTATGTTCCTAGTATCTATTGAGTTGGTGACTTGGTAGGCTTTTGTGGTTGGGCTCTTGATTGGGCTAGTCCACACGCGCGCCGCCGCCCGCCCGGACCGGGCCGTTGACCGTGGGCCTTGGGCTTTGCGCTTTGGGAAATAACTTAACTTTACTAAATTTTTACTGGAAAAATCTGTCATGCTTATATGACTGTTATGGAATCAGTCAATTCCTGAATCCATTCCTTATTGACTGCTTCCACTAGCCGTTAGTGGGCAGTTTCCTTTGCCCATTAATTACCGTTTTTAACACGGTTTTAGGAGTCAGTTTTCCCTTATTCTGTCCCTATATATACCCCCTTCCTGGCACAGTTTTTAACACACAGAAAATTATCCTCTCAGACTTCTCTCTGTTAATCTCTCTCAAACACTGGGCAATATTAAGAGCGTTCTCAAACTGTCTCTCTGTACTTCACCGACGAGTCAGTGTTGTGTTAACCCTGGAGGTTGGTTTGCCACGAGTCCGTGTGTTCGTAGCGGGGCAATTTCAACTTTAGGGCAGTGATCATATCACGGCACAGCAATTTCACAGATAAGTTTTATTATATACCAGTCATACTTCCTACATACACCAAACACCATCACCTCCACTTCCACACACCAGACCTCCACCTCCACACACCATTGCCACACACCATCACTTCCACTGCCATCCATAGTGCAGCCACCATCCATCGCCAGCCACCACCACCACCTCACAACTACCACCAACTAAACCTAACAACCAAAACCAATGAAACCCAACAACCACCCCCCACTAAACCCCAATCGAAAACCCATTAAAAAAACTAAAACCACCATAAAAGATCCCAATTGAAACCCTGCAAAAAAAAAGACTACAGGGGGAGAGGATGGGTAAGTTAAAAAAAAGCAAAAAGAAAATAATTAGGGGTTGGGGTCTTGGGGATGGGTAAGTAAAAAAAAAAAAAAAAGAAAATAATTACAAACAATCACTGAGAGCATGACACGTGGCTTTTTTTACCTGTTAAACAGGTTGCCTTCAGGTTACGGTGCATTTGTGGCGGATGTGCCAAATAGTTGGGATTATACAAGAATAACTCATAGTTGGGATTATTCATGGCGGAACGGACATAGTTTGGATTATTGTAGTCAATTTTTCCTTTAAAATATTGAGTTTAGTCCTATACTTGCTTATTTGTAAGGGAAAATGCCCACTTGTGTTCCTTTATCGAAGAAAGAGAGGGAGATGATTTACATATAAGTCTAATTAGCTATTTCATCTGTCATTAATTGATTTTACGATGAAACCTCGTTTAAAGGTATGTTTGGCATTCTTGCGCGCTTAAAACCCTGTAAACTCGCGACTTTAAAAATTTACCCCATTTATTGTAATTGGGTGTACTTTATTTCATTCCTTAGTGTTAGTGATATTGGATGCAAATATATTTTTTAATTCTTCATTTTATATTTATAAGTTATAAAAATGAAAAAAATAAAGGAATTTCGGGAATCTTCTTTTTCGGAGGATACAATCACAACAGGACAACCTACAAACACTATACGAGGTAAACCAAGAGGAATAAAATTTCCCTCAACTTTTTCCCACATAATGTCAAGTAATACTCCCATATCAACTAAATTAAAAATGTCACCATTTTCCCGTAAAAAATTAAAAAAAAGGCCTCTTCTTTACAACCTTTATTAGATCCTGTTCGATTCCTTTCGTTTACAGGTAATGGAGAGAGGGAGCAAATTGCATGGCTGTGAATATCAAATGTGAAGAAATTGAAAATGACAATTCATTTTTTTTGAAATAAAATTAAACTTATTTATTCAAAAGAATATTACAGAAAAGTACATCAAAATAAAAGCAAAAATAGTTGAGTATGTAATGTCCTTTTTTTTGGGCATGCTTTCTTATAAATAGGGAGAAAGTGACAACCATAGTGCAAGTTCTAAGAAAGTTTTTTTTGTAAATAGTGGCGAAATTTCTTGTTTGTATGTATTTGCTTATTTACAAGAAAATCTCTTCATTGTTATTATGTGGTTGATTATAACTTTAAGCCGTGTTCTTGTCATCTAGAAAAATAAGTTTTGAGACTGATCACGTCTAACCAAAGTTGATCAAGTTTAACTTTAAGTGAATATATAAGATGACGTATGAAATAATCAGACTGATAAAATCAGATTTAATAAGTTCAGATCAATTAAGTTTAGGAGGAAACAACAAACCACAAAGCATGATTAGCCCATAAGTCTCCTTAGCTCCCATATCTCAACACCTAATCTCTTGTTTGTACATGCATGATACTGCCAAAAGGATAAATCCATCCAAAAAGTGGAGCTTTGATGTTAAGGTCATGAGTGTTGAAATATGAGAAGATTATAGAAGTTGTTGGAATTAGCACTGATAATTGTCATTGTCTCATTAAAGTATCCTAAGACATGTTTTGGACAAATTAACATACTGCTAATACTAACCCCGCCACCCCGGACCGTTATTTTGAGTTGTATATAGATATTATTCACGCGGTTTAATATCGAAATTGATTTATATATAAGAAAAAACATTAATTTTGATCATATTTTGGTATCGCTAGGGGTGTAAACGAGCCGAGCTGAGCTCGAGTTCGACCAAGCTCGGCTCGGCTCAAAGTCACTTTGGTCGAGCTCGGCTCGGCTCGAAGCTCGACGAGCTCGCCAAGGTGTGGCTCGAGCTCGGCTCGTTTACAAACCTTCGAGCTCGAGCTCGGCTCTTTTTTTTTCTCCCGCCTATTGGTTATTGGTTTTATTGTTCTTCCTTACATAAAGTAAAATATATAATAGTTCATCATACATAAATTTAATGCAATATGAAAATTAAACCCAATAATATTATATTCCTTTATGGGCTTTGCATGTTTGGGCTAATATTTTTTTTATTTTTCTTATTGCTACACGTTTCTAATGTAGTTTTTAACAAAACGAGCCGAACGAGCTTAAACGAGCCGAACTTTGCTGGGCTCGGGCTCAAAGTTGACCGAGCTCGAGCCAAGCTTTGACCGAGCCGAGCTCGAGGGCTCTACGAGCCGGCTCAGATCGATTACACCTCTAGGTATCGCACGTGATAGATAATATGAAAGGACACAAATATATATATAAAACCTGCGAAAAATGAGGGTAACTAACTCAAACTACTTATAGGATAATGGAGTAGTTATTAACGCTTCAATTAGTAAGAGATGCATTGAATATTAACATAGTAGGGTGTAAAAAAGATAATGAGAAAAGGAAGATAGGAAATATACAAAGCAAGTTATTTTGCCATCAATTGACTCGCTTGACCAATTTGTAATGTTTATAGTGACTTATTTTGACCTTTTTTTTGTTAGTTACAAAAATGTTATTATGAATCTTTTAAGGTGCAAATTTGTAATACAGTCTTTCAATGATCGTTTATCAAAACTCATTTAAAAATATACTTTATACACCTTTTTGAAGTGTATATGCTACTTAAACTATTTTATAGATTTATAAAGAGTAACATAAAACAGTGATGTGTATGGAACTGTATATCAGATATTTGATCCCACACTTATAAAATTTTACTAACTAAACTTATTGTAAACCTGTGATTCACAAGTATCAAATACCATCCAAACTATAGTCCATAGCTCATCCTATTGAAATAAGAGGTTATAAGTTTAATAGTAAAAAAGAAGGTAAGTGTATTAATTAATTAATTAACGTGGTCATTTTCTAAACAAGATTAGTTAATAAGAAGGGTAAACTTTTTGCATGTGGAGGTTGACTAAAAAACAGATCAGGAAGCTTTTTGGGAGTGGTTGATTCACAAAGTTGATTTTGATTAAAAATAATGAGCTAGTTCTACCAAAAGTAGTTAATGAATGCAACAAAACCAACAAATTATTGACACAATACATCTAATCCTACATGGAATTCCATCTAAGATACCATATCATATATAGACAACCGTAGCACATCCCACATGACATGTTATCTTGACATTTTCTTCATTTTGACAAAAAAATCCAAAAACAAATTTTCATTATATGCAATTATGCATGGTTTTTAGACAGAAAATTCTAAGTAGATGTTTTCGAGGTTATTTTGATCATTTTATTGATCATTAAATACATGTTTAGTCACTAGCCCTTATATGCAAGATTATAAAATGAAAACTTAACCTATTCTTGTACTTTTAAGTGAAATATATTTTTAGAAAGCTTAGCTAAAAATGATCAAGTTTGATCCCTTCCTAGTAAACACGACTAATTTTGAAGTTATTAGGTAACTTTTGGATTAGGAGGTTGCAGTAAAACTTATCGTAAAACCAAAAATAGTTGCAAATATATATAGGAATTGCTTACCTGGCCTACACGAAAATGTACTTGCTTGCCCAAGCATGACTAGCTAAAAAAGTTGTTGGAAGAGGCAAGGTTTCGGGTTTTTGCCCAAACATGTCCGTGTGTGGTGTCGCTTGTCCATATGAACAGTTGGTGGCAAGTTTTACGTTTTTTAAAATCTTGCTTAAAATGAAGTTTCTTATCATATCATGTTATTCAAATATCTTTCAAATTTAATTTATGGGTTTCAAATTATGTAAGTTACTCAATATATGAGTTGTATTTCACCTAAATATCCACCTTCCAAGTTTCAACCACCTTCCTAACATATTTTCATATTTCAACTACTTTTACACATTTCGGCTAAATTATACCAATCACACATCAACATTTAGGAGACTCAAAACTTATCTTATGCCAGAATGCCACCATAACTCTATAAGCAGAATATCCCACAACATGGTTCTTTTAAATGATTTTTTGGACAAAATTATTTATTTCCCTTACACAATTAAACATTGGACCCCGCTAATGTACATAAGCATTAAGCAATTTGGGATACTCTTCGCCCGTGATTCATGATTTCATGTACTTCTAGTTCTAGCTCAATGGATGAGAACACTCGTTTCCACAAGTACATGATCTAGACCTACTAGCACCATGTGTATGTATGGTATAAAGTCATCAAATACTACCAATTTTAATTTGTTTCAGGGTATATACTATGAATTTTGTCCTTCCACATTTCATATGAATAGTAAAGTCATTACATGGAGTAGCAATTTTTTTATATAGTAATTAGTTACTCGGAATAGCTGTTTTATTATTTATATCACAGGTAGAGGTGTTCATAATCGGGTACCCGATATTTCGGGTATCTGGAAAAGCGGGTACCCGCTTTTGCAGGTAGTATTTTAGGTGGCCCGTTACCCGATCCGGAAAAGTCGGGTACCAGCATTTCGGGTACCCGACTTTTCCGGATCGGGTCACCGGGTACCTAAAATACTAGCGCCTAATTCAGCAGGGCGGCCCATGACCCCGCCCATTAAATCCCAATTTTAGCGGGTCGGGTACCCGGTCAGCCAAAACATCAAAATGCCCAAAATACATGTTTTTTCCTCCCGCGTCAACGAGTCAATGGGCCGGGTCAGGTTTTTTGAACACCCCTAGTCACAGGTGAAAGGGCATGATGCACTCTAACCTTTATATATTTATTATTTTTTTGGCACATACTCATCTAAAACGCAAGTATAGATGAGTTGATAATTGATACCACTAATTTTATTTAAACCAAATTAGGGGTTCAAAATCCCAGTTAGAGACTTTAGAGGTAGGATTTCCTTACCCTATCCACTCTCAAGGTATCCGAGCTTAACTTGACATAAAGAAGCTTGAAATTAGATTATACGCCCAAGCTTTGGCTCTATTGTCATGATATTCTAACCCAGTGAAGCCTTAGCCCAAGTTGGGTCACTGGATAAAAAACCCATCTCTAAAATAGATATACCAATTTATAACCAACACTTAAATCAAAGAAATTGAGTAATACTACCAACTCATCGACCGTTTATTGGTCTTGAATTAGGCCCTATTCTTTTAGACTAGATTAATTTGAGTTCAATTTAGCACATTTTATCTCACAATTTCAATCTGGTTCAACTCAAACCTTCATGTCAAAAAACCAGAGCCTAAAATATACTCCAAAGTCCATTTTAATTATGGCACATTTGTACAAAGTAGCATGATAAAACATCACCATGAATCAATCATAACACATAGTAGTGCCATCTCCATGTGTTATACTCACACACTCCAAAAGTCAATAATACCCCTCTCCAACCCCAACATTACCACACCACAACTTAAACAAAACAAGGGTATTTTAGTCCAAAAAAACCTTATCTTCCTCAAATGGAGTAAATCCCACTCCTCACCTTCTTTTCCTTCACATGCACACCCTCTATTTTTATTTTTCAAAAAAAACCACACACTTCATCTTCTTCCCTCTTATTCTCCTTCCATCTCAACATATCATCATCTAATCCATCCTCATTTTTCCCACTTTCTCTCTCTAGAAACACCCTTTTTCTCTCTCTAAAAAACCCACCTTTTTTCCCTCTCTAATCCCAATAAAAAGCTCATAAACTCTGTTTTTAGATTCAAAGGTACAATCTTTATGCTGTTTTTTCTTCTGGGTTTTCTTCCATGGCAGCTTCAAAGATTGACAATGGAGATTGTGGGAATATTAGTAGACAAGAAATACAAGCTGCCATTGCTAAAGCTGTTGAACTTAGAGCACTTCATGCTGCTTTAATTCAAGGAAATAATAATAATAATAATAATAATAATAATAGTCCTTCTCATCTTAAGTTTCTTTCTTCAATGAATTCACCTCCACTTCTTCCTTCTCATTCTCGTCCTTCTTCTCAGTTTTCTGGACATGATTACCCTGTTTTTACTCCTGTAAGTCCCCTTTCTTTCCTTCTACTGTTTTTTTTAAAGTTTACGGCAAAGGCGGGATGAGAATTGATCCCGATGATATCTGTTGGTATCGGGAGGGATGGTCTAACCAACTGAGTTATTCTTTTTGGTGATAGAATTGATTGTTTGTTATATTATCATTTTCTTGTTTGACTAAACATAAATTAGAATTTATGTATGTGTATATGTATTTATTTGATATATTTTTTTGGGAGGAAAAATATTTGTGGTTCTTATCATAATAGGGACTTTCATGAATTTGTTTCTAGCAATAATTGTTACTATATCTATGCAATTTCCATTGTTTGTATTTAAATGATGATAATATAAATTTACTACAATTTGGCGAGCTTGTCGTAATTTATCACGGTAATATGTGGAATAGTGGTATGTACAAGGGGTATTTTATGTAATTTTGAAAAAAAAACAATCCATATTTTTGGAGATGTTCCAAAAAAACAATTGTGTTTTAGGTAGTAGTTTTTCTTCAAAATTACAAAATTGTCATTGTAACACGTACTAGTAACTAGTCACGTATGGTAGTGAAAAATTTGTGGTTATTTTAGTTTGAAGGCGTTCTCTTTAACAGAATCTATCTGATCTAAACTTATTACGTCTAATTAGACCTAATCAACATCGATGCTACCTTATTTATTGGAGTAGCATAATTTGACTTTTTTCGAAGATGTGTTTGTCTACCATTGTGACTATTAATGTTCCCTTTTTCTTTTTCCATAGCATTAGCAACAACTACTCAACACCTTAATGCTTGGGGTTGGTAGTATTCATAATCAATGTGAACATTCTTGATTCTTCCTTAAATACCAAATTCTAAATAGAATAAATCATATTTGTTCACTTGATTTCTAAAGTTGATTTTTTTTCCAACTCCAATTCTAACCAACATTTGACTTTATGTTACCATAATTAAAGTACTCATGTACTTGAACTTCAACCCAATTTGTTTGACTACAAGTAGACCCTGAAAGATTGATTAAAGCAAGTCAATAGTAATTACTAATGACTAATGAGAGTCTTTAACTCCCTACATAAAAAAGGCTTCACTTCTAAAAGTACAAGCCTCAAATCACGTTAGATACATATCGACTTATCCGTCTTATAAGAACGTATCAGACTTTATCAGAATGTATTGGAACAGTGTGAACCTAAAAAGTGAATAAAGAACTCATCTGTCTCGAAATCTTTGCTCAATTTATTTTTGAAGAGGTCAAGATTCATTTTGATGTGTATAATTTTGATTTATGTGGAGAAATATATTTTGTTTGATAGAAACTAGTAGTCAAAGTCAACGAGGCAAATGTGATTACTTGATTTGGAGTTGAGTGTATAACTTATACTATGTAATTCCTTGTTTTTGCTCTTAATACTATTCTAATCCTTTAAGATTAGTAGTACTTTGAGTAAAATACAAGTCATGTTATTCTTTTATTTCCATTCCTTGTAGTTCAAGGGAAATGTCATCTGTTGATGTATTATTTATTATACAGTATAGCTGGTTTTTCATAAATAGATTTATTCGGCTAAACTTTAGCTAGCTAAAATTTTGTCCAATAAGTCTATTAAGGCATTTTTAGTAAGTTTAATTTGCGCGGTACTGACTATATCAGGCAACTAAAATTAAGGCCAAATTTTTCTATACATCAGAATTTGTTGCTAGCATAAACATAGAGTAAAATGCTTACAAAATTTATGTTATACTTGACAGAGCTATGAAGATGAACCCTCCTTACCAGGGTATAACCATCTCCAATTAGCAAGCCAATCGATTTGCGAGAGTTGGGATGAAGGAGAAAACCACCATATTTGCCCTGCAGATGACTGTAAATCGGTCACTAGCTCGTGTACGAATCAGAATAACCTTACATTCCTACAAAGTTCACCGGGAACTGAAGTTCTAAAGTCAAGAAGAAGAAACAGTTTAGGAGACTTCAAATCAGTATCATCATGCAACAAGTGTAAGCCTGCAACTATAAGCAGCATTGATAATGGTCATAGCAAGTACTCTAACACGGTCGTGCCATTAACAGATTCTCATGCAATTATGAGCAAAACCGCACCACACAAGAATAAATCTCGGGGTATGATTCTTTCGTGGTTGTTCAAACGAAGGCAAAAGAACAATGAAAACGGTAGTTTTTCACCACCAAGAACAGAATCTGAGGAAGTTTCTCAGGTTCTTAAAGATTTAGGGAGTGTATCGATTGAAGCATTGAAAAAAGAGCTGATTGATGCGAATCACAAGAAGGAAGCGGCTTTACTAGAAGTATCAGAGATGAGATCTTCATTCGGGGAGTTGAGAAAGAAGCTCGAGAATTTGGAGTCTTACTGCGAGGACCTAAAGAAAGCTCTAAGACAAGCAGTTTCGAAAAGATCAGAAAATGTGAGTGATGCAGTGAAGAAGAATGACGATAGTTCGATGATGCCAGTAAGTGAAGAAGTAATGGTAGAAGGTTTTTTACAGATTGTATCAGAAGCAAGACTGTCAGTAAAACAATTCTGCAAGACATTGATTGAGCAAATTGAAGAAAGCGATGAACAACTTACCGAGAATCTGAACTTGCTGTTAAAACCCTTTAAACTGTCCTTACATTCAAGGTATTCTAAGGCGGTTTTCTATCATTTAGAGGCGATTATAAATCAAGCGTTCTACCAAGATTTTGAGAACTGTGTTTTTCAGATAAACGGGATGCCAAAAATACTCGATCCTCAGCAACAAAGGTTAGCACAGTTTCAGTCATTTGCTTCATTGAGGAACTTGAGTTGGAATGAAGTGTTGAAGAAAGGAACAAAGTATTACAGTGAAGAGTTCAGTAAATTTTGTGATCAGAAAATGAGCTGCATTATTAAGACACTAAATTGGACTAGGCCTTGGTCCGAAACATTACTTCAATCATTTTTCGTTGCTGCTAAATGCATTTGGTTGCTTCATTTGCTCGCGTTCTCATTCTATCCACCATTATCTATCTTACGAGTGGAAGAGAATAGACCTTTCGATTCACATTATATGGAAGATATCGTCACTGATAAACAGAAGGGACACGGTCCTAGTCGAGTCAAGATCATGGTGATGCCAGGGTTTTATGTTCAAGATAAGATCTTAAGATGTAAGGTCCTTTGTAGGTATAAATCTGTAGGAGTATAATTTAAGTTCTAATTTTTCTCTATGTTAAGAGTGAGGCAATACACAAAACAGTTCTCCAACATTAAACCGCGATTCATCTCTCTTGTTCACGGGCGAACTTGTTTTCCATTTAGCCGTTTTATATTGTTAGAAGTTTAGCACATAAAGAAGGGTTCTTGAACTTCATTTTAGTCTCCCTCCTTTTTTTTTTCTTTTGATTTTCTAAAGATTTTTGGTTTCATTGTAATGCAAGTAACAAGTGACAGATTATGTTGTATTCTTCTGTAATTGTTCAGTCTGAGTTGTGGATCAACAAAGGCTTTCAGCTGATGTAAAGTAATTGAAGTCAGATTCTTTCTTGCATTCTAAGATTAACATAGTTTTTTACACCTGTAAGGTTGCTTCTATAACAGGCAATCTTTTTTTTCTCCTCCTCCTTTTGGTGAGAAGGTTTTTACATACTAGCTTTGGCTCGTGTCTTTTTGGCACATGTAAAGGGCAGCGATTTCCTTTAATAGTTAGTCGACAAAAAACTGTCTTGTTATACTATTTGAGTAAAAGAGATTACGTAAAAAATAGCATAAACAAAACGTTGTTCTTCTCAGATAAAGAGTGAGACGGTTTCACGGTGATAGAATACTACTCTTCTCAAATGAATCGTTTGATGGAGATCTTTCCTTCCCCAGATTCTAAGGTTTGAATAAGATTTAAGAACATAAAGTTTACATTTTATTAGATTACTTTTTTGAACTGAAAACAACTTTAATAGGAGTAGATTATTTGAGTAAATTTAAACTAAGTTTGACAACTTTCTAGTGCTTAATAATACTTCCTCCGATTTTAATCGCTACACTTCTCATTTCACGGACTCCTAGGCAAAACTTTAGTGAGTGAGTAAAAGTGTGTAAGAAAAAGTGGTAGGAGAGAGATAGAGAGAAAAAGTTACTAATAAGGGAAAAAGGAGAAGTGTAGCAATTAATTTTAAACTTCCTAGAAAGAAAAGTGTAGCGATTAAAAAAAACGGAGGAAGTAGTCCTTTTCAATGTAGCACTCAGTGGCATGTCATCACGTTGAGAGTCTTGAGACAACTCATCCCCTAATATTGTGGCTTTTGCTTTTTATTATTATAACATCTTTGCCTTTTCATTCGTGGTGCAGCACTAAATATGCATAAATACTTTATCTTTGTACTCCATAAAATCATGAATTTCTCATAGTCTCTCCAATGGTGGAGATGAAATCATGATAGTCCTTGGATGGATTTTTTCCCCTAATCTCTATTTGTACAAGGAAAGAGGGGATGAGCGATAAAAATAAATAAATAAAAAAGAAAAATATCATTACTGTTTTACTATTTCAACAATTATTTGTTTCACGAATTAAATCTATAAGAGTTTTTGCATGCATCTTGTGCATTTTACGTTAGTAAGAAATACTGAAACAATATTTCATTTAAAAATTAGTGTTTGACCCTAGGTTCAAAACATATTCTATTAAGATTTTATATTGGGTATTTTGGGTTAAATTTCTATATTTTGTAATTCATAAGTATTTAAAAATTCTTACTTATAAAAAATATTTTACGATGAGTTGCTAAATTTTAAGAATATTTGTTTTAAATATGATATATTCCCTCCGTCCCAATTTAAGTGCTACATTTTGACCAAAAAGCTCTCACATTTGTCAAAATGTAGCACTTAATATGAGACAGAGGGAATACTTACTTTACAAATAATAAATTTAGACACATGTCATGCTAAGTTATCGTTTTAGTAGGAACTAACCAGTGATTGTTAAGAACTTTTGAAAAAAATATTAGAAGCCAAATTGATAATAGCCAACAAATAAACTAGTTGTTATATTGCATCCGTGCTTAAAAGTTCAATCCTAATCCAGTCATAATAACGGACCACGTTGGATCAATTTAATCACTTAGAGGAGTTGAAAGTTTTAACCTAAATTCAATAGTTTTGTGTTAGATTTGAGATCAATTTTTGGATTAATCTAATAGGACCTCTAATTATAGTATTAACTCATAAAATTTTTAGGGCCCAATAGGACTATCTTGAAGCAAAGTAGATAGACTGTGGCCTAGTCCAGAAAACATTAATATTTGGGCCTTGATAAGACTTTGTAGTAAATTGAATATGAGGGGTAAAGTGTAAAGTCTGAATGAAATTTATGAGAGTTTGAGAAAGTTTGAGTATTTAAAAAATAAATAAAATGTGGAAGACTGATGTGTTGAAGTCTGAGATATGAGAAAAACTTAATCTCACCCTTAATTATGCAAGATGAATTATATGATCAATAAGTTGTTGGATATTAATTCATCGCCTTGAGGCTTGAACCTAGAATCAAGATTTTGCAAAATCCGACTTCTTAATTTCTTTTTTATGCAAAGCGGGAAAAGCTAAATTAGTTTATTGAAGCGAATAAAGTTTTCTCCAAAAGCATAGACCAGTATTGGAGGGTGGCTCACTGCTGTCTGATGCTATAAAAGGGCAAATTCTTACATAATAAATCTTATGACTTTCAAAGAATGCCAATACAAAAATCACGAATAACATGTAACAAAAACCTCAAACATTTATATACACAAACCCTCTTTATTCATATATAATCGTAGAAATTTTACAAACAACACAATAATTATTGGAGTACTCAACCGTTCAACCCATTTGAAGTAGTACACATTTCACACAAGTTTTATTCTTTAACATTCATAATAATACAATCCACACCGTACAAATTAGAGGGTAATTAAGCAGTGATCATTCAATTGATCATGATTAATGAGGCACCAACATCTTAATGATGGTGGCAAGAGCCAAAGTAACAGAAACAAGCATGTTTGCCATGGTACCAATCACGCTTTCCATAATAGCCTCCCCAAACATGCTTGCACTTGTAGGAGCAGTTGCTACTCCACCAGGCTTTGTACACCCATCCACAACTTTTCGCTTCCACCATTTCGATTTCTTAAAAAAAAAAAAGGGAGATTAGTTTAAATTTGAATGTCGTCACCAAAATAATTAGCCAAATCTTAAAAAGAGGATTAATATCGGGTTTTATTGTAGTATTGATACCCGCATTTTAAAAAAGGACAATAAAGTATATGAGATATCGAACGATTCTAGCGGATATAAAACTCTTATCATTTTCATCTCTTGGCTTAGGTCATTGCATATCTAGTTAATTCATGTGTATACATATGTGTAGTACATGTGGTTAAGAGGTATGGTAACATGAAATGAGATGGACTTATGTAATGGTCTTTGTATAACAATCTGATCAACTATGAGTTATTGTAGAATAATCTCGATAAGGTTACCTTCTTAAATGACCTAACTGATTAGTAATACCATGCCAATGCACTTTGAGCTTAACGTATCATATTAACAAACCAATTTGAAGAAACACCTAAAATAATTACTCATAAATGGGACTATTGTCAGTATACCTAGCTAACAATTGTATTTGTGATTATTCCTATTTGAAGTAAATGATATATGATCATATTATTAAGATAGTTATATATGACATAAACTATAACCTAGGTGCATGTAGACTTGACTTAAAGTCAATTATTTGAGTGCATATGGAAACACGAACTTTAATATTAGAGATAGAACGTAACACTAATTTCAATGTTGTTGGTAAAATGACGTATATTGTTATAGATTGATCTCAAAGTTCTGTAGTATACTTATCCAACCACTTTTAAAACTCTCTCTTCTAGTTCTTAGTTCCTATATCCCACCATGGTTACTACTCACTACCGCCTGAAAATAGAAAGTTTCATCAAAATTTTGTAGAATCCATCGTCTTATGTCTTTAGGTGCACCGAACATTATAGTTCTTATACATCTACTTTAGTTGGTACGACTAATCACACCAAAACCATAGTTATCGGTGTTACATAGGCCAAGTATTCCTAGAAACCAATAGAAAGGAAATCTAATAACGAACATTAATAAGTACTACTTCCGTCCCAAATTATTTGCTACATAAAAGTTTGACATAAAGATTTAGGTAGAGTATGTAAAAAGATTAGGACCACTTTTCATTTGTTAAAGTAACTCACAAAGTACTAATTTTGGTGGGTCTAGTGATTAATTGTAGGGAAGAAGACAAAAATGAAAGTAATTAATGCAGTGACAAGTATAGTGAGAATCATAAGCCAAGAAAGAAAAATGTAGTTAATAAATTAGGACACCCATTTATGGTATATGTAGCAAATAATTTGAGATGAAGGTAATAATAAGATGTAACATGTTGTAACTTTAGCAACATTGATTAGGGGGGTGTATATATTTACTTACCAGTGCTTACAATAAGCATGAACATGAGAGAGATAGCAAGGAGGCTAACATAGTAACTAGACTTTGCCATTTTTACCCCTTAGCTAATTTGGTGACTTTTGTGTTTTGATTTTTGAGGGTTTGAGGTTTTGGTTGTAGATCAGTAGGTATTTATAGAATCATATATGATGTACTCCTATTTTATTATAATTATCCAATTGAAATATGAACATGTATGATGTACTCCTATTTTATTATTATTATTATCATGCAGAAGAAACAGTCAAATGCAGAAACATTCAACCCACAAAAAAAAGAACAGTAAAAATTAAAAATTTGCTACTTGCTATATTATCAAAATTGTGAATTTTGGAGTTACTTTAATTGTCATATTGGACTTTTGTTAGTTTTGTTTAGTTTTGACTTTTTTTTTCTAATCTGAATATGATTTTGCTACTTAGACCCTTCTTCAGTTCACCTTAAACTAATACTAATATTCAGTTTAAATAAGATCCATTTAGTACAAATACGTTTAGTTTAGTAAAAATCACTAACTACAAAGAAAATAATATAATCACTAAACATAAGTTCAGCTCAGTATATATAAGTTCAGCTTAATAAAAATAAATTAAAGCGAACAAATCCCTTTGCGTACATAGCTTCAAAGTGATTATAACTAACTCTTTTCGATCTACAAGATATGTTAAATGTAGCAAGTAAATAAAGACAAATAAGTATATTGAAATGCGTGGTTTATCTTAAGAAGATAGAGTAATTACTGAATACTGAGTGACTGAATCAATTTTGATCTTTCTTATATTCTATATTTCTATTCTATGCACTTGTCAGTTTGTCACGCCTCAATGCCTCATCAAGTAGAAGTAAGTGTAGAAGTTAGAACAATTCAAGATTAGAACTCGTTCAAGATAAGGCTGATGCCACTATCAAGCATAACTCCCATTTACGTTGATTTGTTTTGATAAATATACAACGAATTCTCAAGTGACCTTTCTTTCAAAAGTACCCCTATACTCTAAGCTACAATTTATGCATTTGTTATTTTTCATAAATCTGAAAACTAGCCATTTTTAGATCGTTATTATTTTTTGTCTTCAGTTTTCAGTCATTTGGAAAAACAAAACTAATGTATAGAAACCAGAAAAGTGTTTTCCAATGTTTTGATATCATTTTCCAAAATAATGATTATTATTATTATATGTATGATAAATTTTAAGGCTTTTTTACAGCTTCTATTATATAATTTTAAAATCATAAATACCAAAAATAAGAAATTAACCGTGATAAGCCCTTAAGAACTAGATTATCTAGTTTTTGGTTTTTAAGATTTTAATATTATATGATATGTGTCATATTATGGGCTTAAAATTATCTTATTTGTAATAATAATAATAATATGTATTTTTAAATTTAATAACAAAAAGCTTGAAAGTAATTCTTTAATTTACATTGTATTTTAAGTTTTCAAATAAAAGGATATACTGAAAGCAAAAAATGACGACAAATTGACACCAACTATGGTACTTCGTTATAGTTTTTTGCTTTCAATTTTTATCTCATGTCAGTTCGTCATTGCCTTTTGATTTTACTTTTTGTTATTTTAACAACAATAATTAGAAAATTTATTTTAATGGTTCTAACTTTCATTTATTACTTAATTTGTAAGAATGTCTCAAAATTTTAAAGGCATATCTAGATCAATATGTAAGTGGGGCAAAATCTTTTTATTAGTTTAGTGGGTACAAATGGTAAAAACATTATGGAACAAATTACAACTTCAGGATTTATATATATAAAAAATTAATTTAAAATAATTTTCAAGTCGACTCAAATAATCCCGCACCTTGAAAGTTAAGTGGGTTCGAAACAAAAACACCATAGAGCTGCGTCCTATACTCCTATGTATGTAACTAGTTAATGCTCGACCGTAGAGGTTTAGCACTCTTACAAGTTACAATACCAAGTGATTAAACTTATTTAGGTGAGTATGTTTGAGAAGGAGATTCCCTTACCATTCTTTATATATAACTCCTAATTACATAACACCCCCCCTACAAATAGCTTGGTAAATTTCTTATCTCGAATCTAAATAATTTGGAATTTGAATCTTATCAAGTGAGCATGTCTTGGATGGTGATTCCCATACCTTTTTCTCCCACTTCCAATCACCTAACCTCTGAATATTAGACCAAAGAATGAGAATCGAAATCGTATAAACGATACCAAGTGAGCACAAAGTCAGTGACCGAACAGAGTTGGGAAGTACTCCGTAGTTGTTATTCATTGTTATTGGAAAGGGATGCAGACTGGCTAGCAAATCAATAATTGCTTCAGCCCAACAAATGCACTGTTATGACAACGCCGGTTAAGCTGCGTAGGATATTTGAAAGGTGATGTTAGAGATGTGGCCTTACCACGTTTAGTTCGTATATAGTTTTCCTTTTATTTTTTCCAGGGCTGTAAGGGTCTGTTCTCTTCGACATAAAACAGCTGAACTGAACTAAACTGAACTGTAATGAATATTGATAAGTGAGAGTAAAAGTATTGTTCAGAGCTGAACTGAACTGAACTGAAAATAAACTGGGGAGAACAGGCCATTAGTCCCTCTTTCGCCAATAAAAAATAAAACTTGCAAATTTACAGTGTCCACCCAAATTGTAGTTGGACATGGGCTGCTGCGTGTACAGTGTACTCTATTAATTTAGGGGCCCATTTGAATTGATGCTTCCTAAATCGTGATGCGTATTGTAATTTTGTAATGTCTAATACTTGTAACAATACTTTTTACACTAACAAGTACATTGAAGGTACAAACACAATGCACAGAAAATCAAGGCCTACCTCATAACAGAAATAGTGACAACACCAACAAACAAAATTCAATTAGACGAATTCACTAAAAAATTTCATACCATCATTAATCCAATAGAAACCAGAAATACAGAACTTCTCATTTGTTGTAGACAGAAAATTGTGAACAAGTATTTTTCCCAAGAGAAGATTTTTGTTGATATAATCAAACGAGCATTCATTCTTTTCTTTCTTTTTGTGGCAGTCCTAATTTTTTCCATTCTCGCCCCCACAAATTTCAGGATTTATATCAAAAAAAAAAATATTAATCTAAATTAATTTTTAAATCCACTCAAATAATCCCGCACCTTGAAAGTTAAGGGTTTGAAACAATAACTCTATATTGCTACGTCATATGTATGTAACTAGTTAATGATCGACCCTAGATAACTCCTAATCACATAACCCCCCGCCCCTTTACGAGTTACATTACTGATATTTAGCTTGGTAACTTTCTTACCACGAATCTTAAAGAAGTGAGATACAAATCTTATCAAGTAAGCATGTTTTGGATGGTGATTCTCGCACCTTTTTCTCCTACTTCCAATCATCTAACTCCTGAATATTAGACCAAAAATGAGAATTGAAATCGGGCTAAGGCACTTCTCCTCATGATTATCAAGTGAGCATATCTTAGATGGTGATCCTCGTACCTTTTTCTCTCACACATCCATTCACCTATGACCTAACCTCGAAATATTAGACCAAAATTGAGAACTGACATCGGGTTAAAGCGCTTCTCCCCAAGATTATCAAGTGAGCAAGAAGTTAACGACTTATCAGAGTTGGGAGATGATTGTTATTCACCGTTATTGGGAGGGAATCGGGCCGTGGACTAGCTAGCAAATCAAAAGGTGCTTTAGACCAACAAATGCACTCTTAGTCTTTTATGACAACTCCGCCGGTTGAGCTGCATCGGATACTTGAAGGTGATATTAGATATATGACCTTACCACGTTTAGTTCCTACGTAATTTTCTTTTTGTTTTTCTTGGGGGCTTAGCCCCACTATTGCACCAGGAAAAAAAAACAAAACAAAAAAGTTACAATTTACAATCCACCCAATTTGAGAGTTGGACCCATTTGAATTGATGCTTTTTGAATCAATAATGCGTATTGTAAATTTGTAATGTGTAATACTTGTAACAAGTACATTGAAAGGTAAAAACACAATAGAAATAAAATCAAGGCCTACCTCTTAACAGAACTAGTGACAATACCAACAAACAAAATTCAATGTAGACGAATTTACTTAAATTCTATCATACAATCATTATTTCATTGTCAATTACCAAAACTTCTCATTTGTTGCAGACAGAAAATTGTGAACAAGTATTTTTCTCAAGAGAAGCTTTTTGTTGATATCATCAAACAAGCATTCATTTCCTCTTTTTTCATTTTTGGGGTTGTCCTAAAATTTCCCATTTTCGGTCTCATATAAATCTTTTATCCCACAATTCTATACAATTTGCATACATCTATTTCAAAATCCATTATCGACTGAAAGCTCTGCCATACTTTTTTGAATTTATAGCACATCATCTACATTTATCCAAAAGAACAAATATTGTGATTGCAAGTCATAAATCCACAACCTCAAAACAGAAAATTATGATTACAAGTTGTGGAAATCCACAACCCCAATTATGAATATCAATAAATCATCGTGTAATTAAATATGTTTTAGTTTTTCTTCTTACAAATATAAGAATGACGATAAAAGCGTATAGATATTGCGTCAAAGACATGTAATCATTGCATAGAAACGGCAAAGATTTAACATGCAACAACCCTAGAGGATTAATTAACCCGTGAGAGTGAGTAGAGGCTGAAAATGACTATGCTTCAACCGCCTTCTGAACATGTTAGTTAAGATATCAGCATCAAATGACAAGTTTCTTTCTAAATCAGCAGGGATTTCACTGAAAATATTCCAAACCCAAGCCCCCTGGTTGAAAAATCAAAGTTCTAACAAGAAATAGTTACAAATATCTAGGACTAGGCCATGCTCGAACGCATACAATGACATATCTCATTAAGCAAGCTCCGGATCTTACATACACGGCAAAATGCCATCATACTGTACCATATGCAAGCGTCTATATTCCGGAGTTAGCACACTAATTCTATCAATTTCTCTGGAAAAATATTCCAAAAACTTGAGCGAACATACAATAGTACTAGCTCAGGGTGAACCCTCAAAGTTGCTCCACCAAAAACTGACTGATAAGCTTGGCGTGAGAAATCGTACGTAGTGCCACCAAAAACTTGAGCAAACATACAATAGGGCTAGTTCAGGGAGAACCTTCAGAGTTGCTCCACCAGAAACTGACTGATAAGCTAGGTGTGAGAGATCGTACGTAGTGCCACCACTTTGGAGGAATGTATAGCATTTCACCTTCGTCTAAAATGCAGTCTACGAACTCCAAGTCTTTCATTTTCGGAAATGCATTGTCATCTATGTTGTCCAAATCAACCTTCAGATAAGATATTACAGTATCAGATTGATTGCAAAAGAAATAAAGAATGTATGTGACGAGAGACACAAGTGAGTCCGAACGAACAGGTAGACAGAGTTTTCATCTTACAGAATGATGTAGAAATGTTATCAGTAATGTTTTGTGTGACTTACGTTGACTTATTGTGTGATATTAAGTTCAGATTAGTTCCAATTTACCAGAAGAGCAAAAGTACTGCAAAAGGCTATAAACCGTGAGAATAATCGATGAAAATGTACCCCGAATCCATGCATCAAGGCAACATTTAAAGGACACTGTGTAGCACAATTGGTGCTCACCCTGTCTTTCGTGTCCTTGTGCCAGTCAACCCCACTCCCTCTTTTTTTTAACTATGTTACTTGGACTCTGGGTACGTGTCCAAAAGTGTTTGCAACGTGGATATTCTGAAAATTTTCCATGATTCTGGCAAAAATTGGTGCTTCAGAGATCCGACACGGGGTACTTTGGATAAAATGAAGAATTTGAGACTTTGAGTAACATAGTTGGGCAGATACGATAACAATTACCAAGTGTGTGCCTCTTGTCACCCCCTCTCTCAAGAAAAGCAATAACTAAAGTGAAAGCAATTAACTGGATAACTTACGCATTAAAGGCTATAGTCCTGGAGTCGCCTACCTGGCTGGAATTGCATAGCATGGTTTCAGAATGCGGATAGAGCTCCTCGGTCAGAGAGGCTGCATATAGTCTTACATACTTCTTACCAACAACCTGGTAGAGGAGAATTCATTTGCCTTCAGAAAAAAAGATCAAGGTACAACCCATTCAGATAACAACTGACCACATAACAATCAATATGGCACTCAAAACAACATGTAAGATGCAAAAATCAGATTCATAATCTCATCATGGATTTTTTTTTACCTGAGCTAATATGTTATGGTGTGGATCATGGTGCAACGGCGTTACAGTTTCAGCAGGGCCAAACCAAGCGTTAATTGATCTAAGTTCTCCACCACCAGCATAACAATAGTCTGGAACAAGAATGTCCCTCCTAAGCTCTTTTATCTGTCACTAGAACCAGCAAGTGACTGCATGAACATAGTAACTACACACATCTAAACTTTACAAGGAACTTGTGTTAGCATACGTGCCTGGTCAAACAAAGGATGCTGTGCAAGATATGTCGGAACTGCAGAAGTGTTAGGAGATTGAATTCGTTCAAGAAACTGGGAAAATGTGATAAGCTCTTGCTTCCACTCTGAACACAAGTAGTTTTTCCCAACCTGGAAATCAAAAAGGCCAACAAAAAACATTAGCATAGATAGTTTTTTAATAACAAAACCAAAGAGGGGAATCACTATAGTCCATATATCAGTTTGAATCATTATGAATTAGTATCTAAAATCAGATTTAATCTGCTAAAATCAGTACACTGCATAAGAGGAATACAAAAAAGAATCAGCACATTTCAATTTAATCTGTGAAATTGAAGCTCAACCTGAAAAAAATCAGTGGAATCCGTTTAATTGTGAGGAATGCTTCAGTTAAGTAAAAAACAGGAGGAGTGTAAAGAGCCTAAGCGAGTAAGCGATGATTGAATATGGGACAAACGGCCAAGTTGGCAATTTGTTACAAACTTCCATGATACCATGTACAGTACAACGAACTTTTGAAGTTCATAATTGGAAGTGCAAATGCCTTTAATTGGGCTACCTACATTCACATGCTTCCATGCTCGTAGCTGGTAGCTCATAATTGCAAGAAAAAGTTGAGATATTTAGAAGATAGAGGTAAAATAGACCTAAAACTATTGATCGGGTTAGAGAGTCGAACAAAAATAGAGAAAGAAAGGTTATGTTCTCTAGAAATCTTTCAACAAGTTCATTGAAACATCTCCATTACCCCCAAGTCCCCAACAAATATTCCGACTTATGACCTTGTCAAGTTCCGAAGTTTCAAAATAAGCTTAATCAGTTTACTCTAACTTAAGGCCAATATTCACCCAAAGTAAGTAATAGCAAATAACAATGTAATTGCTGTTAAATTAGATAAACAATCCAAAGATAAAAGGATTTGGGAATCAAACAGTTAAAAGATACATTGATATTAAGAGATTATACTTGCCGATAAACAGATCTAGTTCAGAGGAAATAGTCATCAGCTAATCACCTCGACAGGAACTGTACGGCCACCAGCAACCCTGTTTAAGTAATCCAGGTTGTTCCACCTAGCTCTAGCTGGCCAATGAGATATTGAGTCACTGATTATAACCGGCAAACCCACAAGATAATAATCACGAAGGAACCCCTCCAAAGACAATTCAGACCGCCTTGCAACAATCTTCGAAGACAGTGATTTCATAGGCAATAACCGCAGAACCTACATGTCCAAGTACAACCGCACAATTAAATTCAGAAATTATTTAAGATAGATTTTATCTGATCAAGTATAATAACAGAATAGATACACTTAAATAACGAAATTAAAACACTTCCCCCAAATTTTCATTATCTGCAAAACCAAGCACATGCATCAGACAATTCATAGGCTAGTTGGGTTTGACAGATTTCATGAACAACAAATTCCTACAGGGAAACCTCCTAAACGAACATAGTTTAATTTCTCCAGTATTACATTCAATCCTGATCACAACCAAGTCCTTCTTTATTTTGAGTCACATGTTACTCCATTTCAACAAGGAAAATGAAAAGATCATCTCATGAAACTCTCCAACCCAAAAACCAATTCACATCCAATCAAAACCTCCCAATATAATCTAAAACTACCCAACATATATGTAATCAGTAAACTAATAGAACCTAATTGGTTCTTAATTAACACCTTTTCGTGATCAGTGACTCTCATTGTTAACTAAATCCTTCGTAAACTTCTTACCCCTTATGGTAACCAAATCCAATGACTAACTAAACCAATAAACAACTTCCAGTTTCGGTATCTAGCCGTAAATCAGTATATGCATCATACTCCCACTTTGGAATGCCTTCAATCTATTTTCTGGCCTAGTTCATTTTGCCTCCATATATAATACCATTAGTTAATTGTACTATTTCTACTCAAACATAATAAGTCCTTTTCACCCCTCGTGAACTTATCTAGCACGTTATTAGTAAACCATGTTAAATCTCACCTCACCTCATTGTTCTTCTTTTGTGTTCACTAAAACACAATTCTAACTACAAATTTAACCTCCATGGAATTCCAACAAACAAACATCAAAACAAGTACATACCAACAAGCCATATACAACTAAAAATCAATTACACTAATAATTAGATGAATCTTGCTAAAGAAACACCCGACGTCATAAATTAACATTCAAGATATTTCCAAATTGAATCAAATTTGGTATGCATGTTAAAATCACACGTTGATCGGTTCAATTCATGTTTACCTTTAATTCATTATTTCGACTTTTACCTACCTCATCCAACACATGCGAACGTCAACACAAAAAATGCAAGAAAAAGGAAATTCAAGAAACCAAACAAAACATCACCTCAACTACTATATAAGCATCAAATACATTACCTAAATTAAAATTCTTCAATGATTTCTATATATATTACAATAAATTTATGCCAAAATCACACGTAGATTATTATCTACCAACCCGACTTCTATCTATCATTTTCTTTGAATCTTTTAACACAATAACAACTTAAAACCAAACAAAAGCTCACCTCGGCTTCTATATAAGCATTAAATACATTACCTGAATTTCAAAATTCTTTAATGATTTCTATTTACATTACTGGAAATTTATGCCAAAATCACACGTGAACTATTACTTATACTTATCATTTTCTTTAAATCTTTAAACACAATAACAACTTAAAAAAAGAAATTCTAACACAAATCAAACAAAACCTCACCTCAACCACTATATAAGCATTCAATACATTACCTGAATTAAAAATTCTTTAATCATCACTATACTAATATTTTATATAAACATAAAATATATTAATTAAATCATAAATTTATGTCAAAATCACACGCGAATTGCTATTTATCATTTTCTTTAAATCTTTCAACACAATAACAACTTTAAAAAAGGAAATTGTAATACATAAACAAAACAAAACCTCACCTCATCTTCATTATATCCATCCAAACAAAACAACCACCCACCACCACCACCACTACCACTACCACCACCACCACCATTACTCTTCTCCCTCTCCTCCCTCGCCGCGACCGCCGCCATAACTTTCTCCACCCCACATTCCAAATCACTCCTCAATACCGTCCCACCCATAATCAACCCCAAATCCAACGCCTTCAACGTCTCTGCCACGTCACCGGCGGCGAAGTGGTGCTTCGCCACGTGGAGACACGCCATTGAGTAAGCGTCCCTCCACACAGGCTGCACTGAATGCCACGGCCCGCAGTGAAGCTGCTCCCATGCCATCTCACGCGCCACCTCCGCCGCACGCGCGTCTCCTTCACGCGCCGCCGTAGCCATGCGTGCGAAGGTGTAACCTCCGCCTTCGTCAGACACGCGCTGCAGAATCGATGGGGTTTGTGCGTCGAGTGTTGGTGTTTCTATGGTGGTGGTTGTTGTGGGACCCATTTTTTCGCCGGAAAAGTGCGCAAGAAAGTTAAAAGGGAGGAGAAAAAGAGAGAGAATGATAGAGAGAGGGAAGATATTTATGTTTGTCTAAAAGTGTGTGTATGCTAAAGTGAAGTATTTATAGTTATAGACTATGGTACTAATTGGAGTTGTGAAAAAGTGAGGTGAAAATATCTTGGGGTTGTGATATTTTAAGGAATGTCTTCATGTAATTACTACCTCCGTCCCAATTTAAGTGCCCATTTTGACCAAAAAATAATCTACTTTTTGGTCAAAATGGGGCACTTAAATTAGGACGGAGGGAGTAGTTAACTATTGGACTCGTAATTAGGTTTTTGGCTCATTTTATACTTTCTCCGTTCTCTTTTGTTCTTCCAATCTCTGTGTTCTTTTTTTGTTCTTTCTATGAAAGAGGAAAAAAGTCAAAGTAGGAAAAACAGAAGAGAACGGATGGAGTATTTGATATTTTTGCATGACTAAAGTGTTTATTATTTGGGAAAAGTACAATTTCATTAGTGGTTTTCTTTTATTGTTCCTGATTATATCGATCTAATTGAAATTTTACAATATCTAAGAATTTCAAATTAATTTATGAGAGTAAATTGGGTGAGGATATTTCCAAGATAATTGTTCATTGTGCTAAGGCAATATGAAGAAAAGAATGTCTAAGATATTTCTATATTTAGTGTAATTTGCCTAGTTGCCATCAAAAATTGTCTTGGCAATATCTTTACCTATTTATATAGAGTTTAATGTGTGAAAGGCAACTTAGTGAAAAATCTATCGTGGTTCCAGGTTAATTAGAATGATAATACTTTTCTTCGGCGTGGACACTACAATGGGTATTTCAACGACACTCCATCCCAAACTCGATGGTTAAACTCTATTGGTTATGTTAAGGGTGAACCCTAAGCTGTCTAACAAAGAAAAATGATACAAGGTAGGATCTTCAAGTATATCAAAGTCTTGCTTTTTTTGCAATAACTCGATGTCCTTGCTTAGAAAAGTAGTCTGCCACCGAACTTGCTTATCTAGAAATATTATACACTGAAGTTGACTGGAATTAGGTGAGTAGGTGACGAATGTCATTACTCATTACTCATTAACATATCTTGAAAGTTTCTTCTATCATTGTTTCATTGGTGACAAGCTTTTGTCTTGATAACGACTGAGATTATTATATAAGTTTGATCGTGTAATTGATGAGTAACAAATTAAATGAGATTGTAGTTAATGTGATTTCCATGTTATCAAGCTTTATGTAGATAAAAGTAGCATAAGAAATAAAGTTGAATTAATGTTTTTACTTGTTCCTTTGCATGACATCTTTCTTTGTGTAATGCCACATAAAAGTATATGAGAAAATCGTAATGGATGAGAGGGAATAACCTTAAAATTTTCATTTAGTTGTGAATCGAATGTCAATTGCTTGAACAAGGTTGCAATTACACTCGACACTATCAGAGTATATTATCGATAGCTCTAAATTGAATAGATATTATCATTTATATCAGTAATATTAATTCAGTTTTTATTACGATGTAATTAACAAAACAAAATACAGGTTAAAATGAATCACCTCGTTAAAATAAGTTAAATGAATTGAAAAAACTTATTATTAGATTCACTTTTTGAATGTAATAAAATCATAAAAATCTAATTCAATATCGTTAACAAAGTAACCTTAGATAAAATAGTTATCTAAACAAGAGATAGAGAGGCGATAGGTCCTACTCCAGCTGAAGACACCAAGATTCACAAAATCATGTTCAGATAAGCAATAAATTTTCTCTATTAAGATAGTCTCATTGTTTAGACAAGTAGAAAACTAACACATAGCGGTTGCAAGGAGGACGAGATTTGTTTGAGACTTGAATACAATATGTACAAAATTTTACCGATTGAACTAGCCGACATCAAGATATTTCGTTTTATTGTTAAAAAATAAAAAAGTAAATTATTTGTTTATAGTTAGAGTCAACTTAAGAAATAAGTTAAACAAATATATGTCCAAAACAATTGTGGTTTTGAGTTTAGTGGTGACTAAAGAGTAAAAGTAGACTTGTTTTTTCACCTTTTTTTGAAGGGTAATGGAGATGTGGAGGGTGTTCTAGATACTTCCGAAGGATGTAATATTAATGGGACCTTTTTTCTGAGAAGTGGGGCCCAAAAAGGAGAAGAGGTGGGCTTACATAAGATATTTAACATTTCATATTATTAGAGAATGGACCGTTTTCTTATTGGACTTTCCTAACCGCCTTAAGTATCTAATTATATGAAAGGGCCCCATTTCCATCTCTTGTAAGTTTGTACTTCATTTTCAAATAACTATTGATGATTGGGTGTAGAAGGACACGTGCCACTGGTGAGATATTTTGTAGAGCTAGTAATATTTTTTTTTGAAAGTATTAAATTTATACTATTTTTGAAATCCATTTGCATATTCAATCAAATATCGAAAATCAAGACTCGAAATAGGTCAAAATTAGTAGAGTCCTAAAATTTTGAATACCGAACTGCTTAAAAATTGCGTCATTGTGTAAGATTTATGTATCACTTTCTTATCATATACAATTGTCATTTGACTATTTAGTATTCAAATAGCAATATCCACACTTATATCTAAGTTTCTTCTAGAGGACGTAATCTTATTTTATGGCATAATTTCATGTTGTATTGACATAATATTATGTTTTTACAAAGTGTTTATAACCTTGACGAATGTAATTAAATACTTTTTTACAACTTGAACAATATAGACAATTCGCACGTCACAAGCTGAGGCATGATATTGCGAATGGCATACAAGTCACACAGCCTCGCGATCAGGCACGTGTGGACAACTGTGATTTGCTGAGTTGCTTGACAAATCGAGTATCATATGAGAATCATGTCTGCATAACCAGTGAAATCTGCTCATTGTTTCGAAATGTTTGTCTCGTTCATCATGAGAGGTGGCAAGCCGAATGTTAGAAATAGGATGAACAAGGGAACCATATAAGATTACTCCAAGGCACGAAAACTACACTTTTCTATTAGTTATTCAATATCGCCCCTCTAGGAACATCACGTGGCACAAAACAACAAATTAAATACAATAGAGAGAACACTTGAAGAAAATGAAAACAATTTTCTCAAGCAAGCAAGAAATAGGACCCAAATTTATACCTCAAATAGTATCCAAACCATACTTCTTATTCATGCATACATGTAAAATATTCTTCAAACTAATTAAGACACTTAGCTTATACACACTACATCATACTACATATATTAGGTTAGAACCCAAATTACATAAAAACCACACACGATAATAGTATAATTTGAACTGATAATATAACAACGTGTTGGGTTATCATATCAACAACGGCCATAGTCACAATAGCAACTATACGGAGACTCGGGCCCTCGAGCTTGGCACCTACCCGTATGTGCTCCCATGGACTTGCATCTATGTCGACACAAAGCATGATCCAATGAATTAATACGAGGGCAATGTTCTCCTGAGTATCTCCATCCACAAGGTTTAGGGCAACCCTTATGTACACAATAACATTCACGTCCAAATCGAGACCATATGCATTTTCCACTAAATGGGAAACCTTCCACTAATTGATGGCATTGTTTTCGGCAGTTTGAGGTTCCAAAAACACATGGTCTTTTACCTAGTGAAGTTTCACAAGGTACTGATGTTGCTTCCCCCATTTGGATTTCTGGCAAAAGAATTGAGTAAATTTAGTGCATTAATTAGTGATATTGCCTTATGATTAAGGTTAACACCTATATGAGCTCTCCAACTATACATATGTATGGTATGCATGATGCATCAAATTTTTTTTGAAATATCTACAAATGTCTACAATTGTAAAGTGCAAAGGTTATTCAAACACGAGTTTCCTATTGATTAATCTTACTTCATCATAAAGTTGTTTATATGTTAGGTTGGGCCAGGTTTCATACGGGCCATTTTGAGCCGAAGAGATAGGGTTAGATCGGTTTCGAGCACGCCTTTTTGCTCAACTGCACAGGATTTAGGTCATGTTTGTTCACTAGCTTAACAACAAGCTTTTGGCTTGTGGCTGATAAAATTGGTCAAACAGCCAAAACAAACTTGTTTGGTTGGTGGCTTTTGAGCTAGCTTAAAAAGTAGCTTTTAAGCCAAAAGTTACAAGCTACTTGGATCGGAGTAGCTTATCACCATTGGCTAGTAGCTGCTCAAGGCCAAAATTCCCTTTATAAATCTTTATTATCAAAATAAATGGTTTGAAATAGAAATGTCCAAAATGGTTATGTTGCACCCTAATAGCCAGCAACCAATAGCTGAATTTACCAAACATGATTCTAGATATAAAAAAAAGCAACAAATACAGCCAACAACCAACAACCAATCGAATCAGCCAAGTGTAATAGTCAAGTAGTCAACCGCTAGTAGCTACTAGCCAGTTGCCAAACAAGGCCTTAGTATCAATATTGTAAAAGACCAAAATTATGGGATTTTGGGCTTTTCAGGCCAGAATAAACCAGGCCTCTTGGGCCTAAATTGGGCTAATTAGGTTTTGGGGTTTAGCCACTTTGACCAATAGTTTAGTCTACAAGTATTGGACAATTATACTTATATATGACTTAGACACTTCTTTTTTGTAATTTTTTTTATATGTTTTAGTTTTTTTCACCTTTTATCAGGGCGTTGGGAAAATTTGATACTTTTGTGCAAAAATTGATAATTGGGCCAACTTTTTTTGAAAAAATTGCAAAACCTTGTAAAAAAATAAATAAAGTTTCATACTGATTTTCTCTGCAAAAAAGTTTAATAAACACTAAATAGATCTTGTGAGATAATATATAATTTAATTTCTTTTATGTTTAAATGTAGGTCCTCCATTTTAGGGTCTTTGTATGACGGTGTATGGATAT
This sequence comes from Patellifolia procumbens, assembly GCA_947645195.1. Lineage (NCBI taxonomy): Eukaryota > Viridiplantae > Streptophyta > Magnoliopsida > Caryophyllales > Amaranthaceae > Patellifolia > Patellifolia procumbens. The sequence goes on from CANSGD010000335.1 coordinate 3,667,986, forward strand.
CATTTTAAAATATCCTACTAGGTTGCCATTATATACCCATGATAGAACGAAATTCAAAGGAGTAGAGCATTAACTCACCAGGGTTTCCAAGAAGGATGATCACGAGAGAGATCACAATGAGGCTAAGGAAGTAAGTTGACTTCGCCATAGTTTTCGTGTTAAGTTATGAATTGCACTTATAAGCTAGTTTGTGAGAAATTAAGTTACAATGTCATACTATATATAGAAGCATGGTCCCTTTCATTTAGTATTTCCTTTAATTTATAAAGTATTGATGCATTCATAAACTTCCTAGATAAACAAAAGAATAAGTCATATTTATTACATCACTTCCTAAATATCCTTTCGCCACTATATATCCAATATACTTTGGTCATATTTTTTGTTATGTATACATTGGCGAAATCATAATCATGTTATACAATCTTGTTGGATTTGTCCTAATATAAACTTTCAGGATATCAAATTTTATATTGTTTTAAACTTAAAACAGGGTAGAAGACACGTGAGATGAAACTTGTGCATTAACAAATGTACAAAAACAAATGATAGATTCAATTAAAATAATAACACAGAAGCTACACTTGAATGGTAATTTTTTTTTGGGTGAATACTTGAAAGGTAATAATATTATAGAAAATTATCAACTAGGTCGGCAATACCTTGAATTTTTCTAATTTGATTGTGAAACGTATTTATCAAACTTTGAAGTGCAAATGCTGTTAAGTTTGATATGTCTGAATTTAATTATTTATATTAACTAGATCAAAGTAAACTTGATCAATTTTTAGACTTTGAAAATTTTAATTTGATAAGTTTTGCTTGCAGTGTGAAATTAACTAGCAAGTTGTTTGATGTTACATTCTCTCTATGAGATATTCAAGATAATCATTTATTTCTTTCCCACTATGCAATTCTTGAAAAAATCAAGCTAAAACTCTAGTTGAAGCCTTCAAGCGATCCATGAATTTAGTTTTGCGGTGTCACTTATTGGTTCATTGATTAAGATTTGGAGTTGCAAAATCGACAATCAACATTATATCTTTAAGTTGATAGGTCAAAGAAAGATAAATAATAGTTTATTTTGTCATTTTGGATGTTGATTGCTATTTATTGCCTCAATATATATCTTCCACTGTCAAAGATAGTTGTAAAAGACGAATTAGTAAAATTTCAGGGAGAGTTAAGTTGTTATGGATTTGAAATCCTTATTTTAAGGTAACTTATGTAAGGATATAATTGCAAATTGCAAAATTAATTATTGGGAGTAACTATGAGTTTTAGAGAGTCAAAAGTAGGCCTAGTTTGATGGATATTGCCCCAAGTGGCCAAGTGGGAGTTATATAGTTACATGTTTATGGATAGCAAGAACAATGAAAATTTTACTCATCAGAAGTTACATAAGTTATGGCAATCGGGACAAATAAAATTTTAGATTTGTACATACTCACCCCATCTTATACTCACTCGCTCTATTATGTGACCTTCGGTAGTAAGGTGAGCAAGGAAATAAGATGGGTTATGGGTATGTATAAGGTGAATAGTTGGTACGTAGATAGATAGATGCATGGAGCGAGTATTGTACATTAAGTTTTGCATGGTGCTCAAGTACCCAACATATATCATGCATGGACGGTCCGACGATGGGTGATACGTATAAAATTTAGGGTGGTTACCATGTACATTATAGAAGAATCATCTTAATTTGCACTTCTCCTATCTCACCTATTGACATTAACCTACCTCTATAAGATCCATCGTTATTATGCAAAATAAATCATGATCTACACTAATGAATATTCCAGGAATCGTCACCAGTTCACCACTTACCCAATAAATGCGGCAACGTATGGGTTTTATAGGGTATCATCTCTAAAAATCTGTAAGGATTAAATTCTTTAATGTTTTGGGCTTTGTATGACGGGCCAGGCCCTCGGCCCACATTTTTGTTTAACAAATCTCATTATCTAATATCCAATTTAAAGTATGATTAATGTCCAATCTTAAAGATTTATGCTCATACTTTAGATGCCCAATTAAAATGGTTCATGCTTAATTGTTAGACGACTCTAATTCTGAGCTTATTCATCCTATATCCTGTACCAAATGCTATTATTGACTCATTAGTTAATTTGAAACTCTCTGAATTTCTCATTTAAAAAAGAAAAGAAAAGAAAAGAAAAAACTCTTCTTGGATTTTGTTTGTTTAGAGTAATGAGTAAAAAATAACCTTGATGCGTTATTCAAAGAATGCAGACTTTACATGTAGTACAAAAGCGCACATGCAACAAGGATTGATAAAGTAGTCATTTTTTTAAAGATAAGGAGAAGGACCCTGAGCCTATCTCAACTCGCACAATTTCTTAGTCCAATATTTATAGATCAGACATATGAAAGTAGATGGGAAAAGATAAGGGACTTCCCACCTCCAAATACCCTAAATAGAGATTTGATCTCATGACTGAAACACTTACGACTAAGCCAAGCGTTACTTGGTAATTGATAAAAGAGACATAGCTCTTTAAATTACACCAATAATTGTTGTAAAACGTTATAATTCAATATACATTAGTGTACAAGAATCAAACTTCCTTGTACATAATCAAACTTTAACATATACTATATGATTAAACTTTTACATGCACGATTTCATGAATCCGCAAACTATAGTGAACATATATATATTCCTCACATGCCCATTATGCCATAGACAACCCACTTTAAATAAATTATGCTAAATTGATTTATACACAATGCACAAACTAAGTATACAAATATAGTGATATGATCTTTGACAAGTGCTAATTAAAGGGCATAAATTTAAGAACAAGGTCCAAAGTCACAAGAACAACCAAGTCCTGACAATTTGCATGCTCCAGTACGTGCTCCGGATTTTTTACAGCTTGATCGGCATTTTTTAGAACCAAGAAGACAAGATGCTCGACTAACACCACCATGGCGCACCCATCCACAAGGACGATTGACTTGTACCCTCGGACGGAACTGAATTGGTTTTCCCGGCACACGTTGGATTGGTGGAATACGGATGTCGCTGTATACTCCTATATTGTATGATGTTGTACAAATAAAATTATCTAGATTAGACAAACCGATAATTGAAAATAGACACTCTGACATTTGCACTGTATACGCGTGTGTTCTATAATATTGCACATAAATCTATTTAAATTCGACAAGCCGGTAAATCGAAGTATATACACTAAGGTTAGGTACTAATACTTAAAGCTGTTTTTTTGTAATTAGAAGGTTACAAAATGTAGGTTACTCTTCATGTGTATTTGTACATAAGATTAACACATGGAAGAATGATAAAATTTAGGTTACTTTTCATGTAATTATACAATCTAGGAATAAAACTAGGAACTATGGAAGAATGAATTTTATAATCCATTGGTAAAACATAGTGCACACACAAATATTTAATAAAACACTGGATAGACTACCTTGTGAGGTAACAAATTATATGTGAACACAACAAATGTTATGATAGAACGAAGTACAAATAGTTGATGATTAACTCACCAGTGCTTCCAATAAGGATGAACATGAGAGAGATTGCAATGAGTCTAAGGAAGTAAGTCGATTTCGCCATGATTTTCGTTTTACACATATGGAATCGACTATATTGTGACAAATTAGTTGGAATTTCTTAATATTTATAGAAGAATGATCTTTCCATATTCATAAACTTGCTAGATAAACAAATGAATAAGTCATGTTCAATATTATAAACGTTCTGTTTCATAAAATCGTAACGTTTAGACTTTTGCGTTGTTCACACACTTGCCCACCCATTTTAATTTATACGTAACGTAAAATATAGCTAGTCAGATGAAATAATATTAGATTTGTCTAGGTATATATTTTCAAGGCACCAACTTTTTATAGATTTTACTTAAAATATTAATGGTTAAAGTTGTGCCTTAAAAAGCATAATTCGCATATCTGGCAATTTGCATAGCAGTACCTTGAAATAATCCACTTTAATTGTAAAAGGAAGCTGTCAAACTTTGAAGTTCAAATGCTGCTAAGTTAGATGTAGCTGAATTAATCTTTTATACTTGCTCAAAGTGAACTTGATCAATTTTCTTTAAATATTACAATTTGATATTTTTCGCTAGCAGTGTTAAATTAATTAGCAAGTTGTTTGATGTTACATTATGTTCTTATACATAACAGATATTTAAAATAATCGGTCAACACTTTCCCACAATGCATTTGTTCAACTATTTTTTTTTTATTTTTTGATGCAAATCAGGAAATTAGATAGCAAATAGCAAAGGTTTTTTGTTCAACTATTCGAATACTACGCTAGTTCAACTCTTCCAGGGTAATGAAGAAGACAAATTGTTGAATTTTGGGGGAAAAAATCAAGTTGCTAATGGTTTCGAACCGTCATTTTAAGTTACCTTGGTAGGGATATTTCATGTAAACGTAACTTGTACAACTAATTCTTGAGACTAATTATAAGTTTTTGAAGTGGCAAGTAGGCCGGGTTTGATGGATACGACACCAATTGGCTAAGTGGGGTGTGGGGATAATATAGGTAGGTGTTTGTGGGTAGCAAGAACAAGGTGAAAATTATACTATAAGACATCACATGGATTATGGGCATTGGGACATAAGCGATTTTGGATTGTAAGTGCTCGCCTCACCTTATAGTCACTCGCTCGCGTTGGTAGGTAGGTGAGTAATTAAGGTTGTAAGATGGATACGTAAGGTGAATATATATTTGGTGGCTCGATAGATGTATGGCACGAGTATGGTACATTGAGCTTTGCATAGTACTCAACACACATTATGCATAGATATTAGGATTAATTGTTGTGTACTTGTGTATATGATTAGGCTTTATAGTGTTTATGTTGGGTTAGCTTTAGTTAGTCATATAATTAGGCTTTGTATTAGGCTTTATAGTGTTTATATTGGGTTAACTTTAATGTGTATTTAAGCCCATTATTAGTGTTGTATCTATTGTATACAAGGAATGATGTAGGGCTCCTTGCACACCCTCATCCCGGCTCCTCCATAACTTAATCTAATGCTTTTTGCATATAGAAAAATGTTAATTGAATAGGAATATATATCTACTAAATGTTCCGAAAATTGCTTGCATGTCAAAAGAAATGAATGTGAAGCAACAAGGACAAAGATAGTAAATGGAAGGCACTTGAAAATTGAAATTACCATTCTCCTTGTAATTGAAACTATATATGGTCCTCGATGACCAATTGACAAATGATCATTACAAGTAAGAGGATGTTTGATCATGCAAGGAAAATGGTCAAATGGAAATGGAAACTCTAGGTAGAAAGTAAAAAGAAGACGGATAGAGTAATAAACATTTCGATACCACCGTTTGAATAGTTAGAAGTGTTGCCACTTGCAAGTACTTAATAATTATATGCACGGTTCAATGAACACTGTATATATATAACAAAAAAGTATAAGTAATTAACCAAATTCATTTACGCATCAACCGCCAAACAAAGTCTTACAATACTCTATTTCTTCCATACACACTTTATTTGTTGCCTATACTACTTTACTTTGAATATACTACTTTAATTTGTTATTGACCTTATAAATATACTTCCTTATTCATCCAATATACTACACGTATGGCCCCAACCTCGTTATGTGACATTTTACCATTTCTCCCATGTTACACATATTGTTCAATATAAACAATATGTATATATAGTTGTTATAGACTTGACATTTCTCGTACATTTGGTAGATATCAACAAGCGCGCAGCAAGCTCATGCAAAAAAGGTTAAGTAAAAACATGCCCTAACACCACCAAAACCAAAGAGATCGATGAAAACATAAAATTCACTCTTAAGGGCACATTTGAGAATTGAGATGACACATAGAGCAAGAAGTGCATAGTACGACTATACTCTAGCATGCTAATTCTCTTCAATTCGATCCCATTGACTGTAACAATGCAAGCATTCGAAACATCGAATTCTCCAGCTTCATCTCTGACTAACATAGCAGGTTTAGGTTTCCTTTTCTCCTTTTCCAAGTACTTATATTTTGTTCCTCGGTGATTTTGTTCTGAAACTTCTTTACAAGTTCTTCATCATCTTCAACGATGATGTTGCTTAGATTTGTCCTGGATAGATTTGTTCTTGGTACTAGAAACTTCTTAATGATGATCGATGATACCTCTTTATTTTCATCTACCTCCATTTTCATTAGATTACGAGAGAGAATTCGCGATTTCTATTTTGATCAGATTTTGGAGCTTTACAAGAAAGAGCCCTAAACTGGACACTATTATTTTTTCTTTTATGGTGCCTTGTTGTTGGTATCATTGACTGTTTCCTTTTTAGAGGACACTAATATTTAAGGGTAAAGAGTTCGGTTTGAATCAAGGGTAGATAATTAACGGTTAGTGTTAAGAATTGGAGAGTGTTTAGGAGTAAACGGCTTGTTATTAATGATTAGGGTATATAGTACAATGACTTGGAAAACAATCTAACCTTAGAATATTAAGTAATATATTTTCCTAATAACATAAGATAATATGTTATTCTAAAACTCTATCATGATACTTTTCTTATCTCTAATAGTTAGGTCGCTGACAACGGTATAAAGATATATGCTGTTAATATATAACAAAGTTAAAATAGGCAGGTACGATTGTGCAAAATGCGTATAATAGGTTGGTTGGCCATATAACCTAAGTTGTAGCGTAGAAGATGTAGAGATGACTAGATGAGTTTGAACGGTTGTGCAACTCCATGAATGGGTTGTGCACTTGTGCATATGAAAATATAAGAGTCATATGGCCTAACAAGGTCGTAATGAAAAGATGTACCAAGTTAATGAGAAACCCTAAATTAGCTTGTGGATAAGATCACATAAGAGGTTAGTTTGTGCACATGGTCTTAAGAAGCTGTGCAAAAGAATATGATAGATTGTTTTTCAACTTCTTGTTAGTTGGTTGATCGGGAGCCAAATAGTTAGACATGACTCATTGCAGAGCGAAGGTTGTTTATTAACATTAGAGACACTTCTAAAAACCTTTCTATTCACATCAACAATCATAATTTTAGTTTGATATGTATTCGTTAGTTTTGTCCTATACTATAAATGTCATATGACTTCGGATCAATAAATGAATTTTATTTTAAACAAAAACCGACATTGTTGACGCTTAATTTTTGTTATTTGCAACAATTTGACTTCATATTATCTAGTAATTGTATGTGTACTGTGCAAATACATAATAATGTTGGATCTTATAATATTTTTTCAATGTATTTATTTAAGATATAGGTATATTTTTGATATATAAAGATATTAACAGTCAAAATGTTACATGGTCAACATGACAAGTAATAAGCATAGGACCAGAACACAAAAACTCAGTGGCACTTTGTATTGGTTGCATTTTTATCGCTACCGAGATCAATTATATAGAACCATAATCAATAGAAACCCTAGTGTATATTAACTAATTTAGTTGGTAAAAAGTTTTGACAAAGTGGTTTTTAAGACTTGGAGTCAAAGTTCAAATACATCACTACGTTTTTTCTTGTATACACCAAAAAACAATACAACGAGTAAAAACATGACATACCACAACAAATACAAAGTTTTATTAATTCACACATACATCTTTATTATGACTTTATTCATATATCATACAATCCAAGCGGCCATAGTAGTTTTACCTTATAGGTATTACATTTTCTTATTATACAAACATAAATATATATCACACACACATTTCATACATTATATTATCGGTCATCATATTTCAATTTCATTAAGAAGGAGGTCAATTGGTGCTTAGCATCGGCCATAGAAACACCAACAGTTTCCATTTCTGCATTGCCAATGATCTCCATTGTCTGGGCGCATCCCTCCCCAATAATTCAAGCACTTGTGGCCACACCTGTAGCAACAATCGTTGGTGTTCCGCCAACCACAGCTCTGTGCTTCAGTCATTTGGATTCCTACAAATATTCCAATAGATTAAACTAGTTAGTCGAATCGATATTATAACGAAAGCTTGATGGTAAAAACACGTAGGGAAAATTATCGCCTTTTTTGGTAAGGAAAAAGATCCATAATGAATCGCTATGAAAGACTAGGAAAATCCCCACCCCTAAAAAGTAGTCCTTAGAGGTTTGATCTCATAATCCATAGTAGAAATTGTTAGACTAGGCATTCTAACTATAATATAAAATTTAGAAAAAACTCGAGCTTGTATTCTCCTAATAAGTCCATCTTATCTAACTATTACCCATTACTACCGCGACACCAAAACCACCGGCTCGAGCCTACCTAGTCATCATCTTCTTTGTTTGTTTTCCTTTAAATCTCTAACCACAACAATCAATTTTAGAAAGAAAAAAAAAACAAATGGATTAAACAGTTCATTGAATGATTCAAAAAGGTGATTACTAATTATACTGAATAGGTGACTGAATAGATTAAATTAGTCATTGTATTCAGAATAGTGGTACATCCTCTTTTTGATATTGGACTTGGTTCGTGTCTAGGCTTATGTAAAAGTAGACAGTCTCTTATAACACCTTTTGCCTCTAGGTAAGATTATAAGGATAGTTCCTCATTACTAGGGCAAATATTACTTGGAAAACTGTTGCACTTGTATCAAAGGATCAACTAAAAGAAATTAACAGTGCAAATAGGATGGTTTGAACATAATTAACATGGAATAACGATTGAAATTATCTAATACCAACTTCAATATGATATAACTAGCGCTTTAAGCTTTAAATTCATATAGATATCTAATAACAAGCCTCTCCTTAGTTCTGCCATTAGTAAAAGAAATTATTGTTATTGCTTAAAACTTCTAATGCTCATAATAAAATGTGGATATTAATATTGCCAAATCATGCTTAATGTTTCAATAACAATGCCAAAATTAAAGAGCTTACCAGCATTTGCAATAACGATGAACAGGAGACACATCGCAAAAAGGTTGAAATAAGTAGCCTTAGCCATTTTTGTTTGCTTTTTTTACTTAGTTTTGCACTTGAAAATCAGCAAATAAATGTACTTGTGAGTTGTGAGGAAATGGGTGGAAATGCCGTAGCTATTTATAAGGTAAATTCATCCATTTTTTTATCTCATATTTAATAAAATTATTGATCTACTTGTAATATGAACATATGAAACAGTCAATTGCAGTTACGTAGAATTAATTAATAGACGTATTGCATTGCTATAATATGTATAGATTTTTTAGATTGATCTAACTAACCGCTAATGATCTAGAACATGTTGAAACAAAAAAATTTATTTTTTGGGGTAACAATTAGGAGTACCTTAGTACGTAGCATTTAAAGTAGTAACCACTAGCATGACTACTGGAACTACATTTAAACTGATCTTAGTGATCAAAATTTTACTCTTGTTCGACTCAAGTATCAAGTCATCATAAATTAAATTTATTTATCATACATCCAGGTGTACCATGAGCATGCTGCATCTAAGGTTTTATTTTGCTCATTGCTCATTTGGAGTTTGGACGTCTCTCCAAATGAGCAAAAAATAGACGCCCATGAGCAATGAGCAAAACAATATTCTTAGGTGTACCATGCTCATGGTACACTCTGTTGTGTAATAAAAGTTGTAATCAATACTAGCCAAATTGTAACAAAATTTAGTTGCAACAATGAGATTCATTATAATGTCTATATTGTGCAAGTGAAGCAAGAAACGAATGTACGGCCATAAATTCATATACTTCCTCGGTTTTTATTAAATGATATACTTGTTTTTTCCGCTTATCAAGGAAGCGATTTAAGGGTGTAAACGATTGAATTTTTCGATGAAATTTTAACACAAGCAAGAATGAGACTCTATATTACTTGTGTTAAAATTTCATCGAAAATTTCAATCGTTTACACCCTTAAATCGCTTCCTTGATAAGCGTGAAAAAAAAGTGTATCATTTAATAAAAAACGGAGGAAGTATATTTCATTGGAATACTTTAAATTCATATTGGGTGTCTATGTGTCTATATGAAGTCTATGCCACTTGATTATCTAATATGAATGTATAGGAAATTATTTGAATTTATCGCAGCTTATTAGAGTTTCTTTATAAAGCGTTGAAACTTATTTGTATTTATCAGAATTTAGGAATTTATTAGAACTTATCGGAATTTTATTGAAATTATTGAACCTGAAACTTTTTCAAGGTGTAGAGACCTAACACTTAAACCATGTCATATACTTCAAGATAATTGACTATTATTTCCGGATGGAAAAGAAGTATATATACTTATGTTTCGTTTTATTAGGCACCATAGGCCAGGGCATAGGCACACACGATGTTTGAGAGTGAATTTTGACCGGTAATTACTCTAATTCATATTGATAAAATTAAAACCAAAAAATTTTACAAGACAAATCTAATGATATAATTTTTTATTTTTTGTTTTTGATCTATAAGAGTTATTTGTAGTTAAAGCAAATTTTCCATAACCATGCATAATGCATGTGTTGCTTATCTTTAGAAACGTAGGAACTAGGAAGTATATACTTCCTCCATTTTTTTTAGCTGCAACAATTGGAAATATTTGTGTTAGGTAAAATATTCAATTGTTACAGCTAAAAAAACGGAGGAAGTATATGATATGTACATTGACGGAGCTAGGTCAAGAAGTGAATTTCGCACAGCTTATCGTACCCTTACCTCATTATAGGTGAATTTGAAACATTCAACTATTGTCAGCACGATGAAGATAATTATAACCTCAATTTGCAAGCACATTGTCTGACCTTTTCTTCTCTCAAAATTGAACTAGTACTATTTTTTCAGCTGAACCAATAGAAGATGGGGAAGTTACTAATTGTGTACGTACTAGTACATTAACCGATTCTCTTTAGTACTAAACTACTTTATTATAACAATAGTTAGCGTTGATTTCACCATATTATGAATACTTCATATTACCAATGGAGTATAATAAACTTATTTATGGTCAACAATCACACATTAGTTTATAACTCTTTCATACGTATAACTTATAAGGCTATATAACTACTTAAAGCAAAGATGTCATAGCGTTAGTTGCATGGGAATTGTTACTTGACTTAGCTCTCAAGCATAAAACAAATGAAAGAGGGCTTGGAGGAGTGAACAAGAACAATGAAAATGACTTACATTAGGTATGGTGAAAATGCAGTGGACGTATATATATAGTATATGCTAATATATTTGCACAAAATATAACCGTTATTTTTTAGTCTTCTTACCGCAAATTCTAGAGGGGTGTCGTGCACAGTTCGAATCTTATCAAGTGAGTATATTTAGCAGTGATTATCACTTCATAGTTACACTCCTATGTTTCTAGTTGGCTGGCCCGCAAATGCCGGACTAAGAAACTGTCCGGGTTGATATATGGTCAAGGTCCTTCTCATTACCATGTTATACTAATGGATTTGTGAAATTTTGCTTTGATATCGTCAAGGACTATCAATTTACTTCTTGTGGTGATTTTTGTTTAATATGGTTAAGTAGTATACCAATTAATCAAAACCCAAAACGATCCCTCAACATTTCTTTATATAAATCTTCATTCATAATGATTTATCCTTCTTTATCTTATTGTAGGATGCAAATTAAAATTTCCTCATTATATCTATAATTATTAGGTTTTGACCACCCTTTTGAGGTGTTTAGGAAGGTTAGCGGAGGAGTTTATAGGCAGAGGCAAAGCTAAAATTTTCACTAAGCGGATTCATTTGCATATAAACATTATTCTATTTTTTCTCATAATTGTAGAAAAGAGTTGCATGCAATGCAAGTGATGCAATAGGCATGATCGTTGGCCTCATGCAAAAGCCAAAAGGCAATCAAAAAATCACCTAAACGTCGTTTGCCAAACACCCTTAGCCCAATAGTAGTTCCTTTCCGAAAAAAGCTGCAAAGAATTACAATCAAGGAGTAGTTGTTTTATGTTAAGAATTACAATCAATGGGTAGTTGATAATACATGAATTATAATAGGTCACATCCTGGGCATCATACATAACTCAGACAGTAGCTGTGTGTTGCAAAAAAGGGCTTACTCGATCCACAATGAACTCGTTGTTGTATAGCGCTAAAAGAGAGTGCAGCGTAGACTGGAATATTTACAGACTGCGATTTCACCAAAATGAGAAAAGAAACTGAATGCAATCATCAAATTATAGGGCAGAATCTGTTTAGGAAGCAGCTCCAACTGTTGCTTAATGCTAATTTAGTCTATGTTACTCATACTCGGTTACATGTGTCCGCTCTCGGCTACATGTGTCTATGGGTGTTGGACTTGGCCGTTTCATAAAAGAATATCAACTCTTTGGTTTGAAATGAAGTGTCCAAGTACCGTGTCTTGTCTGCCACACGGATATGATAAGGAAATCAGAAGAGACACAATAACATACAATCTAGTGCTAAACTACCACTATACTGAAGGCAAATGCTCTATCAAGCAGAAAATCACTATGCACTCAGTTGTCAAATAAATGACTGGAGAAACTTGATAACAAGAAGCTCAAAGAGAGCAGCCACTACTTCGAATGAAGAGGAACCCAAAACTCTGAAAAGAAAACTATGTAGAAAAACCTAAGAGTTCCAGAATTAAAATAACTTTCACTTGGCCCTTTGTTTTCATATATCTCTCCTTGATTAGCATCCCCGACAGAACAGTAATCTCCTCTACATGCTACTGCATGGACAAAAACACAAGCTTGGGGTTAGCGGTTAGCCAAAGTACAAATCGATTCTAGGTTGCTCTAGGAACAATGAAAACCATCTATGGAGAAGACAGAGTCGAGAGTTGCCAGCGACTAAGTAATTCAGATGGGTGAGTTCGGGATGTAACCATGGCATCCTTCAGAATTTTCAACAAGATCAACCTACATATCGCGGGAAAATATAAGATCATCATCATTAGGGGGCGTTTGGTAAGGGGCTACAGGAAAGGGAAAGGGAATAGATTGATTCCATTCCCTTAAAAGCTGTTTGCTTGAGGGGTTTTATCTTTCCCTTTACCTCCTCCATTACCCCAAATCCCTCTAACTTCTCTCGAAACCTCCCTAACTCCTCTCGAAAACCACCAAAATGCTACCACCCTGCTGCGAAATCCACCGTAGCTCAGACTAAACCCTCAAAACTTCCTAATTCCTCTCAAAAACCACCGCGATCCCCACAGACAAATCACCCAGATCTGCCGGATAAAATGAACATGAAGCGCCGGTGAGAGAGGGGGTTAGAGCGCAAGGAAGGTAGAGGCAGAGTGGTGGAGGCGGTGGCGACGGGGATAGAGATGGTGGTGGGTGGGTGTTTTTGAATTTTGGCTCGTGGTGTTGGTATTGAATATTGATAGTGAAAGAGATAATGAAAGGAAAAAAATCAACCCAAACAACTCTTTTCATCAAAGGGTTTCACTTTCCATTCCCCCTCTAACCCTTTCTTGATTCCATTCCCTTTCCCCGTGTCAACCAAACGCCCCCTTAGTGTAGAGTGATTCCACACTTGACTTTTGATGGTCTTCCAGAATACAAGATAGGTTTTATCCTGGCCTACATGACAAATATCCCTATAGAAGAGTGATTCCACCCTCTCATGGGCTTTTCTTCCCAATTTCCCCCTATTACGTCAGGAAAAGCTAAAAATATCTGTGAATTCACAAATTTTAAAAATTTACCCTAGGTTGACAAAAACTGTCCAACTCTAAGATGGGATTATCACTCCTTCCCTGAGAACTGCCCCAAAAGAACAGCTTCATAGAATTTGGCCAGTAGTGACGCTGGTGTTTTGGGCTAGTTGGCCTTATGATTAAAACAGAGAAAGAGAAATTTGAAGGAGGGGACTTGGGAATTGGGATAGCATGAGTTTGTTTATCAAAGATTACAAAATGCTTCGAGTAAGATGGTTCAGGGTAACACATAAGCAAAGATTCCAAAAAGTTCGACAAAACTCACCAGAGTATCACTATCAGAGGCTGGACAAAAGGTTGATGAAGGTCAATAACAAACACAGCTAGACGATTAGACACGATGTGATATTTGGGTCAGCCAGATCTCCACAGGTCTTGAAAGGGCTCAGCAGAGTCATATCAAGGATCTTTGCTGCCACTTCTGTTCATGCTTGGCTATTTCTTCACCTATTTTGGCCATTTTCTTTCGGCATACTTTTGCTCGCAATCGTAACCACTCTTGGATATGGCCTCGTCATTGCCTTGTGTGAGGGGCTGAGGGCTGAGGGGATCAAGGATATATGCATCTTGCCTCCTCAATCCCACTTCAAGCAGAATTCTTAACATTCCAATGCTGAAAAACTCTTGTGAATACAAGTTAAAAAGAACCACAAGTATATCCTTCAATTCATCTGCATGAATACTTGAATTTCATGGAGAGCAGCTGAATAATATGTAAAAAGAAAAATAACTGGCCATATGCAAGTAAATCAATACATTAAAGCTATGACCACCGGCTACATGCAAAAATATCACGAGAAGAAAAGGAAAAGATATAGACCAGACCCGCAAACTGCCGCACGATGCCACCCTAATTCAACAAAGGAGGTAGCAACTGATGCGTTTATTGATTTCAACTTTCTTATGGAGGCAGGTTCAATTGGCAAAATCAGAATTTTCTAGTGGGTCTTATGAGATAAACCCATACAAACGAACTTCAACCTACATGGGACCAGTCTCGATTCAAGAACTGATCAAGCTATTCTTGTTTAGGGCTCCACTAAAAAAAGAATGGAACTAATCTAGTAACTTACAACTGTAAGAACTACTCAAGCTGACAACTATACAGGTCACATGCTCAAACTGCATCTCTGCTTCAATTTCCCTCCAAGCATCACCTGAACGAGAACATAAAGCCAAAGTTAAATGGTTGTCCGAGCCCAAAGGTCTGCAAAAAGTAAGTCAGAAGACATATATAACTCACAGCTTAAGCTGCAAATTTTCCAACACACGGCTGCACCATTCTAGGCTCCGCAATATTGCAAGATGTCAAGGTCATCAACAGCTAAGTATTCATTGTCAAAGCCCTCAATTTCAGGGAAAGTAGTATCAAATAGATCAAAATCTAAAGAAAGGCCATTAAAGGGAGATCCAAGGTGACTATCAAACGGTCTAGTCTTCTCCGACTGGAATGCATCAACACCATAGTGGTGCAACTGACTCCCAGTAATCTCATTTTCAGCAGTGTTAAGCGATGGAAGATGCAATCCAACAACTTCTTGCCTTGTCTGGGGTTCACTTATGGAATGTTGTGATCGTTGTTCGTCATGCCTTTGCCCATAGTGCATTGATGGATTGTAATAAGGATCACCATGTTGTAACTCGGCATCTTGTACTGCCGAATGATGAAAAGACTGGCCTCCAACAAACATGTTCTGTCCAGAGCTCATACTGGGAGGACGAACATTAGAGAAATGACTAAACTGACCAAACTCTGAGGCCGGAGGTTGGTATTTTCCCATTATATCACTGTTAATAGACACCAAGGGTTCGACAAATATAGACCCATTTTCTTGTTGGTTATCAAGCATCTGGAAATCATTCAAGTCTGCATTATTATGGTTCATGTCAGACACAGGTCCCACAGGTTCATCCAACAAATTTCCGTCTGCAGATGGTGCAATTACTTGATCACTAGTTATCAACTGCTGTGCATCCTTAGATGTGCTGGGTTGTTTATCACTAGAGCTTCCTTTTCCACGAAACCTTCTTCTCTTACTTTGTTTCTCAACTAGGTTCTTACTCTGGACAGAAGGGAGACTATTGATTACAGGTTCACCAATTGTTTCTGCATCACTTTGCTGATTCCTCCTTTCATCTTTAGAAGAAACAGACACCGCACCTTCATCAATGCCGTCAACATCATAATCACTATCGCTACTAGCAACAGGTTTCCTCTTTTCACCACGTGGGCCTGGTGGACTTCCTGTGACACCTGACGCACCATTCTCGCTGCTAGGCTGCCGGATAAGAGACTCTTCTCGCCCTAGAACCCCTAACCATATTGAACTCTCCTTCGCAGTCATCTTATCTTGTAAGCATTTAGATTGTCGCACAAGCCTTCTAATTTTTGCAATATCAGGAGACATGTGCTTGATCACAGCAGTCAAAACACCAACCTTCCACATCTTCTTTAGATCATGTGGTTTCTTATACGGAGGGTCTTGACCCTTCGGTAACCCTAGCTTTGACCACCAATCTTCATTGCCTGAAGGCCACCATGGTGGAGGGACACCCTTCTCAAGAGGAAACTTCCTTTGAGGAGGATTACAATGCTGCATCAATGATGACAACAGCGACCCCAAAGTAGCATCTTGTAACTCTTGAAGAGTGCTTTGACTATTTCCACTCCCATTACTAGCCCCTTCACTCATCGCCAAGCACTCCGCTTCATACTTCGCTATGGCAGCAGGACCATTCTTATCAAATTTGACCTTCTCTTTCCACCATGCTCTTATATTATCTGACGAGCCACTGACCGCCTTCCCTTTTTCAGGAATTATCCCATACACAAACCCCCGCGCTTTGCAAACCTCCATCAACTTCAACATATACTTCAAAATTCCATCTTGCGCTCGAGACATTTTTTTCCTCCTAGCTTGATCACTCGTTTGCTTGGGCTTTTGCTTCTCAGCAGCCCGTTGGGCTTCAATTTTCTCTTTTTCCTTGATTCTCTTAAGCTTAATCCGATCTTTCCACATTCGTCTTTCCAGTTCTTCCGGCTCAATCTCTTCATCACTAACATCTTTCTCCGCAATGTTCCCGCACCTTAGGTCATCAATCTCTACCTCCGAGCTAAAATCATTGCAAATGGTCAAACAGAAACCCACCAATCAAATCCCACATTTACTATAAGCCCAAAAAACAATTACAAATACGAATTCAATAATTGCATTGTAAAAAATCCAGCTTCTATCCTACATAATGCACTGAGTGGAAAGCAAAATCCTTATTTTCCATCAATTAAAAGAAATGTAAACTTACTCAAACCATTAAGCTAATCATTGAAGGATTATACACAGCCTACATTGATGTAAGGGATGGCAATCGATACCCCAAATGAACAAAAAGAAAACTTCATTTCCCTTCTATTGGGCCACTAAGATATAAACTATTGTGTTGATCATCGAATTCGCAACCTCAAATTCTCAATCTCTAAACTTATAACTCACACCCCAAAACTAAATTTCTAGGTTCGCCACGGCGGTATACATACAAACATAGTAACAAGATTTCAAGTTGGCTAAATTCAAATTCATATAGCCATATAGCAGAGCAAGATTGGCAACAAACAATAACTATTGAGCATATAAAAATTTGTCAGTCATTAATTTAATCAAATTCCTCAGCAACAATTCACAAAAACTAACCAGTACAATCTCCAGCTAATCAGAAACAAATAAATTCTATGATCATCAAATTAGCAAAAAATGAAATTGAAAAAAAATTATGAGATTCTGAAAGATTAGAGCTCATACCCATAATCAGGACCAATCTCATCGAGCTCCCCCATAAATACCCAGATTGAAATTCTTGATTTTGACCCCAAATTACATAAACCCTAATCAAAATTCCTCAAAACCCTAATCAAAATTACCCAAAAAAATGAGAAAAAGATTGAAACTTTGGGAATAAAATTAGGGATTTGGTGGGCAAAAGCTGAGTGGAGAAATTGGGTTTTGCTTACAAAGAGGAAAGAAAAGGTGGGGATGTAAAGAGAATCAAAGATAAAATTAAAAAAACAAAAAAAAATATACAGTAAAAAATAAAGGAAAAATAAAGGTGCAGAAATGTAGAGAGAGAAAAATATGAGTGGTTTTTACAGAAACACAAAGGGACAAAAAAAGGAATAGATGGGATCAGAATATCAGATTACATCCCTGCCCCTTGTTGCTTTGAATCTGGACGTTTTTCTGTTCATTTGCCCTAAGGGAATGTACTAATTTACAAGCCGATTTACAGATACTATTCTTTTCGTCTCATAATAAAGTTCTCGGCTTGTGAATATACATGTAATTAAGAAAATTAATGGATGTTTTCTTTGCATGAAATCAATCAAACTGAAATAATTAGTGAAATGAGAAAGTAAAAATTATTATGCATAGCTGAACAGAAGATAAGAAGGGGAGAACATGCTCTTAGTGAGTCATTTGTGATTAAAACTACCTCCGTTCCATATGCATTGCAACCTTTGACAATTTGCACTATTTCTATACTATCGTTTGACCTTCTTTTGTGATTTGTACACAAGGATAAATATATCTTATTAGATTCGTCTCGATATATGCTTAATTAATATCAACTTTTTATAATTTTTACTTAAATAAAATTAGAGATATTAGCTTTTAAAATAGTGCGTTGGGAGGCGTAAAACTCCCTGTATTGCAATACATATGGAACGGAGGTAGTATATCATAAATTATCTTTGTTATTGACTTTTTAAGAGTATTTGTAGATTTAATATGATAAAGTACAGACCCCAATCATAAAAATGAGGTTATTTTATTATATTGACTCATTCGATTGGAGAAATGAAAAGTTTATTATGGAACAGATGAAGTATAAAATAATACTTTATATTTTTCAAAAGTATAGTTTTTAAATATGAGGTCTGGATCGTACCAATCAAAACAGAGAAAAGCTCACTTTACAAGACGAAAGCAAATTCCATCAAAAAGTTGTATGGCAATTAGTAGAAAAACTCATTAGTCTTATAAGGTGAATGAACTCTTCTCAATTGTATCAATATGAGCTTTTCACGTGTGAGATTTTTACATAATATCCAGTTAGGTTTTCACAACGTTTTATCCACCACTACACTACTCTCTTATTACTTCACTTGTCAAGACACAAAGATGATAATAAGTGGCATTAATGAAAAAAATAAGCTAGAACCAAATCCATCGTAAAAGATGAGTTATTTCCTTCTTCAAAATGGCATATCCTTCATCCAAACAAATTGACACCATTTAGAAATTGATACCAACAATAATTTTTCTATTAGGGTAATTTGGTAATTAGACTCTTAGTAGATTTTGTAAAGATATTTTGTATCTCTATATATATGATGCCAGGCAACCTAAACAGGTAGCTAATCATTTTATTTTCAATACTCGTTCATGGTATCACGAGAATAGATTTTTATCTATGCTCGTTCATTTCCATTCACTGAATATTGGACATGCAAGTCGCAACAACTTTGAAATCGTCATAATCATTGGCGATAGGTCCTTTGAAACTGGTCGTGTTTCTATTCGAATTTTCTCATTTTATTGTCTTAAATGCAATTTATGTACATACTTGAAATTCTATTTGTGGAAAATAAAAAGTTTCCTTTTTTTAACTTCATGGGAGTTGAGAATGGGGTGCATGTACTCATCTACATTCTACAAGCGATTAAGGAGGCCCAAATTGATTTGTTTATAGAGGTGCTTTGTTCATTTTATAGTGAAATAGTAGATTTTTTTGTTGTTTGCATCCGGTTCATCCTTCGGGTTACATTTCGGATTGAGGCCAAGTTTGGGATAGTTAGATTCCATTCCTCTCTTAAGAGTGTTGCGGGGATTCGAACACGAGTTCAACCTACCAAAGCCAGCCTCCATCACCACTATGCCAACACTTATTTGGTCATAGTGAAATAGTAGATAAATGGTGGGAAAAGTAATGGGATCCATTTGACTGTTTCTTTAAAACTTAAGTTTTTTTGTAGTGTTATATTGACAAAATAACTATATTAAGTAGTTGTATTATAAAAGTTTTATACTACCTCCGTTCCATAGGTATTGCAACCTTTGACATTTTGCACTATTCATACACTACCCTTTGACCCTCTTTTGTGATTTATACACAAGGATAAATATAGCCATGTGGGATCTTGTTAGATTCGTCTCGATATATGCTTAATTAAAATTTACTTTTTATAATTTTTACTTAAATAAAATTAGAGATATTAGCGTCTAAAGTAGTGCGTTGGGAGGCGTAAAACTCCCTATGTTGCAATACACATGGAACGGAGGTAGTATTAGGTAGTTGTTATAAAAAATCTAATTTTTTATTAGCTAGTGGTAAACAATTTAAGCTTGTTTTAAATATTGTCTTTTTCTACTATATTGCCCTTATTTTTATCTATTAGGGACAATAGTATTTTTTGCACTTGTAAATATATATCTTGACTACGAATATCCCTAATTGCACATGAGTTAAAATTTTAAAAATTAATATTATAAAATTACACACCAGGACATGTTTTCTTTAGTTGAAAACAATTAAACAACATTGAATCAAACAAAACTAAAATGTAAAAACAGAACTGAAAAAATTTAAACTAAATTGAAAGAAATAGTGATATGTGAAAATAAAGATATTATACCAAAGTGAACTAAACTAAACTAAATCGAACTAAAAATAGGCGGGAGAGAACAAAACCTAAAATGAATATCTTAAATTTGGTATAGTAAAAAATAAAGATATTATTTGCTACTTTGACTTTTTGACAGTTTCCAAGATGCGATCTCAAAAACTAATATCTCAAATTTGGTATAGTAAAAAATTACAAAAAATTATATATTTGAAAAGTAGACATTGTGACAAATAAAATAAAATCCAACATGAATATGTTTTCCGTTATATATATAAACTCAAAAATAGTTAAAGTGACAAAGTAAATAGCGCCTAAAGTCAATAGATATAGGACCGAGGGATACCAAGTATTGGTCCAGTAGTGATGGAGACTGGCTTTGATAGGACGGACCCGTGTTCGACTCCCCGTAACACCCTTGGGAGAGGAATGAAACCTAACCATCCCAAACTTGGACTCGATTTGGGTGTAGCCTGAAGGGTGAACCGGGTGCAAACACCAAAAAAAATATAGGACCGAGGGAGTAACAAAGAATCAAGATAGAAAAGCACATTAAATTAAATTAGTGACAATTAAGATAGAAAAATAGAGAGATGGAAGAAGAAGAATGGAAGGAAGAGGTGAAAAAAGCTGGATGTGAGAGGTTACAAAACGCTCTTTTTGATTGCCACCGCCGTATTCCAGCGGGTCTAGCGAGAAAATCAGCTTGTCAACACCTAAACCGCGCTTTTGCGGATTGCCTTGTGGGAATAATATGCCCATCTCAATTAGAAGCTGTTCGATCACTTTGTTCTAGCGGTGGCACATCATTGAAGCGATCACAATGTCAACAAGCTCGTTTTTCTCTCTCTGTTTGTCTCTCTCAACATCAAATTGAAGAATAAAGATTACCCATAATCTCATTTACTTTATATTTGTCTTGGTGAGTTTAATTACTTTGGTTTTTTTGAATTTGGGTTTTGATTTGGAATGTGGGTTGGTTTTGGTTGATTAATTGTTGTAATATGTGTCAAAGTTTTGATTATTCTTTTGGTTGATTAGAATTAAGATTTTAATTTGGCATATGTGTTGATTTCTGATGACGATCTATGTTAGCGGACCCCAAATTATTTCGGAGATAAGGCTTTTTTGTTGTTGTATATGGGCTGATTTTTGTTGGTTAATTGTGATGATATGTGTTAAAGTTTTGATCTTTTTGGTTAATTAAAATTGGGGTTAGGAGGACAGAATGGAGTCCCCTTGTTAGTTTGTTACTTTGGTTTTTGTGGAATTTGGGTTTTGATTTGGAATGTGGGTTGTTTTTTGTTGATTAATTGTTGTAATATGTGTCAAAGTTCTGATGTTTTTGGTTGATTGAAATTGGGTTAGAAGGAAAGACAAGAGTCTCCTTGTTTTGTTACAACAGTGATTGCAAAGTTGAAGTAGCTTTCTCTTGGATAATTGTAATTTGTAATGACTTATATACAGTCAGGGGGAAGGGGGTTGGCGTAGGTCGTGGCCTTCTCAGTCATTTTTGAAATGTATTAAAAGTTTAACCTAAAAACACTAGTTATCATATCTAAGGTACATGTGAATGATCTGATGTATACTTGGCTCCTTACTAGAAAATTGTTGGTTCTGCCAGTGTATGCTATACTAAAGAAGTAGTAATTAACCCTTTTTTGTGGGTGTTGTTTTTGCAATTGAATTTGATGAGATGGAGATGGGTTTTGGCTTAGAATTTTAGTTAATATTGCCAATTTGATTAGTGAAAGGGAAGAAGAGGCTCCTTTGGATCGATTGGCACTCTTGAAGTTGCAGAATATGAATGAGGATGTAGGAAAGTTTGAGCTGTATTCCTTGTACTTGGGTGGTCATGTTGGACATGATTACGTTTCCAATTGTTCAACTTGGCTAATGGAGTTTTATGCCTCTCGATACACACCTACTTTAATTAGTAATATCTTCAATTACCTCTAAGTAAAAATTACATAAAAGTTAATGTTTAGATAGTAAATAGAGACGAGTCTAGTTATCCTTAGGTATACAGAATATGAATGAGGATCCAACATGCATATTTGAGATAAAATGAAGAGTATGCGTAATATAGAGATTGGGACGTGGTTTGGTTGTTCGGGGTAAGGAATTGAAAGGTAAAACAGATTTTTCATGTGCTAGCAAATGAGCATGATCAAGTTAGTTGATGGATGGGTAAGAGTTTTACTGGATCTTCTAATAGAGTATCTCACAATGAGAACTGAATTTTAGTCATCTAAATGTTGAATTTTGAAGGAATTTTCAACGGATCTATAAATCTATGTGTGTGTTTGTAGTCTTGTGGATTTTGAAAATAGAAAGTAACATTTTGAAGGTTATCAGATTGGCTTATTAATGGAGAACACTAGGATCTAAGAAAGCATATGATGATACATAGTCGAGCGATACCACTCGTACTCTTTAAGCCGCCGTAATTAATTACAGTTTTCGGATCCTCAACACTCTTATACGCCTTTGTGACTTGTCCCTTTATTTTGAACCAGGAATACTTCTATGTTGTATTTTCATAAAATAATTGATTTGGATTCTAGGCCTATGTCCATAATTACATACATTCTTATTCTGCAGAGATTTTTAGGTAGATATCGAGAGAGCCTGATGCATATGAGTTTACTTTTCTCCTAAAACCATCAAACCTCTATTGTGTCGATTGTCTTGGTAATTTTGGGAATCTTTCACAACCAAATTGCCTTATAGAAGCCTATTCTTTATGGAGCTAGAATGAAGAACTGATCACACTTATGAAAAGATAGAATGACTAGAACTGGTGCAAATAGGAGCTTGTTAGGCCTGCCTTGGCATCTGCAGGAAGTGAATGTAACTGATTGCAGCCTAATGAAAAAGGATGCCCGACATTGACCCTTCTTGAAATTTGCCAATTTTCTAACTCGTTTCTTTTTCTTCACTTAGCAAAATACTAGTTCTGATTGGCAATAACGCCGATATGCTACTGTATAAGCTGTACAGACGATGGTATCAACTCATGTAATCATGCTATATTTCATTCTCAACCAGTACTTGCATTCATGAGAGATCTACTAGTGTCTTAGGAGTTAATTGATGGGCTTCAAGTAACAAATCGAATGAGTGAAAGTTGAAACATGGAGTACTATCTAAGTTTTCTTGTTCAACCATTCTTTCTTTCTTTCTTTTTTTGATTGCAGCTGGGAACTAGAAGAGCGGAGCGTATATTTGGTCACAGGTCCTCTGCTATGTACCCACGCAAGAGGTTGTCTAGAAAGAGACGAAATGGAGAAAGGACTTCCAGTGAACATGTAAGAGGAGCAATTTGGATGCACACCTAAGTGAATTTGCTCTCCAAACAAACTGTTTCCTAGAGAAATGACTTGCATTTACATCCGAGAAGGACAAGATAAGGTGTAAACTTTGTTTGTGAATGGTATAACACAATCAGTCGACGAACAACGCGATCAAGCTCCTCATGCTCAAATCTTGCATGATTTTGCCTTGCAAGTGATATAATAAACAATTATACAAGGTTAAAAACACAGACATGTTGGTTGAAGCTTGTAAGTGTAACTAGATTGTGATGATAAGACTATTTGTAACGCCTTCATTTAACGGAATCATATATCGGAAACAAACTAGAGCTATTTTCTCTATCTTGTACTATATACTCAGAGAAGCTTGTTTTGGTATGTTGGATGCATATATGCCCTCAGTTTGTATAAAATTGGAATTATTTGTGGAATATACAAAGATTTGCCTTATTGTTGATAATGTATTACTAAAAATTATGAAAAAGTCATATCTGGAACATACACAATGAAATGAACCTAACGAGATCACACATGATAAGACTTTACTTTTTATATTAGTGAGACTGTTAAAGTTCGTAAATTTTAACCTTAGAAGGCAAACCGCGACTAGTAAAAAAAAGGATTGGTAGCACTATTGGATTGAAGAGACTCTAACTTTTACAGAGCACTGGAGCCTTTTCAGATGTTGAAAAATGGGATATAGTATGCTAATTTGCTGCAAGAAACCCAACAAAAAGCAAAAGCAAATAAAAGTAATGACATTTCAATGAGAAAATGACCCTTCAAAGCTGCCTGTTGTATTGAGCACTATGAGTAGGGACCAATACCATGGCCCTAATATCTTGAACTACATTGTTATCATAATTTAAATCTTAAGACTTCCGAAAAGATAATCGAATGAAAAAACTTAAAACAAACTATGTGAAATCGAAGAAATTAATTAAACAATAACCGCATTACAGAAGTGTATATCTAATTAAACATTAACCACATTACACAAGTGTATATTGGCTCACAACATGCTGTCTGTTCTTGCAGGTAGTCTTCTGAAGTAGTTGATCGGAACCGAAGGAAGCCTCTTCCGGAATCTAGGGTGCCTGAGCACGTAAATGCCATAGAAGAGCATGCAAACTTTGAAAGGAGTAACATACAACACAATGGCAGCCACCAAACAGAAAGTAACAAACAATGCAGTGGCTCTTGGATCTCTCCAGCTGAGCAGTGACTGAAATCTCTCCCCTTGAGTAGCCAAATCTCCTACAACAGTTTGTATTCTCCCTGCTATGCTCCTCACTCGATCGTACCTCATCCTAATGATGTCATTCCCGCGAGAAGTAGGAAAAGTATCAAACTCCTCATCAAGCTCATCAGGGTGTGCTACGTCAGCATGTGAGAGCCGAGTGTCCATATGAGGTGGGTGCCTCGGCCTCCATCGGTAGTTCCAAATACCAATCAAGAAAAGATAGAGAAATAGGGTTGGAAGAATTAGTTCAGGATAAACAATAAGGATTATGAAGAGAATGTGAATAAGAACAGTGGTTATAGGGTTTTTCCATGCACAAATTTGATCGAACCATCTACCAACCGCAATCATCCCACTTAAAACATTCATGATTCTAAAGAAGTTTGCCTTGCTCCTTCTCATGCTCCACATGTGAGAATCGACATCCAACATATACTCCACAACTTCTTTTCTCAAAGGAGGTTCTGCTCTACCGAGTCTCGTTGAGACAATTTGAGTAGCTTGATGCCTTAGACTGTCGAGCTGTATGACGGATAATGGGTGAATGTAATGCATTTTGGGTAGGAGTGGATGAGAATACATATGCAGCATGTTGATCCATGAAGAGCAAGAAAATCTCACAGCTAGTTGAACTTCACCCATCTTCTTTACTCCTGAAGGATGTAACACTAACAGAGGGTATGAATGAGTATAAATTCTATCAGCTTCTAGAGTTGAAAGCCGCACTCTCACCTTCCCGATTCTTGAATCTTTCACCACGTTATTACCGTGTAAATGACAGTTATCGAACACCCCGATAGTAATAACTGTACAAGGATCGAAAACCTCCCATGTGTATTGCTCGTTCCATTTGGGATGAAAGCTATCAATGATAGTTCTTGTTCGAATCCATTTTTGGCCATACTTGGCCACACAATAAGCATCTGTTGTCCCTCTTCCTTCTTTGTTTTTCATCGGCATAAGTCCATGAGCACTAAGAATCCCGAGCTCCAAAATTCCAATGCTTGGCTTCCACAGTTGCTTAGCAGTAGGCCTCAGATCACTGCTGTAATGTGTCGATTCATCCAATACATGATAACCGCCATCCAAACAGATCCTTAGATGAATCCTGCTAGAAAACTTAGTTTCCTTCTTTTCCCCATCAACAATAATATGTTTTTCAAGATTGTACCACCGAGTATTCACCGGCTTATGGTCTAATCTCCTTTGCACCATATGCAAAGGAATCAGACATCTCCCTAGAGTTTCATCCTTCCCGGGTCCCACCCGATCTTCTACACTCAACATCAAGGGCTCCTCAAATGGCTCCGCGGCTACAAACAACAAGTCCTCATTCCACATAGGGTTCAGTGTCTTAGCTTGACAGATTTTAGTCCTAAAACCCTGATTTCCAAGCATAGCCTTAGCATACACTTCAGGAAACCGAGTCTTGTCACTGAACATCAAATCCTGAGCTTCGATGACATTCACCCTCACGTACCAAAGTTTAGGCGAAAGATAAACTTTCGACCGGATTTTCCCTACAGCATCTCCACCAACAGAAGCAGCATCAGAATGCCAAGCCTCAGGGAAAGCCTCATCACCTTGAGTCCCCATCCAAACAGCCAACATTACCTCCCCTTTCGCCTTATCCCCTTTACGATCCTCAATCCTATACCATTGAGGAGCCAGAGGACTATCAGGCGGAACCCTCTTCGGCACCTCATTAAGATCAAATACAACCCTCCCAATGAAATCATCCTTCACAACATCCTTATCCTTCACAAAAATCTCCACAATCGAAGCTTGAATTCGTTCCTTCGAGAAAGCAAACACTTGGTTCCACTCAGGTTTAGTGTTCTTCTCAAAGTGCCTAGTTGTTCCTTTATAGTTCCCTAACTTCACTTCTACATAAGGGTCACAACTACCTGTTACATCCTTCCCTGGTAGCTCCTTAGCCTTCACTACTCTAACATACAGATACTGCATTTGCTCAACAAGATCATAGGTGGAATTCAGCTTATCCCCGGCAACCCCCGCCACGCCTATGGCCGGGGAAGTCTCCTTTAATGCATATTCCTCCGGTAAAGGCGGCCGCTTCATTTTTTTGATACTTGAAATAGTATATGTTTATAATTCACAAAACAAAATGTGGGTGTGAAATAGGATAATTAGTGCTCTAAAACTTAATAGTTTGGTATCTTTGGAAAAGTCATTAGAGTAATTGGCAAGTTAACATAAAAATATGCACACTAAGAAAGCCAAAGTTTGGATCTTTAACAACAAAATCAAATTACTACCAGTATAAAGCCAAAAATGGCAGATTATTCAAAGGTAGTAAAGAAGAAAGTAACAGACAAAAATTTACCAAAAGTGAAGTGTTTCAGTGAAGCAAACTCTGATACAGTACTCAGTCAAGAACACCTGCACATAGAGAAGATGAAACAAAGATAAATTACACTCAGCTTAAAAGACTGAAAAATGGGTTAGTGCAGAAATTAGCAAACAAAAGAAAATTACCATAATATCTAGGAAAACGATAATACTGATTGACACGTGATTTCGACGTAAATTTTCAACTTAATACCGTTTTAAGTATACACAAACATAGAGTTGTGTTTTTTTTTCTGTTTGGTTAAAGATACAAATTACTATATGGTGAAGAATGTGCATGAAAATGACAAACTTACAGTAACAGAACTAACAGGGAGATCTGCATTTTCATTAAACTCAGCTATAGTAATGTTTGGTTTAACAAAAAAAACACCTTAGAAAAGGAAAAATCATGTCTTTGTTGAAGAGAAAAAGTAGAGTTGATGGGTAGAAGTAAAGTTGCTTACCAACTCAAACAAACAGGGAATTTTTTCTGTTGAAGACCAAGTCATGTAACTCTGAGTAAGGTCTTACATTTGGGAGGAAAATATGATTGTTGTTTTCCATACAAAGAATTATTTCCACATTTTTTTTGTAAAAAAAAAGTCTAGTAAGTGGATAGTATATCTACATATTTATGAATAGACCACGCGTTTTAACTTCAAATACTACCTCCGTATCGGAAAGATTGCAACCATTTGACACTTTCTACTCACACTTTATGTCAAATTGTTGCGATCTTTACGATAAGGAGGAAGTAGTAAGGTTTTAGATTCAATCTCACTCTAGAGAGTTCTAACTTTACAAGTACAATCCATGTTAATATCAACATTAGTACAATCTTATTGTCAAATTTCATATCGTCTAGGCATCTATTCATATGCTTATAGATAAATCGTTTAACACAAGTTTTTGTATACGTTCTAACAAATAAGGGAAAAAAAGGAAAAAGATAAAAATATAATTTATTTCTGCATTTTGGGAACCTGAAATTTGTTGGACTGGTAAAAGAGGCAGACTCTATAGAAAAGAGTGCTGTTATAAATATGAAAAAAAAAAATGTTACTGTGGTAAAAAACAGAGAATTGGAAAATGCAGTCACAAATTAAAAAAGGACAAAATTCACCTGGGTACCCGAGGTTCACACGTGGAGCTGGATGGTCGGTTTGGCACGTGGAAAGGGCCCAGGATTGTTATTGGGTCAGATTTACAGTACTGGTAATTTTTACTTAACATTCTATGGAGGTGTTTAGGGGTGATAACGGGTCGAGTCGGATCGAGTTTCGTATAACTCGACTCGACTCGTTAAGATCTCGAGTCGAATTTGATTCGAGTCAGTCAAATCGAGTCGAGTTTCGATCGAGTTTTGACCAATTTGAACGAGTTCGAGTCGAGTTTGATCGAGTCAATCTCGAGCTATTTGCGAGTTTTTCAGTTGACTTTTAACCGATAAGATGCATTATATACAAAAATTGAATATTTTAACCCTCTATTATATCATTTGAGTTTCTCGCGAGTTTTCGAGTCGAGTTTTACGTATCTCGACTCGGTCTCATTAGTGTTTCGAGTCGAACTCGAGTTCGATCCGAGCTGACTCGAGTCGGTCATTGACCGAGCTTTGACCGAGTTGATCTCGAGTAGCGCACGATTTGTCTTGCTCGATCAGCACCCTTGGAGGTGTTTGTTACATTGTTTGTTTTAATTGTGTATTATCGATATTAAATTTAGTCCGTATCATTATTTTCCATATAATTAATTAATTATGATATGATCAATTGCTTCATAGTTCATAGTAGTATAAAATATAGTCAAATGAATGTAATACCCGTAGTAACATTTTGGTGATACTGCTTCTCCACCCGCTACTTAGATTATAAAACTTGCTATAAGAGACCATTGTTAAACTTATAAGATAATCGGAAATTATATTAGTTATTCAGCATTTTTTAAGTCTCTTTTAACCCAAAAGATTAAAACTATTGTAGACAATCTATGCGAGGAATTGAGAATAGTCGTAGGCCTGATAGATCATTTGTGTTGGGTACAACCGTACAAATATCTTTATTCAGTTTTGATGGAATAAAGATAATAAAACTTTCGAGTTTATTCTTTACTAGATTCAAGATATATTTGATTATGTCATAAATGAACTCTATGAGAAATGAATGACTATTAGTTACATTAAGTTAAGGGATTGTTCAGTTTAAAACGAAATCCACATGAATTACCATTCTTGCGAAAATAGTTGCAAGAATGCTAAGTAGTTAGTGTTAGGTAAGTTGGTTGCTCACATTCTTTGTCAAGTGACAATGATATTTCTTTCGGTTATATTTAGGTCCTTTTAAGTGGACTGATCATGTAATATAATATTGTCTTTGTTTTACAAGGATTGCTACAACCGTGTATCTCAAGTATGTCAGTTTTAAAACGGGAAAAAAAATATCTCGTATTTGTCAAAATTGTAAAAAGTCGATATATGAAATAGTGAAATGCACATTATCGAAACATATTTAAGATCTCACGTGACTAGATAAGATCAAAGCAGAATACATGAATAGGGTCAAAACTTAAATACAAAGTGGTAACATAACTGTGCTAGTCAAAATCAATTACCCATTAAACAATTGATCCAATTCTTTTTTCTTCTGAATTTCAACCACTCTGAGAAATAAATGGAAGGAGTAAACTGAGTGGGATTAGTAATTAATATATAGACTAGCTAGAGAATTGATATCCTGTTTCAATGATGAGTTGCAATATCCCCTGAAAGAATTATCTTGAAATTTAAAGAAACTACTCACTAAAATAAACACCTCATTTTATTTCAGACCAAGAATAAAATCATGCTACAATTCGAGTCTCAGATCCGGCTAGAATCTTTTGACAGGCACAACGGCTCCTTGCTTCATCCCAGACTCGAGCATTGCCTCCAAAACAGCTACGTCTCGAGCACCTTCAGCATAGGATAGGCGAGGGTCGGGTTTGTGGTTGTTGGATGCCTAGAAACAAAGTTTTGAACACATGAGAAGCACAAGTTGGCAAGTTGCTCAACAACAAAGTGACAATAATTGTAAGACATAATCACTATTCCTAATTGGAAATTGCTAATTGGAGAACTTGACTTCTACCATATAGAGAGGAGGTATCGTTTTGGGGCGCACACAAAGTGAATTTACCAAAATATCCCTCTTCTTACATGTTTGGCGGAGAATAGATCTCCGAATAGCCTACTCAATATTATGGTGTGACATGAAGCGAATCATCCGATAAAGAGAACCTTCATTTGGTAAATAACCTTTGGACTCACCTCTGAAATATCATGCAAAAATGTTTTAAGTTCTTCAGTTACCCCACTGAATGGGTGGAATGAGCTTGTGCATTGCCCATCAACATTGAAATTAGACACCTGAAAATGGCAGTGGTAAATGCTAAAACAATGCTACTAAGTTCAGTATTGATGAGATGAATGTCAGCATACCAGGTAACCATGTCGCCCATCAATGTTGCCACGCTCAACTTGCACAGTTCCTTTCAAGCCAACAACTCGCCAGAATATCTGAGGTGCAATATATTCAATTAAGATTCTGGAGGATTATGTTTAAATATATCGTGCTGGGGGCTTCCTATATTCTTCATAATATGCATATAATTCATACCACAACAGCATTTTATGTAGTTTGGAATAAAAGTTACGGATACTTTGGGAAGCCCGACTCTTCTCAAAAAAAAGTTACACATATGCCACTGTGATATGCAGTGATAATGTTAGTAGTTTCTCATATCGTGTTACCACATACCTTGGGCGATCTAGTAGATACTGCCATCACGAAAATGCCAGGGCAACCATTCTCTAGTTGACTGCAAAGGAGAGGATCGGAAAAGGTCTACATTAGATTGCATAAAAGAAGGAAAAGAAAGGTAAATAGATTTGTTTCTGTAACATACTATGTACTGGAGATGTTGTCTGGAGGAGGCAAAGTAGTATCAACATGAGTGGTCAAAGCCGAAACAGACTTCATCTCACACCCAACAAGCTGGACAAAATAAAAGTTACAAAGTATTTCTGTAATAAGCATATATTTACTTTTAAAGCTGAATGTGAAGTTCCCCATAACTGGGACTAAGGGTGTGTTCTTTTCACCTTATTTTCACATATCTTAGCTTAACTTATCCGAACTTATTGACCATAAACTCAACTTATCCGAAATAATTAACCCTGAAATGAAATTATTTTCATGATATAAGTGAAAGTAAAGTAAGGAGAACTGGTTTTAATTCCTACTGGCACTTCCTAATAAATGAAACTCCTTGCGAATTACAACTTCACGAGAAGTGATACTTACTACATTAGCCATTTAAAAGAATCAAAGAACCTAAAACAATCACCAAGTTGATGAGTAAGAAAATTAAGCGCTTACCATCCTTAATCCTGCTATCATATGCACTCCCATATCCAGAATGAAACCTCCCTACCACAACAAAACACCACATGTAATTAGAACC
Source organism: Patellifolia procumbens (assembly GCA_947645195.1). Taxonomy (NCBI): domain Eukaryota; kingdom Viridiplantae; phylum Streptophyta; class Magnoliopsida; order Caryophyllales; family Amaranthaceae; genus Patellifolia; species Patellifolia procumbens. The sequence goes on from CANSGD010000335.1 coordinate 3,699,797, forward strand.
TGTGATATAATGGATTAGTGGGATCCATTCATGGCTGAATTAGTTAGTGTGCAGAAACTTGGCATAAGCTACAAGAGTATAAAACTTGATTCTTGTTCGTTGAAGAAGTCGAATAGAACTCTTAGCAAAGAAACAAACTTTTCTCTGACCTCAGTAATCTAGTAAATCAAGTCTTGTGGAGAAGCAAACATTCCTCAAAAATCTTATAATACCATAATGTTAATGATTAAAAGCACAAGGTCACTGATTTCTGACAATGGCTTTGTTTTTTGCAGTCCTTTGGGCTAACAATAAGCATTAACTATATTTCCTGAAATGGTATCTGTTTAAAAAAAATGAAATCGCATGTCGATCGGTATCATTAACGCTTAATCACTGCTTATGTTACCACTTTTAGTCACTTATAGCAGCTCTTAGGGCTCACAGAAAAACTCCAAAAAGGGCTCATTTACATAGGTTTTACATCAGAGGATGAAAACTATAGCAGCCACGTCTTATGAATCACTTACAGTAAAGTTCCTTCTCCAAGAACTCGAGAAATATGGGTTAGAACTGTTCATTGATCCTTCCACAATAACTTGGACATTCATCAGATCTCCTATTTCTTCAACTAGCTTCCTGCCCTGCGCAATAATTAGCTATTCAACTGCAGGAGAAACTAATAGAATAGGGCTCGGGCATAGTTGAATGGCATGTACCTCAACAAAACCAGGTTCAAATCTGTAATTTTCTGCTACAGCCCAAACAGGTTTTCTGGGATTATCAGCACATATAAGATTGTAGCTTGACAATGCTATTTCTGCCTCGTCATTACCTACACAAGCAGACAAAGCTCAAAAAAAGTAAGGGCTAAAATCTTATAGACATTGATCCAAGAGTGAAACCAAAAACGGCCTCTTCACCAGCTTCATTAATCCGGGATTATTAGTAGAAATGTTCTTAATAGAGTAGCTAGGAAGATGTACTAATATGTACACCCATGTTATGGCTCAGTGAGCTCAACCCGAATTCAAGGGCCTTGCCTTGGGTTTGATTCCTCATAACAGCAATTTGAAGGGCTAGGGAAGGGGAGTGATTGTAGTAGTTGGGCCTTGGGTTGAGCCCTGAGCGAGGGCAGGACTGCGTCCTGTACCTAAATAAATCTTGACATTCATGTATACTATTTCAGAAATCTCGAAATACTTCTGCCCTATGAGCTACTTAAGTGGTTTGGAGAGGATAGGTACAAGTCTATATAATGAACGGCCTTTTGGGTAAAATCATATCATATCCTTAATTATGACGTGTTGGGAGGGAAATTGACGACTAATTCTGAGTACATGTCTATAACAGCACCTAATAGAACGAGAAAAGGAGACTTAAGATAATTAGATGATACACAGAGAACAAGAAGAAATTTACTCACTTGCTGCAGCTGGTTTCTCTGTTGATCCCCAGGATCATCCAAGGTCCAATATATTGACATGGAAATTACAAGAAACAAATTCAGAAAACAACCGCGAAAATAACAAAAATGAAGAATCATAAAGTTCTACACTACACCAGTTATGTGTTTATCTATCAAAGTTATAGAAGTTCAGCACCGAGTCGGAGTCTACATTCTTTCTTTTTAGTAAACAGAGATAATCAGGTTCCTCTTTGCTATTTTCTGAAGCCACTTGATGTACTATTTAACCAGTTACAAACATTGATGCCCATCATTAGGTGAAGTGATTACCTTGGATCACATGCTTCCCTGCCTTGAGAAGTGTCAGCGCCATATCTACCTAAAAAACGGGTGTCAATAAGCAGATAAGTTAATCTAGACCATAATGTCCTGAAAAGACTTAAAACTATGAACTTTACAAAGTGAATTCAACTTAAACACCAGAACTCAGAAATATAATTGTAAGCATAACTAGCAAATTAGCAGCAAAGGACCAACTAATTTTTTTACAGAGTCCTTAAACTATCATCGAAAGCTTATCTCATTCGCACTATTTGCACCGATTACACTCAAAACCACATCCCCACCCCCTCCCAAATAAATTATAATTCGTCCTCAGCAAGAAATACAATGAGATTAAAGCTATGAAGTTGATTAGCTCCTTGGTACTAATAGTAACTTCATGTGTTCTCTGATAATCATTCGAGTTTGACTTTTCCATTATTCATATACCTTTGACAATTTCCTACTTTAAACAAACAAGTGATATTGTGTTAAATGCTACTTCTATTGAAGTTGTCTCTATTTCAAAGTTACCATATTCCTGTATTCGGCAAGGGTAAAAATCTAACAAAAAACTATTAGCGAAACGCGTAAGATCTTATCCAATGGAAGCTTCATCAAAAAGATTATGCCATTGCTTTAGCTCATTACCTGAATGCACAAAGCTTAACTCTTTGCATAAAATTTTTATAGTCCATGTCAGATAGCTAGTGTAATGTAAGGGCCTGTTCTCTCCAACTTTTTCAATCAACTCACTTCAGTTATTTTCAATTCAGTTTAACTTTTGACAATACTTTTACTGTCAGATTTTACTATTCTTTTCCGTACAATATAGTTCACTCCAGTTCAGTTCTATGCGCTATTATCAACAAGAGAACAGACCCTTAGACCAACACTACACCTTGGACCAAAACACAAACTCGTTATTTTATTCTTTTTCTTGTAGCAGGGTCCACTAAAAATTAACAATATAATATTGAGAATGCGTCTTTATAGTACATAGCTCTACGTACTCCCGAGACGAAAGAGGGGAGAGAAAGAGAAACCTGAATCTGGCCAGCAAGAACAACAGCAACTCCAACAACTGATGAATCCTTAATAATATCATCAACACCAGCATCACCCCATTTACAATCTACTTCTGGGAAATTCTTACTAGCTGCATCCACTGCAGATCTAGCTGACTCCTACAAAAACCACAAAATTTGATGAAAAATACCCATTAAATTAAACAATCTTCACACAAATGAAATGGTGAAAATGTACTACTACCTCCGTATCGCAAAAATTGCAACGATTTGACACATTCTACTCACACTTTATGTCAAATCGCTGCAATCTTTATGATATAGAGGAAGTATAATTAATACCTCAGAGCGACTCCAAATGTATTTGATGGAAACAAGATGAGAAATTTCAGATAATCTGGGTATGTATTGATTCTTCACAAATGTACCTGCTCCAATTATGGCAATCTGGGTTTTGTTTGCCATTGATTTTTAAGGTTCTGAGAATAAAATTAAGGATAGTTATCGTAAGGAGAATGATATATGTAGTCGTTAATGCACTATATAAGAAAGTAACAAGGACGAGTATCGAGTAAGATTAATAACATTGATTGACGCGTGATTTTAGATATGTGTTACGTCTGATATGACCCTTATAATAAAAAGATGAGAGCTTTACTGGGATTTGGAAATGCAAATGAATTGAAAAATTTTCTGGGATTTGAAGATTTTAAGTAAAGACAAGTGAAGTGGGAAGTACTCACCTGAACACAGAGATGAACACGAGTAACTTTTGCTAGATATGAGCTCAGGTAAAATGGGGACTAAATGGCTGTTAAGTAGGTGTGAATTTGTAATTAATGCATGAGTGTATAACAAGCTTTGGGTATATTCTCTTGATCTAAAAAAATAGTTTCGAGTTGATCAGGTTTATAAAGGAGGTAAGATCGGAGTTTAATTCAGTTTATATATGTGTAAGATGAGGAAAATGTACCTATAAAATGAGTTGAGTTTTACGTCTTTATAATTTTATTAATTTATCCAGAATATTATATAACGTCTCCTAAGTAATAGTGGTTTTTTGAGGTTGTATTCACAAATACAAATGTAAGTGAAATCAGTTTTCCTTATTGAAGTAAACTCTTGAGTCCACTCTCGGAGATTGGGTAAAAGTTTCTCTAATAAAAATCGATTCATTAAAGATGCGAAATTGAAACTACGAGTATCAAAAACACCATATAGAATGAAAAAAGTTTTCCGCCTTCCACCACCCCTAGGCTCAAACACCATTTTCTTTTTTTTATTAATATTATTGCTTTAAAAGGTGAATTCACCTAATTTCACATAGTGAACTTACATTTGTTTTAACTCAACATATCTCAACTTATCTTAGTCTATTTTTTAACCATAGAATTACAAAGGCAGGATTAAACTCGATCTCGATCCCACGAAGAACAGAGAGGAACGGTCTCGCCAACCTCACCCAAACCCAAATCCATATTGCATTTTGAAGGAAAGCTCTTCTAAAAACCCAAACCTACATATCATGATCATTAAGGTTCAATCCAAAAATGAGGGATTCAATATCACTAAAGTAAAGGCTTTGAAAAACTTAAGCATGTTATAAACATGGAATATACAACAATGATAATTCCCCCTAAATCAAGAAATTCTCTCTTTTTGTGGAGGTAGATCACACATGGGCCCCTCAAATCTCCTACCAAGGCTACCACCAGTCTGTATTACCAAGGGGGGATGATCAACACATCAACTCTCCGTGCTCAATTCTCTGATAAGAAATCCAAGCACAATGAAAAAACATTGAAAATTTGTTCCATCTATATCATTTTATTTGAACTTTAAAATAAATGTATAAGGTTTTGGTTTACATGCGGGACGAGTAAAAAAGAATAATCAAAATCGCCTGTACAAGATTGTATATCTCACTATGAATGAGGAATTGAAAACATCCCTAGTAACTAAAAAAGATTACAACACAGGTACAGTTCTGTAGAACTACCTATATCAGAAGCCGAATAGAAGGCTTCTGAAAGAATGATGAATAATGAACTTATTGTAGCTGATCCTACTGGAAAAGTCTGAAAACAAATACAGGGCTATGCAGGTCAATGAAGTTGGCTTTCGGATCCAGGGACTGTATATGTATAGTTTCTCTAGGTGCCTCGCTGACTCCAGTCTGTGTAGCATATTCCAGCGCCATTTCATAGTCGACCTGCAAAATCAATAATCAAATAATTCATTTAATGAAGATTAGAAGATAGACAGGAAAAAGATAGCATGATAAATGCGAAGTTGGTAGTTCCGGGAGTAAGTAAAGCATATGCTTCAAGTTTTTGCATATATATACAAGCTAAGAGCAGCATATGGGATACGGTATTTCACTTCAAGTGCAACAAATTCAATGGGATCCACAACATATGAGTGAGGCTTGATAGTGGACAACAGACGTATCCACTTAGTATAGACCCATAACATTATAGATCCGCTAAAACCATTGAAATTTTGGGTATGGGTCCGGCCTTACGTAACCTCAACCCATGCACATCTCTACTCAAACGGAATCAAGAATCGGGGATATCTAAAACCCTATCTATTTATAAAAAAAATGGACAAAAAGTCAAGAAACAATTTGGAAGAAAGACAACAACCATAATTGCCATCATAGAGGAGTCTGATGACCTTACCTGCTCAACATGTCTGGCAAGTTTCTCTTTAAGTGTTTCCGCTGTCAAAGCACGAGTTGCCACCTTTTTCAGTATTTCTGCATCTTCACCGTCATATTTTCTCTTCTTTGATGCATGAAATTGTGCGGCTTCTTTAAGGACTTCATAGATAGCATTTGCAGCATCAGGAATGTATCTAGCATTTGCAAGAGCCAGGGAGGAGTGTGAGCAATTGAGGAGTATAGTAATAGAAAGGAAAATTTTCTCAGGTAACCTTGAGGTAGAGCGAAGTGCTAAAATTAAACCCATGTTATTTTGAATAATTGAGATAGTCTGAGGGAACTGTAACCTAAGGGTGATCTCAACTATTTGAAATAATGGGGTCAATTTGAGCATTTTGCCTAACATCAGAGTTCCTCGACAAAGTAGTTCTTTATTAGGGGACGAGACAAAGATATTAACTTGCTCATATTTCGCTTTCTTTCCTGCTGTTCCCTAGCCTGGATTCTCTTCATTATTTTGGACTTCAACTGGATACAGCATTGCTGAATAGCGGACTGCACACCATTGACTAAAAAGTAAGAACCAGGGTTTAACTCATTTAGAACTTCAAAGAGGGGGGAGGGAGGGAGGGAGGGGGACTCACCTTGACCGCAGAAGCTATCTCACTAATATCATCACCAATGTATTCTTTTCCAGTCCCTTTAAAAGGGATTTTAGTGCTAACAATGCTTACAAAGACTCCAATTTTGTCTTGAGTCATGTTCATCTTGTAACCGCCCCAACTGTCCAATATGCTTCAATGAGATATTTTCCACAATAAAATTCCAGGAGAGCAAGAAAATAAGCATTTACTTAATCCTCTTTACAGCTGTCCTTGTGACGACATCGGCCCCTTGCTCAAAAAGAAGTGGAATCCGGTTGGCAAACCGAAAAATGTTTAAACCCTGTAGTGAGAGTGAAGCAGGTGTTAGAAGTATAAGAATAAAGATTACAGGAAAATGCCATAAACTGGTTCATTGATTGGGAAAATCCCAAACAATACCTAAGCAATATGACAATACTAACCAATCTAGCAACATGCAAGTTACAGTTCATCTACTCGGACCACTCCTAGCTTGTCCACTGCAATAATTACATCAAATCTTACAAGGCCTAGTATTTATTTTTTAAATTTCTATTTCTAGCAAGACAACAAAAGGACCATAGCTTTAAGATGCAATTAGCCTTAAAGCAGTGCCTTCCACTATGTTCCTGCATTTTATCTAATTTTCAGACTACATTTTTACCTTTGCATTCCTCAATTGACATCATTGCTCTACGTCAGAGACTAATACCAACAAAGCTGATTTAAGATGTAACCAGTAACCACTCACTTGTTTGACATCTTTTCCACCAACACTGACTCCAGCCTCAACAAGGAAAGGGTGGCCTTCGAATACCTGAGCACTGCATAAAATGACATAGTTCAATGATATAGCTTCACAAAAAAGTTGATAAGCTTGTCCTAGTACGCATTGTTTCAGTAGGATGTAAAGGCAGGAAAAATACTTCCTCCGTTTCTTTTTAACTGCAACGATTGGACATTTTTCTCTCTACTTTATGTCAAATCGTTGCAGTTAAAAAGAAACGGAGGAAGTATATAAGATGTCGAAAGTCAATACAGACCTGCCTGAGTAAGTAGCAACCATGTCGGGATGCAACTCTTTGATAATTCCTAAACGAAGATTGTACTCCCCGGCAGGGCTGAGGCACTGAAGAAAATTGAGTATTATTGCAATCCTAAATGCAAAGTTTATCAATGCAAATTCCATGTTGAGATAACAAACACCAAATAACTTACATCACCACTAGGATCACCAAATTTAGCCTGACGAAACAACTGATGTATGCGAACTATTTGTTGCGAGGTCAGTGACTTTACAGCCATCTTTGGGCTGAATTCGGGGCCCATTTCTCCTGCAAATTGAAAATGCATCATCAAAAGATCCAGATGAATGTTCTACCCTAAGGCTCTGTTCTTCTGGACCGGATTACAGTCCAGTTCAGCTCCATTAATTTCTGTTCAGTTCAGAACATTTCAATTCAGTTCAACTCCTCTGCTTTTGTCTCATAATTACACTTTAGTTCAGTTAAGAACATTTCGATTCAGAACATTTCAGTTCAGTTCGGTTCAGATTATTTCAGTTCAGTCGGTTCATTCGAGTTCAAAAGAATACTGCTTTTTTAGTTGCAGCATTTTGACTTCTGCAGTGTTCGTATACTAATAACTTTGATCGGTAACTTTAGACTAATATACAAAAACAAAAAGTAGAATGTAATGGCCTATTCGTTATCGTTTTTTGTTTTCAGTTTTTTTGAAAACTAAAAACCAAAAACACGAAACCAGAAAAAGTGGTTTTCACTTTTCAAAATCATCATGTTCCTAATAAATTTGACTAAAATTTTAATCATCATAGGACATATATCATATGACTTTGAAAATCAAAAAACCAAACAACAGAAAATCACAGTGATACCGAACGGGCCCTAAGATGTTGGTTTCACCTTAATGTATAATTTATTTCCGAAATATAAACTTTTTAAAATTTTACTAATCGATAATTACAAATCATAATGGCCAAGATTGTGCATTGGTAAACGTGAAAGTTAAAACGATGCAGCTAAAAACACGGAGGAAGTATTACCCCACTAACCTAGGCTAGTAGATAATCTGTCCAAAACAATCATGACCAACTATCCGTAAATGAGCCATCTACAATACTATGATATCATGATGAAGTATATGGCGGCTATTCATACAGAGATGATAACAAAAAGAAGTTTCGCAATAGAATCACAAAACTCAACATTCTCTAAGTGACAAATCAAGAAAACAGTTCTTCGCTATATTACATTGTAGGAATTTATAACGAGCATGGACTGAACAAGATTCCCATAGGCCATCTAGTGATAGGAATAACTCATGTACATTGCAATCTCAATAATAAACACTACTTTGGGGCATCTGAATTCTGGCTGACTTCTCTAGTTTAGGATACATTTTCTTTCTAATTTTGACAAGGGAATTATTTGATTACATCACACCACATACATAAAAGAAATCCATTTATTCAATAGCATGAATATTATAGTAAGTAGTAACGTGTTTTTAGTATAACGGTATCTTACCAATCAGACGCTCGGCATGAGATTTTCCTATATTTACAAACTCATGTTGAAGAAATTGTAACAGATTCTGCTTTGAAGTTTCACCAATAAGCCGCTTAATGAGTAGTAGGTCAACAGCAGATGGATGGTGTTTGGTCTCCAAGGGCACTGGAGGCATTACATCTGTTCTTCGTGCAAATTGTATAGTCATATTTTTACTGTATCAAGAAAAATGATTTAAAAGCTAGAAGATAATAAAATACTCTTAAGAGTACAATCAGGTCATCTTCGGGAAAAAGGAGTCCTTTTGTTAAACTGAAATACCAAGTTACCAACAATGTGGCAAGAGAGCGATGCAGAATGTAGGAACAAAAAAAGATGACATACTCAGCTGTTTCTGAGACAAATTTAAAGAGGAATTGAGCATAAGGTGTAATGACAGCCATCTGACGCATGTAATGCAATATCTTCGACTGCATGAAACATGTTACCATTTATAAGAAAAGACGGAAAGTTTCAAGTGATAAATTTAAGAACAAAAAGTCAAAGCAGAATCAGATATGCCTGGGTAAAGAGTACATGGCACTAGTAACAAATACCCGATAAGTAGTCCAGTTTCCCTCAATGACAACTTGGATTTCAGCTCCATGCCAACGGTCCTTAATTTCACGCTTTTCATGTAAATGTATATGTGGAATATTTCTAGAAGCAAACCATTATAGAAAGGATAAGATGTAACGTAATACACAACTAATGTATCGTACAGTATAAGCTATCACTTATTGAAAATACAAGCATAAATACAAGATTTCCGGCAAATTCAATCATACCGATGAATGTCAATATCCAGCCTGCAGAATGATAGATAATTTTGGCCTTTCATTGCTGATGAGATCTCTATAGGTAGTCCAGTACTCATCTTGGACCAAATCAATGCCTACATAAGTTTGACATGGAACACATGAACCTGATACCACTCATTCTATAGCATGAAAGATCACACAGCTTATGCTACAAATCAAAACTAATACCTAGAGACCTGGCTTAATGGTGCTGTTACAACACCTACTAAGCCTTATTCCCAAAGGGCTTAATGGTGCTGTTATGCAACAAAAATTATATAACAGACTTTTAATTGATAATGGCAGAAGAGAGCACTCACCATCTTAGCACCCAATCCAAATTTCCCACGTGTTTGCTTCAGCCCATATTTTGTTCCAGATAGAACTGTAAGAGAATTTCATTCATAGATTTAAAAAATAATGCATAGAAATGGAGTGGAATCCACACAAGGTTAAGCATAGAACCTCTCCCAAACATATTGGGTATGTCATCATGTGGCATTCCTTTTCCATTATCCTGCATTAGAGGGGTAGGAATCATCAACATAAAAGCGAGAGACACTTAAAGAAGGCAGAAAAGTTAGGAGAGCTTGCAAATGACCATAAAACCAGGGATTAGAGAGAGAAAAGTTGAGACAGAAGCACCTTACAAATCACCCTGAAAAATGAAGCTTCACTGCGACCTTTGACAGCCTTTGCAGAGGATTCTTTGACCTTCTTTCCTAAAGCTAAACTTTTTGCTTGGATTTCTTGTTCACGGGCTTCCTTTGCCAGGCGTTTCTATGCGAAAAACATGTACTACAAGGTTAAGCAATTAACGTCATGATCAGATGTTCCTCATGAAAAACAGATTTCAGTAACCGTATGGGTGCATAATACTTAGTCAAAATGCTAGGACCACTCTAAGGGTGTGTTATCTTCACGTTAAAAGATAAGTTCAGGTCCAAATTCTGATAAAGTTCCAATAAGCGCTAATAAGGCCCTATTCTTTTGGACTTCATGGATCTGAAATCTGAACTGAATAGACCTTTCTCGAAATCCGTGTCTGAGCAGGATTAGACTAGAACTGAATAGACCTGAATTGAACTGAAATTAATTTGGCCTAAATTATAGAAGTTCCAATAAGGTCCGATAAATTTTGACATGCTCATAAGTTCTAACACTTTGTAAACTAAGCTTCCGTAAGTTCCAATAAGTTCATATAAGTTCTGGAAATATGAGGTGAAGTGAACACACCCAGACACCGAGAGACCTTGAATGATTAAGTTTGTCTAGCCCCTCTCTAACCAAGTCAACATTTAAAGAGAATACTCAAGCATAAGCCATGAGTTGGAATAGCCACACAAGAAGGAAATTTATCAATAACTTACTACTTGCATTTCAGGAAACCCTAGAGTTCACATACCTCACGAGCCTTAGATGTCTCAAAATCACCATACAATTCCTGATCAACTCGCTCCCGATCAATAAGACCAATCATTGAGTTAAACTTACTTTTCCCTATCTCTTCACTACAACAACAAAAGTTGGTAAAAGCACGAAATCAGGTGCTAAAGCAAATCAAACCAGTATGATTAAACATCAAGCTTGTCAATATATCATCAGTCCATCTTCATCATGATCACAAACAGAAACCACTTACATTGTAACCTCCACAACAGGAAGCTCTGATATAGACTCCGCTGAGTCAAGAGCATTTTCAACTAGCTCTCTCACGGTAGTGTATAGACACTTCCCCGGCTGCAAAAGAAGAATATTACAAAAATTATAGCAATAATATCCCTCTCACACACACATTTGTTTCCATGACAATTTACAACCATTAAGCCAACCTCATCTTCCCCCTCAAATTTCCTCTAGTTCCCTTTGTCTAATTTCAAATCATGCAATATCTGTTCTTTTCTTATAGCTTGTGCTTCCTTGTATTCGAACTCGACATGAATACTAAACTAGGAACTTAAACGTATGAAACAGAGTTTCTAGCCCCATTTTGGGTTATCCAACAGTTAGGGAACCAAAGTGTAATCATATCGAACTCAAGAAAATTAACTACATTTAAGTTTGGTATGTGTTTCGCACGTTAGCAAAGTTCACAAATGAAGTATTACACAAGTGGAACAACTATTTTCAAACACCCTTAAAATGAAAGTGAGGAAGTATAAGAAAAGTTTGAGGCCATTAAGCTCATATAAGTTAAGTTCAGTATTCAATAGTACAAAGAAGTTAATTCGCCCGCATAAGCTACTCAAGTTCAACTTACAACTACAATAAGTTCAAGTAACCTAAGCTCAACGCTACCAAATTTCCAGATCAACCAAATTCAGGTTTAATAAGTTCGAATAACTTAGATAAATGAAATTCGAACGAAGAAACTGCTAGCGAATTCACGGGTAGAGAAAGTGATACTGCAACACACTCCAAGTGATCAAAACTATACAAAACTTACTGTCACGAATCACGATTCTTCGAGTTGCAAAGTGCAGCCTATGTTCACGAGGGTTGCCTAATCAATATCGGATATATGCATATATCCATCGCCTTACTTTTTTTGACAGTACATTCCATGAAAATGGCAATACATTTATTAAGTATGGTAGTATATTCTAATATATATGGTAGTACATTTTTTAATGAAAAATTATATGTCAAATACAAACTATATAGTTATATAGCTGTGAAAATATCGATTTTTATATACTACGTTTCTCAATAAATGTACTGTCATTTTCATGGAATGTACTCCCAAAAAAGTGAGCCGATGGATATATACATATATCCGATATTGATTAGGCATTTCTCCTATGTTAAAATAAGAGAAAACTAACTAGCTAATGCAAGCAAGCTACTATTTTCAACAAACACAAATTTCCACTGCATTATAGAATTCACCACTCATTATCTCCTCTAATATCGTTCCAGGACTTACGGCCTCATTCAGACTCGAAACGAATCGTGATTGTGAAATTGAAGAACTGATTCAAATACATGCAAATTCATGAAATCAAACAGTTCTAGCTAAGTATACAAATCCTACAAAAAGGATTAAGCTACAAACCCACATTGTCAAATCCAGCAATATTCTTGTTCTCCGCAAAGAATTCCGCTGGTGATTCTACCAATTCAAAAATGAAAATCCAAATTCATCAATCAAAACCCTAATTAACTCCAAAATATTAAAAATCACAAAAAATCTATATTAATATATTAAAAAGCTTAAGCTCGCATTGCTGCCCGCCGCATATTGGCCCCATCTTTTTACAAAATTAAACCATGAAAAAGAAGGAAAATTTCAACTTACTCTGTTTGAGAACACTTGCTTTAGGTTTTCGAGGTGTTTTAGATTTCCCCTTCTTTGGTTCAATTGAGCTATCACTTCTATCTTCAATCTCCATTGATGTTAATTCGAGCTTGCTAATTTTTTAGGGTTCCGATCTGCAATTGTTTTCAGATTAGTCGGAAATTAGGGATTCTAAAGAAAGGGGGATTCAGTGTGGACGAGTGTACTCTATGTACTTCGACGATAAATACCTAAATTATTTTTTATTATACTATATAAATACTTCATATTTGCTTCTTTTTTAATCAATATCAACTAATAAATTAGTCCAAAAATTTAACGAAAATTGATCAACTTTAACAGATAGATTGAATATAGTAGTTGGAGAAAGTAATGAAATTAAGGGTACTTCTATAAAGTTGACGCTGTGGAACCCTCGAACATGGAATCTCGGTTAAAATTAGTCAAATTTCGTTAAATTTTTGAGCTAATTCGTTAGTTGATATTGATTTTAGAAAAATAAGCAAGTGTGGTATTTATATATGATAAAAAAGAACCTGGGTATTTATTTCAAAAAAGAGGTTAAACCTAGATACTTATTGCCTATTATTTCTAAAATTTGGGTTAGACGTCTATCTATGAGTAGATTGACTGAGTATTCATTATATATCCGCGTCGGTGTATTATGAGCATGTTACATCCAAAACTATCTATTTTCGAAGTCTCCAAATAAGCAAAAAATAGACCTCTAAATAAGCAATCAACAAATAAATAGTTCAATGTATTATGCTCATAGTAGCCCGGAATATAATAAAAGTTGTAGTATTTGAGATTTTAGATTAAAACTTTGGTAAACCGTCTATCCGAAGACTTACTCTTTCATCTGATGGTTGAGTCTTGTGATACATTGTTATAAGTCTTATAACTATGTACTTGCCGTATGCAAGTGTTTCCTGTTTTATGCTTTTGAAATGTCTCCCGCGAACATTTAACGCCGCCTCCTCATAAGTTAACATGGCCCGATGGGCTTGACCCAATCCACTTTGCCCACTTTTAGGGGATATGACCTGCTCCAAATGTTTTATTGGGCCATTTTGGCTATAGTAGGCCTGTTGAGCTCAATATGAATGTTTGGACTATCTTTACTGCTAATAGATTGACCCGGCTAATGATCAACTCTACTTCTAAGTTCTAAACAATTGGCCAATAAACTATACTAATGAGTAATGGCGCCCCTTCTCATCGTAATCTTTCTAAACTTATTAAAACGTATCTAAAATAATCATAACAGCTTATTAGAACTTATCGAATGCCATTTTATAAGGTGTTAGAGCTTATTGAAATTTAGTTGAACTTGATGAAACTTATATGAATTTATGTGATCTTATTGAATCTGGAAATCTGGAACTTATTTTTTTATAAGGTAAAGAAAATACATTTTAAGTCTTCAAAGTATAAGATAATTTTCTTTCACATTATGTTCATTAACACTCATGGTCAATAATTGCAAAAGAAAGATGACATTGGTATGACAAGGATGTAAACATTTGATAAGTAAGAAATACTCAATTAGTCTAGGCCCTCTTTTTTATGACAATGATAGAAGTTGAAAGTAAGAAAACTAAATACTACTATCATTTTCCGAGTAATAAGAAACAAGAGTTGGGTTATTGGATATCATATAAGTTCAACATACAATTGCAAAACTAGTACTTCTTTTGTTTTTTTAGTTGCAATAATTGAATATTTTATCTCTCACAAATATTCTCAATTGTTGCAGCTAAAAAAAACGGAGGAAGTAGTAATTAATTAACAACTCACAACTCCACACTAATAGTTCAAAGTTTAAACTAATTGGCAACAAATAACATGATTAGACTTACGTACAATACAATAATAGTTCAAAATTTAATATTCTACTTAGAAACAAGGCGTGAATAAGATTTAAACTCGTGAACTTGTGGTCATACCAGATCTTGACATCATATCAATGAACCAACTTAATCAAAAATTCAAGCGAATGACCGAAAGACCAAAAATAATTTCATACTATATCAGAACTTATATTAGGTGGGTTAACCTAACTAAAGTCTAACATATTTTAATTTTTATGGATTAGACTGGTGAATCATGTGACGGGCTTCTTCCAATCTCAACCCAATCTATAAATATCTAAATTTCTAAAGATGGAGATTTTGGACACCAATTTATTATATCATCCTTATAATAATTGAAAGGGTGTGGAAATGAGTGAGTGGATTTGAAGCCCATAATATGTTGACAATTGTCAGAAGTAATGGGCTGTATGCTATGTAAATATGTAATTGTGGTTGTTAGATTACTGACATAAATTAATGACGAATAAATACATGTGATTTGTGAGTTTGTCGGAGAAGGGAAAAGGATATTATTGTTTAGTTAGTTGGCCGTTGAGAAGTTTTACATACTTCTTTTCTTCATTTTAACTATGCTTTTGACAGTGGCCCTGTTTGGTGAACAACGGTTTGCACTAAAAAGAGAGTTTTTAACTCCACTTAGAGTTTTGTCTCAGTCAAAACTCTAAACAGGGTGTTTGGTAAAACAAATTATTCCACAGAGTTTTGATATCAAAGCTCTAAAAATCAAAACGCTGCTTTAGGCAGCGTTTTTTTCAGAGTTTCAGCCAAAAAAAATTAAAGACTACTTCACCCTCTTTTAATTATCATTAATGCATTATTAATCCACCTAATAACATCAAAAACCAACAATGACCACCACCTCTATTCCAACCGTAGGCACCGCCACCACCCACTCGTCGAAATCACATCACCACCCCAACACCGAGAACAATCCACAACCACCCACAACCCAAATCAAAAACCCACAACAACCAAAATCGAATAACCACAACCCAAAACCACCCAAAATCGAAAATCCACAACCCACAAACACCCCAAACCGAAAATCCACAATCTAAAATCACCCAAAATTGAAAACCCACAACCCAAAATACCAAAACGATGGAGGAGAGAGATGTTGCGTGGCCTTGATCCTGATTATGTAGACTTGATCTTGGTTGTGTGGCCTTGATCTTAATGAAGAAGAATAGTGATGGAGTGAGAAGACAGAGATGATAGTATGGCCTTGATAAATGAATAAGGGTGGTGTACTGGTGTGGAACACGTCTGGTAGGTGGGGATTAATTGTGTAAATTAGTTCTCACCAAAAAAAAGTGTAAATTAGTTTTAATCAAGGGTAATTATAGCATAATTTATATTTTTAGTAAGGGTATTTTTGTCATTTTACACTATAAAATATTTATCAGTTTTATGAAACAGCTAAGTGTTACCAAACACATGTTCATAAACAGTAGTCAAATCCGCAGTCGAATCTACTTAAGAAAAAAGGCAATACTCTAACAGCAAACTCTAAACTCTAACTGCTAAACTCTAAACTCTGTTTGCCAAACAGGGCCAGTTTATTGCATCGTTCATCCAACCAAAATACTACTACCTCCGTTCCAAAAGTATTGCAACCTTTGACATTTTGCACTATTCATACACTCTCTTTTGACCTTCTTTTGTGATTTATACATAAAGATAAATATAGTCATGTGGGATCTTGTTAGATTCGTCTCGATATGTGCTTAATTAATATCAACTTTTTATAATTTTTACTTAAATAAAATTAGAGATATTAGCGTTTAAAGTAGTGCGTTGGGAGGCGTAAAACTCCCTATGTTGCAATACATATGGAACGGATGTAGTAGATCTAATTGCTTTTTCCACGATGCACGATACACATTTGATCATCAATATATATACGCATGTATTATTGACTTTTTTAAAGAGTTGATATTTTTAAACAAATAGTTGAATGATCTAATATTTTTTTCTTATTTATTACTGAAAGCATATGGAAATAAATTTTGTTGTACCAACAAATAATGAATCCAATGTATTGCGAGTTTGCGACAGAGGGACACATATGTTAGACAACGACCTTGTTAGATTAACTATGAGGAGTCTAACGGTGAGAAGTAGAAGAATTGTACCAAAAAAACATCGTACTTATGGTTAAAGTGTGTAGTAAATTAACTTTATATTGGTTATATGGAAACTAATCATGTTCATCTTGAATATCGACAACATAAAAAATTACTTTTCTTGGTGTCCATAATTTGTTTTCTATCTTAAATATGATTCTAGTTGCTACTCTCGTTGTTACTAATTCTAAGGCATTTAAGACTATGAATGAGAAATTTTGAAAGCTAAACTATCAAACATTACATAAGCACTAATATTACTAATTGATTCATAACTTTGTCATGAATTCTTAACTTAATAATCCCCTTCGTCTTATTAAATAGGTTTAGTGTCTCAACATAATGCTCTCATTTCTAATCATTTTACTTCTATTACTTTGTTGTAATTCTATTGGTTACTCTCGTTCATTTAAGTCAATTTTATTGGATCAGTTAGCACAAGTTACCAGAAACTTCAAATAATGTGATTTTGTTAAAAATAAAGACAAAATATTAAGGCAAATGGTAACGAACACCCTAGGGGCGTTGGATAAGGCAATTAAAAGTGGAAACATTAAAGTTAACATAAACAATAATAATACTCATTCATGCATGATTTTGGCATATATACCAAAATTAATACCATTTTGAAAAATATATTGAATGTTAATGAACGGCCCGAAGCATTCGTTAGCAAGATCCAAATATTTATTCTACAGTACAAGTACAACATCAAACACAAAATATCATATGTTTCACCTTTTTAAATTCCCGTGAAACGGAAGCTATATTATGAGAGGGGAGGATTATTTAAAAAATATTTATTTTAAGAAAATTTTATGAATTATATCAAAACTTACACATAATCTCATTCCTTAGAGTTATGTGTATCAAAATCAAGTAAAATAAGTTTAGACGGGTTGAAAAAAGGCGATTAATGAGGTTTATGAAAACATTGATAGTTTGATACACTTTGACAATGATCATGCTCTTTATTTCTACGAGTTAACACAAAGTAGGACCCCTATATCTACGAGGTTTTAGCAATGTCTTTCTTTTACACTCATCTTTGGAGGCTATGGCGAAATCATGGTAAAAAAATTGTAAGGTTTTGTGGCATGTCAAAAAACAACTCAACCAAAAGTTTAAACTTTCACTATATAGTGGCTGCTATATATTCCACTTATTTTGCATGCTGATTATGGTCAATAAAATTACTTGAAGTTGATGAGTGTTGATGATTATAGTATGGAATTTGATAGATGAGATTCGAACCCTGACCTTCTGGTCACACTAACTCTACTACCATGTTAAGGAACCAACTCAACCAAAAGATTAAGTTGATGGTTACGTTGAAGGCTCAAAATAGGTTTTATCCTCTATCATTGCTGAAGACCCAGGATAGGTTTTATATCTATCACGGCCAAAATAACATACTTTCTCCGCTCCATTAAATTACAATATTTAGATTTTTATGCTATTCACACATCCTTCATTAATCATCTATAGTGATAGATTGTATGTACATAATGAAAAAATCTTGATATTGTCTTATTATATACCTTCAATATAATCATCTTTATAATTTTTATCGTAAGTAATTATAAATAATGATGGTCGAATTTATGCGTTTAAATTCGTAAAACACTACATGTTACAATTTGCATACAACATATAAAGTAGTAAAATGTGTTTCAATACTTGCAACTAACAGCAAAATTTAATGGTATACTACCACTTTATATTTTGTAAAAAGTACCACGACATCGGTGAAATTCACTTACGATTTGGGTTCGAAACCTATCACACTCAAACTCACGCTTTTATTCTTTTCCCTACTCTCAAAAATTATTAACAAAAATAGAAGTCCAATCTAGATTCTAGATGTGTCATAAATTTTTCCAAGCCCATAGATACTGTAGAAATATCATTTATGATTTTTTTTTATTTTTAGGAAGGTAATGTGGTGGACCTCTGATCAGATCTCAACTAGCACAGTTTCTTGATCTGATATTTGCAGGGCCCGACATTTGGGAGTAGGGGGAATGATAAGGGAATCCCCATCCCCAAATGCCCATAGTGGGATTTGATCCCATGACCTTAAAGTCATCGGGCCAAACCCTTACCACTAGACCAAGCCAAACTTGGTATCCTTTATGGATTATGAACAGCAAGCAACTGAGCAAGGGTATATCTTCTTGTAGACATCATACATTGTATCTTTGTATGATTGAACGTAATGAATGGGTTACAGAGATCAGTTATTGTTTATTCATTTTTATTTCTGAGTATTTTTAGAGATAGTTTTGTAGTTGTAGTCATTTATAATCCTATAAGTATGTTTTTATGCATCATTTATCATTTCTTCCAAGAAATTTATCAGTCCAGACGTTTCTTCCCCTTATTATTCTTTGTCTAATAGTGATTACACTGACTTGAACTTACTACTACAGATATATTATTATTCTTTTTCTATGTAATTATTGATTTTTTTACTGAACTTAACTAAACAAAACTTAATTTTACTGAACAAAACTTATTTACTAAACTGAACTTATTTTGGTGAATATCATTGTTTTAATCTGAATCGAAAATTCGGAGTCATATTCAAGGGGGAAAGAGAAAATATAAAATGCTTATGTATTGGAGTTATAAAATGTTATGGACAAGCTCGTTATGATTGAATGTCTTAAACTCTTACGAATAGCCTCACGATTATCGTCAAAGAAGACACATGAAGTATAACTAGTTTTAGGCTCAGAGCGTTATAGTTTACTAGTTCAAGATTAAAATTTATTAAAAGAGGCGGTCTAGCTTTATATTAAAATTAAACTAACTTAAGTCCATCACTTTATTCAAAAAAATGTTTCATTCTCTTCAATCGATTGGGTTTGGGTTGTTGCCTAATTTTAAAATTACGCGGTTTCTTATAAGACCAACTCGTTTAAGATAACTCATGTCATTTGGTGTAGAAAGACGTTGATAAAAAGAAGAAAATAAGTCATTTTTAAACATTGTAGCTTATCTCTTGATTTCTATAAAGGATCCACAATGCCATCATTAATCCATATTAGAAACTTACAACTTATTTGTTCAAATTCTCCCTTTCATTCAATTAGTTGGTTTTATTTCACATATTTTCAAATTTTCAATCTTACTTCTCTTTGATCCATAAAATTCATTTGTATATTTGTGTGATGTAACAGAACTTTAATTCTTATCAAGATTGTATATTTGTAGAATCATATCTCTCTCATATTAAATATTATCAAGATACAGTTAATTTGCATAAATGCATAATTCAGCTTCAATAATTATCAAGACTGAAGGTTTGCAGGTTCGTCACGCTCGACCACCGTTATACGCGGGTAATAATTAAAAGGGTCCCTAATTAAAATTGACCACCGTATTATTTTTAGCAATGAAAATTGATTCTTATAAATCTCAATTTATTATACTAGATCTTAATTTTCGTATATAGCGGCCTATAGGATGTAGGCTATGTTTAATTTGGTGATTAAATAATTCGATATGTTTGTCAATTGACTGGAATAATCCCAACTATGATCGTTTAGATCAAAATAATTTCAACTATGAGTTATTTTAGAATAATCTAAACTATTAGGGGGTATCTTTCCAAAATAATCCAACTTTGCCTTCAATGATCCATTTTGGGACTATTATATATAGTAGAATTAAGAGTTTGAATTATTTTGAGAAGGTATCCCCAATAGTTTAGATTATTTTGGAATACTTAATAGTTGAGATTATTTTAAGTGTAACGGTCATAGTTGAGATTATTCCAGTTAATCTTTCCGCAACCTAATATCCCTTGCTAACTATATACTGACGGTTAAAAAGACTTAGATTAAGATGCTACTTTGAGTAGTTTGTCGAGATAAGGAATTTTAATTTTCATTTAATCCGTCTTTATCATATATATATTAGTTGAAAAATCTGAGAAAAGTATATTTACAAAATTTCAGCTATTATAATAATTAGTTGTTCCCTTTTCAATTTCGGTTAAGTTTTTTATTTTAGATTTTTCATCAGTTTAAAGTCATACAACATACACAATAAAAGTCAAATTTACAAATACATGTCAATTGAAATAAAAATATATATAATATGACAAAATCAAGACAGGTTACCAGTTCTAACACTTCTGAAAACCTTCTTTCACATCTATGTCTAAAAGAACCTTCTAGAAGTTCTAGAAGGGGTTTACCTATCGCTTGTATTTTGAAGTAAAATTGAATTTATTTCAATTATTATTGATGAAATCCTGACATGTGTGCCGCAACCTCACACAAAATATGATCAACAAATCACTTATTTTTTTTGTGTAATCCTTTTTTTTAAAAAACAAATCACTTTTTAATATAAGACAAAAAACAAAAACAATGTCTCCAAACTCTCAAATAGAGAGAGTAAATATAGAGAATATATAGGCAAAATTTTTTTCCATGAGAGAGATTGAAGTTTAGTAGAAACGATGACATGAGAACTAATAACAAAAGAAAGAGGGTTTATCACCGTCTGAAAGGGCTACGATAAACCCTAAATAAAAAATTAGGGTTTGATGGACGAGAGGGAGGGATGGAGGCCACTTATGATTATTTTGCTTTCAATTTCACCTAAATTATAGTAATACTTTATTTTGCATATATGCCTTATTTTCTTCAACTTTTTTTTTGAGTGTGTTCAATGTTCACTTTCATCAATTGGGATTCACATAAGCTAAGATAAGTTCATATAAATTTATTTAGTCCCAAATAACTTTCATAATAAGTTCAAATAAGTTATCAAAGTTGCAATAAGTTTCAATAGGTTCCAATAATATAAAGATTATATAGATTTAAAATAAATTCCAGTGATTCCAATAGTACAATATCAAATAAGATTAATAATACATAATAAATTCCACTAATTCTAATAGTACAATTTCAGATAAGACCAACATATCAACTTGTTCTTATCTTTACGATTACTAATCACACAAACTTATAAAAATAGTTTGGATTAACATTGGTTCAATCTGGTTAGGCACTTCGTTGTGCGGAAGTATATACACTATTATAATCCCTTATTTCCTTACAGGAAAGTAAGAATAGGTGGATTACCAAGTTTTAGATAACTAAAGTCTTAAAACATAAATATGCAAGAAACATTTTAGTAATGTAGCTCGACCTAAAGACTTATTACCACTCTCCTATTTTTTATTATTTAGCTAACTATCATGAGATTTCCAAAATATAATGTGCATCAGCATTCCTATCTAGTTTCTACATATCTACACGTTACATGTTTTCATAAAAAAAACCTACTCTAAAATGTAAGAATTACTCTCTTTGTTCCTATTTATATTTTCTACTTTATTTCTCACGATTTCTATTAGGGTAATTTGGTAATTAGACTCTTATTAGGGTTTTGTAAAGATATTTTATCTCCCTATATATATAACATGCCAGGCAACCTAAACAGGTAGCCAGCCATTCATTCTCAATACTCGTACATGGTATCACGAGCCTAGGTTAAATTTTTTTCTCTCTTCCGCACCAATTTTTAACCTACCGTTTTTTTTTTTTTCTAAAAAAAAAAAATAAATATATAAAGAAGCCCTAACCCTAGCGGTTTTCCGGCCACCATCCACAATGGCAGCCGCTTCTTCACCCGGCTACTCTGCCGCCGTCAATGACACCCTCACGCCGGGCCCTTCACAACGCCCCGTCACCGCGCCGTCGTTGACCTCACTGCCCTTCGGCAGTTTCGCTGGAGTTCCTTCCAGCCACCACCACACCTCCGTCACAACGGAGGCAGTGGCGTTTCCAGGCGGAAATATGCCCGCTTCTTCCGTGCCCGGGCTGTTTCCGCCCCTTTCCACCGTGGATCTTCACGGCAGTCCTCTCGCTGCACGTACCCCTTCACGGTACCCGCCGGGTTTCGGCCCTAATGCTAGCGTACATGGTCCTCGTTCCATAACGGCCTATGCACCGTCCTTGCTTCCGTCCGCCACATCTCTTGTACATCAGGATATCACTCGTTTTGTGACCATCAAATTAGCATCACCCGAAGATTATCTTATGTGGAAAACTCAGGTGACGTGTTTCCTTTCGACGCATCAATTACTTGGTATTGTTGAAGGTACAATTCCGGTTCCTCCTTCTACTTATGTTGATAATTTTGGACAATCTTTGCCTAATCCGTCCTTTTATGAGTATATGAGACTTGATCAACAAATTAAATTGTGGTTATATGCATCGATTTCCCGTGATGTTATGATGGATGTTCATGAGTTACGTACTGCTGTTGAGATTTGGAATAGATTACAGTCTCGTTTTTTGCATGCTAGTATGGCCCGTTCTATGGAGTTAAAAGGTCGCCTTAGTCATATGAAAAAATCTGATCACCAGTCTATGGAAGTGTTTTTAAGGGACATTAAGGTTATTGTTGATTCCTTAGCTGCTATTCAGTGTCCTGTCTCTCAGTATGATTTAGTTCAGTATACCTTGACTGCTCTGGATCAGGATCGTGATTATGATGCTCTTGTTACTATTTTGTCTCAATTTCAAACGTCTTTGTCGTTTGATGATCTTCGCCCTAAGCTTCTTCAGCATGAGCAACGCATTAAAGCTATGCGTGCTTATGCCGAGGCGCCTACAGCTCATCAGGCATTAGTTGCCGTTCAGTCTGGCTCTTCGGGTTCACAATCGTCCTCTTCGGGTGGTTCGAGTTCTAAAGGGCAAGGGGGTGGTAAGAACAAAAACAGGAACAACAATCGTAACAAGGGTGGTCGTGGTAACAATGGAGGACGCGGCAATGGAGGACAGGGTGGTCGTGGCAATGCAGGCCGCACTAATGGTATGGGTAATTTTCATGATGTTTCGTATGTTAATTATTCTTGTGCCAATTATGTTGCTAATGATTTGTCTTCAGCAGGAAGTAATCCATCTAATGGCAATTTAGCCAACACTCCTTCTTCAGATACTTGTGGTCTTTGTTGGTATCCAGGTCATCAAGCAGCCTATTGTCCTCAACGTTTCAATCACAGCTTTGTGCCTTCTTCTCCTGATGGTGTCACACGTGCCCTAGCTGCACTGTCTGTTGGTGGTGAAACGAATGACTCCGTTTGGTATCCAGATTCTGGAGCCGCATCCCACATGACCTCACAGGATGGTAAGCTATCTAATGCTATTCCTTACACTGGTTCGAGTTCTATTGTTGTTGGTGATGGCACAAAACTTCCCATTAATAAACTTGGTAACTTAACTCTGTCTTCCCCGAGTCGCCCCCTTCGCCTCACGAAGGTGTGTCATGTTCCCCAGTTAAAACATAATCTGATGTCTGTTCAAAAGTTATGTCAGGATAATTCTTGCATAGTCTGTTTTGACGAGTCTTCTGTTTGTGTTAAGGACAAGACCACGGGGGCAGTTCTGTTGCGGGGAACCAGTAGGAATGGTGTCTACCCTCTTCAGCCTCACATCCTTGAGTCAGAGTCGTCTTCCCGAGTTTCAGAGTCTTCCCGAGCCTGCCCAGAGTCGTCTGTCCCTGCCCTCCTAGCCACCAAGGAGTCTGGAGATGTTTGGCATTCTCGCCTTGGTCATCCTTCTGCTAGAGTTTTAGGAAGTTTACGTTCACAAAACTTGATTTCATGTAATTCTAAGTTTCATGACGATTGTGTTCATTGTAAAGTAGGAAAGATACATCGTTTGCCTTTTGAGTCTGTGACTCATCGTGCCCCCTATCCCTTATATCTGATACATAGTGATCTTTGGCAATCTCCAGTTAAATCTAATCAGTTTTTTCAGTACTATGTGGTTTTTGTTGATGATTATTCACGTTTTTCTTGGCTATCATAATTTACAGTATGTTAGCATTAATTATGAATATGCGCTTTGTGGCAGTATTTAGATAGACAAATCGGTCAATATAGTATTTTAATTTCTTCGATACTAGAATCATAATATAACTCTTAAAAGTCAAAGTAGAAAGAATAAAAAGAAACCGAGTCTCAGCAAAAGTATTAATGTAATGTAATTAGGTAGCCTAGATAAATTTCCATCTTATTGTATTTTACTTGGGTGAAATGAAAGTATGGGAGGATATATTCAATCATACAATCATAATTCACATAGTCGTTTATCATGTGTTATTACTCATGCACCTATATTTTATTTTACAAAAATTCCTTTAAAGCCCTCATCATCTTCTATAAATAGTAAACCTTTTACACTCTAATTTCCATCCAAACATCAAATCTTTCAAGAAAAAAAAGAGAGAAGAAAAATGTTGAGCACAACCACCAATAGTATCAACAAAACCCCAGCATACTATGCACTTCCAAAGCCTTTTGTTGTAGGAAATGAACCAACTTTTGTGCCACTAAATAATTTGGCTAAGGCATCAACTGGTGCATTGTTTTCCAAGAAGTTGTATGGTGATGCTGCTGTAACTAGGGCTCGTCGCGGCGGCGGCCTTAGGGTTGAAGCATCGTTACTGAGTAGTGTTTTTGGACCATCTGTGAAGGTTAAGGCCACCATATCAGTTAAAACAACTTTAGCTGATCTTGGTATTACTCAAGGGATTGATAGTGCAATTGATTTGCTTGGTAGAAGTCTTGCCTTGGAACTTGTTAGTGCTGAAACTCAACCAAGTAAGTATTACCCCCAAAAAATATACTGTATTACTTCCTCAGGCCCTATATTGGCTATATATATTAGAGGTGTCAAACGTGTTGTGTCGTGTCGTGTTCGTGTTTGGTCTCGTGTCCATTTCGTGTTGTTACTAAAATTTATCAAAAACTATGTAAAACATAGGATAATTGAATAATATAACAAATTGATCTAAACGGGTCGTGTTCGTGTTAGTTTCGTGTCGTGTTGGATCGTGTTTGTGTTTTTTCTCAATAAATTTGTATTCAGGTCGTATCGGTTTCGATCGTGTTGTCATATCGTGTCAGAGACTGACAACTCTAATATATATTCGATAAATTTAAGTTATGTTAAACTCGTTAAAAAGTAGACATGAAAAACAAGGGAGAGGATATTTTGTTTGGCAGATAGATATAGACACAACAAGCTAAGTGTCGGTCACCTTTGAAAAACTCTAACTCCCCCGAAATGGAGTAACATACTACTAGACTTATAAATGGAAGATTATAGTGTCCCTACTAAACCAAATAACTTTTTGCATATGTTACGATAAGTAAAAGTTGATTGATATTAAAACTTTATGAAGTTACATTTACTACTTTCAGACAAATGAAATGACTGCATAAGGTACAATAAATCTTGTACACTCATAATAACAGAAATCACCTGCCAAATACATATATCTTCTTAAATATGGTAAATACTTAGTTTTTACAATTTACATATAATACCTCCAATAATGTTATTACTCCATGTAGACTCTTAATTAGTTTTTTTTTTTTGACAGGAGGCATACGTCTAAATATAAGCTATTAGACGAAAATACAAAAACTAAAAGTACTACCACGAGCCTTTTTAGCTCTTACAATAATTAGTTTTGTTAGGCTAGTATGTGTATATGGAATGTGTTGACACTTTTTGGTAGAGTTCAACCTATTGGCTATTAGGCTATTAGGCTATTAGGCTATAGGCTAGTACGTAGGCCAATTGAAAAGAAACACTAATATTATATTTTCCTTTTCACACTAAAATTTTAACATGCCGACTTATACATTTTTTACATATCTCACTTTAATTACTTCCTCCGTTTTTATTTAAATGTGACACTTTTAGATTCACGGACTCCTAGGCAATTTTTGGAAAGGAAAGAGAGAGAGAGAAAAAAAATAAGGGGACCCATGTGAGAGGAGAGAGATAGAAAGAGTTTATTGACCAAAAAAGAAAGTGTCACATTTAATTTAAAACTTCCTAAAATAGAAAGTGTCACATTTAAAAAAAAAACGGAGGAAGTATATATTCTTCGGTTTTTAAAAAGTTACATGATTTGAATTCTCTTCACTATTTACATATCTTACTTTGATCATATGTTTGACCATAGTATTTAATCTATTTTGTTGTATATTTAATAGATAAAGTTTTGCATTGATATCATTTTTATCGGCATATAGTTTAAGATATTAATAGAAAAAGTTGTACATTGATAGCGTAAAAGTCAAATTGTTGCAGTTTTTAAAAAAACAGAAGAATCGCACTTAAACGAACATATGATAATATAATTACAAAAGTAAATTGTAGTACGTAATAGGATATATGTATGACGTATATTCTCTTAAAATATATATATAAAGTTATTATGTGTTGGTAAACATGAAATTCAAAATGTTACAGTTTATCGTTAGATCTAATTGTTTGCTTGGTTGATATGAAGAAACGGGATCGGAAAAGGCAACGGTTAGAGCATATGCCCACCGTACCACGATCGGATTTGATGGGGTGGTGAACTTTGAGGCTAATTTTGATATCCCAGATGATTTCGGAGAAGTGGGTGCTATAACTGTTGAAAATGAACATCACAAAGAGATGTACCTCACTGATATTGTCCTTGATGGCTTGCCCTTTGGTTCAGCAAAATTTAGTTGTAATTCATGGGTGCACACCAAATTTGATTACCCTGAAAAAAGGATCTTCTTTACCAATAAGGTATACACTTACTAATCAATTTCCATGCAAATTCTTTATGAATTTATCTCATTTAATTGTACTTGGCTACTTGAGTTGTTTTTTTTTTATTTGAACTTTGATTAATTTCACAATCTTTACTTCCATTTTCCTTGTATACCTTGATATTTATATATTTCCTCCATTTATAAAGTCGTTATAGTTGGGCTTTCACATTTATTAACATGAAAATAACTCTAATTTTCTATTTGTATATATTATACAAAAAATTGGTAATACAAAAATATGGAGTATGTAAGATAATGAATCCAACAAAATTTTACTTGCTATCTTTTCGGTCAAGGTTAATACATCAATAATATAAAAATGAAATTGTAGCCAATAAAAAAATAAGTTAATTATGCCTAAACGATAAAAAAAAGTAAGTTAAATAGGTGTCCTGCTTTCTATAATTATCTTGTATATATTGGATCAAATAACTCAAGGGTTGAGATCTACGAGCGACACAAGAACAAATAGGTACCTAATAAGCAATGATATATTTGATAGCTACTTATGCATGTGTCACACTTGATTTACATCATCCAATGGTTGATTTATGTAGTACTATATTATATGGGTGACTTTCACAAGAACCTAATATTATTAAATCCATGCACTATATGACAAAATTGTTTTGTCAAACACAAAATAAAGGAAGATGATCTCTTAACTCAATTAGCTTTGGGTAATAATGTAATTTAAAAACTACTAGCAATCAATCTAGTATTTAATGGATTGTTTAATTCTTGTGATAACGTGTATCTCTCTTCTTTAAAAGTGGACCTGTCTTAAATCCTCTATATACCGTTTAGCATTTTACTAGTATGTAGTAATAGCGGTAAAACAATATGTCAGGGGGCCTTTGATTTCCACAGGATTAAACGTAAAAAGAATAGAATCAAAGAAAGCTAATTTTCAAGACAAGATCCATTTTGTAGATTTAAATAGTTCAACTTAGTTGTTTAGTTTTAATGTGATACTAGTTGCTTTCTCGAGTGATTCCTTGAGCATTTGGAAAATGTTGTTAGTCCTTTGTGCATGCTTTGATCTATATGCATTGATGTTGTAGTCATACTTGCCATCAAAGACACCAAGTGGATTGAAAAAGCTGAGAGAGAAAGAACTTGAAATTTTGAGAGGAAATGGAGAAGGAGAACGCAAGAGTTCTGATAGAATATATGATTATGACACCTACAATGACCTTGGTATTCCAGACTGGAGCTCTGATTTAGCAAGACCGGTTTTGGGAGGCACTAAGGACCTTCCTTACCCAAGACGTTGTAGAACAGGACGTGCCCCTACTAAGACAGGTACGTACATACATTCATCCATTATTTTTTTTGAACAATGTTTGATTATCATCTTATATTAGTTTAATCAATCATTATTAATTGCTTGTTGATTTGACTTTTACAAGGGTTTAGTATAAAAATTTATTCTGTGGATTACCATAATTGGTATCACTGGAATTATAATACATAGTACGTCAGATTATCAACCTAATTTTTGCTTTGGACTAATTCTCGATTGTTTTAGTAAATGTCATTTAGTTTAGTTGATAATGTGTTGTAGCGGTGGTCCTCAAGATTTGGGGTCAAATCTCTTCTATTTCATTGCATCTCTCGCCAACTAAACACCAAACAAAGGAAAAAAAAAATGTGTGTCAAGTCTTCTTTTCTTCTCAAGCACAATAAAAGAACTACTTGCTTCATTTCTAAATAAGTACAAAGCTTTGTTCATCAACCTTTATTAACTTTGATTGTATATTAACCTCAACCTTTAGAATAAACACGTCATTTGAGATATTGGCAGATTTGTTTTATTAATGCTCCTATGAACTTCTTAGATGGAGTATTTTATTATTTGCTCTATTTTTTGTACTTTATCCACTTAACCTTTTACACTACTCACATTCATTTTCCTAATACATAATAAAATCAACTGTTATAGTGTAAAATATCATATATCTTTTGATGTACAATCTTTAAGATAATTTGTGATAATTCTTTATGACTCTACTAATAGAGATTTTAAGATATTGAGGATCATATTATAATTACATATTTTGCTGACTCAGTGAGAGAAGAGGGTAAAAAAGATTTTTCATTTTTTGGTGCGAATTAGCCATAATGAAAATATGTATTACATATGGAGAGAGTTGTTTTGAACCTGTAACCTATCGATTTCGAGCCCTTATTCTTATCCACTAGGCTTAGACCTCATCAATAGATTATCCAAAAATTAACATCAATAAAACGATAGTAATTTTTTTTTTGGAGGAAGTAGACTACAAAGTTTACTCACACACAATGGCCTTTTCATGAGTTATGACTTATATGAGTTATGACTCATATGAGTGCGACTTATGGCTTGTGAATCATGATAAGTGGGTGGGGACGTCGGGTGGGTGGGTGGCTTCAATCAAGCTATATTTATTCATATGTTCGTTGAAATTCGCAACAATCATACCATGTTCTAGTAGTTTTTGCTTATCATTACATTATTTTTTGGTCAAAGCTAGATCACCAATATGAATTTGGATTTAACACTTATATATTGAAAAAGAAAATTATCATGGAGGATATAATTTTTTATTAATATATACAAATAGTAGTACATATCAACTGCTATTTTTCTTAATTGAAACTCTCCCTGTCACTATTTTCGGGACCTCTATTAGAGTGTCTAAGGTGTTACGGTATAATTATTGAACCTCTAAAATTTTCGTGCCTCAAAAATTCTAAATAGTTAAAAAAAGGGAAGATTTTTTTTATATTTCTATACTATCTTACAGTTTATACTTAGTGTGTATTATTATATATCCAAAAGATGGATATGAATTATATTATGGTAACTAATATCAACCTAAATATTACATCATCACACAGTTTTGTGAGTCCAATTTATTATTGAAGTATAGGGTCACCTCCCTCATTAAGACGACTCTAACTATCTTTAATAATAACTTTGTCTTTAACTAATAAAGTTTCAAATTAACTGTTAGAGATAACGAAGATATAAAAAGTTGAGACGTTAAAAGTAATATTTTATCTGAATTCCTTTATAATAACGTCAAATAAACAGTAACTATTTTTTCCAGTATCACATACATTTTTAATTTGGATTGAATAGAGATAAGCCTGTATCCGCAAGACTATACAAGCAAATACGATAAACTACTATCAAGGTTTTAGCTAACCTAATAAGATTTGAATGATTATATTAGTTAGGTTTCAAATTACAATTTATACATACTTGCATGATGAGTGCACACATATTGATACTATAAATTCACCCAAGACCTCAACGAAACTCTAAATTTGATACTTCCTCCGTTCCAAGCTACTTGGAAGTTGTAACAATATATTTTGTCTATATAAAATTATGTCTCGGAGATAAAAGCTAATCGCATTTAATGTATGCAGATCCAAACTCCGAATCTAGATGGCCCATAGTGTACGTGCCTAGAGACGAACAATTCTCAGAGGTGAAATTGGCACAATTCGGGGCCAAAACCGTGTACTCGGTGCTCCATTCAGTCGTACCATCTTTAGAGACCGCAATCAACGATCCTGATCTCGGGTTTCCATTCTTCACGGCCATAGACTCGCTATTCAATGAAGGGATCAATTGCCCTGATTTAAAAGATCATGGGTTATTGGTGGATATTGTGCCTAGGCTTGTTAGAACTGCTTCTGATGTAAAAGATACTGTGCTTCGATTCGAGCTTCCCAACCTCTTCGATCGTATGAACAAATTCAATCACTATTTTGCTCTAAGCTATGGTCTATAATTTGATTCAAATTACGTATATATCATTGATTGTCTATTTTATTATCGTGCAGGGGATAGATTTTCTTGGTTTAGGGATGAGGAGTTCTCTCGTCAAACTCTTGCTGGCCTAAATCCTCTTAGCATCAAGTGTGTCACGGTATGTTATTAGAGTCGAGATCTAATGAAAGAAGATTTTACAATGAGAAATGAGGAGTTAGAGCTATAAAAGCCTATAGCACGTATCACTTATAGTTAGAGACTAGAGTTGCTCACTTATTGATTAGAATTACAAACCTTTTTACTTCTTATACAAAGTCCAAAAGGATATTCCCATCTAAGTTCATTTGGATACGTATGAGCTAATATACGCCATGTATCTATATATTTTATGGGGAGCTAACATATGCCAAAATTTGATATTATCCTTGTCACAAAACTACATTAGATAATCTACTAATTTTTAACATGTTTTTATCTATATTTTGCCTCACAATGTTAGGCACCATGAGTACATATTTTTAACATGTTAAGATAGAATAAATTATGTTAACTTCTCCTCCTTTTGCCTTTCACCATATTTTCATAAAAAATCTCAATCTATTTTTACGAAGCATTGCAAACTAAAGTAATATTGCGATACGAGTAAGTTTTGGGGATAGACGGTATATCTATAAGCTTATAGTATCATGGACTTTTGGATTAAAACTTTAATTTACAATTTCAATTTAAAGTTTCATGCACCATACGGTTTATACAAATGCTCATAGTCTATTATAGATAGACCGTCTAACGCAAATTTTTGTATATTAATATTCCTTAATTATCAATAACCCTATGTATTACGGTAACCTTACTAATACTTGTCAATTGTCAATATCTAGCCCAACTAATATCATTTTGATTATAACAAAATAACACACTTTATCATGGAAATAAAAGTGTAATGTGGGCTGTAAGCCTGAAAACATAAGTAAACATGTTTAGAATGCCCATTTTTGCAGGAATGGCCACTAAAGAGTAACTTGGACCCAAGCATTTATGGCCCACCCGAATCAGCTTTGACAACTGAACTGGTGGAGGGTGAGATGAAAGGTTCCATGACAATTGAACAGGTAAATTAATCATATAGTACATGATTATTATCATTGATTAATTTCCCCTTTCACCCCCTATTGTGATTTATGCGCAATATACAATAAGATTTTGTAAAATCCTATTAGATTCGTTTTGATATAGACTCAATATTAATTTGTGAATTGGAAAACGTAAAACATTATAAGTTACAATTTATACGGAGCAAGAAGTGCATAGAATTCTATACTAATATATAGGTTTCTAGTGATTTACAAGGTAATTAACTCACAATACTAGTCATGATATTGCAGGCATTGAATGAGAAGAGGTTGTTTATAATAGATTATCATGACGCATTTTTACCTTACGTTAACAAAGTAAGGGATCTTAAGGGGATGACTTTGTATGGATCACGAACGTTGTTCTACTATGATGACGAAACACTAAGACCAATAGCTATTGAGTTAACTCGGCCTCAATCGGACGAAAAGCCTCAATGGAAGAAAGTATTTACACCTGGAACTTGTGCCACTTCTTGTTGGCTTTGGAAGCTTGCTAAGGCTCATGTCCTTTCCCATGACTCTGGCTACCATCAACTTATTAGCCATTGGTAAGCCTTAATTTCATATATTTATATTGCTTTCGCTATTCAAGTCAGTGACGGACCCAGCACCGGGGCAGTTGGGCACGTCCACGTGCACCAACTTGAGTAATTATAAAAATTGAATACAACTACTATAAATCACATTGATTGAAAGTGGTCTATTAATTACTGATTAGAGTATGCTTTTGGTACTTGATAGTGCACCCATTTAGAAATATGATATATCCGCCTTTGGTGCAATTATTGGCTTTAGAATAAGAAACTGGTATCACCCCTTTACTTCCATAAACAATTTTTAGTTTCAAAATGGAAACTAATTACATTGCACAATTTGTTTTTTGGTTGATAATTGTAGGCTAAGAACACATTGTTGCACAGAACCATACATAATTGCAGCAAATCGGCAATTGAGTGCAATGCACCCAATATATAGATTGTTGCATCCTCATTTCCGTTACACCATGGAGATCAATGCCCTAGCTCGACTAGCTTTGATTAACGCCGGCGGCATCATCGAGAACTCCTTTGCACAAGGGAAGTATGCCATGGAGGTAAGCTCTGTCATCTATGGCTCGGAATGGCGATTTGATCGTGAAGCATTGCCAACAGACCTTATAAGCAGGTAAATTCGAACTCTTACTTTTGCATTCTAAGATTAGTTACACATCGCATTAATGAAATTAATGAGCTACAAATAATTGCTTGCATCAATCGGTAAGTACTCCCTCCATCACTTTTTATAAGCTACTACATAACTAGACGTTCCAAATCATTTCTGTACATTTTCTTATGGACGATTGTAGTGCCAATAATAATCATACGGCCTATTCCACCCCTTCTTTTGTCATTTATTGTTTTATTCCTATCGAGAACACCTTTTCTTTTGTCTTTTACTTAAAAGTGAGGATCCCACTATTGACACGTGCACATCCTAAAACTTTGTGTCATTCCATAATGTAACATATAAAATGAGACAGGTCGAGGGATTAAATCGATTCAAATGAACCTAACTCGAATGCAAGTTAGTTGGAGTCTAGCAGGTTTTCGATTATTAGATGATTAAGAAAATTGACAATCTACACTTGTTGTGTTTGAACATAACAGGGGAATGGCAGTTGAAGATCCATCAGCACCACATGGATTAAAGCTAAGAATAGAGGACTATCCATATGCAAGTGATGGGTTAGAACTATGGAACATTATCAAGCAATGGGTGACTGATTATGTGAGCCACTACTACCCAGATCCGACTCTTGTTGAGTCGGATCAAGAGCTTCAAGCCTTTTGGACCGAGGTACGGACCATAGGGCATGGAGACAAGAAAGACGAACCATGGTGGCCGACTCTCAAAACACCCGAAGACCTTATACAAATTGTCACAACCATGATATGGGTGTCTTCAGGGCATCATGCAGCTGTTAACTTTGGGCAATATGCTTATGGGGGTTACTTCCCTAATAGGCCTACACTCATTAGGACTAATATGCCTACAGAAGATCCCACCGACGAAAAATGGAAACGATTCCTCGAAAGGCCGGAGGAAACGCTCCTCGATGGCTACCCTTCTCAAATACAAGCTACTAGAGTTATGGCAATTTTGGATGTTCTTTCAGGTCATTCACCCGATGAGGAATATTTAGGTGAAAACATAGAGCCGTCATGGGAGGCGGATCCGATGATTAAGGGCGCTTTCGAGAAGTTTCATGGGAAGTTAAAGGAATTAGAAGGGATCATTGATCAAAGGAATGCTAATGAAGATTTTAGGAATAGAAGTGGAGCTGGTGTTGTGCCATATGAGTTATTGAAGCCTTTCTCTCCACCGGGTGTCACTGCTAAGGGAGTTCCAAATAGTATCTCTATTTGAAAAGATTTCATACAAATTAATAGTCAAATGGTTGTATAATGGTATAACTATGACAAAATAAGAGGTCTCAACTTTCATTATTCTTAAGAGTTTGATATGTAGCAAAAAATCTCAAATCAAACGTTTATCTAAGTTTTAAATTCCGATTTGCTTATGGTACGTATTAGTTTATTTGCATCCCATAAATGTAATAGTAAGTCTGTACCACTGCCGTATAATAAAATCGACCTTGTGTGAGCTTTCACACCCTTCCTTTCTCATCATCACATGGCCATGCGGTTGTCATCTTCATCACTTTTCATTGCTCTTTACTTTGTATAGAATATCATATAAAAGAGGTGATCAAGTATAGGGCCTGTTCTGTTCAGCTTATTTTCAGTTCAGTTCAGTTCAGCTCTAATAAGTTCAGTTCAGTTCAGTTCAGCTCTAATAAGTTCAGTTCAGTTCAGTTCATCTCCAATAAGTTCAGTTCAGTTCAGCTCCAATAAGTTCAGTTCAGTTCAGTTCAGCTCCATTCATTATTTAACCATTTTGTTTAATATATTATTATTGGTCTAATTTATTATTATTGTTTTTATTATCATTATTATTTATATATATTATTATTATTTATATATATTATTTTTTTATTATATCTTTACTCATTATTATTAGGAAAAATTGTTTTTAATAAGTCAACCTTTATGCCATCTTCTAAAATTAAGTTCACCTTTGGATTATTCTGAAATAAGTTAAGCTTGTATGAGTATTAACTTTCTATAAGTTTAAGTGATCGTTTACATTAACAACAAGTAATAATTTTTCCTTCTTTTCTTTCCCTTTACCAACCCTCTACACCTATAATCACAATCACCACCACCACTCGATCCCAAACACCACCCCAAGACCTGATCTAACTCATTGAAAGTTAATACTCATACAAGGTTAACTTATTCCAGAATAATCCAAATGTGAACTTAATTTTAGAAGATCGCATAAAGGTTGACTTATTAAAAACAATTTTTCCTTATTATTACTATTATTATTATGGCTGAGCAAGGTTTGGGTTGGTGCACGATTTAACCAAATTTCATATCAATATGAGTATTCTAATTTGCAATTGTTGTTTTATTTTACCGACTAACTATTCACTATTATACTATACAAGTAAACTTCAAAAAATTAGAAGATATGAAAAAATTACAAAGTTGCTAATAATACTGTAGTACTATTTATGGTACAACATTGTCGTTACGTTGCATATTAAAGATACTTTGGCGGTTTGTGGGGGGGGTTTGGCGTATCTCTATCATAGACCAACCCACCACAAATCGTAGTTTGGTTAGAAAGCACACATCAACCCATGTTTTAAGCTAATTATTATTATAATGATAATATTAATTTACTTCTTACACATTATTGTTATTATATCATCATCATCATCAAGTATTAATATATTAATACTAATAATAGTAATTACTCTATCAGTAATTATTATTTATAAAATTATTTTATCATTATTATTATTATTTATTTATTTATGATATCATTTAATAACATCAAAAATAATACTATCATTATTCATTTGATATTATTCTAAATTATTAGTTTAACTATTAGTACTTAGAATTATTATTACTTATTATTGAATATTAATAATAATTATTATTTACTTATTATTTATATATTTGTTACAATTTAATTCAACAGTTCAGTTCAGTTCAGTTCAGCTCTAATAAGTTCAGTTCAGTTCAGTTCAGCTCTAATAAATTCAGTTCAGTTCAGCTCTAATAAGTTCAGTTCAGTTCAGTTCAGCTCTAATAAGTTCAGTTCAGTTCAGCTCCAATAAGTTCAGTTCAGTTCAATTCAGCTAGAATTAGCCGAAGAGAACAGGCCCATAGTCCAGCAAAAAAAGGTATAGCCCCGCCTACATGGCCCAATCAAAAATTGTTTTTGTGCCCGATTTTTGAACCTAACCCAAAGGTGAACAAAAATAGAGGTATGTATATGAATATTATGCCCTTTATTTGAGGTTTAGACCCAAAAATCTCAAGTTGTCGGCTCAATATTCGGGCACCTAAGGCAACAATATGTCTAAAATTAGGCTCGGATGAATATCTTGGCTCGAAACTAGCATTTTGTTAAGCAAAAACCCGGTGTGTGATCATGTCTACCATATAAGCAACTAGTCTTATATACACGTGAAGCGTGCAACACATAAAAACTTAATTAGTAAAGTGATTAATTATCTAATTTATAAAGCGTTGAATATATTTTGTTTTCTTCCTTTTCTTTGGCTCGTAGATAGTGTCAGTAAGAGCAATTTGAGCCACCCGACCTTTTTCCTTATATAATAGAGTTTAATGAAAAAAGAGGAAGGAACATCTTTGTTTTTTTATGTTTTTATTTGGTTGGGGTGACATAAAACCTTCTTCCTTTTTCCCTAAACGGGCTAACCTCA